>CM042838.1:32488985-33088985 GCA_023653725.1 Bungarus multicinctus
TAAATCACATTTGCTACCATGGATATGCCTTGTTATGCTGGCGTTTAAGGAAACCTGAAAGGTTAAGGCAGTTGGCGCATTAATTCACACACGGATAATTAATACTTTTCTTGTGGCTATTTATAAGAAATGGGAAATATAGTCGGATCAGCTGTGGCACTGTAGTAATTTGCAAGGAAAGAAATGAAAGCATGAGTCAATAGTTTTAACTGGACAAATGTCAAATGCTTAATGATGCAGAATCCTAATTTGGAGGTCCTTTGAAAGTTTTATGTGAAAAGAAAAAGATAAAATAGTTCATTATTTTATTACACATGTAATTTGTTTGGCTTCTTTATCTTCTCTCATTTAATAGTGAAGAGGTTTTTTTTCTCAAATCTTTTAAATTCTCAAAAGCTAGCATCACAAATTCTAATTTATCCATATCATCATAAGCTTGGGCATTGTTTCAAATAACTATGGGTGTGTGTGTGTGTGGCAATTGTGGAATTTTAGAATAAAATTCTCATTTTTTCCACTGCGTTCTAATATTAATGGCACTTGATAAAAATAAACTGGATTGCACTTCTTGTGAGAATGCTGCTGCTGTGCAGTTTAATCATGTATTCTTTGTGTGTCAGTTTTCTGCATAATACTTCTACTTGGTGGGATGTGGACAAGATAAAATTGGTGTGCAAACGAATCAGAGGTTCTAGCTTATACAAAATAGCATGAGCACTTTCATTGCACTTTGTAGCATAGCGGTCAAAACGTATGAAAATGACTAACACTGTCCTTAAAATACGAAGAGAATGTTGGATGTGGCATTTGGGTTTTAAACTGTTTGTACCTTCCTCAACCTTCTAAAAGGTAGTGATTGAACAAAGCTATAATGGCTGCAGGGAGGTCAATAGCTATGTAGTCATTTGATGACTACCCTTGTAAATGGAGGATTGAGACCTGGAAGTAGGAGAAGACAGCGATCAAGGACATCAATCTGAAAATTGCTCTATCAGAGATCAAGCTAGTTGTCTTTGATGGAGAAAATGTACTGAACAATTGCAAGTTATGCACATATGACACACACACATACACACACACACACAAAGAACAGGCAGGTGTATGATTTTGTGAACTATGGAACAATGACTGCTGAAGATGGAAAATGGATAGAGAAATTTTAAGGGTGGCAAATGGGTAACATGTGGTCTGTTATTTGGGATGAATATTTGTTCAAAGAAGCAAAAATAATTCTCTGTTACGTGGAAGTATGAGTTGGGTATATCAGGTGAAACATAGTAGTTGAACTAATAATGGGAATTAATCACCAAAAAAAAGGAGTAGGATGATGGATACATATCTATGGATGTAAGTTTTGTATGTGGAAACTGATCAGAGCTTTAGTTTTAAGCGAAACAGGATGTAAAATGTGACACAAACCCATGATTCATAGTTCTGCTAGCATTCCTTTGAAAATGTTTCTTTTCTCAAAAATTGAATACCATAGCTTCTATATTTATGAATGCAAGTTAATTTATTAGTAGTAAAAGACTAATAAAGCACAATCACATAAAATAAAACCAAACAGTTATTACAATAAGAGCCAAACAATTAATAAAATGAATACAAGCCATGTCAGGGCAAGAATAACTCAACTAATAAACCTCTCCTGTGTGAAACTCATAGTTCTCTTCCAGCAATTAAAATCGGAGAAGATTTAGCAGCCCTCCTAGATGTTTCTGGAGACTGATCCATTAGCAAGAAAGGTGGTTTCCTCTTTTGGAAGAATGAAAAGTTTGGTTAGTAAATGTAATTTTAATGCAGAACTCCAAGCTGGATACAGAGGACAACCCAGCGATACACACAGTCCTGTCTTGATTGCTTCAATTCAACAGGGTACATAGGCTATCCTGGAATGGGATGTTATTAACCTAGAATTGTGGATGGCAGTCAGGAAAATACTGTTGTATGCAAGGCAGAGATATCATATTACTATAAACAATATAAAATGCAGTGTATTACTATACTTAGATAATATAACAGTTCTACCATAGAGACTGCCTGCCATGCCTCTGTTGGAGTCTGAATCCAAGGAAGAAGAAGAATAGCTGACAGGGAGTGGGAATGTGGCTCCGTTGGCTGTGGAGGAAACTGGGGAAGGGCAAAGTCCGGCTGGGTAGAGCAGGGAAGAAGTAGAACAAGGGAGAGGGAGTTCAGTGGAAGACCCAGGCCCACCCCTCTTCATCCTAGGGCACGCAGGGAGGAATGGAGAAGAGAGCAACATGGGTTGGGTGGCTTACAGGGGAGGAAACGGTCCTGATTCCCTTCATTAGGCACAGCTGAAAAGAGAGTCTAAAAGAAATGCATGCTGAGTGCGGCAGCTCCTGGGAGCAAATGTGATTTATGTTGTGTTGACTTTGGTTATCTGTCTTTTTGGCATCTTCCCAACTGCGTTGAGTTATTGCCGTGCCTTCATGTCTGGAATTCTTGCTCCTGCCCTGCCATACTAATTACCTCATTTTGCCTTGATTGGACTTACAGTTACAGTTTTTGTTGACCACGTTTTGAACTTGATTCTCTGCAACCAAACGCTGGTCCTAGGAGAGTTTTTCTCCAGCCAGAAGGTAACCAAGACATTGGGGGCAAAGTTGGAGCTAATAAAGGGACTTCTACTGATTATCTAACTGTGTTACCTTTGTGCCATGCCCCGAGTCATCACCCTGCCATTACAGTGCTGAGCCTCTTTACTTTTAACTTTCTGTAAATTTAGGTCAAGACTAAATTGGTCCCTTGAACTACAGAACTGGCCTGAATATAAAATATTATATAAAATATTCAGCATAAATGAGAACCGGGTAAGATAAAATAGGATAAACCCACAATCAGAGACACACTAAAAGAACAAGGATGAGGCATAATTAAAAAAACTGAAATAGGACTAAAACAGGAAAATGAGAATAAGATGGGATGGCAGTAGGACAGAAGGACACTTGTTTAGGTACATGGCACATGGAAAAAGCTGGTTGCCATCAGCCTCAAGCAATCAAAGCTATGAAACTGTAATCTACTGCCCTGATTCCAGAAGATCGGACATTTCTACTCATTTTCAGGAAACAATATGCTAAGTCGATTAATTGATTAGAAGATAGTGAGTCCTCACAGCAAAGAGGTCAAAGTTTAGTTGTTCCTTTAATGTGAGACAATCCATGTATCTCTGAAGCAGAACTCAAGGCTGCTAGGTCTGAGTTGGAAAAGTCTCTGGACTAGATGGCAGCAAACACATATCCAAAATGCCACATTTTGTTGCCAGCTAATGATTAGGTAAAGTTTTATAATCTATTTCTGGTAGTCTGCATTAACCATTGTTTAAAATGGGATTAATCTTTGAATGTGCAATATCAAACCAATGTACTGGATTCTTTTCTCTTTAGAAAAATCAGAATAACTGTTTTCTGTGTTCTAAGTCAGGTCCACCATTGCTTTGAAAATGTAGAAGTAGGAAAAATAATCCATCAACCAAAAACCATCTCCCTTGAGTTATTTGCATTTTAAACAAATGTACATCAATTAAATGCTACCCAACTTGTTTGATTATATATTTGTTTTGAGAACTTATTTTACAATAATCCAGTTTATATGATTAGATATTTGACTAGTGCTCAAAGTTAGGAAAGAGTCACATTATTAGTTGGAGATTTGTTCCATATAGAATACACTACTCCATATATAGAAACTACTGGTTCAGTATAAAAAAAATATGCCCCCAACTATAACACATACTTTACAGACTTGGAATTGTGCTGTTAACTATATACATTGCTAACAGTTTTGCTGCTAACAGTATATGCAGTGAAAGGAAAATGTTTCCACATGCCATCTTTTAATTTGAATAAGTGTTGCAGCTAAACATAGCAATGTCAAGCCAGAAGTACATTTCAGCTTTTTCCTCTCTGTGTGTATGTGTCTTTAATACCACACAATTTTACCCTTTAGTCGCTAGGGTCCACTTATGCACATAAGGTGCATAAAATTGCTTTCATTATAACCTGATTAAGTTACAACTGCATCAACCTAAAAATGGTACACAGATCTGAAGCCGAAATGGTTGAGATTCAAAGATTGCTTTTCATATCCTGAAGACGTTACCTCACCAAGAATTGGATGATGCTTCAAAATTGTACAGATTAATGATGGAAGTAAAGCAATAGGAAATTAATGATAAATTAGTTGCATGCCATTTAGTCAAGTTCAACTCTTTGTTAGTTGCATTGACAAATGTTCATTATTTCGACCTGTTGCCTAGCAATAAGTTGAGTTCTTCATGGATCTTCCAAGAATCACCTCAATCCTATTTATTCATTGTCTTTTCCTTCTTTTCCTTCCCTTGCATAGTGTCTTTCTGATACATACACACATACATATATACATACATACATACATACAAATGCACATACACATATTAATTCAATGTGCTTAGTTTCATGGTTGCCTTTAAAATGAAAGAACTGTCAGCCCTGGATCCATCTTGAATCAGATTTGGGGCTGCCACAAGGGAGGAGAGTAACTGTAGGAATGAGAGTGAAGGGAGACTGAAGGATAGTCACAACAACATTCTTTCATCAGAGATTTATTTATTTATTTATTTATTTATTTATTTATTTATTTATTTATTTATTTATTTATTTAAATTTATATACCGCCCTTCTCCCGAAGGACTCAGGGCGGTGCACAGCCTACTAAAACAACACATATACAAAAATTAAAATAGAATTAAATAAGGGCTGCTACCGAATCTAAAATCCCAACCTTAAAATTCATTACTTAAACCCCATTAAAATTAATTTAAGATCAGCCCAGGCTGTCCTGCTCAAAGAGCCAGGTCTTCAAATCACGCCTGAACATCCTCAGGACAGTGGTTGTTCTCAACTCAGTGGTTGTTCTCAACTCAGGGGGGAGCCCATTCCAGAGAGAGGGTGCCCCCACAGAGAAGGCCCTGTTCCTCGGGGTCACCAGGCGGCATATAGAGGCCGTCGGGACCCGAAGGAAGCCCTCCCTGTGGAAGCACACAGGTCAGTGGGAGACTACCGGCAGAACGCGGTCTTGCAGATAGCCTGGCCCGATACCATGGAGCACTTTAAAGGTCAAAACCAGAACCTTAAAGCGCATCCGGAAGGCCACCAGCAACCAATGCAGCTCGTGCAGGAGAGGCATCACATGAGAGCTTTTAGACGCCTCCATAACCACTCACGTCGCCAGTTGCAACCTCCGGGTGCTCCCCTGGGGGAGCCCCATGTAGATGACCTTACAGTAATCCAGCGGGAGGTGACCAGGGCATGAGTGACCGTGCGTAAGGCGTCCTGATCAAGAAAGGGCCGCAGCTGGCGCATCAGGTGACCTGATGAAAAGCCTCCCTGGAGACGGCTGTAATATGATCTTCTAATGACAGCCGTACATTGCGAGCCCTCTCTGTGGGGGCTAAAATCTCACCCCAATAGCCAGCGATGGAGTCAGCTGACTATATCAGGATGCCGGAAACCACAGCCACTCAGTCTTGGAAGGGTTGAGTCGAAGCCTGTTCTCACCATCCAATTCTGCACGGCCTCCAGGCACCAGGACATAACCTCCACAGCATCGTTGGGGTGGTTTGGGGTAGAGATGTAAAGCTGAGTGTCATTCGCATAAAGATGACACTTTACTCCAAAACCACGGATGATCTCCCCCAGCGGCTTCACATAAATGTTAAACAAAAGAGGGGAGAGGACCGACCCCTGAGGCACCCCACAAATGAGGGGCCTAGGGGTGGACCTCTCCCCCCCCATCAACACAAATTGCAGGCGGTCAGAGAGAAAGGAGGAGAACCACCGCAAGACGGTACCTCCAATTCCCAACCTCTCCAGCCGCTGCAATAAGATACTATGGTCGATAATATCAAAAGCCGCCGAGAGATCTAATAGGACCAGGAGAGAGGAATAACCTCTGTCACGGGCCCTCCAAAGATCATCAACCAACGCAACCAATGCTGTTTCAGTACTGTGCCCGGGCCTGAAGCCCGATTGGAAGGGATCTAAATACGTCATTTCCTCCAGGTACTGAGGGAGCTGAAACGCCACCACACTCTCTACATCCTTCACCACAAAGGGGAGGTTGGAGACTGGGTGATAGTTATTCAAAAGCGCTGGGTCCAGGGCAGGCTTCTTGAGGAGAGGCCACACCACCGCCGTTTTAAGGTTGAGTTGCTGGAGTTTGGAGGGGAGTGATTGGACTTGGCAGGAGTTCAGAATGGAGGTAGATTGGAGAGTGTGAAAACAGTAAGGGACTGGGTGTGAGTTTAATGTATTAGGGGAAAACACAAGAATTCAGATTCGGGTTTTCCCTAGATGTGCCAATATGACTTCTCTAATAAATTCTTACTTGGATGGACTTTGTCTCTGAGTGCTGACTTGGGATGGAGACTTTGGTTGGAATGTTGACATTAACCCAAATCTGAATTCCCGCGTTTTCCCCTGCTACTGTTTCTGTCTATCTGCCTCTCAAAGGTCATGTGTATTCCCTGAGATATATATCTGAGTGTAAAAGTATAAAAGAAATTCAAAAGTTGGTAAAGATCTTTAAAGAAAACAGGAAAAGAATGATCAAGGTTCTTTAGATTAGACATAGAATTTTTTTATCCCACTGTTATTATTTTTATAAATAATTCAAGGTCATGAACATACTGCTTCCTCCTCCTATTTTCCCCACAAGAACCACTCTGTGAGGTGAATCAGGCTGAGAGAAAATGACTGGCCCAGAATCACCCAGTTGGCTTTCAGGTGAGACTAGAATTCACACTTTCTCGGTTTCTACTCTGATGCCTTAACCATTAAACCAAACTGGCATGATTAGGCATGAAAGTGACCTGGGTAACTTAACAGATAACAGATAATCAGAGTTGGAAGGGACCTTGTAGGTCATCTAGTCCAACCCTCCACCCAAGCAAGTGACCCTACACCATTTCCTGACAAATGGCAGTTCAATCTGGCTAGTGACTTTAGGCTAGTCATTTTCTTTCTCTTAGCCCAACCTACCTCATAGGGTTGTTGTGGGAAAAACAGGAGGAGGAAAGAGTATTATGTACATTTGCCAAATTGGGTTACTTATAAAGTAATATAGATGGTGTGAAAAGCATATGGTACATGCCGTTTCTTTAAACAAGGATGTCTGTCTGTCTCTGTCTCTGTCTCAGTCTCTCTCTCTCTCTCATTGATCTATCAATCATCTATCTCATTTCAATAATAATATTGGTATTATTTATTAGTAGCAAATAAATAACACTTCATAGTCCAGTTCCAGTGATTCGTAACTATGTCCCAATAGAAAATATGACTTTGAAATTAACAGTTTTTGTTTTAATTGTTTTAATATGTGGTTATTATAACCACATATTAAACTAACAGGTTTAAATATCCACATGAATATCTGAAATGTGAAAAATTAAATGGGGTCTGATCATTAGTGGCAGCCCATTATCAAATGAAATGAAATACTATAAGGTCTCCAGTGGGGGTTGGACTAGAAGACCTCCAAGGTCCCTTCCAGCACTATTCTGTTTAAGAATTTGTCACCAAGTCCCTCTGATTTTTCCACTGCACTGCCAGAAAGGTCTGCGGGCTTTTTATTCTACATGTCCTTTTGAGAAGATGTATTGCTAACTTTGAAATGCAGACTTTGGTAGAATTCAGAAAAGGGTTTAGATCATGAAAAGTCTCTGTATGTCATACCAACCAAGGCACAATAAAATGTTTTTAACATTCAATATCCTTACACAAGATATTATTGTGTGGAATCATAGTGACATTAAACCCAGTTCAAAGCTATAGGGGCTCCTGGAAAAAAAAGTATTTTCTTTTCATGTAAACATACCACTGTGATTGCTTCTTGCTATGCCCTCCATCATGGTATTAAGCATCATCTCTTAAACCTTTTGTCAGCTCTGCCAATTCCTTATTCATTCAGATGGGGTGCTTCCTCAAATAGAAATCTACGGTTGTAAATAGATATTTATCTTCCCAGGAAATTTCTCAGAATGAGCACATTCTTTCCACACAACTTCTGATTCCTTGACTAGGATTGCTTTTCTGTTGCATCACAGCAGAAGGGCTAAACTTCATGCAGCATGGAGAGATTCAGAAATTCTTCAGATTACATTTCTAGTTGAAAAGAGGCTCAAAATACCTAGTGATTTACGTCTAAGTGAGGTTAATGAGTCAATGAATAATTAAAAACAATAACGCGTGGAAAAAGAGAATATGCAAGAAACAGCATTGTAGTTATCCTTAACACAGATTGCTTTTTAGGCTTCATAGGGGAGCTGTGTTAACCTTTAGAACTAACAAATTTCATTAAAAGAGCAGAACTTTCATAATATTGGTTAGTCAGAAAGACACTACAAGACTCCTGATTTTTTTTTGACGTTGCTTTTAGAAAAATCTCCTCCATGTTTAAAATATCAGAGAGAAATGACCCCCTCCCCACACAATAGCTATTCATGCTTAGCTAATATCAGTCATCAATACAGGTAGTCCTCACTTACAAGCATATATTTAATTGTTGTTTGAAGTTGTGGTTAGAGTGCAGTAGTGCAAGCTATTTCTGCTGCCTGCCGGCTGCCTGCAATTTGGCAGTTCGAATGTTATCAAGGTTGACTCAGCCTTCCATCCTTCCAAAGTTGGTAAAATGAGGACCCAGATTATTGAGGGGGGCAATAGGCTGACTCTGTAAACTGCTTAAAGAGGGATGTAAAGCACTGTGAAGCAGTATATAAGTCTAAGTGCTATGGCTATTGTTACTGTTTGAAGTTACAATGGTACTGAAAAAAGGTGACTTGTGGCCATTTTTCACATCTTAGAATCCACATGATTACACAATCAAAATTCAGAACCTTGGCAATTGGTATGTATTTATGACAATTGCCATGTCCCGTGTTTATATGAACACCTTTTGCAACCTTTTGCAAAGCAAACAGGAAAGCCAGATTTACTTAATAACTATGGCAAGAAAGGTTAAAAAAAAATGGGACAAAACTCCCTTAACTGTTTCACTTAGCAGCAAAAAGTTGGGCCTCAATTGTGATAGTAGGTTGAGGACTTTCTGTATATTCAAATAGCTGCTGACTCTGTCTTCTTCATCAACAGGTCCAGGGGGAATTGGAATCACATGGGAATCAGGAATGGGATGCAGCTGTAAGAGCATCCCTTCTGCTCTGCGGCTCAATGCGTACTAGGGATTGTAAGCAAAGATTCATATGTGGATTGTCATTATAGATTGTGCCTATGCTATGCATGCCTCTTCTATCATAATGCTGACATTAAAATACCCACTTACCTAATATGTCTCTCTACAGAATTATATTTTTTTAAAGCTGAAATTACAATTCCACCCCTCTTTTTTTATCTATGTTTTTTTTCTTTGGTTGCTATACTGGGAAATAAGTTGGATGGGTAAAATATAGCAAACGGTAAGAAAAAAAAACCCCATGTGCCAAATTTTTCTTCCAGCTTTCAATTCTCTGGAGCTGAAAAATCCATTAAGAAATTTTATGATTTACCTTCCCTTTACCTAACTTTTCTGGCTTAATTATTGTAATGGCTTTCTTTCTGGTTTAAAAATGCTTTGAATGTGAAAGTGATTCATGAAGAGGCGCCCCACCCTTTCTGGCACATCATTGGAAAGCTTCCAATGTTTGTTCCTTTTTAACGGTATGTCGGGGGTAATATCTTGGAAGTTAATACCTTTTCCGTAAGCAGGAGCTCTTTCCTGGAGGGCCCTCCTGTGAATAGTCTCGGTTTTATTGTGCTGATATATTCTTGTGATTCAGTTTAATGGCTGTGCTACCTGATCAATTGTCAGGAATTCATTCAGGGCTCCTATGCAGGCCCAGCTATCTGCATGGGTTATTTAATAGCTTTCAAATCTATTTTAATTTCAAGGGAGTCCAAAACCTCATTGATTTCATTCTCCCTCATAGAGTAATAGTTATACCTGGTCACTCACTTAAGTCCTAGTCTGTGAAGGTTATTTGCTAATATGTTTGCCAGTAGTCAGTATGGCACAGGTAATTAATTCACCATTGAATTGTGGTATATTTTATGTCCTTCATTGCTTCCTCCTTGAAAAAAAACATATAATAAAATACAGCACCAGCAATGTTACCCAATATCAAAAATATACTTTTATAGTCCTTTTTAAACTTCTAGGAACTCAGTGACTTAAGTTCCAATTGTAGCTAGGTAGAAACTATAGATAGATGATAGGTAGGTAGGTAGGTAGGTAGGTAGGTGGATGGATGGATGGATGATAGGTATAGTCTTTATTTATCATCTACTTATCATCTATCTACCTTATTATGTCTCTATGTCAGTTAATCAGTCTGTCTGTCTACTTACCTACCTACCATCTATCTATCTATCTATCTATCTATCTATCTATCTATCTATCTATCTATCTATCTATCTATCTATTATCTATCTATCTATCTATCTATCTATCTATCTATCTATCTATCTATCTATCTATCTATCTATCTGTAATACATCATCTATTATCTATCATCTCTTCCTCCCCTCTCCCTCCTCCCCTCTTTCTAATCCTAGATACTTGATAGATAATTTTATTGCCTTAATATTCAGGTTGACATGCTTTTTTGACAAGAAATTTCATTTGAAAGGCATTTCTAAGAACTCAAAGGTAGGCTTCTTTAATAGGAATGCCTACCCTACAAATTTCACCTCCTGCTTGATTACAACTTTTGCCAGCTTCCTAAGCTTTCGGTACCTGCTGAAAATATATCTGCTTACCCACAGTTTAGGTAGAATCCAATTGTTTCTTGCTGTTTTGGCTATCTGATATTACCATTTTAAAACTTTAAGAGGCAGAAATATGATGGTATTTCATCTTATTTTGCAGCATCATGCTGGGCGCAGGACAATTAGGATGAAAAGTGGCTAACAAATTTATGAAATAAAGTAAATAAACTGTATGGGAGTGAGATTGCATGGGTAGATTGCCTTCCATTTAAGCATTTCACAAAAAGACTAAACATGTATATTGAGTCAGCAAGTGTGGATATAAATTTAAAAAGAGTTTGTGATATAAAAGTGCTCATTATTTGCTCATAAAAAGTGGCATATAGGATGTTCTCATTGTTGCCTGGTCTGCTATGAACACAAATAGCACAGTTCTCTGTATGCAGCAATGGTATCATACCAGGGGTAGGAAGTCTTTTCTGACAGCTGCTTGCTAAATTAGCAGAATAGCTGCCTTGCTAGTATCTAAGCAAAGGAAGCATAAATTCTTCTGTGTAATAAATAAACACACCTTTTTTTGTTCAGGAGTGCATTGTTACAATCTATGGAAATCAGATATCTAAAATCAGATATCTGTAAAGACCAAGCATAACAGTATGTAGGCGTCCTAAACCAGCATGTTCATTAAGGCATTTAATGTGGCTGAGAAATCTCAAACTCAACTGTGGAGTTCACTGGTTGATTTGGGTCCAACATATTTCACATGATAGTTGCCTGAAGCAAGGGAGATTATTGTAGGTATTTGGGTAGGGGGAAAAAACATCTTGGTCATCTGTGATGACCAAGCATAGCAGTATGTAGGCATCCTAAACCAGCATGCTTGTTAAGTCATTTCATGTGGCTGAGAAATCTCAAACTCAACTGTGGAGTTCTCTAGATTTTGGACCAAGATATCTCACATGATAGTTGCCTGAAGCGAGGGAGATTATTGTAAGTATTTGGGTAGGGAGGAGAAACAATAATTCTGGGCAGTAAGGTATGTGAATAAGGTCTTGATGAGTCACAAATGAAAATGATCAACAGTGTGAGGCAGGTGTGAAAAAAAGGAAATGCATTTCTAGGCTACTTCACCATAAGTTGACAGTCAAGTTCAAGACAAGTCAATTGTTCCTCTCTATTCTGTGTTGGTCAGACCACACCTCCACACACCTCCACACACACCTCCACATATCCTTCTAGTAGAATTCGTACACACTTAATGATAGAGGAAGTTAGGAGAATGTGGCAGCTGATCGGCCTTTCTTTCCCTTGACATGAAACACCACATTTCACTGTATGCAGAAAATTTGGAAGGGATGAACAGTGAATTCAAACTATAGATATCCTGAATTGGGATGAAGGTGCATTTGGCCAGATTTTCAGACAGAATACTTCTGTGGCATTGTTCTTTTTTTTTTTTAGAATGACTCATACACTTTGAAAAATGTGGCCAAACACTTCCTTTTCTCAAGCTAATTGTTTGACTTTGATGAAATGTGCACTAAGAGGCAAACTAGAATCAAATATTGAATGTCTGAATGTGGTTAACATGTATATTTTTTAAATGGAATTAGAAACCACAGGGAACCCTAAGAATTGCAGTTCCAGGACCAGGAGACAAAGAGGAAAAGTTTTAACTTTCTCCTCTTCCCGCAAGGGGATGGAGGGAGGGAGTTTTAGAGGTGCTATTTGCATTTCACAGGAAATTCCATTCCAAAGGAAGCTTTCCTCTGCTCTAATTTTGTTTCTGAGAAAAGTGTTTTTCAGAGAAAAAAAAATCAAGAAAGAACTTCTCTGCAATGGTTGCCTTCTTAGGTAGACTCCAAAGTAGTGAATAGAATTGTAAAGCTTTTCTTCATTTAATCAACATTACTAAAAACAATAACTATCTAGCAATAATGTTTTCAGTCAAGCCATGCTCTTTTGTTCCCATAGGTCACTGAGTTCTCTAGCAACCTTTATCTACTGTTGAGTTGAACAATAATTTGTTTCAGAATTTTGTTTTTTGAATGCTACTTTTTATGGCCGACAGAGAATTTTAAAGCTTACGTGTAAAACTTTAAGGAAAAAGGAAAAGCAACTCTTTTTAGAAGGAATCCAGAAGAAAGATATTATTTCTTCTTTCTTAAAAAAGAATGTCAACAAGAGGATGGGATCAGAAACATTTTTTTAAAAAAAGCAGCCACAACCTTGAATTTAACTCCTCACCCCTTTTAATGTCAATTGCTTATGTCCACAATGTTAAAAAAAAAAGTTACAGGGTTTCTATTGGATGCCTATGATTTTTATTTTAACCTTTTCCTGCAGACAGGAAGCAAACTTTGGAAAAACAAATCCTCCATGAATGAATGGAAGATCTTATAGGGAAATCTAGTTCCCAAGAAAAAAAACATAACAAACACAACTGTGCTCCCCAGGAAAAACTCATCTGACTTACCCTTCAGTGAAATTCAGTGAAAAGGGGGCCTCCCTCAAAATGCTCCTCACACGAAGACATCAAGTAAAGCATCAGTCCTGCAACCACACACTTTTAAACTTAATGAGTCATAACTTAGTTTTGGGGGGGAGTTTTGACTGCCTTTTGATTGGACATCCAAACCCAATGGTGATGAGTGTTCAGCATCCCATGATGCTGTTCACCACAAGAGGGCAGAAGGAGGTGGACCCCCAGTTAAGGACTTACTCTGGGTCCTCTCTGCTTGTTTTTCTCTCCAAGGTCACTTGCTTCTACCCATGCAGCATGCACTTCTGATCCGCCTCCTTGTAGCTCGCAGGCATGAAATCTAGCTCTCTTTTATGTACTGCCTGTAAATAAATGTCCTTGCTATTGTAGTTAGAAATCTGTTTCACCTCTGGTCAAACTTATGTTGACGGGAATGTTCCTACAATACACAGTATGTTTCAACTTTGAACACTTCCAAGTCTGTCATAGTTCAGGCTTCCAAACAAACTTTCAACTGCTCACTGAACTGTTGTCTTCTAATCTTAAAGCTACTGGATCCATAGAGAGTCAAGAAGAATCCCCTGGAGCAGAAAGCTTGAAGATTGTAGCCCAAACTATTCATGAGATTTGTTTTCCCCCTCTGCCTAAGTCCACATACTCCTCCTTTTCCTTCCCTGCCCAATTATCTCTACACACTTCAGAGCTGTCCCTGGCTTAACTACCTTGGAGCCATCTGATGAAACATTTCCTCTGCTATTCATCACGAAATCCAGCAAAACCACAGTTTGTGTAGCATCCTCTCTGTGTCCCTCCCACACAATTGATTTTTGGTCCCTAATGAAGCGCAGGCTGATGACAATTATTCATCTTGCAAAAATATACAGGGTTTTAAAGTTATGGTACTTGGGAAGTTGTAAAAAATGTATGCCTTCCAATTTAATATTAGCAATCTTTGCCCCCCTCCCTGCTTTGAATATAAACAGGGTCATCACAGCAACACTGCTCACCATCAAGCAGAATTGCCCAGTAATGGCCCAAGTGAGGCGTTTTGTTACTATTTGTAGGGGAAAATGCATGGAAGGACTGAAGCTTAACCATTTGTAAATCACGTTTTTTTTCAAAAATAAAACTCTGCCTCAGAGTACACTACAAATAAAAATGTAAAAAAAAAAAGAGCAGCACAATTGAAATTAAAAGAACATAACTTCAATTGAAAAAAAAAAGTGTAGGCCATTAAAGTGCACAAATATCTAATCCACAGATCAGTTAAGATGGATTTTGAGTCAATTTAGTCCTTTTAAATTCTTTTGCTTAACAGATTCATTTTTGGCAGGATGGACTTCTTTGAAATGATTCAGCCTAATGTTTGAAGGCTGTGGTTTTCTTTCTTTTCTTTTCTCTTTTTAAGAACACAAGGCATTGTAAATTAGCTCATTTATGAAGTAAGTAATAGAGAGCTAATGCATTTGAGGGGAAATTGTATTTTTCTGGCTAGGAGTGGAATTCTTAAGAGATGATATATCATACCCCCTGACTTTCAAAGCACACAGGACAGGATCCACTTAATTGTATTTAAAAGCTGTTGATTTCGACCATTGTACCTTTTATCAGTCAAATACTGTTTTTTTTTTCTTGCTGTGATATACTGAGTCATGGGTGCACAAAGTACAGCTATCCAGATGTTGCTACACTGTGTTTTTCAACAGGTGGAACCAAGATGGTTGTGAGACAACAGCTTTTATGGAACCTTGCCTGAGCCTTTTTTCACGTAGGTCTCTCAGCATCATGTAGCAATAGCACTTAGACTTATATACCACTTCACAGTGCTTTACAGCTTTCTCTAAGAAGTTTACAGAGTCAGTCTATTGCCCCCAACAATCTGGGTCCTAATTTTAAAGACCTCGGAATGGTGGAAGGCTGAGTCAACCTTGAGCCAATCAGGATCAAACTTATGACAGTCAGCAGAGTTAGCCTGCAATACTACATTTTTTAAAAAATAAACTTTATTAGTCTTTTATGACTTTTAAAAAACGAACAAAGAGTACAAATATCTTAACTTCAACAGTTTGTGAGAGTCGTCTTATACTACTATTTTGTGGATTATTTACAAATACATACAATTTATGCAAATATAAACATTAGTTTATATGTTGCTTATCATTATTTTTTTGGTCATCCATTTATCTATCTTTGCTCAATCCAGTCATACCATTTTTCCCAAGCCTTATAATACCCAGTCTCCTCTTTCTCTTGTAACATCAGCGTTAATTTATCCATCTCAGCACAAGTCATTATTTTTTGAATAATCAATTCATCTGGTGGTATACACGTATGCAATATTACATTTTAACCACCACGTCACTATGCTCCCTTACTACAAAACATGCAAGCAGTGGCTGCTAGGAACTATAATTGAAGTTTTCTGGAAACTGAAAGTTGCATACTAAGTTGCATATGCTTGTCTTATTCTTTCTGTTGTGTAATTCTGTTGTATGATACCACACATCTTTATGGTTTGTTATGGATCTGAACATGGATATATTGTGCATATATCTTTATCATTCCAGAACTTTAAAGGTTGTACCTTTATTCGTATTGACAGATTCTCTGTCGGAATGGAAAACCTCACTGGGATGTATCAGTAATTAACTGAGGGGGAAAAGTAAAGCCATTATTTTTGTTAAAATCTTCATTATAAAATATGTTATTAGCAAAAGTCTTATGGAAAAACACAACGTAAGAAAAGGTATGTAATCAACAGGCCCATCTGAACCCCGGAACCAAACTTCACAAAGAAGGATTCACATCCGGTCGTCTGAGGGACAGTGGATTCCCTACGACATAGATCTTCCTTAATAACCAGCGCAACCCTCCCCCCCGGGCCCTCGGTCAATGAAAAACCCGAAACCCGGGTGGGCGCAGTTGAAAGTAAGACACGGAGCCACGGCAAGGCCTCCAGCTGCAGGGCAGCCGCGGTGAGGCCGCCGCCGCCTGCGGCAACCTGAGCCACTCGGGCAGCCCGGGCGGCCATCCAGCGGCTCTCCCGTGGCCCCCGACATCTCCAGCACCCCCCCAGGCACTGCCAGATTCTCCCCAACCCCTCGGTACCATTACCATCCATGGGCACCAAGAGGGGGAGACAGGCTCAGCAGGGGATCCGAAACTCGCAACGGAGCTCCTCACACCTGGAGTTTCCGGTCGCCATCTTTAGAAGCTCATCTTGAGAATTGTTGCCCAGTACCGCAATCTTATGCAAATCTATTCTGAATAAAATCCACTGAGATCAGTGGAGGTATTTCCAACTATGGTAGTTATAAAGGATTCCAGCACAAGTGAATTGGTTAATATTTGTACATTGTATGTAATATATACATGTTTACACACATATATGTGCATGTGGCCAGACATGTTGACTCAATCGACACCTATCCAGTATAAAGAGTCAGTAAAAATGTCCTAGTTAAGCTACTTCTTTTACTCTGTTTAATATTTGATATTTGGTTCATTGGGTTTTAATCTCTGCCCTAATCTAAGAATGTCCTGAAGCTGGTTTAACATTTGTATAATCCTAAAAATGAGTGGATACCTGTACAGTAGAAGGATAATCTATTGCAATGGTTATAAAGATCAGGGGGACCTTACTGATTAGGGCTATTTTCAGTCTATATGTTTTTCTAAACATGGATCCTTTAAAGGAAAGGCAAGATATAAATGGCATTTAGATAAATATTTTATAATATCTAAGACTATATACTGAAGGCTAAATTTATTGCACTTGGCCTTTTTAATATTCTTTGTTGTGATTGGATGATCTGAAATGCTCTATTCATATTCAAGTCAATAAACATGGTAATCTTGAGCAGCTGGCCAATCAAACAGCAGAATATTGAAAAGGTCAAAACATGGTGGTGATTTATATTGTCTACAAAGAAGTGCAATTCTAATAGTTCATCCATTTGACAAGAATAGAAGGAAGAAAATAAAACAACCAAACATGAATCCTCTGTTCTTCCAACAACATTAACAAAGACAGAATATGATTCAGAATTATCATTCGTACTGTTATTATTTTAGAAAGATTTTGCAAAAGCCCTGGTTCACAACTTTACTTTTTCAGGTTTCTTAAATCAACCCTGAACTTGTCTATCTTGGTTCTGTAAGCAAAAAAGTTCACACTTTAAAGTATTAAATCTAATTTAATTTTATTAAATGAATGCTTATAAATCAAGGATTATTTACCATTTTCTTATTTGACTCCTGTGGTGAAAAATGCTTTGTATCCAGTATCACAGAGGACACATTTTTACATGATTTTTTAACCTCAAAGAGTCTAATGACCATCATATTCTCATCTGCAGAGTTGTCACAACACACAGTAAGGAGAGAACATTTCTGACAAATGGTAGTCCAATCTCTTCTTGAAAGTCTCCAGTGATGAAGCTCCCACAACTTCCAAAGGCAAGCGGTTCCATTGGTTGAGTGTTCTCACTGTCAGAAAATTTCTCCTTATTTCTAGGTTGAATCTCTCCTTGATCAGTTTGAATCTCTTCTTGATCAATTTGAATCTCTCCTTGATCAGTTTCCATCCATTATTCCTTGTCTGGCTTTCAGGTGCCATCTCTTGTTTTTCAGAAAAGGGTATTTTGGATCGCAGGTATCTTTGTAAAGTAGAAAAAAAGTGCAGAGAAACACTAAAGTTTGGAATATAACTTTTCTAGGAAAAGCTGGAGAAGGGAGATTTCAGGTTTTGTCCATTTTCAGTAACAGAAGTTGTCTCTCTGAAAATCAATTCCACCATTGTGGCGACAAATAGGAGAAGGGAATGTCATGTATGCTGCCTTGTACTCCCATGCAAAATGCATGTCTGTATGCATGTAGGTGTGTGTGTGTGTGTGTGTGTGTGTGTGTATACACACACACACTCTCTTCAGCTATATATATATAGCTGAAGAGGATAGAGCCAGGTGGTGTAGTGGCAATTACAACTGCCTCACATGTAATACTTCCCTGGTTCGAATCCCAGTAAGGGTATGGCTAGCTGAAGAGAGCTAACTAACTCGAAATAGATCTATCCTAGTCTCCCTTATTTATTATTTAAATTATCAGCTCAAAACCTTACACACACACACACACACACACAGAGATAGCAATAGCACTTATATACCACTTCATAGTTCTTTACAACTCTTTCTACGTTGTTTACTATGTCAGCATGTTGTCTCCCACAATCTGGATCCTCATTTTATTGATCTCAGAAAGATGGAAAGGCTGAGTCAACCTTGAGCCATTTAGAATCAACCTCCTGGTGTCTGGGTGTATTTGCCTGCAATAGTGCACTTAACCACTGTGCTACCAAGGCTCCCCATATAATATAACATGTACATATACATAATTATATGCATATAATTCCCCTCTTTGAGCTGATGCTAGTGTGGCTGTGCTCCATTGCACAGGGTATCTACCTCATAAGTAGAATAAATGCAAAAATACAACAATCTATTCATGATAGTTACTCTTGGTTATCTTTGGAAAAGTTTTTTTTTTTGGGTGGGGGGAAGACAGCTCAGTACTTAACTGTGATGTTTTGTGTATGTGATTCTGGAAAAAAATCCCACCAGTATCCCAATGGATTCATTTTGCTTCTATTTCTGTTAGCATGAAGGCATTAAGTTTATTGTTCCAGAGTAAGACCTTATACCGACATGTTTGTCAAACTACATACTTTTCCATTGCAGAATGTATCCTCCAGAGCTTCCTGAAAGCTAGTTTTCACACCTTCCTTCCAAAAGATTTTTGCACTATGGTTATTTCTTTCCTCCAGTGCTCCTTGCACATAGATTGATGTCTCCTGTTTTTAATGCCTTCAATTCTTAGGCTAGGTGTTCCCCTAAATCCAGTTTGATCTAGCATATCCAGCCCAATTTTCTAAGAAAGTGTGTATTCTTTGCAAGCACTGCTGTGTTGAACAGGATCTTATTCAAAGCTGTGAATGTAACCTGAAACAGTGGCTAAATAGTCCCAAGTTTTTTTAAAAAAAATCAAGAAAGATTAAGCATGAAAGTATGAATTTCTTCAGAAGACTTTGTCCTGAAGGCAGCAATATATGTAGAATTATATAGACAGCTAAGGAAGCAGATAATAAAAGACAGCTTGGAGATAAATAACCAATCAGTGGCCTTCAGCAGTTGAAAGTGCTCCATCATGGAGGTTTTTAAGAAGAGATTGGATGATCACTTGTCTGAAATGGTTTAGGGTCTCCTGCTTGAGCAGGAGGTTGGACTAGAAGACCTCAAAGGTCCCCTCCAACTCTGTTATTTTGTTAAGCAGATGTAGGAGAAACTTTGGAAAATATCTTAACATAAAGTTTAACCACTGTAACTACATAGCCAAAAAGGCATTAAGAGTTGTTAACCTAATCCTACGTAGCTTTTTCTCTGGTAATATCACACTACTAACTAGAGCATACAAAACATTTGCTAGACCAATATTCGAATACAGCTCATCAGTCTGGAACCCACATTACATATCTGATATTAACACAGTTGAGAAAGTCCAGAAATATTTCACAAGAAGAGTTCTTCACTCCTCTACTCATTGTAGAATATCTTATGCCACCAGACTTGAAATTCTAGACCTAGAAAACCTAGAACTACGCCGTTTTCAGTCTGATCTAAGTATGGTATATAAAATCATACATTGCAATGACTTACCTGTCAATGAATACTTCAGCTTCAACCATAACAATATAAGAGCACACAATAGATACAAACTGAAGGTTAACCACACCAAACTTGATTGCAGGAAATACGACTTCAGCAACAGAGTACTCAGTGTCTGGAATACTCTACCTGACTGTAGTTTCTTCCCCAAACCCCAAAAACTTTAACCTTAGACTGTTTACTATTGACCTCACCCCTTTCCTAAGAGGTCTGCAGGTGGTGTGCATAAGCACACCAACGTGCCTACTGTCCCTGTCCTATTGTTTCTTTTATTTTTCTTATATGTACCCATTTCATGTATTCATAACTATGTATATACTTATACCTATTATCTTGTAAGCGATTGACAAATAAATAAATAAATAAATAAATAAATAAATAAATAAATAAAGTGAACCAGCAAATTGTAGATAAGTAGATAGAATGAAATGGGTAGATAGAGGTGGTAGAAGGAGGACAACTTTTCAAATTGAGAACATGTAGCCAATCTTAGCATAAGAAGGAAGAAGGGAGGAAATAACTAAGAAGTGTTACATCTGATCAATACTTGGATGGGAGGTCCTCAGATATCCTAGGGCCCTAGACTAGGCTGGGTTGTCAAAACAAGAAACTGACAGAAGTGAATCACTTTCATGCTGTGGCCAAGCAAACTACAAAGGAATTTAACTTCTCCCCAGGGAATCTTTCTTCCTTTGGCCTGATTTTTAAATAGTTGCAAACTCTTGACTGTCTGATAGCATCCCAAGTTTACTTGGCTAGAATATATTACTCCCATGCTTCCCAAACTTTCCTAATCTGATTCTTCTCTGAATGAGGTAGTTCTGAATTAAACTTTGTTTTCAAAGATTAAATTCCAAAAGTTAAAGTTAAACTGATGTATTTTACTTTTAAACGAATTTATTTGGCATGAAAAATGATGGCATTCATCATTTGCCACACCATTCTTTCCATTTTTAAGGGAATTGTGTTGATTTAACAAATGTGAGTTGAAATTACATATATGGTGGTATCAAAGTTGTTTATGTGTGGTGCTTTTGCAAAGGATAGAAGTGTTTGAATGCCACAGAAAAAACTCCATAAACAACAAAGATTAACAGATATCCATAAGCTGAAATGTTTGAGAGCTATGCTAGATCCTGTTTCTTCCATTATACATTCATTTCTCAATCCCTAGTGAAACTGACATCATGGAGAAGTAAAATATTATCCTCAACAAGGATGGGATGCCATGAACCACCAACCCACCCCTTCCCCAGCCTCTGATTGTCTGGAACAATAACTGCTTGCTTCTGTGAGAATAAAGAAAGAAGCATGTTTCTTTCCATGAAGTCAGGACAGGATTTCAAAATGGACAGGAGAGTGGTGGGACTGAATTATGATGCCATGTTGTCCCATAGGATGTTCCTAAAGACATCCTATGCTTTGACTTCAGGCAAGTTCCTCAACTTTGAGCTTTATCAAAGTACAAAATATGTGACTCACAGAATACATAAGTTTTACTCTTTTTGTGGCTCCCTGAACTCCTAGAGTCGATTGACTCCAAACAGTGGGTTATCATCTCCCCATCATAAAAGGTAGATTTTTAAAGATCAAAATGAGGACCTAAGCCATATAAGCTCACTATGCATCTTAGCTTTTTCCATTTTTACAATACAACTTTCTGTAGACAAACCAATGCAGCCCTTTGGACTAATGAAAACTGTGCCCACTCGCTCTACATACATCTTGCCCCAAGCAACCAAACAAGAAACATAATCTGAAGAACCTAGCTATGATTTACAGTACACGAAGAAGAAGAAAAAAAGATGTAGGTTCTCTTGGACAAGGGATTGGTTTAAGGGAACTCCAAGAGCTCTATGAACCCTTTGATTCTATGATAATATGAATCGTCCTAGGATCTATTTCAATTATTCTGGGGACAGTTATCCTAATAGGTCTTCCATGTTCAATACTGCACATTTTCATGGATGTCATTAAATCCTGATATGCTTCAGCTAATGTGTTGAAAAGAATATCAGACTCAGACGTCCACCCTTCCAAGATGGGTAAAATAAGGATCCAGATTGTTGGGGGCAATATGCTGATTCTGTAAAACCGCTTAGAGAGGGCTGGAAAGCACTATAAAGTGGTATATAAATCTAAGTGCTATTGCTATTATCCAAAGTCACCTGAGCTCAGGAAAGGTGTCTAGGCTGCTAATGATACCATCAAAGGGGAGAACTCTCACTGTAATCTCACTATTAACAAATTTATTTTGAAATCTGAGCATCACTGGAAAATGCCTTAATGCTTAACCAATGCATTCCCAACATTTATTTATTATGGGTGCTTTCATATTTTTTGAGAAAGTTATTGATATTCCTAAATCATTTGGGCACATTCTGGGTATTCTGAATTTCTTGATATTTGCTGGGATTTTGAAGTACTATTTTTTGCCATATGGATGTAGTCATTTTTTAAAAAAATTCATGATGACAATAAGGAGGATTGTTATATTGGGATATGTTTTTGAATTTATTTGTTTATTTATTAACTTTTTATGCTACCTATCTCCTTTATAAGGTGCCTCTGGGTGGCTTACAACTTATAAAACAAGTAGAAAAATAATTAAAATATTAAAACATTAAATTATACGGATTGACATTTTAAAATGATGCTAAAAACAGAACTAAGAGATGGATGGGATGCAGAGGTGGTATTCAGCAGGTTCTGACCAGTTCTGAAGAACCAGTAGTAGAAATTTTGAGTAGTTCGGAGAACTGGTGGTAACCTTCCCCCAGGACTGAGGAGGGAATGCAGATTTAACAGCATCCTTCCCCTGGAATTGGATGGGAATGGGATTTTGCAGTATCCTTCCCCTGCTACATCCACCAAGCCACACCCACCAAGCTGTGCCCACAGAACCGGTAGTAAATTTTTTTGAACCCCATCACTGATGGGATGGGGAATGAGGTCTTCTTAACCCATCAACCATCTCCAGCAGAGAGCTGCCCCCTAAATGGCATCTTCATGGCCATGTTTTCTTACATGCTGATTGGATGAAATATGTAAATTGGATTCTATTTTAAATATAGTAAATATCTGGAGAGATGCCATGCATAGTTCAAATGTCCTTAATACCACTGATATATTGACGTCCTTCCATGTAAGCCCTCAAGAAGTATTCAGCTTAGTCCAATTATCATATCTAACTTCCTTTGTTTATTTTTGTCTAATAATTATATACCCAAAGAATATAAAAATACATTTTAAAGTAAGTTTCAGAGTAGTATTTATATTGGACTTCTTTAGTATTTATGTACAGCCCATTGGCATTTGAAAGGATCAAACAATTTTCCTTGATTTATAAGTCCCTCAGAGGGACCTGGCATACCTTTAATTCTTCCCTTTGGGCATATACAGTATGTAAATAACATGTAGGCTTCTAGGGTTCCTTAAAAACCATCAAGGGAGCTGAGACATTCCTAAATAAAGAAAACTATATATATATATAAAGGAACATCTTGAATTTTGATCTTCTGCCTTGCTGGAATCAACCAGATTACATCAATTGTAGAAAGTTTGAGCTTTGGGCACTAACTTTCTCTGGCTAAGATATTAATATTTTATATGAGCCTAAAGCATACCCAATTAAAGCAAGATCAGAAACATCTACTAGTAGATTGTACAAATAGAAGCACTGAGGTTTCAGACCACCATAAATTCTTATCCTTCCTCCCACCCCTCCACAAAAAAATCCTATAGTATAATAACATTAAGAAGCTGGCAAGAAGAAGATAAAGTATTTTTTCGGTGGGGGGGACCCCTAATTTCTTTAATTTACTGCCCAACTCTATGACATACTAAAAAAAAAATCTATTACATATCAAATCCTGTGAAAGCTTTAGTGTGCCTAAATGTTCAGGGACAATACACCTAGTTCTTTCTTTTTTTAAAAAAAAGAGGGAAATCCTTGTTCTCATAATAAAGCCATTTCTGGTGACCAAACTCCCATCACTGTTTTCTGCTTCTTCTTGTTTCCATCAGCAGCAAAAGGATGTAAGTTCTGCTTAACTGAAGGTCAAGGAGGTAAGTAGAGAGAGCAGACACAAAACTTGTTTTTTTTATATATATATATATAAGCAATATATATATCCTTGATGAAGTCTCAGCCAATTTATCACTGGCTAACCTAATTTCTGTTTACTATTATCTGTGCTTCTTGATCCCCAAACTACTTTGGATGTTTTCTTTTATCTCCAGCTGACTTGATCCTCTATTTTTAAATGACATGTTTTCCCAACTTAATTAATGTAGGTAGTCTAGAGACCACAAAAACTGTCTTAAAATTCAGCTGCTTTCCAGGGGTCAGGGGGAAATTCTGTGAGCCTATTTAAAAAAAAATATATCCAGCCATCCTGCAATTATAATCTTTGATATATAAATCTGGAATAGATATATTGCTATTTTAGAATTCTTTAAAGTCCTGTTTCACAGCACTTGATAATTTTGCAAGTACTACAGATTGTTTGCTTCTGTTTCCTTCTCTCTAATAGTTTCCATTCATGACCTGTTTAGCGTTACCAGGCCTCTTAGCTTTTCTCTCAGGACAAACCACCCTCCCTGTCAGGAGGTAACTACAAGTTATGTTGAATGATACAACACTTGTATCATATGGCTAGCTAAAGGGAACAATAGTTTAAAACAGGACACTATGTCAGGCATAATAAAATAACGTGTTAGTATTTTCTTAAATCCTTAGATTTCTTAATACAGATAGTCCTCGACCAAATGGAGTACAAAATTTATGTTGCTAAGTGAAACAGTTAAATGAATTTTGCCCAATTATACTGTCTTTCTTGTCACAGTTGTTAAGGGAATCACTGCAGTCGTTATATTTGTCACATGGTTGTTAAGTGAATCTGACTTTTCCATTGTCTTTGCTTGGCAGAAGATCCTGAAAGATTATCACATGATCCTGGAACACTGCAACCATCATAAAAAATTAACCAGTTGCCAAGCATCCAAGTTTTGATCACATAACCATAAGGATGCTGCAATGGTTGTAAATGTGAAAAACGGATATAAGTAGGGATGGGATTCTACTGGTTCGACTCAGTTCGGGTGAACTGGTATCTCCAAAGATCAGCTGTGAGCGAACCGGTGTGCTCTGATGATCAGTTATTGGGCCTGCCCACCCACCCTGTGAGTGGACTAAAGTCTGTGCTTTATTTTCGAGTTTTCCAGCTCAGCTCACAGTGGATTGCTGCGTGTCAGCTATTGTACACACAGCAGAAAGTGAGTTGCAAATGCTGCACACACATGAAGCATGCACTCACCGAAGTGGTTGTTGCACCGCTTGAATCCCACCCCTGGTTATAAGTCACATTTTTCAGTGAGGTTGTAACTTTGAACAGTAAGTTGAGGACTATCTGTAGTCTGAAGAATTGTTAGCTTGGGTCATCAAGAATTTCACCAAGCAGGGTGGCCACATCTTGATGACTTCCTTCTTGACAAAATGCTACTGGAATAGCATCTTCTGCTTGAATTTTCTCTTTGATGGTTTGCCTATTTTAAGTCCAAGCCTGGCTTAAAGTAAAGCAATCAGAAGAAGAGAAGCAGTGGTCTTAATGTACATTCATATGTGTTGTTGGGTCTAACCCCACTTATGATGGGCTTCTCTAAATATACCTGTAGGAAATGAGAGGTAAGTATCTGACTCTATATAATTGCTATTCTGAAGACTGGAAGAAAAGACGACTAATAAAAATTATTTTGGTTTCCATGAAACTATCACTGTTTAAATATTACTTTTGCTTTTTATAAATTATAATTTCCCATTATCTGGGAAAGGGTGTTTTAAGCTAGGAGTTTTTTTGTGGTAGATTATTAGATATTTGCTGAGCATTTTACAATGATAAATACAACTTAAATGGTTTTCTTGTTAAGCCCAGTGTAGAAGTAACTCCTCAAGGCCAGACAGAAATTACTCCGATAATAAATTAAAGCATTACTTCTTTTCCATTTTTCATTTTGAAGGGGAAATTACCTTACAGAACTGAACACTTGAAACTGCAGATTCATATATATTTTTAAATAAAGTCTTCCCTTCCCTCCCTTCCTCTCCCCTCCCCATCTGGAGGTTAAAGAAATGTAGTTATGGAGAAAGATGGATTGTAAGCCATTATTTTTTTATAAAATAATTCACCTTAACTTTTGATGACTGGCAGAGTATTTCAAAAAGTTTTGAGTGAATGATATTTTTCATGTATGATCACATCTGATTGTAAAAGTTTGCAATATCTGCTAGAGAAGTTCCCTGAGGATCTTTGGCTCTAGCACATGTCCAAAAACTCAGAAGACAAAACCTCTGATCCCGTTGACTGATCTGGATTGTTTTATTTATTTGATTTGTCAATTGCTTACAAGATAATAGATATAAGTATAAACATGAGTAAGAATACAGAAAATAGGTACAAATAAATGGGGACAATAGACAGGGACAGGAGGAACGATGGTGCACTTATGCATGCCCCTTACAGACCTCTTAGGAATGGGGTGAAGTCAATAGTGGATAGTTTGAGGTTAAAGGAGTGGGGTTAGAGGATGTAACAACAGAGTCAGGTAGTGCATTCCAGGTATTGACCACTCTGTTGCTGAAGTCATACTTTCTGCAATCAAATTTGGAGTGGTTAACATTGAGTTTGTATCTGTTGTGTGCTCTTGTATTGTTATGGATGAAACTGAAGTAGTCATTGACTGGTAGGACATTGTAGCAGATAATTTTGTGTACTATGCTTAAGTCCAACCATAGGCGATGTAGTTCAAGATTGTCCAAGCCCAAAATTTCAAGTCTGGTGATATAGGGTATTCTGTTGCGAGCAGAGGAGTGTAGTACTCTTCTCGTGAAATATTTCTGGACTTGCTCAATTGTATTAATGTCTGATATACAGTGAGGATTCCAGACAGATAAGCTGTATTCAAGTATTATCCTGCAGCATTATCCTGGAACAAGTATATTTGCCTTCATTCTTTGCAATATCTGCATATGCAATTAAGATGCATAAAAAGTGAGATATAAAGCTATGTGAGTGAGCAGCCTCACACACACAATTTTCCTTCCCTCACCTTCTCCAAACAAAATAAAATTTGCTCTGGGAAGTTTGAAGAGGATGGGGGGTCTCTCGGATAAAGAATGAAAATACGGGATGGCCATCCAGTGAATGGAAATTTCTCACAGAAATAAGCCATTGGATTCTACCTCAATTATTTGAAATGTTTCAATATGGATTCTGGCACCTATTCATGTTATGAGACACTGAAGGCCATGGATCTTACTAACTCAAAAGGCCTTTCTGAGAGTCTATAGGCAGTTTTATTTTTGTGCAATAGGAAAAGGAATTCATGAATTACACACATAAAAATAACACACTGGTGTTCCTCTTCAAATTGCCTTATAACACCTTTAAAGTCTACCATATATTATGAAGCATGCTTTCATGAGCTTCCATTAACCAACTACTATGATTAACAACTTATTTGAGTCACAGATTAAAGAGCTGCATGGATTACTTTTAGCTTCTATCCTCTCCGACTTTTCTGTTGGCCTATGTTAGCAGTGGGCACATTGGCTCTGTCTGACAAAGAGGATGAATTTTAATTTTTTTACCCTTCCTTTTCAAATGTTCAGCAGATGTCTTAGGAGAGCAGCCAATTCTGGTTATAAAGAGCATAGCAAAAGAAACTGGCCAGAGAAAAGAATGCAAAGTGGTGTAAAAAACCAGATAAGTTTGGTCACTAATCATGACAATTAAAGACGTTCCCACTTTCTAATCATCAGTTCATTTGGAAACCTTACACAAAGATGTATGTCTGTCTCTATTGATAGATTTATCTGCCTTCCTGTCGATGCACATTGACAAAAATCTATTTTGTTGTTTTTTCCACAGAAAACTACGCTGGCATTTTTGCCCATGGAGATTTGGCTAGTCATTGTCAGCATGAGGTGCCAGCAAGAGATTTTTACTGTTTTGTTTTGTTTTTTTTAATGATGCCAGCTGCTTCCCTGGCTTAGAATTTTTGGTTCAGATTGTAAATGGGGGTGAAAAATCCATATCCACCTCAGCCTATTTTGTGGAAGAGAGAAGAGACTTGATTTATGAATTCTAAGAACCAGAGACAGTTATTGTGAAGTTCTAAGAATTAGAAATGAGAAATAGGGAATTCTGGCTGAGGATGACCTTGGCCATTTGGAGACATGACCTAGTAATCAGTTGCTGGCCAAATTGTCAAACATACCACATAACCCTATAGCAAACAGCAGGGGACAATTTGGCTCTCCTTCTTATTGACATATTTGAGGTTTAGGTAACTTTGACCTAAGACGTGGACATTGACTTAACAATGTGAGCAATAATTATTCTTTAAAACCATTCATTGAAAAATTATATTTCAGGGAGTTCTGATGTTCCTCGGAACATATGAAAAAGTCTTTTAATAACATCAACAATAATAGACCAAATAGCCCCTCTTCAAAGGCAGCTTGCACTTGTACTACTATTAATGTAAATTACTATGCGGCCACATGGAGGGAAATATTAGATTTTTGTGGGGAGTGTGTGGATTGGTTGTGTATTTCTGTATTTTAATATAGGGCCATACAAGATTTTGTTAATTCTACATTTTTAAATAAGCCAATCTGATTCATTCATAGAACCATAGAGTTGGAAGGGACTTTGAAGGTCTTCTAACAAAACCCCCAGCCCAAAGATATCCTGTTATTTCTTTTTCCCAATTTTCAGCCAATGCCTTCAAGAAAGCTTTCACTATTGGTACTGTGTATTCCTGTATAGTAATTATTTACATACAGTGCAACTCCTCGTCTTTTGTTTGATCTGTTTTTTTTAACACTTTGTAATCTTTTAGTAATATATTCCATACATGGATTCCATCCCACCAAATTTTGGCAATACCAACAATATCATAATCTGTCCTTATGTAGTAGGACTTCAAGTTTTCTCTGTTTGTTCCCCATACTTTGAGCATGAATGTGCAGGCATCATGAGCCCTTTATGGCTGATCTTACATTTGCTTGCTGTATTTCCTGTTTTATATCTGAGTACCCTTTCCTTCCCACTGCCTCCTTTCTCATTGTCAAATTCATTGTCTTGAGGCTTATGCTTTGGGCTTGGTTCTGGAAATTGGCCTCCCACCACCTCCAGATTAGTTTAAAGCCCTTCAGCTAAGCTGAAAGAGTAGGCAAATACATTTTTCCAATTGCATTATTTCCAGTTCCTGTGAGGTGGAGCCCATCTCTTGCTAGAAGCCCATTATGTAGACAACATAGACCAGAGGTCTCCAACCTTAGCAACATTAAGACTTGTGGATTTCAACACCCAGAATGCCTCAGCCAGCAAAGCTGACATAGACCATGGCCAGAAATCCATGGTTTTCTTGACAACACTATCTCTTGAGCCAGGGGTTCCTTCTAAATGAACAATGGATTGGAACAATTATCCTTGTTTTGTATCCAGAATATGTAATACAAGTCTTACCTCACAGTTCAAATTGCATCAAAATAGATTTGGAAATCTAATAAATTGTATGTTTTATTTCAGTTCTAAGAAAATGCACAGAAATTGGGTTTAAATATGAGATTTCATTCCCTTTACTGAAAGCATCAGATTAATGTGGACACAAAGAAAAAAAGATTTAAGAATAAATATATGTGAACATAGCATAAATGGCAAAGAGACTGCTGTCTGCCCCTTTTAGAACAGAATTCTGTGGAAAAATTCTTTGCTATTTCTTTTTAACATCCTCATTCCTTTCTCTGGAGAAATTATTTGCAATATCTCTGTCCACAAGTTTGGTGTAGAATTTCAAGTGGTCTTTTATGTTCCATTCTAATAGAAGTAATTTACCTACATATGTGTGGAGTTTTTTTTTTTTTAGTGATTTGGGACTTCTATCTCTTGACTTTCAGTGCAAGCAGAGTGATTATGCTGGAATGACTTCTCTTCAAAAGTGCCACAGAACCTAATAATTGGAAGCTTCACGAAAGAACAAGAATGCCAAACATGATCACAACCTCACTTTTTGTTGGTGAATGTGTAAATTGTCCATGTGATTCATGCAAAAAATGGTGGGGCTTTGATTACAGGGACATGGCAATCATTTTCATTTATTTATATTTTTGGTCACTTCCTTCCCAAAGTTACCTCTGGAAAAACATGACATCAATTGCTCTATTCCTACACTTGAACTTCATTAGATTATCTAATTCTGAAGGTTAACATTTGAGAATATTTGAATGGAGTCCATACAGAGGAGGCTTTTGAACCTCTCCCTTCCAAAGTGCCTCTCTCTCTCTCTCCCCTCTTCCTCTCTTCCTCTTCTTTCTTTCTTTCTTTCTTTCTTTCTTTCTTTCTTTCTTTCTTTCTTTCTTTCTTTCTTTCTTTCTTTCTTTCTTTCTTTCTTTCTTTCTTTCTTTCTTTCTTTCTTTCTCTCCCTTTCTCCCTCCCTCCCTCCCTCTGTGTGTGTGTATGTGTGTGTGTGTGTTTGTTTGTTTGTTTTAAGGGGGCTTCCTTCCCAAAACTATATTATCAAACCAAGTTTTTTAAAAACTATTGTAACTAAACAATGTCAACAGCTGAAGCTGGCTTTGAAATAACAAGCACACTAGACAAAGTTTGTATCTGTTACAATTTTCATGTCCTGAACTAATTCACATTCCAGAATGTAGTGTTTGTTTTGTTTTGCACTTCTTTGAAGTTGGCAGTGTTGTACTCAGTGCAAAAACAGTACAAAGGAACAAAAATGCAAAATTTACCTGGATAAAATATCCTTTTGCTGTTCAAGAGAGAACATCTTGATTAAAACAGCAAAAGAGACAAACCTGAATTTTTAATCCTAACTACAATAATGACAAAATGATGAAACCTGTCATGACATAAACATATATGTCTTCTCTGTTGTGTTTGTGTGGCAAGACCACATGTAACCTTATAACAACTGGGGGTTCCATGGTGATGTTGCAATACACATTTCATCACTTGTGCTCCTTGCTACTACCCTATAGATATCTATAGGAATGAATAGAAAAAAAAAATAAAAGCAATATTCTTATCTTTGAATACTAACATCTGCCCAGCCAAGCAACAGATATGAATTCATTGGAGGACTATAATTACCCCAATAGTTTGCCAACCATTATCTTCCTACCTGTTATAATCAAGGAATCTGAACTGATCATGAAGGTAGAAATCATGCCCTATGAAAAGAGACAGACACCTATAGTCTTGAGAAAAAAAGTTGGATTGGAGAGAGTCTATGATAACACCCTTCAAAAATCTGAAAAGATGTGCTATACAAGAACATGAAGATTTGGTCTCTGTTTTTCCAGAGTACAAGATAATATAATGGATTTAAGCTACAAGAAGGGATATTTCAATTGAAAAAATTCACAATAGGAACATTTGACTTTAGAATCAAATACCAGGAGAAATAGTGGGCTCACTTTCACTGTATACATTTGATCAGCAGCTAGAAAGCCATCTGTTGCTTCAATTTGGATTATTTCAGTAAGCTGAGGTTTGGAAATGAAGGCCACAAAAGCTCCTTCCAATTCTATAATTTTAAACTGATTTTTCCATTAAAAATCCATTTTTAAAGTAAGCCCTCAAGGATGTTGATAAAACCAAAGCATGCCTTCATTCTCATTTGCACTTTATTACTCTTCAGTCCAAAAGATTTGGAGTTTCTTCAGACATTCCAGCATTGGAGTAGTTCAAAGAGAGCTTTTATAGAATAGAATAGAATAGAATAGAATAGAATAGAATAGAATAGAATAGAATAGAAATATAGAATAACTTTATTGTCACTTTGAATGTACACTGATCGGCATACATTAAAATGAAATTTCATTGCATATAGCTCTCAAAAAGCTCACAACCCCCAATATACAATACATAAACATGACAAAATAAATAAATACAAAATTATGCATATATCCTCATATATTATATGACACAGGGAAACAACACAGTCCAGTTCGGATGTATACACATACGAGAAAAGCAAATCTTGCGTGTTTACCAGACGGCATAGGGAAGAAAGCTGTTACAGAATCTGATAGTCCTGCTAGAAATACTTTGAAACCTCTTCCCAAAGGGGAACAATAGGAACAGATGGTAAAATGGATGTGTGGGTTGCTAACTATGCTTTGAACTCTAAATACATAGCACTTATAAGCAGTATCCTGAATAACAGAAAGTGAACTTCTTATAATCTTCTCTGCTGTCCTTACCACTCTCTGTATGAACTTTCTATCTGATGCACTGCTGCCACCAAACCAAACAATGGTGCAGTTTGTTAAAATGCTCTGAGTCATGCCTCTGTAAAAAGTGGTCAGGACAGAAAGAGAAAGATGTGCTTTCCTCATCCGATGCAGGAAATGCAGATGCTGGTTTTCACACTTCATTAAGGATGAAGAGAGACCAGTTCAGATTGTTAGTTAGCTGCACCCCCAGATACTTCATGCTGTTGACTACCTCTACAGCTGCATCCTTATGTCTATGCCGGTTCTTTCTAAAATCTACAATGATCTCCTTTGTTTTATTAACATTTAGAACCAGGTTATTTTTATTGCACCAATCCATCAAAGCCTTCAAGTCTTTCTAAAATCATTTTCATTGTTGTCCCGGATAAGACCTACCACTGCTGTGTCATCCGCATACATCACAATATGATTTGTAGCAGGTTTGGCCCAGCAGTCAGGAGTCATCAAGGTGGATAGTAGCAGACTCAAGACACAGCCCTGTGGGAAACCCATACTCAAGGAGATGGAGTTGGAAACTTTTCTTCTATCTTGCAGAAACTGGGTCCTATCAACAAGGAAATCAAATATCCAATTACATAAAGGAGTATTAAACCTAATAGGCTCAATGACGATTAATGATATTCCAGCACACCCACTGCATTCATTTAGACACATCTCTCCTATGTAATAAACATTGTTTTAAAGTACTTTGAGCAGCTGATAATTGCTTCTACATAATCTTCTACATGATCCATACTCAGTATCTTCTGCTGCAAAATCAAGTCCTGAAAGAATATCTGATGTAGAGAATACTATATACTATATCTCCAGGTACTCTTGTGGTGTTACCTGAAATCCAACAATGCTACATTGCAACCTGCCAAAGTGTCCACTGGTCTGACAACTATTTTCCTTCTACATTGCATTGAGAAGAGCACTCACAAGAGGAGACATATTTCCGGCACTCCGATACAGCCAGCTAGTTCCATCGCTGACTGTGGGAGGGAAAATTCTTGCCCCCACAGACAGGGCGCGCAATCTGGGTGTCCTCCTGGATGTACGGCTGTAGTTAGAAGAACATATGGCGGCCATCGCCAGGGGGGCTTTTTATCATGTCCGTAGGATCTACCAGTTGCGGCCCTTTCTGGATCGGGATGCGCTTTGCACAGTCACCTCCACCCTCGTTATCTCCCGCCTAGACTATGCCAATGCTCTCTACATGGGGCTCCCCTTGAAGAGCACCCGAAGGCTCCAACTGGTGCAGAATGCGGCCGCACGGGTGGTTTTGAGGGCTTCTCGGAGCTGTCATGTTACTGTTGCAGCTCTTGTGCGAGCTGCATTGGCTCCCGGTGGTCTTTCAGGTGCGTTTCAAGGTGTTAGTTACCATCTTTAAAGCGCTCCATGGCTTGGGACCTGGGTATTTACGGGACCGCCTACTGCCACCATGAATCTCCCGTCAGCCGGTGCACTCCCATAGAGTGGGTCTCCTCGGGGTGCTGCCAGCTGGACAGCTGGCGACCCCGAGGATGTGGGCCTTCTCTTTGGGGGCACCCTCCCTCTGGAACAAATTACCCCCGGAGATAAGGATCATCCCTGACCTTCTGACCTTCCAGCGCGCATTGAAAACTTATTTATTTCATCAAGCCGGTCTGGCCTAGGGTTTTATGGGGTTTTAAATTTGGTTTTAATTGGTTTTAGTCCTTATTTTTAAACCCTTGCCTCGTTTTTATTATTCAACCACCTAATTTAATATTTTAATTGTTTTTAATTATTGTATTATTATTGTATTTTTAATGACTGTACACCGCCCCAAGTCCTGCAGGGAGAGGGGGCGGTATATAAACAAACAAACAAACAAACAAACAAACAAATAAATAAATAAATAAATAAATAAATAAATAAATAAATATATCCTGCCCTTTGAGTTTGGACTGGAGAAGTTCCTAATCACATGTACTACCCTTTAATTTTTCCTTTTAGGTCATGTCAAGCCCTAGAAAGTGTCAAAGCAAAGGGAGTTAATTCTGATAAGAATGCCTGAAGAATAAAGTAGTTATGTATTGCAAGGCTTACTATTTCTGTCTATGTAACATGGAATGGAATGGAATGACAGTAGATAACAAAATTATTCAGATTATTCTGAACTTCATAAGCTATAATAGGATGTACCTTTCTCTCAGTAGAAATAGATAATGTAGGATGTAGAAACCAAATTATGCCAATAATAAAAATTGTAAAGAACTTCCACCCCAAAAATAAAATTTGATTCCAGATTTTGTTTAATCAGCTATTACAACAAATATTTAACATTGGGAGGGGGAAGAATAGCTAAGGCTATTTAAGATCTAATTTCAATTTTGTGTATGTTGGAATCCAACATGAAATTTGAGACTATTTAAAACCAACATACTACTTATAAAACATATTTTAAATAAATGATAGTTATGCTGGTTGAAGATTACAATCCTTCACATGCTCAATTTGGCATAAGCCACACCTAAAAGTTTGGATACAGATTTTCTATAAATGAAATCAATCAATCAAACATTTATTGTCAATGCACAACCTGTGTACAATGAAATTGAAAATTTTGGCTATTTTTGTCAATGATCTTACTGAAGAAAGTCAAATGGACAACAAGCCAATGGATAATCTTTATTAAATCCTCCTTCTGCTGCAACTTTTGTGAACTGAACAATTTTTGGAATCTTAAGACACAGAAGAGGACAGAGGTCAAATACTTGAAATTCTAGGAACACAGCCTCCTGAAACCATGGATGCGATCCTATGAAAATATCTAAGGAAATGTTTATGGAACTGAGGCTGCTTTATCTACTGACACTGAATTCATTTTTTTTAAGGATCATCTGTGACAGAATCAGCCCAATCAGAATTGACCCATTGTGTGACCTTGCCATTTTGTGATATGTTTTGGCTGTTCCTAAGGTCTAGGTGATCAGTTGTCTCCAAGATGAGATGGATTCAGAGTGGTATTCAGTCAGTTTGGACCCATTCTGGCATACTGACAGTGGAAATACCACCTCCAGCTGGCCCCACCTGCTCTCCCCCGGCCTTAGCTGTCCTATATTTCATTGTATTTCAGCTCAGCTGATTTGTGTGGCAGAGTGGATTGCCATGCCTCAGCTGAGCTAAAAAACAGCTTAGCTCACCTCACTCAATTAACAAAGATGTCGGTCTTTGAGCCCTGTACACATGTGTGAAACACACATTAGATGTGTCACGCGCAAAGCAACTCATTCAGCTCACACAGAGGTCGGTCTTTGAGCCCGATGCATAGAACTGCTCATAGAACAGATAGGAAAAAATTTAGAAACCCAACACTGGATGGATTGTCTCCTTCCCCCCAGAGGGGGTAATAATAGGATAAACCTATAGGTTTTTGTCAATTCTATAAGGTAAGCCAGACTGAGAGTTCAATGCCATATAATAAAAATCCTGCACTCTCTCTAATCTTTGTCACCTATAAATTCTTATCCTGCTGAATCCATTGCTTTATTTGATATGCAGCATATACAGGGTGTTCCCATTCCTCTCTTTCTTCATAAATAGCCTTTATAAGCTTTCCCAACTAGAGTAAGAGACTTTGAAAAACAACTAAGGAAAGGAAAACCCAAACTCTTTGAAGTTTCATTTCACCTCTTCCTTATTTGTATTTTTATAGAAACACTACAAAGAGGAACTTTGAATTTCCATTACCAGAAGAGTCCAGGGTTGCAACATTAAGTTAACAACCACAGAGTTTCTATTTTAGCTTACCTGGCACACTCAGCTCTGCCAGATGTAGGTCTGCTATCACATCATTTGATCTGCTGACAATGTGTGCTTGACTTAAAAAAAAAAAAAAGCAAAGCAAAAGAAAGGAAAGGAAAGGAAAGGAAATGCCTAGGTGACTCCTATCCAAATCACACATATTCTTTTGGTTAAGAATGAAATGTGAGATTGAATTTAGCCTTTAATTACATTTCCTTCCTTACCTCCAACAAACAAAATTTTATAACCTTTCCAATGAAGAAAGCCATATTTTGTAAATTACTTGCTTGGAATCTTCCCAGGAGCAAAGTTACTTAGGAAACATTCTATTATTTGGATTAATCAAAGGTGGAGGGTCATTTTCAAATATGCCCTCTGTTCATTTTGTCTCTTTGGCAGTAGTGGGTGGGCGCATCAGAAGATTTTTTCCCCATCTCTCTTTCTTTTTCTTTGCAAATTTCACAAAGCTACCTATCCAATGGGAAGGATTTGTGGGACAGAAGCATTCCTTAAAGCAATGTGTGTGTGTGTTTGTGTGTATCCATTGCTAAGCAAGGCAGTTGTTAAATGAGTTTTGCCACAGTATTTATTTATTTAATGTATATACAACCACCCATTTCCTATGCAGAGATTGCCTCTCATTATAGGACTGAATAAGATTTAAAAATGGAAACACAAGTCTGTGATTCTATGGAGAAATAAAAAAAAGATTGATTAAATCAAGTTCTTTTCACTAAATGTATTGCAGGTAGTCTCAGACTTATTACACTCTCCCCCCCCCCCCCCCACTCTGTCTGTCTATCAGAAAGAACTTGATTTAACATTTTTTTAAAGTTTTCTATAGAATCACAGACTTGTGTCTCCATTTCTAAAGCTTATTTAGTCCTATGAGAGGCAACCTCTGCTTGGGAGATGGGTGGCTATATATGATACATTAAATAAATAATATACCCAACAACTGAAAAAAGATGATCACATCCTTCTTAACTTTTGATACTGAGTTGTAAATGGTAATAAATGTTTTAAATACATAAGTTGCTTTATTAATACCAGGTTTTCTTCTCTCCTAATTTCCCAATGGTAATACGTTACTGACAGGTGGTTTGATCTAGTAGTTAAGGCACAGAAGAGGAGGGGTTCTAGGCCTGCCTTTAGGCACAAAGCCAGCAAAGAAATTTTGAGCAATTCACTCTCTCTCAATCCTAGGAAGAAACTTCAATCCTATGGCAAACCACTTCTGAAAATATTGCCTAGTTGTCAGGAGTCAAGACTGATTTGGCAGCCTCTTGTTAAACTGGAGAGCTACAGATTTTTCTGTAGCATGCGGAAAAGGGTACCATTTGGATGTATTAAACTCTGTGGGTTCTTTGCCATCAAGATATTGCGACGAGTTCAATGCCATGCAATATCTGTCAGCTTAAATTTCCTGTTCTTCCAAACTGAGTTGACTGGGGCAAGAAGCTGTTTAGCAAGTTGGAAAAAGGAGAACATTTCACACTTTATAAGGGAAAAAGGTTTAATTAGGAGCAGATGCTCAAGACAATGTGAAGGCAACTTGTAACGTCCCTAGCAGATCAATTAACCATTTTTTTCCTTCTTCCTTACTCATATTTCATATTTTTTGACATTCTAAACCAAGGTCCATGGGGCACAAAATGCATATTTTAGAGTGGTTCCTTGACTTACATAAACCAAGAAAAACAAACAAAAGGTTGACAGACTTAAATATTGAGGAAGCAGAAATCATGAGAAGGGGGGACCCAAAGAAGAGAAATTGGGGTGGCATTAATTGAACACATTTATTTAAACAAACCAACTCTTGCTCTTCCTTTAAGTTCCTTCCCCACATAACACTTCTGAACAAAATATGAACTGTTATAGCAATAGCTATTTAGACTTATATACCACTTTATAGTTTTTTACAAACCTCTCTAAGCAGTTTTACAGAGTCAATATATTGTCCCCAACAGCTGGTTCCTCATTTTACCCACCTCAGAAGGATGGAAGGCTGAGTTAACCTTGAGCCTGGTGGGATTTGAACTGCCAAATTGTAGGCAGTTGATAGTCAGCAGAAGTGGCCTGCAGTACAGCACTCTAACCACTGCGCCACCATGGCTCTTCATTAACAACTCTCCTTCGTCACACTGGCTAGAATTACAGAAACTAGCACATCTGAAGGGGACTGGATTAGAGAATATGGGTTAATTCACAATGCATACCCACTGTATTTTCATACTTTTATACTCTCTTGAGCTGCAAGCAAAACCACTTTTATTTTCAAATCATGAAAACTACTTAGAGCATCATAACAGAAGGAAATCTGGCAAGATGTTTTCTACCCTTTCAGAGAAACTGGCTGACATACTTCATATACGAACCATTTAAAAGTCTTGATGCATACAAATTCCACAATGCTTCATTTTGGAAGGCAATTGAAACTTTTATATCTTTTCTTTTAACCACAGGTATGTACGTTTACTCCACATGTAGATTTTTTTTTCCTAAAGTCACAGGTCTTTTGAGATCATATTCTAAATATTGGGAATTCCAGTTATGTTTTGCTTGGGATATGGCTAAAGCTACACTTTCCTAGCAGAAAGCATAACTAACTGACAATACAAGCAGAAAGTACAACATTGTTTTTTTAAAGAAAATTTTAGCTACAGAAAATCACGAGACTTTGCAAAGGATTACCTAGGTGCATAATCTAAATTGAAACTAAGATTTTTGAGTCTTTCTATTTCTGAAAGTCTCTGCATCACCATTTCATTGGCAAATAAGCAGAATCAAGTCATCTTTTCTTGACCCAATGTGCACTTCACAGCCAGGAAACCTAGGGGCTTCCAGACAGTAATAAACTACAGCCCTGACCAGCAGACTCCTAAAGAATGCTAGGTAAGGAATGTTTAAGGAGCCCATCTTAAAGCTTAAGGCAATTTCTTTATTCCTTAAATCTCCCCAAGCTCCTAAAACAAAGAAGGATTCCAAAAGTTTAGCCCCATCAACTAGACAGAAGTTCTATTATTCCCAGTGGCAATGCTGTCAGCTTTGATGCTATACAAATTGAATGGGAGGAAATTATTTAGATTTTCAGGTTATGATGTGAAGGTTTGGTGACAATAGAGACAAACCTGTCCTACTTCTTAACATTCAGTGGAATTTGGAAAGAAGTTCTCTCTGGTTTTTAAGCATTCAATCTAGGCATGAGGAATGTTCCATTTCATATGCATTCAGTGTATGGAATTCACTTGGAACTGATACTGCTACGATTGGGAAGTAAGGTGGACAAAGTCTTCACTCTTACAAAATCTATTGGTTATAAAATAATGTATTCTAGGTATCAGGAGAATATGTGGGGAAGCAACAGGCCGGGCAGAAGTGGTATTCAGCAGGTTCTGACCGGTTCTAGAGAACCAGTAGTGGGAATTTTGAGTAGTTTGGAGAACCAGCCAATATCATCTCTGACTGGCCCCAACCCCATCTATTCTCTGCCTCCCGACTCCCAGGTGATTAACTGGATCTTATTTTATTGCCCTGCACAGGAGAATGGAGCTGGAAAGCAGGTTAGTGGGGTGGGGAGGGAATGGAAATTTTATAGTATCCTTCCCCTGCCATGCCCATCAAGCCACACGATGCCCACCAAGCCACACCCACAGAACCGATAATAATAAAAAAAATTGAATCCCACCACTGGCTGGGACTATAACTGAGCTTACAAAGGCCACTCCTATTTCAAATAATAATTAAGACATTGTGAATTGCAAAATCTGGAAGTGAATAATTGTTTCTTGATGGATTATATTTTCAGTGTGCAAGCTAGGAATATTAGGATATTACCCAAGGAGACAGAGGTCAGTAGTTAGAACTAGAAGAAGATTTTGCCTCAGTGAAGCATATTCTGGCTATATCTAGACTAGATTATGGGCTCTGCTCCTTGACAGTGTCTTAAAAATAGCAGTCAGTTATTCCAGCAATTTTGCATTAGTTGCACAGTCTTTTCTTTTGATTCCAAGCACAATGCAAGGTGCTCACTTTGATCTTTAAGACTCTAAAACATTTTTGCAAGGTTAGTTGAAGGATTGCTTCTGTCTGCCGAAGCTGCCGAGGATCACATTCTGGTTTATAATGTTACATAATTATTAAACACATAGACTGCCTTTTCTCTGGAGTTTAAGGTAGTGTCCAGGATTTGCCTGTGTGTTTTGTCCCATGGTTTAGCCTTTAAAATAACCCTGGGAGATAGATTGGGATGTGAAGTCTCATGGCTGAGAGATAACTTGATCTTAAGAGGCCTAGCCCAACACTTCACCAATATGTTAAAATGACTTTCTAAGATGTTGTCCGGTTAATGAATCCTTAATTCTTATTAATGAGCATCCAGGCTGTTAGTAAAAGTTCACTATACATTGATGGTAGCAGAAAAAAAACATTTGTAGTCTTTATTCCCCCCTCCCCCCCAAAAAAAATGAATATATGCTCCTGTCATTCCTAGTTGATAATAATAATAATAATAAAATTCTGCTTAATGTCCTGCTTGCTGATATACTGTGGGAGCTGCTGTGTGAATTTTTTTACACTTTTTAAACTGTGTCGTATTTAGGTATTTTTCAAGCTTTACTTCGAAACCACCATGTGAATACAAGATGTAATATTCGAGAAGGAGGGGCTCTTTTGTCAATTGGCTTAAAATTGCAGCCTGAGATTTTGATGGTGATCTTGTCCTCGGGATCCTTCAAATTGCTCCTCAGTCTGGCATAAAAGAGCACCCATATGTCATGCTCATTATCAATTATGATTAAGCCCCTTAAGATAAAAAGCCTTTGATCATGAAAGAATGTGAAGATTTACAAAGAAGTAAGTAATCCAGCCTTCTTCCTCTTTCCTTTTTCTTTTTTGAACAATGCCAAATGTCATTTCTTTTAAAAGCAACCTTCCCCTCCTCCCCCCACCCCTCACACACACACACACACAAACATCAGTGGCCTTGCCATGTTCAATTTACACATCCGCTCAGGGCGAACATAACCGAGCATTTTGACATTTTTGATACCTGCAAAATAACACAACGTGCTGTCATACTTTGAAATGGTAAATGGTAATCATTTAAACCAGATGAGTGACAGAAGACAGAATTATTGCACCTACAGCACAGGATATACAGTACTCTGCACCTATTTCAGGGGAACGAGAGTGGGTGGCCGGAAGATCGAAACGTTTCCCCCCATTTAACCTGTAATTTGACAACATCTGCAAAGAATTAGCCTTAGCACTGGCATGCCAATTGTTGTCTCTAAAATCAATCACTAGGGAGATGAGGTTACTTTAAATAGAAGTTAGCTGCCTAACCAGTTTCAGAAAGAAGGAAAAAGAGAAAGAAGAGAGAGAGAGAATATATATTAAATATTGAAACTGGAAAGGAAATTAATTCCTTGCAATTCAAGGCTGATTCCAAAGAACATTTGAGACCACTCATATGTTTATCTGTTCATAAAATGTTGGGATCAGACGCTTTGACAATTAAAAAGTGTGGTGGTTATGTGGGTAATGGATGCACACATGAATGAATGGATGTTATTTAGTATGATTTGATTGCTTATTGTATCCTATGATTATCATTAAATGTTGTACCTGATGATACTCAACTCTTGACGAATATATCTTTTCTTTTATGTAAACTGAGAGTATTTATACCAAGACAAATTCCTTGTGTGTCCAATCACACTTGGCCAATAAAGTATTCTATTCTATTCTATTCTATTCTATTCTACTTTTTTTTCCTTCTCTTATGGTATCTTTTCCCTTTCTCTATTTCTTTTCTTTATTTTCCTCTCTTCAAGCTTAGAAATTGAAGCAATGATTTAGCCAATGTTAAAGGAAACCCCGTCAGCTGATCCAACAGAGAAATTCTCAGTTAGTCTTCCTAGGAGTAAATCTTCAGTTTCCCAGTAATTCTATTTGCCCTTAAGAAATTCATGAAGAATTGTAATAATAGTAGAAGAGTTGTAATATTTCATTGTTTCGCAATGTTTACAGATTGAATTATTTTCTTTAATCTGCTCTAAATCTTGAGAAGTACAGAGATAACAACTGGCTGGTAATTATATCTCCAGATCCTTCCCTTCTTCTTTCCTTAATGAAGGGAGAAAGTCCCCTTTTACCTGTTCTCACTCTATACTTGAAAGCTCCAATTCCTGGGGTATTTTTGTCCCTTGTAGGGATCTGTTCTACCCCAGATCCCCTGTCCTCAGGCTCAGCAATTTTAAGATACATAGACATCTGGAAGTTGAAGTCCATACATCTTAAAGTTGCTGAAGTTGAGAAATACTGTTCTATTCCATTGCCTGCTTTAGCGTAAAAGCTCAGAAATTTCAATTCTTTACAAACCTTTCTGTGGCTAATATCTAGACCTTAGGATTTGTTTATTTTTGAATGTGTCAGTGAAGCTTACGGCTTAATTCTTTCCCGTTCTATTTGTGTCTGTTTGAAAATGTTAGCTTATGTTCTCAGCAATGAAGTCAGAAGCAAATAATTCACCAAGTTTCTGTATTTCTTCTTCTTCTTCTGCAGACTAATAGTGTCAATGTCATCTAAGGGCTTTTATCCTGCTGAAAAATAGTTAAATCCTTAATATTTGTATTATTGGATTGGGTATCAATATACATTTTCCCCCTTGAATTTGATTTGGCAAACTTTTATGATCTAGTTTGTTTTTCTCATTTGAGAAGGCTTCCATTTTTTTTCAAGGATGTCTTCTTGACTCTGATAGCTGCTATACTCCTGGTCATCATAGGTAGTCCTTGACTTACAACAGTTCATTTAATGACTGTTCAATGTTACAAGGGCACTGAAAAAAGTGAGTTACGACCATTATTCACACTTATGACAGTTGTGGCATCCCTATGGTCATGTGATCAAAATTCCGACATTTGGAAACTGACTCATAGTTGCAGTATCCCAAGATCCCAAAATCATCTGATCACCTTTTTTGCCACCTTTTGACAAGCAAAGATAATTGGCAAGTCAGATTCACTTAACAACCGTGTTACTCACTTAACAACTGCAGTGATTCGCTTAACAATGGTGGCAAGGAATGTCATTAAATGGGGCAAAACTCACCTAACAAATGTCTCACTTAGCAACAGAAATTTTGGGCTCAAATGTAGTTGTAAGGACTACCTGTATACCTTTGGGCTTTGAGGAATCTTTCCTTAGCTGAAATTTTCATTCATTTATTATTGTATCTTTGTATCACTTTTAAGTATTCTGGAAAGACTACCTCCTTGTTTCATTTGTTCACCTTCCTTTTTAGTGCTTTCTACTTTTTTTTCCTGAAATTTGTTCCTTTGAACTCAGAAATGACCTTTTCAACACTTGCATGCATGATGAATACATTGCAATTGTAGTCACACTTTTCCATTGACTTAATAACATTTGCATCTTGGGCAAAATCCTAGGTAATATTTAGGATTAAGGCTAGACTTGCCTGACACTTCTCCCCCCCCCACACACAAACACTTTTTTTGCCCTATCACAGGACAGAGGAATTGTGTTTAACATGCTACCTCTTCCCAAGCTGTGTTTCTCTGCAGCAATAACAATAGCATTTAGACTCATAGTCTTTACAACCCTCTCTAAGCAGTTTTACAGAATTAGCATATTGCCCCCAACAATCTGGCTCTTCATTTTACTGACTCGGCTGAGTCGACTTTGAGCTGGTCAGGATTGAATTGCTGTCAGTTGGCAGAATTAGACTGCAATACTGCATTCTAACCGCTGCGCCAATTCACACATTTGTAGTATCATGCTTTCTTAAAAAGTGTTAACTGCATCTTAGATGACAAGCTCAGCATTAATTGGTTAATGAGAACCCTCTATCACAGCTTTTGTTGCCTGAATCTGTCCAGACCATAACCAGTTTCATACTGAAAACTCTTGTTGCCAGGTGCATAAAATTTGGTTGTAAATATTCACATTGGTCAGAAAATGATTTTTTTTTATTACTGCTTATTACCATCAGATTTTTAAATGATTTCTAACAGAGGTTGCCATTAAATAAGAAGTGGCTATATTGTTTCCTGCATTTATCCCCTTTTATAAACAGGAGAATTCCAACACTATAATTTGCATTATAAATATTTATTTGCAAATAGTCATACATCTTTTCCCATATTGCTTTTCTATGGCATGTACTTTTTCCTTAGCTTGTGAATTTCTTCACTGTAGATTTTTGCACTAGCTATGCTAATTTTATAGAGCTACATTATCACCCAGGAATAATCAAGACTATTTTTACCCTTTTTTTTCTATTTCTGTTTATTTGAAACAAATTGTATCCTTTGCTCTACCCAATTATTTGGATCATCCCACCAAGTCTTGATATGTCTATCAAATTATAGTGTACTGAATAAAATGTTAACATTCATCTTGCTTATTTTCCTTCAACAATGAAGGTCACAAACTTTATATGCCAATGTTTTCTCCAATTTTTTATTAAGTGATTTAGCTTTCATATGCATATGAAAGGGCATGAGTATTCAATCACCCAGTGACACCCATCAGCTTAATTTTTCTAATTCCCTCTGGATGCCCCTAAATATCCTTGTTAAATAGGTATAATGTATACAAAGAAACTTAAATTCTTGTGACACTATTGAGAACAATGAAATATTTGAACACATCAAAAGTATTAGTGTATTTTATAAAGTTTATACCACATACATAACCAATTACATGAATCTGCAGATAATCAGAAGAAAGGCTTCTTTAATTTATGTATCACTTGTCAATGCACAACTTATTTGTCATACTTCAACAATCCAGATATAGTGACAGTTGCCCAAGCCAACTCATTAGCATTATATCAAAATGAGCATAAATATTGGTATCTCCTCTAACTGATTAGTGATCCTTGTATTTGTGTCTCTTATAATAACACATCCTGTAGATGATTGTAGATTATATGCCAGGATCTTATTTTGATTCTAAATTGCAATAACATTTTTCAGTACCTCCAATCCACTTTTGTAGTCACCCTTATGAAATCAGTTACTATTCGTCTTGTACAAATCTCCTTGTTGCATGTACAGTTATGAATGGAAAATTGAATTTTAAATAGACTTGCCAGTTATACCTTTGAATACGTGAAAAACACATTTTCAATCAGAGGTATCATGCAAATGTTGTACAAATATCCAGGTGATGGGGAAAAAATAAGGTCCTACACTGACACCACAAAATTCATGGTACTGAATAATAGTCCTCAAGATCTGAGCTGTGCGGAGGTCCACCATAGCTGAGTTGGGTTGCCCTGAATCAACTGTTTCAACTGTCCTGTTTTATATTGAGATTTGTTCAAATCCAATGCATAACTCAGGTCCATGTTGTGACGTTTCTATGAAGCTGTTATGTCCATCCATCCATCACTCTTCCATCACTGCAACAAACCCATATATTTTACCTGAAATAAACATTTGTGGCAATTCAATATCTTAATACTATTGAATAACTTGGTAGCTTTTAGATAATCATATTGCATAGATGACCTATAAAATAATTTTAATTAACTCAGATAATAGCATGATATTAGTTTAGAAAGGAGAGAAAAAAAACCCATAAAAACCTTATCTGAATGCCTAGTAACATCTGAATTAAGGTTCAGTTAGAATACAGATGTGACTTTATAAAAACCTTACCTTCTACTGAAGCTATATTCTAATAACAGTGTTTTTCTCTTATGTTGAGCCAAGTTTCTGTGTATCTCTCAGTCTCCTATGACTAACTAAATATCAAAGGAAAGATCATTTTGAGATTTTTTGTAACATGTAATTTCATGGACTTTGAAATTATTTTGAGAGTTGGCCCATTAGACTTTTAGAATCTTTCAAGTTAATTGGAAATAAGCCTGCTAGAAATCTGTACAATCCATTGTTCATTAGTAGATAACATTTCTGCAAAAGATATTCAGTGATACCCCAGCCTTTGAAAAAAAGGACTGTGAAAGGAATCCTCATTCCTGGCCATCTCCAAATTTACAGAACATTAAAACTTGTGTTCATAAGCTAGAATGGAAATTTGAAAGGACCCATCCGCTGTCAAGAAGGGATTCCTTTCATGCAGCTCTCACCAATTTTTTTTTTCAGTTGCTGAAACAAGTCAAGCAATTATTATTGAAATTTAATTTCTGCCCAAGCTGAGTCCTCTAGACAATTTTATGCTACATTCCAAGCTCTAATAGTTTAATTATTGCCAACAATTGCTATCAAAGGTTCTTTGCTTATATCTGAGGGCTTTGAAAGATATTTTTGTCTGCAGCTGAAATGCTCCAGGCTTCTGTCCCTGTGAAGGATTCATACATTTCTTCCATTGCACCAAATTGATTGTCATCCAAAAAATTTTTCCCCACCAGTAATAGCCAGTTTCTGAAATAGTGTCAGAACTCCCTGTACTACTTGTCCCTCAGATTCATTTATGTCTTTCCCTATGTATCTTTGTTTCCTTCTTTCAACTAGTTTGGTCTTTTGTCCTGTTGAGGTAACATGCCTATTTTAATTTCATTTTTAAAAACTCCCCAAATTCTCCACTAAAAGTTTGAATTTGTTCCAATTTTGTTTCTGTGTTTCTGACTACCACATTTCTAGAGAGCTTAGAGAAGGCCTAGAAGAGGAGAACAAAGATAATGCAAGGGCTAGACCTTTGGAGCATAGGTAAGAAAATAAGGAAGAAGGTCTTCAGAAAGATATGCAGTAGCTGATGTCTAAACAAAAGGGTCTGAAGAAACTCCATGACAGCCAGGTAACATCTGGAATAAGCTCAGATCCTTCCCTAATTCATTAGAACATAGAAGGAGAAGAAGGTATAGCACAGTCAGACTTGCAAGATTCTGTTATTATAGCCAATCTGAATCAAAGTTGTTTTGGAAAACTACAAGAAAAGTATTCAGGAACTTTTGTCCATAACCCAAGAAATTAGCACCAAAAATAATGACTATGCAGTATGTGGTAGCTAAATAGATTTCATTTAAATTGAAAGAAATCATCCTGGCAGTAAGATATATACAACAGGGAAATAGCCTACCTATTGAGATTACATTTATGTAGATCCCTAAGAATAGGTTGGACTGCCCTGTTTAATTAGTTTTTCTGCATGTTGCAAAGAGTTTGATTAGAACTAATGTTTCTCAATCTTGGTACCTTGAAGATGGGTGGATGTCAACTTTGTCATTGTGGCTGGGAAATCTTGGTGTTGAAGTCCACCCATCTTCAATCTGCCAAGGTTCAGAAACACTGGATTTCCCTTGTTTAGAAACAAGGGTATTCTTGGATACCCTTCCTTCTTTCTGTGTAGAAGCTCATGTGAGAACCTGCTATAACAAATATTTAGGATAGGTCCCTTAACCAGTTCATCTTGGCATCTAGATACCCTGGAAGAAATATATAGACTTAGATATGGTCAACTTTTGGCTCTCTAGTACTCATTCTCATCCAGAAAAAAAAATATGATTGACATTAAACATAGTTTATTTTATATTTATCCAATAAAAGATGCAACATTTTATATCCCTGTTCCTTGTAGAATATGTTCATATCAGCAAGTTTTGAAACTTATGGAGAGGAAATTTCAGAACATCCCTTACCAGGAATACTCCTACATGTTTTTGGAAATAACGACTGAGACAGATGAACATATACTATTGAGTTGCCCTTTATACTTCACCTGAAGAACTATTTCCCCCCCTTTATTATCAAATATTTGGCTCCAAAGAGAGGCTTTTAAAATTTTAATTATAGAATCAGTCTAGCAAAATCACTGGTAAGGCTTATGTTATGCCATGACAATTGTTAGTACTAGAAAGCACCAAGTTTCTACTGCGCTATGAATGGACAAGAATAGATTTTGATATGTATGCTGGTTTATCAAGTTTGAATGCCTTTTATGATATTCCTGATAAATTACTTTTGAGTATACTGTTCTGTTTTGTTGTTAACTTTTGGTCTATGACTATATAACAAATATGTAAAATCAACACCAATGATGTTGATTGATTCTTCTGTTGTCCCAGCATTTTCTATTGTTTAAAGCACTATACCATTTAATTGGTCTTTTACATCTCAAGTATTAGGGAAACATAGGGAATTGGGAGGAAGTGATCATCTATTTCTACTGAATTTGCAGAATCAAGAGGTTGATATATATTGTCAACAAATCTTCCTGAAAAACAAATCTTCAATTTCTCTTTGGTGCATAAAATTTCCTTATTGTCAAATACTGCACTTACACCCTTCTCCCTCTTTGTGTGTGCAAAGTACAATCTAGATAATCTATCAAGTTTCCATTATAGAGAAAAACAAAACAGCTAACTTATTTTTTCCCAGTTCATCTAAGTCTCCCCTACAGATAGAATATTACTTTCTATTGCATCATGTACAATGCTTCTGAATTATGTTGGATTACAGCTCAATGATTGGGTTTCATGTTAACACTTTAGTTTTCATGGCAGGTAACTTTCCAATTCCCTACAATTCCTCCCCAATTTCCTAAGTTTCATGAAGTTTCCTGTCTTTTTTCCCCCAGTTTCAGGTGCATCACCAATTTGGCCACAAAACATGGGGACCAAGAGCCACATTTTGACATAACCAAGATGCTGTTTGTTCATTATCATTAGAAAGGTATGTCTTGGAATGATTTCAGTGTCAATTAAGTGCCAACCTTCATTCCAGGTATCTCTGTGTGCTCTGCCATAAGCTCTTTCAGTTCAGGGTTGCCTTGCAAGAGTAGACCATGAACATATTGCTGTATAAACAAAGGATTAGGTTTCACTCCCGGGTCTCCCTTTTAAAGTGAGTGCACCAGGAGAGCCTGCTATTCTCAGATAGAGAGCCCACCTAGGTAATGCACTTTCAAGTGTACTTCATTTATTTACTTTAGATCATTTTTTGGCTCGGCCTCATCAAAAATTACTGTCTCTCATTTCATTCTGCCTTTTCTGAAATTGTCCAGATTGTGCACTCCATGTCTACAGGCTCGGTAAAGAGCCAGACCAAGAGGGAAAGCTTTTGAAGAGTTCCCACAGCTGTGAAAACATCAGCCTCGGGCTGTGTGTTGAGTTACTTCAAACAGCTGCTTCAGGTGACTAAACACCTTGAATCTCATTCATCAACTCTTGTTTATACAGCCTGACAGACCAGACTTAGAGAAGTAAGTCTGACAAGAAGAAGAAGAAGAAGAAGAAGAAGAAGAAGAAGAAGAAGAAGAAGAAGAAGAAGAAGAAGAAGAAGAAGAAGAAGAAGAAGAAGAAGAAGAAGAAGAAGAAGAAGAAGAAGAAGAAGAAGAAGAAGAAGAAGAAGAAGAAGAAGAAGAAGAAGAAGCTATACTGGAGACTAAATATGGGAAAAGAAGCAAATGCCCCATACTGTACCTGAGAGGTCAGAAAAGAAATAACTGATCCTTGACGGCAGAGCTAGTTGCTATGCGTAGAAAAAGTAAGCGCATCCATCTGCTTTTATACTGAATTGTGTAAAAAGTCAATTGTCAATTTCTGATCACTTGTTTTACATGCCAAATGTGATGTTCGGTGATCTGTTTTGATTTTTGGGCTGTCTTTGAATACATCACCCTCTCCCTGCCAGCCTGCTGGCAGCCTGTGGTTCATTGTGCGCTTCCAAAGTTCTTTGGATCTAGAAGACTGCAATTTGGAATGGCCACCCCAATTCATATGTTTCATTGATTTTGTAACCAGAGGCTATGGTTTTGCATAAATTTGCACACCAATGCCTTTGTAATAAATTGGCTTAAGGGCTTTTAATTCTCTGTTCAACTATATGATGCAGGGCTGGTGATTTCTTTCATTGACCATGGTGAGAATCAAAGTATTTGGAATGGACTTCACATTGTGGTGGATCAAAATGCTTCATGTTTATTGCTACCTGTGCATATTGCATTCCTTTAGGGTGTGTACACACACACAGAGAGAGATACACATGCACAGATACATACACACACACATCTTATAGTACTTGGTTAATTCTAAATGTTCTATCACACCCCTCATACATGGCATATATGATATCATTATACTGGAGATAACACCATTTCAACACTATTCCTACAAGAAGGTAACACAATCAGATATTTACAGTCATGTAACTGCTTTGCAACTTATCAAAAGAATGAAAGGAAATAATACAAATCAGCCTCAAGTGAAGTACAACTGATTAAGTAAGCTTTAAATATTAAAGAGGATTGTTAATATTTCTGTTTCATCTCAAAATCTGTCGCTTTCTAAAATTATTGCTAACAACATTTTCCATAGTTTCAAAAACAGAAAACTACCAGGTCATGACCCACATAGTAATTTGTCCTCCTATTGTGCCTTTTTTTAATCAGTTAGGACTCCAAAGAAACTTGCATGCTCTTTTGCCCTAAAAGCTGGTTAGAGTGATGGTGGTTTAGCAGCCCAATGCTTGAGATTTTAATTATTTTCCTTATCAGTGTATATGTGGATTCTTCAATCAGCTGGGAAAGAATAACAAATTCCTGATAGCTTTGGAAAAAAAGGAGCTTAGATTACAGAGAGTGACATTATGCAGATTTTGATCTCCAGATATAAATGCACACATTTGCCTGCATGGTATGTAGATATCTAGAACATGTAAATCTGAAATTGTATATATCCAAAGCCACTGGGTATCATTTACCATCATTATTAAATCTAAGATGCATTGTAATGATAGTTTGTAATGATCAGTGACACAAACCTCAGGATACATCACGACAATCACTCTAAGAATAAACTGGATGTAAGTCTCTTGATCAGGTTGCAAATCACTGCAGAATGAATGTGTCTTCTCTTATATTTGTGAGAGAGTTGAACAAAACTGTAGTCAAAACCTGGTTACTATTTAAGGAGGATGTGGGGAAGAGAATGTGACCAGTGTGTTGTTAAAGACGGAGCCTTGCTAATGCACTATTCCAAACTCTTGAGATAAAGCTGGCTCAAGATGTTTTGCTGTTTAAGGTAGAGATGTAAATAGTGCCTTACATTCTCAAGTCAGTCTTTGTTCTACCTGACACTGGCAATGTCATTATAGCTATCCAGCTGAGGGAAACCTGGGGGGAATCAATAAGAAAATGATAACAATAATGCCTTCAACTATTAAAAAATTAGAACTTATGTGAGACTCAAATCAATTGGGAAAAGGTAGATAGAGTATGGGAAGTCCTGCCCATGGAGAGGGTGCAAGGCTGGATGTGCTGCCCCTCTTTGCTGCATTCCATATAAACTGGGCCAACAACAGGTTTGCGTACTATACATATTGAGTGCAAAGGTTTTAAAGGAGAGGTTATTCTGAGCTGTTCACCCAAAGAGAATTTTACATACAATAAGATGAATGGGCTAGTAATATCGCCTGAGATTTTGATGAACATCAGACATCTGCAGAGAATCAAACTCCCTCCAGGTCTTTTGCAAAAGGAAAGAATCTAAAGTGGACATTTATTTTAGGTGTTTGTCTGATTAAAAAGCACAGGGAGATATAAGCAGAACTTTTCTCTGAAACTGAAGGTGGTCCTTTTCCCTTTTTAGTTCTATAGGTAATCCTCGACTTACAACCATTGGTTTAGTGACCGTTCAAAGTTACAACGACACTGGAAAAAAAGTGATTTATAATCATTTTCATACTTTTGACATTTGCAGCATCCTCCTGATCAAAATTCAGACTCTTGGCACCTGGCTCATACTTATTTTGGTGACAGGGTCCTGGGGTCAAATGGGGAAGCCAGATTCACTTAACCACCATGTTACTAACTTAACAACTGTAGTGATTGACTTTTGTGAAAAGAAAAGTCGTAAAATGGGGCAAGGCTTGCTTAATAGCTATCTTGATTAATTACAGAATTTCTGGGCTCAATGGTGGCTATAAGTGAAGGATTACCTGTACCAAGTAATACAGAAATTAATGTGGTGACCAAATGTAAGGGCTAGGAGAGTGAGAGAAAGGCTGGAACTAGGGTTGGGGGATACCCACAAAGAGATTAAATTACTTCAATGCTATCACCTTAGCGTATGATTTTAAGCAAGCAGCTAGCTCTGTCTTCCCCTGCCCCTGCCCATTAGTAACTGACTTGTTTTTTGGAGTTGTTATTGTTGGAAAATTATTGTAGGTAATTTCCAGTTTAAGTGGCACCTAGCTCATTCCCTGGAAGTCCCTGTATTTAGAATAGAGCAAGTATACCTGTCACTCACTTCAGCCAGCAAAAAATACAGCTTAATGTTTCTGTATTAAGCATCAGCAAACAGCAAAACAGTTAACTGGCAAAATGGGATAAAAGACTCCTTGTCCTACAAGGAGTGGCCTTTGGTTATTCCAACCTTAATCATCTTATGCACATAAGGAAGATAGAAGAAAAGTAGGATACCCAATGATCTCTCCTCCGTGGGATGATAAATCCAATGGCTATAAGGGTAATGAAGTATTATAAAGCAATCATTATGGTAACAATATTAAAATAAAATAATATTTTTAAGAACTTCACCATTTGTTGTGTAGCTACATTTGGAAGAAGAACAGAAAATGAATTTAAAAGTTCAAAAACAAAAAGAAAATGATTATTACTATAAGACCCTAGACAGTCTTGAATGATCTATCAAGAATAAGAATGGGATTAGGAATCCTAGCAGTAGCAAAAGTATATATTAGTGGTAGCAATGGCAGTAGTCCTTTGTACTGTAAGTTGCTGTAGTCATAAATTGGATTTACTATTATAACAATTTTATGGTGGTTGTTAAGCAAATTACGTAGTTGTTAAACAAATCCAGGTTCTCCAAAGGGCGTGTTCACATTTTTTTTTTTGCCAAAAATTGGCAAAAAGGGTCACAAAACACAATTATGTCACTGCAGAACACTGCAACTACTCATAAATGCAAGCTGGTAGCCAAAAGCACAAACTGCAATCATATGACTGCAGGGGTGGTGTGGTGGTCATAAGAGCAAGTACAGGCCATAAATCACTTTTCTGAGATGGTCATAACTTCAAACAGTTGCTACACACATGGTCATAAGTTGGAGACTGTAATATACTGTAATGTAGGTTTCCCAATTCACCCGAATGTAAAAAAGAAGCCAAATATTTTTATCTCGACAAAGGTATTTTTTTAACACAGTCTCATAATAGAAATGCTGGTTCTATTTTGTCGAGTTAAAGAAAATGTATTATTCAGCTTTTACCTGAGTACAACGGACCCTGCATGAAATCAGTACCCCATGAGCCTTCCCTCACCTCAAAACATTTCTCATTTATTTTATGCTTTAAAAGTTTATTTTGGCTAGGATTGAAATTTAATTTGATCTTCAAAGAAACACAACAATGGAAATATAAAGAAGAAGCTTTTGTTCTCTCCCTGGGAGTTCTGAAAGGTAATAATTATGAAATGATAAGATTCTAAATGAAAATGTCATTTGCAAAGGTTGAGGTTGAAAGCAGCACAAGCCCATGTAATGCAAGGAAATGTCAGATTTGATTCATGAACATAAATGCAACCAAAAGTATTTAATTTGAAATCATACAATGATTTATTGTCTAAATATTAAACTATTCCGAGTGGGAGAAAAATCTCCTAAGTATGTCTCACATCAAACCCGATGCAGCTTTGGAAAAACAGGGGGCGTTGATATTAATAATAAGTACTTGTTCTAGACATATTAATAAGTTGCCTAAACTATGGCTAAAATGTTCACAGCCATTTTAACACAACAGAAAACAAGAGCCTGGCAATTCATCAAAGCAGCTCTACTCACACAAACCCGTGATAGGTCCAGCTCACAAGGGAAAAATAAGATGTTTGGAACTTGAAGCAATTTCGTGAAACATACAACTCCCCACAAAACTATCTTCAATGTTCATGAGGTAATTTTTCAACCCCAAATTCAGCTTGCATCCATGTGTACCAGTGTTTGCATCCAAATCAGTTCCAGTTCTTTCCAGTCTACAATATTCTTCCAAAAGCTTCCTTGACTATTTCTTTTCACTAACTAAAGTATTACCATGAAATCCATGTAAATGGATGTCCATGAAGTACACTGGTTACCAGTCAGTTTTTGAGTGCAGTTCAGGGTGTTGGTTATGACCTTTAAAGCCCTTAATGGCATAGGTCCAGGATTCCTGATGAACCATATCATTCCACTAAGACTAACTCATCCCACTCGTGCTGGCAGAGAGGGGCTACTTTGGATCCCGTCGGTCAAAGAACTTTGATGGTTGAGATCCAGAAGAAAAGCCTTCTCTGCCTTAGTGCCTGCCCTTTGGGATATCTTATCCTCATTAGTGATGAGATCTTGCCGGTTTAGGATATCTTATCCTCATTAGTGATGAGATCTTGCCTGTTTGGACTGGTTCTAGTGAACCGGTACTTATGTTGATCAGCTGGCCCTGCCTACTGCCCCAGCTCTATCCTGTCCTATATTTCTGTATTTTTCAGCTCAGCTGATTCATGCGGCACAGTGGATTGCCGCATGAATCAGCTGTTTTACTCACTGGCGATGCTCTAGAAGTTAAGATTTAGAGACTAAAATTGGTGGTTTTTGAATGCTGCCCGTAGTGCGCATAGCACATGCATTCACAGAACCAGTTGAAACTAGTTGCAGCCCACCACTGCTTTAAGATAAGATCCTCCTCCTGTTCTTCTGCAGAAGCTTGAAGACCTGGCTCTGTTGGTTGGACCGGGGACCAAATAGGGTAATTATACATTGGAGGTGGCTGCTGGATTGATGGCAGACTCCACCTCCTCCCCGCAGTCTCTGCTCTTCACCCATCCATCTTTTTAGTTATCATACTGATGTATTATTCCCATGGTGTTCCTTTGTCATTGTTTACTTTATTTTTCTATTATTTTGTTTTTATTTTATTATTTTTTCTTTTGTTTATATTCCTTTCTTTTTCTTCCTTTTTATTATTGCAAGCCACCTAGAGTAGCCCCAGGGCAAATAAATTTAGCAAATAAGTAATCAGCCCATATTATTTGAGGCAACTGAAAAAATCATCTCTGCAGCCAAAGATGATTAAAATTCTCATTAATATTCTTATTAAAACTGTGATATTACCTGGCCAATAATCTGGGTGGATTACTGTACTTAAAATTTAAGAATAGTTTTTACAGACCTTTAAAATACCATACTTTGTATTTTGTATCTTTGTATGCAAAGCATATATTCAATCATGAAACTCCATCCTATTTAGTTTTTTTTTTAAATAATTTTTATTTCCCTTAATTAACAAGCTATCTCACTTAAGCAAATCAGCTGCCTATAATAAATCTTATAATTGAATATTACCTTTGGAATCTTATGAATTCCAATAAGAAATTTAAAAAAATAAATCATTTAGCCAAACATTTCATACAAATATTCTATTTGATTGCTAGCCAAGTATAAGCAACGGATATTCTATTGCTGGAAATAAATCCAATGTAGCCAGTGTATTATTTTTAGAAATCATATGGTGTATTATTTGAAATGATCAATTATCTGGAAAAATAAACTCATGGGTAAATTTCCAAGTAGAACATTGTAAGTGGATAAGTGAATTTTAGAAATGAACACTGGACGGCAATAAATATTGGCACCATGTTAAACTATTTCATATGACCAGCCTTCATTCTTTGTGGTATCACTTATGCAATAATTAGGAATTACTGTATGGTTAAGTAGCAGCACTCTAGACATGTAACCCCTTTTCTTGTTCTCCAAACATACTGTATAAGTGAAGGGTTGTGTGCAGCATGATATTGGCAATATCCATATCTTTTTTATCAAAATGCACGTTAAAAAGTGCACACATCTACTAGTATGAATTCCTGGACTTCACCATCTGCTCTGGATCTTTTTCAATACCAATTAAACACAGCAGGTTAACTGACATTTGGTTCATTAAAATAAAGTATATGGAAAGTTTGAAACATCTAATGTGGCTTTGTCTACGTTTCAAGTGAGGGTTGAGATCGATGGGAAGGTAGCTAAGGCTTCCCAATTTGTAATGATCAACTGCCAGTTTCACAAGTTTTGGGGAATGCTTAAAGAATTCTACCTTCTCTTCCATTTGTAGTAACCATGTTTTTAATTAAGAAAATATTATCAGCCTACCCCCCCTTATGTGCTGCATCCATTTATGAAAAGGATCACAACTCAATGGGAAAGCACAATTTTGGTACTATGAAGTTGGGTTTGGGAAAAAAAATCTCCACAAATCTTCTATAACATAGAATACCCAGAATTGACTAAGTGGACCATCCATGGATAGAACCAGCAACTGAAGTCTCTTCCTAAGAGTAATTTGATTAAGCTACATAAAGATAGCCAAGTGTATTGGAGAAATTTTGTAGTAGAATGTATGTTAACACTACTGAATTAAACCAAAATGTGTATTTGCCACCAAGACAAACAAAACCCATCAATTGCTGACCATTATAGAAGTGACATAAAAATACATACTACTAAGTGAATAATCCAAGGTTGATCCTACAGAGGATTTTGGTTTTGGACATTAACAAAAACAAAAGCAATGAAGACTTCAAAAATAAAATGGTATCCAGTACTGACAGAGATCCTGGACTTCCTCCACATATGGAGAGCCCAACTGAAAAGTCTTGATCAATGGGGTACCTAAACTTTGAAACGTGTGTCAATTAGAACTGGTGCTCTTTTATCCAAGTTAAGATCAGATAATGTTTGAGTTAATTTAAACTGGATACCAGCACCTTTACTGAAGCATATACAAGTTTCTTGATCAGTGTTAGAAGCAATGACAATTTTGAAGAGTGGAGAAGGTAAGGTCCCTCTTTTTATTAATTCATTGATAAAATCTCCCAACTCAGACCATATGACTCTGGAAACCATACAATATAAACACCCAATATTTTTTTAAAAAAAATCTAAAAGCAAGCAGGCAATATACAATATAAATGCAAAATGCATAATGTCACCAAACTCAGATATCAAGCATCTTTGATAGATGTATGCAATTTTTTAATATTTATTTAATTCAATTTTGGATCATTGACTGGATTTCAGTCTGTGCGTATCAAAGTTTGCGCTAAATAAGATGAGTGAGGAGGCAATGAGCAATCTTGACTATTGTTGGTTAAAGAAATTATATCCAGATTTCTAATGTAAATCAAATGAGAGAAATTGCAGGGAAATTTATCCAACAAAGCATTCATGTAGAAGGGGTGGAAACATTGATATTGAGTTTTATTTTTCAATCAATTTATTAATAATTCCTAATGTTATTTTATCTTTTCAAGAATAAGGCAGAACACAAAAATGTACTTTTTAAAAAGTGGAGACCAAGATAAGCATTGAAATCAGTGCTGTTAAAAACCTTACTTTATTGTGTGCAGTTATATTTAAAAAAACAACAACACTCAAAGAAATAAAGGGATGTGAAGATGCTGAAACATGTTAACTTGCTATAATACTCTTGTTAGTTATGTGTTTTCATAATGTTTGCTAATAGCCTGCAATGTGCTTGAATTGTTTCTAAAATATCTTTTATTTTCCTGAGCAAACTATAAAAACGTATGCGCTGACGGAAAAAAAAGAGCTGCTTGCAGTACGTTTGCATGGAAATTAATCCATATTATTTGCTAACATCTTAATAATGCTATTATTACAATAGAAACTTTTATGACTCTTTTGTTCATTCTGGTGAAGCATTGCTCAATATTTCAGGGATTACATATATTAGTGACATTTTCATTATGACGAAAATCACTAAATCAGTTTGGGTTTTGCAGGGAAATGATGTAATAGTTAGACATGAAATGCAGGTATGACAACGTGAACGGAATTCTTAGAATGGTGACTCTTAATTGCTTTATTCTAAGTTAATGTCAGGTTCCAAGAAATGCAACCATTATAAAATGAACTCCGAGGCATTTCAATTCCTCAAAGAACAAGTTTATCGATATACACCATCTTGGCACTAACTGGTGGAAAGCCAGTACTTGAAAGTTTCCTGGCTTTCCAACTATAATTTTCTCAGTATTCCAAAACAATATATCACATTGTCCAACCAGGATGTGACCTGGTTGCCTGGCAACCTTGCTCCTCCTTCCTCTGGCCAGGCAGCCATTGGAACGCTGCTGACTCATCGTCCAGCTATGTTGTTTTGGCTGGAAATCCATCCACCTCAGCTCTCCCCCTTTCAGTTCCCAAGGGTGTCAAACTGAATACATATGAATAACCCATTTACCATTTAACCAAATTTAGGCTTGACAGGCTGCCCTCCCCCCCAAATGGAGGAACATCCCTGCAGGATACAAAGTGAACAAATAGTTATCAACACCACTAGCCTCCCCTTCCCTCACCGGGAGGTCCCTTAGGCTTCAGAGGCCCCTTCCCTTCTTGTGAATACAGATAGTCCTTGACTTACAACAGTTCATTGAATGACCGTTCAAAGTTGCAACGGCACTGGAAAAAATGACTTATGACCATTTTTCATACTGATAACCATTGCAGCAGCCCCATGGTCATGTGATCAAAATTCAGATGCTTGGCAACTGACTCCTATTTAAAATGGATGCAGTGTCCTAGGGTCACAGGATCTCCTTTTGCAACCTTCTGACTCACAAAGTCCAGAATCACTTAACAAGAGCGTAACTAACTTAACATCTGCAGTGATTCACTGAAAAACTTTGGGAAGAAAGATCGTAAAGTGAGGGGAAATTTACTTAACAACTGTCTCATTTAACAATTGAAATTTTGGACTCAATTGTGGTCATAAGTTGAGGATTATCTGTAAGTAGATGAAAATTCCATTAATCTACCAGCTTTTGCACTTTTCAAATATTCGGATGCAGTTATGAGCTGATAAGAGACATTTTCAAAGATATATTTGAGGGGAAATAAAACTTTTAAAAGTATACTTTGAAAAATGCCCTTATGCATGTCACACCCTTCGATGATTTACTTAACAACTGTAGCAAGACAAGTCGTAAAGTGGGGCACATCTCATTTAACAAAAGTTTCACTTAGCAACATAAATTTTGGGTTCAATGGTGGTCATAACTCTATGACAACCTGTAAAAGCGATCCAGTAGAATTCACTTTTAGAATGAATGGATTTCATTCTAGTTATGTTCTACAGGTAAGATTGGGCTGCCAATTTCCCCTCTTCCCCTAGAGATCGATCCCGAAAGCCCCTAATTTGTGGGGTTCCTCAGGGATTGGTGCTCTCGCCTCTACTGTTCAACATTTATATGAAGCCGCTGGGTGAAATCATCCGTGGCTTCGGGGTAGAGTTTCATCAGTATGCTGATGATACTCAGCTGTACATTTCTAGCCCAGGCGACCCCAAGGAAGCCGTGGAAGTGATGGCCCAGTGCCTGGGGGCTGTGTGGAGTTGGATGGGGCGAAACAGGTTGGATGGGCCTTCCGGGTGCAATTCAAGGTGCTAGTGACCATCTTTAAAGCGCTCCATGGCTTGGGACCTGGGTACTTACGGGACCGTCTACTGCCGCCATTGATCTCCCGTCATCCAGTGCACTCCCATAGGGCGGGTCTCCTCGGGGTGCCGCCGGCTGGATGGCTGGTGACCCCGAGGGTGCGGGCCTTCTCCTTGGGGGCACCCTCCCTCTGGAATGAATTGCCCCCAGAGATGAGGACCATCCCTGACTTTTTGACCTTCCGGCGCGCATTGAAAACCTACTTATTTCATCAAGCTGGTCTGGCCTAGGGTTTTTATAGGGTTTTAAATTAATTTTTAAGTTGGTTTTAGTTTTATATTCTCGTTCGAGTTTTATCTTTTAGCCACCTTATTTAATCTTTTTAATTTGTTTTTAAATATTGTATTCTCATTGTGTTTTTAATTTCGGCTGTACACCGCCCCGAGTCCCTGTAGGGAGAGGGGCGGTATATAAAACTAATAAATAAAATAAATAAATAAATAAATGTTCTACAGGTAAGATTGGGCTGCCAATTTCCCTTCTTCCCCTGAATGCCTCTTGAAATGATACCACATAGCAGCTGGAATCACAGGCAAGTTGATTTTCAGATCTCCCTGCTCTTGAATTTCATCTTCTATTAGACAACTGTCTTGATGGAAGCGATTTATTTCCCTCCTCAGTGATTTACCTTTCACATCTTGCACTTGCTTTGGAGACTCCCAAAGCACTTAATGTCACCTGTTGAAAAAAATCATATTTTTTAAAAAACCACAAAGCACAGACCACACAGCAAATGCCATATTTTAAAACTAATACAATAACACTTCACAATCCCACCACCTGTTGGAACGTATAGATTTTCACTTGGCAGCTAAATGACATTGTGAAAGAGACCTGATGCATCTCGGAGGGCTTAGCATTAATTGCCTGAGAAACTGCTCTGTCAGAGGTCCTCTTCCACATTTCTTACCTTTGGTAGTGGTAGATGATCTTCCATGAAGTGGGATCTTCCTCATGACAAGAGGGGTAGATCATCAGGGGTAAAAAAGATCCTTGAAGTATTGTTTGCACCTTATCAGTGTAAGCCCATAAAGCTGAAAAACTAGCAACAAAAATAATTAGGGGACTGGAGGCTAAAACCAATATATAGTGAGCTGCCACAACCTGAACCTATACTCAAAAACACCTGAAGATAGGACAAGATGCAAAGGATGGACTCAGAGCAATGAGAGATCCAATGGAGAATTAAGGAAAAATTTCCTAACAGTGAGAACTCTTAATCATTGGAATGGCTTGCCTCCAGAAGTTGTAGGTGCTCTTTCATGTAGGTTTTTAAGAAGATATTTGTCTGAAATGGTACAAAGTCTCCTGCTTGAGTAGGGTTTGGACTAGAAGACTTCCAAGGTCCCTTCCAACTCTTTTACTCTACTCTACTCTACCCTACTCTACCCTACCCTACATCACCCTACTCAATTCCGCTCAGTTTTTGTATAACCTAAAGCTAAGTCAGGTGGGAGCAACCTCAGAGACACAATCTCAGATAGATAGATAGATAGATAGATAGATAGATAGATAGATAGATAGATAGATAGATAGATAGATAGGTGTTTGTATGTATGTAAGTAATCTTATTTTCATTTCTCTGTAATAAACAGAGGCAATATATTAACCTAGGTAGCATAGAAAATGAGGGTGAATTTAAGAAACTGCTTAATCTGCATGTTCTGCTAAAAATCAATGTTATAAAAAGAAAATAGAATCAACTGATTATAGTTAGTTCGGTCATTGCAGATTTGCTTTCTGTCAAATAAAATTGGTCCTGATGGTCCTGGAAATGTCTGACCATTTCTTCTGTAAATTATATATCTTTATTTACAGATTTCCTTTCCTTTATTTCCTATACTTTTGGGGAGAACATTTTGCTTCCCACAAGGAGCTTGTATAGCTGAAGCAATGTCTTTAGTTCTTCACTTTGCTGTTCATTGCACACTGTCTATCTACCTTTATTTGGACCCTCTTGCTATTAAGGGTATAAATCTAAATTCATTTATAGGATTACCGCTGTAGACTCCAGCACAAAGATTATTTGCTTAGCACTGTTTTGTGTGTAGGGCTGGATCATATTTATTTATTTATTTTATTTGTCAATTGCTTACAAGATAATAGGTATAAGTAAAAACATAGTTATGAATACATGGATACATATAAGAAAAATATAAAAGAAATAAAAGAAACAATAGGACAGGGACGATAGGTAATTTCTCTGGTGTCGAAACTAGCACCCATGGACAGCTGGCCTCATCATGGTTTGCCAAAAAATGGCCAACAATATCAAATTATCCTGGTATCTGCTTATACAAATAGTTAATGCTTACAAATTCCTTCAGTGGAAAAGTATTGGTTTGTTTTCAAGGAAACAAATACACTTCTATCACGCTCTAAACATTTTCATTATATTCTATAATGACTCTTTTCCCCTTTCTTTGAAAAAAAAATTTCTTGACACTATTTTTGTGGTGACCTCAGCCACATTATTATTATAGGCATATTTCATCAAACATTTTCAACAAGGGATGATTTCCAATTTTATTTTCAGGAGATTTGATGATCTTAATCAAGATCAATATATATATATACTTCATTTTTTAAACTATTAATATTTAGGTATTTTGATATATTTAGGCAACCATAAATAATCCTTAGTGTGTGTTGATATTAAATTAAATGAAAAAAAAAATGACAGTGAGTGACAAATGACCAACAAAACCATAACCAATGATTGATTTGCTTCCTAGAGAATTTGCCTCCTAGAGTAATAACAGAATCCGATCTAAATTTTATTCAATATGCTCCTTTTAAAAGTTTGGTTTCATTTCAAAAATATACAAAGGGCAAAAAATTGTCCAAACATTAATCATAGGGATGCTGCAATACAGATAGTCCCCAACTTACAACAGTTCATAGTGACCGTTCAAAGTTATAATGGCACTGAAAAATGTGACTTATGACCATTTTGCACAGTTATGTCTCTTGCAGCATCCCCCTGGTCACATGATCAAAATTTAGATGCTTGGCAACTGGTTCATATTTATGACCATTGCTGTGTCCCAAGGACATTTGATCACCTTTTGTGATCTTTTGACAAGCAAAGTCAATGGGGAAATCAGATTCACTTAACAACTGGGTTACTAATTTAACTGCAGAAATTAACTACTGTGTCAAGAAAGGTCGTAAAATAGGGCAAAACTCACTTAACAAATGTTTTACTTAAAAACAGAAATTTTGGGCTCAATTGTGGTTGTAAGTCAAAGATTATCCTGTAGACATACATGTGAAAAACAATCGTAAATCACTTTTTTCAATGCAGTTGTAACTGTGAACAGTCACTAAACAAAAGTTTGTGAGTCGAAGACTACCTGTAATGCATGAACAAGCTAGGCATTGGTATTTCTGCATCTTTGATGATGATGATGTCAAATCATCAGTGGATCATTGGCTTGAGGCTAAAAGAGATTCATCTTACATACAAGCAGCCATTCCCATCTCCATGGGAATAACATAGAGACCAAAGTAAGGAACATATCTGTAGTTCAGGGATGGCAACAATTCCCCATAGCCTTGGAGAAGGTCCAAGAGCTCTACTAAAAGCTGACACTGGATCGTAAAGTGTCATGTGACAGAAGGGGGAAATATTATATATCTCAGGAATAATCCTATCAATTCATTTTCAATAACAGTTAAGTTCAATTGTGACTTTGTTTTTCTCTCCTGGCCTCCACTTGCCTTTTGGTATACGATACTTAGGTGAAATAAGACTACTGTTCTAGAGTGCATGTGGAATTAAGTCAGTTGTTACTTCTTCTTTTGCCATATCTGACAACAGATATTGGTGATCATGTTGGCAATTCTATTTTCATCAACAGCCACATAGAGGGTCCCTTTCTTGAGGAGGTCCATCTGGTGGGACCCAGAAGGTCCTTCTCCATGGTGGCTCCCTCTCTATTATTTGAAGGGCCATCATTTCCCAGTTACATCTATTTTCCGGAGCAGGGAGGCAGGGGATGTTAGGGATCCCCTTTCTTAAGGAGGTCCATCTGGTTGGACCCAGAAGAAGGATACATGATGGCTCTCCCTCTTTGTGGAAGATCCTCCCTGCAAGGCCTGGAGACTTCAGAGTGGGATGGAGCCTTCATTGCTTTTTAAGATTTTCATACTGTGTGTCTATTCTTGTAAGCCACCTAAACTTACTGAGAGCAAGATAGGTGGTGATAAAAAAATTCCTTAAATAAATGCTACCATCACGTGACTGGGGTGCACAGTGGAGCTTTTTTTTTTAAAGTGCTTTTGAGTTTTGTCCAAACCAGTCCCTTAGATTTTGAAGCCATGATGTTCTTCTTCTGCCTGGACTTCATTTGCCTTCAATCTTGATCTCATCTTCTGCAATAGTTTGAATTCAATTTACGGAATACAAATTAAAGAACGCTTTTCCAACAGTGACCACAACATGATTGACTTTTGTCGCAACATATGTCCACACAAAAATCATCACAACAACGGAATCCCCAATTATAACTTCAAAAAAGGCAACTATGATCTTATAAACAATGATCTCTCATCCCTTGATTGGCAATTTCTATTCTCTGGATGCAACAATGGTCTGTAGAAGACCATTACAATATATTTTTACTTGAAGTCAAAAGCGTCATCAAACTATATGTACCATTAACAACTCCCAAAACCAGAAAAACCAAATTACCCAAAACAATAAGGAAGCTTCAATCCAAAAAGAAATCACTTTGGCAGAAAAACAAATCTGGTCATGTTGCCAACTTCAAAAGCCGATACAAAAATTTATGCCACCAGATAAAAACTGAATGCACCAATTATCACATTAAACAAGAAGAAAACCTTCTACCCACCAATTCCACCCACACTTTCTACAATTTTATAAACAACAAACTAAAAGACTCAAGGTCCATCTCACCCTTGAAAGGACCTAATGGTAAAGACTGCAACAACAATACTATTGAAGCCAACCTCTTTAACACATTATTTGGCTCAGTATTTGTAAACAGCAATGGATCATGCCCAGTATTTCCTAGTCGAACCACAGACAACTACAATGATCTAATACATATTGATTTTACAGTAGACATTGTTGAAAAAGCATGGCACAATCTAAAACCATCTCTATCCATTGGACCAGACGGAATATGTGCCTATTTCTTAAAAAAGCTACCTACTGCCATAGCAGAACCTGTAAGCATAATCTTTGAAAAATCTTTCAGGACCAGCTCCTTGCCAAAACTGTGGTCACAAGCCACGGTCATCCCCATCTTCAAAAAAGGGAGACCCCAGCCTAGTTGAAAATTACAGACCAATCTCTTTATGCTGCATCACTTGTAAAGTCATGGAATCAATTAGTAACCAATCCATCATCCTCCACTTAGAAACAAACAACCTACCCTCTAATAAACAATCTACATAGACTTCTGTAAAGTTTTTGATTCAGTGGTACACGACAAGCTACTCCTAAAACTTAAATCTTACAGTATCTCTGGACACCTGCATAACTGGATAGAAGCATGCCTGTCAAACAGACAACAAATGGTCAAAATTGGGAGCATCCTATCAAACTCTGTACCTCTCAACAATGGTGTCCCCCAAGGCAGTGTTCTAGGACCAACTCTCTTCATATTCTACATAAATGACCTCTGTGATCATATTAAGAACAACTGCATTCTTTTCGCTGATGATGTAAAGCTATTCAACACCACAGAAAATACTGCTACCCTTCAAAAAGACCTTGACTATGTATCAGAATGGTCAAGCAAACGGCAACTTCAAATCTCAACAAAGAAATGCTCTGTCCTACATATTGGCAAAAAACAACAACAACAGAAAATAAAATACAGTCTGAATAGTCCAGACCTTGTTGATGATCCAAACCCTGTCAAGGATCTTGGAGTACTCATCTCAAATGACCTAAGTGCTAGAGCCCACTGTAACTACATAGCCAAAAAGGCATTAAGAGTTGTTAGTCTAATCTTACGTAGCTTTTTCTCTGGTAATATTACACTAATAACTAGAGCATACAAAACATTTGCTAGACCAATACTTGAATACAGCTCATCAGTCTGGAACCCACATTACGTATCTGATATTAACACAGTTGAGAAAGTCCAGAAATATTTCACAAGAAAAGTTCTCCACTGCTCTACTTGTTGCAGAATACCTTATGTCGCCAGACTCGAAATTCTAGACCTAGAAAAACTAGAACTATGCCGCCTTCGGTCTGATCTAAGTATAGTATATAAAAATCATACATTGCAATGTCCTACCTGTCAATGAATACTTCAGCTTCAACCATAACAACACTAGAGCAAACAATAGATACAAACTCAAAGTTAATCGCACCAAACTTGATTGCAGGGAATACGATTTCAGCAACAGAGTTGTCTTGACTCTGTGTTTTTTTCCCCAAACCCCAAAAACTTTAACCTTAGACTGTCTACTATTGACCACACCCCTTTCCTAAGAGGTCTGTAGGGGGCGTACATAAGTGCACCAACGTGCCTGTCGTCCCTGTCCTAATGTTTCATATATATACAGAGAGAAATACCCCCATAACATGAACAAATGGGATGATGCCTCCCGCCTACCAGACATTTGGAAACTAGCCCTTATCAACAAACGAGTCCCAGCCACGAAAACCAACAATGGACCCAAAACAACACAGGACGCCACCACAAATCTCCCTTACCAGACTCAAACCCAAACCCACCTCATAGATGAAAGGCAACCACCATCCAGAAACCAGACCATGGCTGCATCACCTGCTGCCACACACCCCGACCCCCAAACCAAGCAAACTGACACATGCCATGAACACAGAGCCAGGCCTCAAATTCAGAGCCAAACCAAAACCTGGAACGTCACATCACAGCCACCCGCTCAGGATATCACATCACGGAACTCAGGAGGCTACACCACAAAACCTCAGGATGCTGCAACACAGCCAACGACCCAGGAGATTACAGTACAAGACCCAGGGTGTCATCAGATTAGTATTCAGAAGGTCATCACACAGCCCATTACCCAATTTGTTACAACATAGGAGGCGGATAGACACACAGCCAATACCTCAGCCACACATGTTCTTAAGAAAAATCCAGCCAATCTGCAAACATCAACTCCATCAACCAATCAAGAAATGACAACACAGCCAACCTCCCCACTAGTATATATAGGGAGACAGCAGCTCAGATCACGCTTTGCCGAAAGCACCAGCCTGAAGATGGCAAGTGGGATCTTGTCGAAACGTTGCCCACGTAGTCTCAATCTTACATGGGAAAAGACCCGAACACACCAAGACCTGCATACCTGTACCCATGAAAATCTACAAAAACATATGTATGTATGTATATATGTGTGTGTGTGTGTGTGTTAGGTTTTTGAGCTGATAAATAATTAAACAAAGGAGACTAGGATAGATCTATTTCGAGCTATTTAGCTCTTGTCAGCTAGCCATACCCTTACTGGGATTCGAACCATGGAAGTTTTATATGTGAAGCAGTTGTAATTGCCAATAGACTACTGGTTCTCCTCCAGATCAGCTGACACAGGGGAATGAGTATATACTTGTGTTACAACACTCTGGTAAGCCCCAGTTAAGGGAGGAAGCATACAACTGTCCTTTTCTATCTTTCGGCTCATCACCAGAGACCATCCAGACAGAAAGCTATTTGTTTCATTGTCTTTTGTTTATATGTGTGTTAGGTTTTGAGCTAATAAATAATTAAACAAGGGAGACTAGGATAGATCTATTTCGAACTATTTAGCTCTCGTCAGCTAGCCATACCCTTACTGGGATTCAAACCAGGGAAGTATTATATGTGAGGCAGTTGTAATATATATATGTGTGTGTATTCATAACTATGTTTTTACTTATACCTATTATCTTGTAAGCAATTGACAAATTAAATAAATAAATAAATTTTCCTTGGAGGGTTAAGTGAAGATGCCGTATTTTTCTGGATGTCACATCACACGTCCAAAATATTCTAACTTTCACTACCTGTTTCTTTCAATTAAAGAGGTGGAATTAGTTTTGGGTATCCTTCTCACTCATTCACCAATTTACAGATGAATTCTTCTCCACCTTGTCATTTTGTATTTGTAGAATATCCTCAGACTCATCTCAATATTTGTACTGTGCAGATATACGACTGCTCTACAAGCCAAACTATGCAATTTCCAAGATCCTCATTCAGACATGAATAGGATTTACTGTTGTTTAGGCTTATGAAAGACCTTAGGCTACAGACACTGTCACACCCAAGGAGCAAATGCTATCTAATTTAGCACACAATACCTCTGAACTGTAGAAACCTGAACTGTAAATGTTTTATCATCTGACCTAGATACTCACTGCAGATTATCAGGGAGTATTAAGGAATCTGCTGCTGAGACAATACATTTTTAATAGAAGATTTTCCAGCAATCCCACCATTATTATTATTTATCTCTGTCAATATACTTTTAAAAAAATCTAAATGGTTTGTGAAAGAAATAGACTCACCCAACTGTGCCACTTGTAGGATTGACTGGAAACATATAATCCTAATATTAAATCTCTACATCCTTTTCACTAGGCATGATTAATAGCTTTGTCAAGTGCTTATTTTACTTTAAGAAAAATGGGGATTTTTTTTTCCTGGTAATATTCCAACAGATTCCCTCATTCCTTTCATTTCCCTATGTTATTTTTTATTCTTTATAAGTTATCCTTATAAAACTAGAGTGCGTTTTTTAGTTTAAAGTACCTATAATCACTTTACCTTTTCATTCATTTATATTCAATCTATTTTTAAAAAGTAGTAACAATTAAGTAGCAAACTCAGTTATCATACTTTGCCTGAAAATGTTGTATAGTATTATAGATTCATTGACATTTGTTTTTGTTTTTTTGAAAATCTCAGTAAAACAAATGGCAGAAAAACCTACTATTGACTCAATTATATTTTGTTTAATTATTATAATATTAAGTCTCCAGAGGCAAGGTGTTCCAAAGTGTGAAGATGCAGGGAACAGAAGATAAAATATTCTTATTTTTAAAAAATGGTATAAGTGAGCATGGATTTCTCAGAAAGCAAAAGAGTATATCCACCAAAAACTGTTTTATTCAAGATCAGCAGCAGCAAAGAGAAGAACATAGAATCTGTCAAACTTCCAGTTTACCCCTCCTCAAAAAAATTTGCAGGTTGGTGACAGATAGTTAAGAAACATGCATCCAAGAAACGAGATATATTTAGGGAAGTCCTGTGCAAACAGCATGGGTTTGAGGTTGTTGCATTGTTGAAAAGAGTGCATTGAAAAATTGCACTCGACTTTGCAAAACAGAATAACAGGTGAAAAATTGCAACATTGACAGGAACCAGATTTAGGCTAAGTCTGCCCATCCCTATTTCTGAGTCCTCTTGACTGAAATAAAATAGGGTCAAAGGCAGTTATTCAATGGTGTTGAGTTGAGTCTTTGTTTTCTGATCCTTCTCACCACATCCTTCAAAAATTAAAGTATCATCATCATATAATTTGGACAAACTGTAATTTACTCTGGATTTTAGTGATTTTTTAAAAGACGACAATCATTCCAACTGAGGTAGAAGAAGACTATGGATATATTTCTGATCCATAAAAAGAGAAAACATTCCAAAGATTGGCAAGAATCCAGGGATGCTGCTTCAACAAGATGGACTTTTAATTATAGCCAAAAAGGAAAAAAAAAAAAAAGTAGCAAGAGCTTTGAAATAGGGGAGAGTGATAAATAGATTCCATTTCTGTAAGGCTTCAGCTTGTGGCTTTTTTGTTGTTGTTAAAAATATATAAAACTTGCACTGCAGAATATTTTCTTGGTGATTTGGTGGCCAAAGTCGACTGTCCCCAAAATTGCAGATTTTTAATCCTTTGAGAATGGGGTTAACGAGGGAAAGTGTTTGAAGGTGAGTTGTGAACAAGTTCTTCTGAATTTAATGAGCCATTGTTAGGAAACTGGTGCACAACGATTTTAAGTCAAGGAAGAGACATATGTAAGCTGCCTTTTGAAGCAACCGGAGTCAAGCAGGAAACTAAAAAGAATGCTCAGAGCTCTCTCCTTGAATTATTTGGCAAAGAGGAGATTTGCACAGACTGATAGCAAATGAGATCTGTTTGGGAATGTTTCCCCCCTTCCACTCTCTCTTCCTTTCCTTCTAAGAAAGAGAATTAGGCCTTAAATTTAACTCTATAAATCCTAATTTTAGCCGAGGAGGGAAAAGCCAAGCCATGCTGAATTGCAAGCTGTCGCTTTGATGGTGGATTGAGGCAGAAAGCTGCATATGTTTTCCTTGTTCTTAAGCAGAACATTCTGTGAAACTTTCCTTAACCAGAGCAGTTTAACACAGATTTTTTTTTAAAATAGCACAATGTGGCAGGGGAAGAGAAATTACAGCAAGCTGCTGTCTCAAACCAGGGCAGATAAAACATTCACTTTGTTACCTGAGTGGCTTCAAGGTAAAAGTCTGTGCTTCTAAGGCAAAGCGCTCACTTGGTGTGCTTGTTAACCTTGGGCAGATGAGTTTTAAATAATGTATCCTTTTCTTCCCTCTGAAAAAGCTGTTTTCACTATTAAAAGTTATTAGTTTATCATACTTGTGTAATTTTTTCAGCCATAGGGCCCTCCTTGCTTTGATGTGCAGTTTGGTTCCAGCTGGTTTCTCTTCACTCCTGCTGTCTCATAGCCCTGAGTAAAGTTTCTTCTTTTGTGGAAGCTTTTGCTACTGATTTGTCCTTTGCATTCAGGAGAGAAGTTTCATTTCCATTCGAAAAAGGGTGCTACTGGGACTGTTCTGGTTCCTACTGTGAAGGGAGAGCTTCCATTCATCCCCTCTCTCCCCAACCCCTGTGTGTTCTTTCTCAGAAATCTACATTTTTGTTTCCTCGGACATAAAATGTTTTGGGGTTCTTATTTTTTTCCCCTTACTGGGATGATGAACAGCAAATCACAGAGCCAGATTTTCAATTGGATCAAAGTTGTCAAATAGGGAACTAATTTTCAGTTCCTGGGAATAAATCCCACTGTTCTTGAGGAGATATACTTTTATAAAACAGGCAAGGGTTGAACTTTGACATCAACATCACATTTGGATGAGACAGAATGAAGTGATACATCTGAAGAATGCAAGCACATCAAAAGAATTGCGATTTTGTACCTGGGGTAATTTTTTTTCTAGGAAATAATTGTTTCAACTGGAAAAAAAAATGGAAAAGTATCTTAACATTTCTCCTCCTACAATATTCATGGATGATGTTCTTTTTCATATGAACCAAAAATATAGCTTTTTCAGTAATAACCAGAATGAATTATGAAGGGAAAGGTAGAAAGAAGGAAGGAAGGAAGGAAGGAAGGAAGGAAGGAATATAGTGTGTGTGTGTGTGTGTGTGTGTGTAGATAGAAAGATAGATAGATAGATAGATAGATAGATAGATAGATAGATAGATAGATAGATAGATAGATAGATAGAAAGAAAGATAGATAGATAGATAGATAGATAGATAGATAGATAGATAGATAGATAGATAGATAGATAGATAGATAGATAGATAGATAGATAGATAGATAGATAGATATCTTCAAAAAATCCAGACAAGGAAGGATCAGACATATGTTTGCTAGGCTCTAGTTTCAACAGATCCTTCCTTCCTTCCTTCCTTCCTTCCTTCCTTCCTTCCTTCCTTCCTTCCTTCCTTCCTTCCTTCCTTCCTTCTACTGTATATATAAAATGTAAGAAAAAATCTAGTTCAAAAACTAAACAGAAATTAAAAATATGATTTAGAATGTCCAAATATGCAAATAATTGAACTCTGAAAACGTTGCTATATTGAAACATGCAGTTTAACATTCCTAGTAATAGAAATACCTTTAAAACAAAAACCTTAGAGGCAAGTTGTACTGACAAAAGAAAAAAAAAAGTCAATCTTGTGCTGCATTTTATTTTTCTGGTTTTAATTATTTACAGGATGGCTTGATATGACCATACTTCAAAAGTGGCCAATTTAGAATGCAGAAAGTCATATGTTTCATGCTGCTACTTTTCCCATTCTATTAAATGCACATTCAGGAGATGGATTCTCTTTTGTTGGTATGTTTTGAGACAATTTGTAACTGAATCTGAGCTTTTTGTGGGCAACTCAGTTCTATGGGTATTACCCGTCTTCTGTAAATACTTAGTTAATCTCCATTATCAAGCACTGTTATTTATTTTATTTTATTTATTTTTTTTGCAGGCTTCTCAAACTGCCTTCAGGAATCTGGAATCTTGATTATTTCTATTTAAAGGTCATAATGTTTTTTTTTTTTTTAAGTCATCTGTTCTTGGTTGATGACTCTACTATGGGCACACCACAGAAACATTTGTTTTACATTGGATCTTTTATGTATGCTTCCCTCCAAAAATCAGAATCAATCCCTAAAAATCATAGAAGAGTTTTTTTAAAAAAAGATTGAGAGATGCATGTTCCAAATCTTTTTCATGCTTAATTTTTGGAAGAAGGAAAAAGAATATGTGCCAGTGTCCCCACCCCTTTGAGCAATATATATTTATATATATATATATATATGTGTAAGGTTTTTAAGCTGATAATTTAAATAATAAATAAGGGAGACTAGTATAGATCTATTTCGAGCTAGTTAGCTCTCTTCAGCTAGCCATACCCTTACTGGGATTCGAACCAGGGAAGTATTACATGTGAGGCAGTTGTAATTGCCTCTACACCACTGGCTCTCTCCTTATCAGCTCAGGCAGGGGAATAAGTATATACTTTGTATTACAACACCCTGTTAAGCCCCAATTAAGGGAGAAAGCATACTGCTTTCTTTTCTGTCTTTCGGCTCATCACCAGAGACAATACAAAGTATATACTTATTCCCCTGCCTGAGCTGATAAGGAGAGAGCCAGTGGTGTAGAGGCAATTACAACTGCCTCACATGTAATACTTCCCTGGTTCGAATCCCAGTAAGGGTATGGCTAGCTGAAGAGAGCTAACTAGCTCGAAATAGATCTATACTAGTCTCCCTTATTTATTATTTAAATTATCAGCTTAAAAACCTTACACACATGTAAACAAAAGGCAACGAAACAAATAGCTTTCTGTCTGGATGGTCTCTGGTGATGAGCCGAAAGACAGAAAAGAAAGCAGTATGCTTTCTCCCTTAATTGGGGCTTAACAGGGTGTTGTAATACAAAGTATATATATATATATATATATATCTCGGTACAGTGTTTACATAAAAATAATATTATCACCTATCTTCATTAATAATTGGGCCATTAACACTAGGAAAGACCATCCCATAAATCATGGCTTTAGGGCAAACACATTGTTTACCAATATTATTCTATGACGATGAGGGCAATTTTGGGCATTACCAAATACCAAACAAATCATAGCTGCAACTCTATTATAATAATATTGGATCACTGAAAGACTGTTTCATCTGTTCTACTGTGAAATGTTAGCATTTGCACAAATGTATACTTTTATTGTACCTTTGAGTTAGTTTTTGATTCCTGGCAACTGCAGTTATCTTGATCAGGTTTTTCAGAAATGATTTGCCCTCGCATTCTTCCCAGGGCTGAGAAAGAGGGACCGGCACAAAGTCATCCACTCTAAGGTGGGACTGGAACTCCCTTGTTTTCCAGCTCAATGTCTTACTACTACTTCTACTACTGCTACTAGTAGTAGGAGTGGTAGTGATCCTTGACTTACAACAATTCATTTAGTATCCATTCAAAGTTACAATAACACTGATAAAAGTGACTTATGACTGTTTTTCACACTTATGAGTGTTGCAGTATCCAGATTCACTTTACAACTGTGTTTCTAACTTAACAACTGCAGTGATTCACTTAACAACTTTGGTAAGAAAGATTGTAAAATAGAGTGAAACTCACTTAACAACTGTCTAGCTTAGCCACAGAGATTTTGGGCTCAATTGTGGTCATAAGTCAAGGACTACCTGTACTATTACTTACTACTACTACTACTACTATTACTACTACTATTATTGGGATCCCAAAGACACCATCTGAGAATATTTTATGTGCTACAGGGCCTACTGGTATGCCAATGTGTGTTTTATTGGAGGAGGGTTTATGTTGATTAACATTCTATTTGCCATTTATATAAAGATAATTTTAAAAAACTTGAAAAAATGACAAGAAGGTGTTTTTAAAACACCTTCATTACTTTCAAAAAGATCAACGCAGCACATTCAGGAGATGAAGAGTGTATTTTCAAAATGAGTGAGAACAAATATTTTTAATGTTATGAAGCCCATCTATTTTAGGCAAAATCAGCTTCATAACTCAAATGCTAGCAGTAACTTTAATGTCAATCTAATTTTAGACCATGTACCAAATCCTACAAGGTCTTGGGCAGGAAGGAACTTCTTGCTCAAATGATGCTTTCATCCATCCTTCTACCTGAGGAGCATGGCCAAAGAAAAGAGCATGAGATCCTGGAAGTGAACAACTGGCCACCTAGATAGTGCCATTGAGAAATGTCTGGGTTCTTCAAAAGTAAATTGTGCTATTGATATGAAAAATTCCAAGTAAGAGAAAGGTACATCTCATCAAGACTGAGTAGCAAATCCAATAGGACTGGCACAAACATTTCAGGTCTTTCTAAGAAAGACCTTTAAGAACAGGTGTGTCAAACTTGCACCCTACAGACTGGATGTGTCATGCATTGGCCATGTCCATCCTGGTTTAATAAAGGGGGGAAAGTCATGATACGTCACGTGATGATAACATGACACCATAAGTTTGACACCCCTCTTTACGAAGAATTTGAAGTCATAATACAGGGATAAAGATAAATTAGTATCATTGAAACTTGGTGGAGTGACAGAAATGATTGAAGATAGTCCTGGAAGATTCTGGTAATCAAAAGGAAGAGAATAGAAAAGAAAGGGTTGTACATACATACAGAGAAACTATAAGCTTGCACAGAAACTCTTGAATTGGAAGACAGGAATTTTACTGAGGGTGCTTGAGAAAATACCTAAGGAGATGTACTTTGTGGGGTATATCAAAAACAGAGCAATATATAGCAATATATATAGAAAGAAAAAAAGAGAAGAGTTCTCCACTCCTCTACTCGTTGCAGAATACCTTATGCCATCAGACTTGAAATTCTAGACCTAGAAAACCTAGAACTACGCTGCCTTCAGTCTGATCTAAGTATAGTATATAAAATCATACATTGCAATGTCCTACCTGTCAATGAATACTTCAGCTTCAACCATAACAATACAAGAGCACACAATAGATACAAACTCAAGGTTAACCTCACCAAACTTGATTGCAGGAAATACTACTTCAACAACAGAGTGGTCAATGTCTGAAATACTCTATCTGACTCTGTGGTTTCTTCCCCAAACCCCAAAAACTTTAACCTTAGATTGTCTACTATTGACCTCTCCCCTTTCCTAAGAGGTCTATAGGGGGCGTGCATAAGCGCACCAACGTGCCTACCGTCCCTGTCCTATTGTTTCTTTTATATTTTATTTTTCTTATATGTATCCATGTATTCATAACTATGTTTTTACTTATACCTATTATCTTATAAGCAATTAACAAAAATAAATAAATACATAAAAATCAATCAATCAATCAATCATGGATGGGGAGTAGAGATCAGAATCTCTTAATCTGCACTTTGCATTTGTCTTGTCTTAGAAGGAAACACTCTGTTGGGCCATGATTGTGCCCATTCTGTTAGCCTTTCACAAGGTATTGAAAAAAAACCTTGGTTGCCCAAGCATTTTGGTCAGGTGTGCTCTGTTGTTATCAATGTGCATTTCTCTGTGAGTAGAATTGCTGCCTAGCCTTGCAGGCCAGAGCTGACCCGTCGTGCGTTTTTGTGCTGCTGATCCTTGTAAACCCTCCAATTGTTTTGAGGTAGATGGCTATATAAATCGTACAAATAAAAAATAATAATAATTAATGGAAGGGGAAGCTGCAGCTCAGAATAATAAAGGAGAAGATAGGATGCCTAACATCTTATCTGATAATAAGTTTCATTGAATTTAATGAAATTTAAATTTCTTGTTTTTGAGGGGGAAAAAAGGTATAAAATTGCTCTAGTATGTGTGGGTCCATGACCTTTAAACTAGCTGGTGATCTTTACCTAATAAATTATGGATTTCACACAAAGTTATTCATTTATCACAATCAATAAAATATATTTTATTCCTCCTCCCATATCAAGACCTTCTTAAATTGGCATTATTTTTAACTGTGCCATTTTTTTCCTTCCTCCACAAGTAACCAAATATAAAGGCGGACCAAACTTCTACCATTTTTAATTTGCTCTATTTCCTGTCCTGTTAATAAGTACCAATGATTGGCTCAACCCCTATGGTTTCAGAATCTAATATTAGCAATGTGTTATTTTTCTGCTTCCCCCTTCCTTATGTTTCTGCTAATCTGCAGATTGTCTGTCTTCCTGTAATGATGTTACGGTCTACAAGAATGAATTCAGACAGAAAAGAGGGGAGGGGAGGAGAAGAGTGGAGAAGAGAGGAGAAGAGAGGAGAAGAGGGAGGAACAACAATAATTTATAGCTTATTTACTTCAAGGTCTGGCAATGTTTCATTGTATAGTGATCAATATTGGAAATAATATGAAAATTGTATGTATATGAAACTTCACATAGATATCAGAATCCCACAGGTCTTTTGATCATCCAATGCTAACTTAGGGGGAGAAACAATTTTTAACTATGTTCCATCACTTCTATAAAGCAACAGTATTTTGTAATTCAAATCATTCATATCCTTGTGTGTGTTCAATCAAAAATGTTAAAAGCAGTTCCTTATTGCTCAAGATCACAGTGCTAGATGAAGTGAGTCTGAAATACATATGAGGAGGTAAACACACAGATGAAATATTAAGAAAGCATCCCAAATGAATAGCTGGCCTAAGAAAGTTTGAGAAATCTTGTAACTGAAGAAAATCAGTTGCTCAGTGTTGCCTTGAACTGCCAGCTGGGCAGCAAATATTATAACAACAACAACAACAACCCACCATAAATGAGTCACCTGGGATCGGCACCGGGTCAGAGGCTGCAAGGGTACGACCCGGTCAAGGGCCCCAGCAGCCACCCTATCCCAGGTGGCGACCAAGCCCTCAACCGAGTCGTGTGTGTGAGCTTCGGGAAATGGCCCAAGCTCCATCAGGAACCTATCTGGGTCCATCAGGCGCCTGGGGCGGTACCATTTTGTCGGTCCCGCCTCCCTGCGGAACGGAAGTCGAGCCTCAGGAGCGAGTGATCAGTCCATGATAGGGGTTCTACCACTATATCCCCTATACCCAGATCACTCTGCCACTGATCAGAGACAAAAACCAGATCCAGGGTGTGACCCCCCAAGTGAGTAGGGTCCCGAATTAACTGGGTCAGGCCCATGGCTGTCATGGAAGCCATGAACTTCTGAGCAATCCCTGAGGCCCCGCCGGCAGAAGGCAGGTTGAAATCCCCCATGACATTAGCCTGGGGGTCTCAACCGCCAAGCCGGCTATGACCTCAAGGAGCTCAGGCAGGGCCGATGTCACATAGCAGGGAGCCAGGTATGCGACCAACAAGCCCACCTGTACCCTAGGACCAAACTTCACAAAAAGGGATTCACATCCGGTCGTCTGAGAAACAGTGGATTCCCTCGGACACAGATCCTCCTTAATAACCACCGCAACCCCCCCTCCCCTCCCATGGGCCCTCGGCCGATGAAAAGCCTGAAACCCGGCTGGGCACATCTCTACCAGAGGGACTCCCCCCTCTTGGCCCAGCCAGGTTTCGGTAATACCCACCAGGTCCGCTCCCCCCTCACAAATCAAATCATGGATGAGAGGGGCCTTATTAATGACGGACCTGGCATTGCATAACATCAGCCGAAGGCCCAGGGCCCGATCGCTCAGACCACCCGAGGAACGGGAGATGACAAGGGGGTCGGAGCGCGCCACAGCAGACAAACAGCGGGGGCGCGCTCCCAATACAAAATATGGCCCCCTATAACCGCCAAATCTGCCTCTCCCGCTCACCGTACTAATAGCTTTTATTTCACCCTCCTTGGAACAGCCCCCCATCCTCAATACAGCCCCATCCAACCCCAAACCCTCCCGGCAGTGCTCGACCCGCGGCCTGGTCCCAGCCCCAGGTGGGTTGTCCCCCAACCCCCGCCCAGTTACCCCTAACCCCTTTAAAAATCTAGACAAAAATTTAAAACAACCCTCCCTCACGTGCTTCTTGCAGCCCCACCATTTCTCCGGATCCCAGGATCCGTCATTGAGGAAAGTCTTGGAGAGTTTGGAGGGCCACTTCTGAGAAAGGGGGACATTTCTCAGGGCCCACAGATCTTCCACAGAGTACAACGGCTTCTTCGACTGGGCCTCCCCTGACCGCCACCGGCAAGGCTGGGGGCCCACCGGTCGGGACCCAAGTCCAGTCTGAAAAAGTTCGGTAGACGTCCATGCCCCACCCGGCCTCCATCTTCGCCTCCGCTGTTGATGCCGGGGGGACAGCGCCGAACGTCGGCCCCGCATCCAGCTGGTCCCCATCACCGTTGCCGTCGGAGCCGCCATCGGAACAGAAGAAGAACCTGGCCCTCGAGGCCAGATGTTGACCAGGGCCGTCGTGGTACCACCCACGACCGCCTCAGCCGCCAGGGGTGTACTCCTCCCCATGCAAACGCCGCAGTGCCACCCACGGCAGTCACAATGGGTAAGGGCCATCCCATAGCCCCGGTCTAGTCAGGGGAGAGCCCTCAGGCCTAGCCGCGGTGGGTCCACCAACATCCAACTCCCACCGCGGTAGCTGAAAACTGCCCCCTGCAAGGCCTCCGACGCCAAAGAGCCGCTCCAGCAACAATCCGGACAGCCCGGGCGACCGCAGGCCGCGGTTCCACCAGCTCCCCCAACTTGGCCAGGTCCTCCACCGGCTCCTCCGCCGCCGCCGACAATGCTGCCGGATCCGCGCCGCTCTAAAGTAGCCGCGGCAGCTGGTATCTGGCTTCGCAGGGGGCCCGCCGTTCGGGAACTCCAGCTGTTCTCTTCGGCCTCGTCGCAGGCCCTCTTACCGCCTGCGGCATCCCGGCCAGGTCCGCGCCGCCCAAGGGCGATCGTAGCCGCCGAAACCTGGCCACGCAGGGCCGCCGCCGCCCGAAAACCATTCACGGCGGCTCCGGCCTCAGCGTCAGCCCCGGCCCCGGCAGCACTCCTCCGGCTCCGATCGAAGTCACCGGGCTCAACGCCGACGCACGGCCTCTCCGGGATCGCCCACCCCCCCGCAGGTCCTTCAGCCACCCCTGCCACAGGTGAGGACCTGGGGGGAGGGAGACCTACCCCGGAATTCGACCGCCACGACAGAGCTCCTCTGCGAGACGTCCTCCGGCCGCTAACAGTTAGGCTAACAGTTAGGCTAACAATTTCTAAGTTGATAATTATCAAGGAATTTGAGGATAGAAAATGAGTTTACTTCAATTACCTCAGTCTAATGCCTCTGGAAACATTGCAAAGTTTTGAGTAAAAACTGTATGATAGCATTGCCACTGAGCTTACTGGTATCTGTTTAGTCTACGCACCTATGTTTTCCATTTCTTTTTATTTGCAAGTTTTTATTTCTTTCTATTTGTTCTGAATCCTTTTTAAATAAATCACTGTGTCCCAACAATGATTTTTCCAAATGACACCTACTCAATGTTTTAGAACATAAAACTAAAGTAATATTCCTATTTCAGATGCCTATATGACTCCATTTAACACTTGCAAGCATTTATTGAATTCATATTTCATATTTGCATTTTCAACTGTACAGCAAAATGGCAGAAAGTTGGTGGTCTTTTCAGCAGTGGCGCCAAAATAGTAGAAAGTTTTGCCAAAAAAAGAGGCGGGGGAGAACATTGCACATCTTTCAATGAGTTCAGGTATTCCTCTAGCTGATATTGTTGTTTCATGAATTTGAGGTGTTTAATATTGTTATCTGAATGGATTGTGACTTCTTCGTTGTAAAGGGCTATTTCCCCAATGTGCTATTATTCTATGAACATTTATTTAGTGGACAGGAGCATTGCAGAATTCAGAGGAGTGCATAGTCTGGGGTGTGTGGGAGATATTGTTTTTTCAATGAATAATATTCTTCATGGTAGTATGCCACCCTTTCGAGCAGGGGTCTTCAAAGTTGACAGCTTGTAGACTTCAACTCCCAGAATTCCTCCTCCAGTCATGTTAGCTCAGGAATTCTGGGAATTGAAGTCCACAAGTCTTAAACTTGCCAAGTTTGAAGACCCTTGCTTTAGAGTATTGCTTGGTCATGCCATCCCAAACTTTTCACTGCCCTCCCTAAAAGACAAGGTGTACAGAGAAGCCTGTTTCCAAGAAAGGATACTGATGAATGTTCAGTGCAATGTGTTTATTTGTTTAAAAGCATTGGAATATTATGTTCCTTCTCCTCCTGTTTCTCCTTCTCATGGTCCTGATCCCACTTTGGATTATGTTCAGTTGGCATGACTTAAATATATGTGTGTGAGAGAAAGAGGTGGGAGGGAGGGGGAAGGGGTGAAGAGGGAGAGAGAGTGGGAGGGAGAGAGGGAGGGAAGGAGAGAGAGAGGGAGGGAGGGGAGAGAGGGGGGGCTTAGAATTTCTTCCCCTGATGTTTCATCAATATTATTAATTGGAGTGCACTTAACAAAATATATCCCGATTTGTATAAATAAACCTCAAACCATCTCTCTAAAATGTAATACCTTGGATATCAATATAAGCTTAATTATACCTGTCATCTCCTACTATCTCAACCCAACAAACATTAAAGGCACTTTTTAAAATAATGAAAGGGCAAAGAAGAAATCAGAATTGAAACTAGCTGAGCTGCAAAATGTTTACATTTTAGAAATATCTAATGGTCCTGTCAATTCCATCTTATTTTGGTTGCTATTTTTATTTTTTGGAGACATAAAATTTTCCTTTAAATTAATTCAGTTTGAACCAGGTAACTCTTGAGTTTACTTGAGTGAAAATTGGCTCAGTGACAAAAATTGAATTGGGCTCTGAACTACTGGCAAAATTTGATTTTTACAGTCTTTAAAATTATGCTGCTATTGTTGCTTTAAGTATGTATATTGGTATAAACAAAGGCAAGCTTTTTTGTAATTCTCCCCAAACTTCTAATTCCAATAGCTCTGTCTAATATTGTCCAGTGAAAGTTTACACATTTATGAAAGTTGAGGAGTTCAAAAAGCAAGGCCACAGTTAAGATAGATATCTTTGCAGAAGCAAAGAGGATTGTCTCCAGTGTCCTTAGAATTGCTATAGGATAGGTTGAAATTGCAAGCATTCATCCATACAATCATCAAGAATTCAGCCCAACTAATTGCAAGCAATTAACTAGGGGAGAAACTCACCTGTCAGAAGATAAATGAGCCAAGGGTGCATGATCCGAACCACGTCTGACAGCAGCAAGGTGGCATCAAAGCATGAGCAACGTTCCTTCCCAGCTCTGGCCACGGAGGATATACGTGATTATCATCAGACAAAATAACTCTGAGGAAAAGGCTTGCATGCACCTAAATTAAACACAGCAGGGTTGTTCATAATCTCCGTTTGCATTTTGCTTTCTGTTAAGAAGGCAATTGCTTGGACTTGGAACATTTCATTTAATGACATTTTTAGTTACCTTTTGTACTTCTAATGCCATCGACTGATTTTTCCCCTAAATTGCCCAGTAAGGCATAGAAAACTTCTGTCTTTTATTTGTTAATTGCAGTGGCTTCCTTAGCATTTTTTTCCCTAAATTCAATGCATTTTAAAACATCCCTGTAGCTGAAACCTAATTATCCCAATCTCACAATGGTGTATAGCTAACAATGCAAACCCCATTTATGTAATTTGTTTGGCAAATGGGGATAAATGGAATGTGGTTGACCTAATGATAGCCAGGTACATGTTTCCAATTCTAGCACACACACACATATACACAAGGCCACAAGCCCCCATCTTCTAATTTTACACATGAACCACATCTTCTAAAGCAAATGCTTTGAAACAGCATGCAATACAATATGTGGCACATTGACATATCACTTGCCTCTTGAGGAGAATTTTGTGTCCTCTTTGTTTATGTGGAAGCAGCAGGCAATAAGCACCCAAAGCTTTGCGGCAACCATCCTAGGCTTTCAGGCTTCATTGTGAATGAGAATTCTGGACCATACCACACAAATGATGATCACACCTGGTCATGGTATTGCTAAGCTACAATGAATAACAGACATAGTGTTGAGCTTTTTTAGCACTCCCCAATTTTAATTATTTCCAGCTGCTCAGTCCTTAAGACTTTATTCTGGTATGGAGGTAAATTTGGTGTTTAGGTATAGGTAATCCATGACTAACCATCATTCATTTAATCATCTGTTTAATGGCCCAGAAATTGTGACTTATGACCAGTCCTTGCATTTACAATTGTTGTACCTTCCCTATGATCACATGATCAAAATTTGGGCAACTGGCATATATTTCCAATGGTTGCAGCATCCCAGGGTCATGTGATCAGCTGGCATCCAAGAAACAAAGCCAGAGGGGAAAGCTGAATTCACTTAATAGCAATAGCATTTAGACTTATATACTGCTTCACAGTGCTTTACAGCCCTCTCTAAGCAGTTTACAGAGTCAGCCTATTGCCCCCAACAATTTGGCTCCTCATTTTACCGAACTTGAAAGGATGGAAGGCTGAGTCAACCTTGAGCCTGGTGAGATTAGAACTGCTAAATTACAGGCAGCTGGCAGGCAGCAGAAGTAGCCTGCTGTATTGCATACTAATCAAGGCACTACCATGGCTCTTATGAAGAATGAAAGCTTGATTCAATTAACAGATTCAGTGATTTGTTTAATGCTGTGGCAAAAAAGTGTGTGATTTACTTAAACAACTGTCTTGCTATTCTAGAAAGACAGTTGTGGTTGTAAGTTGAGGACTACGTATGTATTTTCACCAGTTCCCATATAAGCAATTTTGTTCGGAGTTATCAACCAGCAATCAATCAATAAATCAATAAATCAATCAGATAATTAAAGCAACCAATAGTTGATTAGCAGGGAAGTCCATCCTCTATTGTAATTGTTCTCCTCACTCTCCCACTGGCCATATTTACATGTTCAAACATTCATTCTCCTACAAACTTTATTTTTCATATAGCATGAAGTAATAGTAGAAATAGGACCTTCAAATCAGAGATGAACAGCTTAAGCTTCTTTATAGTCACATGTAGCAGTGTGTCATCCCATCTCTTCCCTACTCCTCTTTCTATAATCTCGCCGCGTCATGTTGATGTCACGTGACATATCACAACATTTTTTGCCTTGGCAGAGCTGGGTGCGCATGGCCTGTGTGTGACACATCCTGCCCATGGACTGCCAGTTTGACACCCCTGCTCTATAAGATTAGCAGTTGCTCCCCCTCTTGAATGCAGTATAGTTGCTATTAGGCCAAATATAATTGTTTTGCTTTCCAGACAAAGCAGTAATTTTCGATTGAATTTGCTAAGTGACCTCAATAAGCAGTTGGGACTATGTAGAAATAGTGACTGTTAACTAACTTTGGTCCACTTTAAAGCCACATTTGACTTTAAAAATAATCCTTAATACTTTAAAAAATGAATTGTTCTAAGGTATAATTTGAGTAAGCCAGGAAATAAAACTACTATAAAACTCTAATAATGAAAGTTAAGAGACCTAGTGGAAAAAAGGAGACTTCAATTAAATATAAAGATGATAACAAGAAGTATAGCAACCAAACTGAGAGTAAAGATATTGAAGTGGTAAATAGGTTCTCCCTTTTAAGATGACCAGCAGCCAAGAAATATGCCCTAGACTAGCACTTGACAGGAGAACAGAGAAAGCTTAGAAAAAAAAAATATTCAGATGCTATGACATGTCTGTACCTATAAATAATAGAAATGGAGGTACAATTTTCCTATGATATAATGTGTATCAAATGTTGAATGGTGAAGAAACAGAATAGAGAGAATATTGACACTTTTGAACTTCATCGTTGAAGAAGATTCTTCAAAATGCCATGGATAGCTAGGAAAACAAATTTACTAAATTAACTCAGAGTTCTCACTTGAGGCTTAAATGTGTAGGCTCAAAAGATCATTCTTTGTAGATCTGTGAAGATCCATCTCTATTGAGATGTCTGCTGTATAATCCTGGGGAAAACTGAAGGCAAACGAGCAGCAGCAGTGTGGTTCGACTCGGTTACAACCACAATGAATGCACTATTGAGAGACTTGAAAGGCCTTGGTTGTGGCCAGATCATCCAGAGGAAATATCTATGTGGTCACTAAAAAGTGACATCAACCTGATGACACTTAATAAAAATAATATTTAGCTGCAACCTGATTTTGAAAGGACAAGGTGGTGATGAAGACAGGGAGGATTAACAAACAACTTGCTGACAGATTGGGCAGTGACTGACTCAGCTGTTAACACCTTAGCTTTGGCACTTCACAGCATCCTTCAATGAGACCTCAATTGCAGTTAGCTGTGGGAGCCAACCAAGAAATAACACTTTTCATGACTTTGAGTTGATGAGGTGAATTGCATTCTTAAGTGCCCAGGAAACAAATAAGCTTAAGCTCACGAGTTGGTCTTATTATACACAAATAAAGCAGAAAAAATAGGGCATTCTGTTAGCCTTTATAAGGAAACTAAATATGAGTTTAGCCACTAAAGGTTATTTGTCAAAGAAAGATCTTAGAAAGAACACCTCATCCATTAAAATATAAATATATTAATATTTATGAGAACAAAAACCCAGTAGCTAAAATGGATTTATGCAGATCTGAAGAATTTCATCTCATCTTTTTGGGTTTACAGACAGTTAAATGCATTATTAGGCGATGTGACTGTTCAGCATACCAACACTCAGGTATCACCCAACTTCATTACTACCTGATTAATTAACCTGTTTAAAGTGTGAAAGTTGACACCTTGTCATTAGAATCTATATATGGGAATAATTAATGAGAAACTATGAAATAATTTGTTCCTCAATTAAAAAACCTGAAGGAAAAGGTTTTATTTTATCTCATTATACTTGTTTTCTGTTATCACCTATACAAAGCCAGGAGGAATTTGTAAAACTTACTGTCTGAAGAAAGAAGGGAGGAGAAAACATCTCAGGAAGCACTTCACAAATCTTTAATAAAATGTAGTGTTATCCAACGGCAACAGATAACTCAAGAGGTTTTCAGAAATAATCAATTCAATAGACAGCACAAACCTTGAACCTTGTTTCTTTCTTATTTCTTTCTTTTTTTGTGATCTGATATATTTGCTTTCAAAGTGAGCAAAAGAAAAAAAGAAAATATGCAGAATAAAATAAATTGCACAGCATGATCATCTCAATGGATAATCACAACACTGCTTGTGATTTTGCCTAATTATATGTAGGAAGCAAAACCTGTAGCTTTTGTTGAAGAGTTCATCCAGCAAACGTAAGAAAATAATAGAGACTCACCTTAAATATTTGTGGTTTTTACATGGTTTTTACATGAATCAACAGGACTTTTGAAATCTCCCAAATAGAATGTGTCTTCAGGAGGAACTCTAGCATCTTAAGCAGAGCTTGACAATTTTGAGTGTGAACAAGTCTTTGGGCAACCTGGACCTGCAGATATTGTTAAATGAACAGTCCATTTTTGCTAATTGTGTCTTTCCCTGGGCTCACAAGGATAATTTGAGGTATGATGTTGGATTAGCTAAACTTCTTTTCTCCCTCCATATGAACAGAGACCACCTCTTACTAGTTTTCTGTTCCTCTCCTGTGCTCCAGGATGTCTTCAAAATTTCAATCCCTAGCTTTGAGATGGTACCTGGCAGTTCCTTTCACAACCAAAAATGCAATCTGATCCAGAACACTTGAATTCATTCAAAGCAGGTGACATATATTTCTATTCTACCTTCCATGGTATAGCTTCTTCAAAAACACAAATGCAAAGCAGGAAATAAACAGCTCAACTTTTTAATCTGTTGTCCATTATCTTCTTGCCAACTTTTGCAAGTATCAGGACAACTATGTCTCTTATGTGTTCAGTATATACAGAAAACTGTTAGAGGTTATCTGCTATCAGAATTTGGGTAACTCCTAATGCTTCCACCTCTTAGTCTCCACCTCAAAGAGTGCAGTTGGAATGTTTAAAACTTGCCCAGGTTTGAGAATGGGAAAGAAGCTGAAATAAAATCCAGACAAGATAGAAATCCCAATGGAAATTCAGACTTATCTTTATCCTCCTTCAAAAGTTAACATAGCCAACAGTCACAATTGGTTTCTCATATTGAGTTTTACTGGTGCAATAAAAATAACTTGGTTTTGAATTAAAACAGAGGAGATCATTGTTGATTTTAGAAAGACCTGGTATACCTGGTCATACTCCATTTTGTATCAAGGCTGCAGCTATGGAGATGATCAATAGTATTAAGTATCTGGGGGTGCAGAAAACCAGCAATCTGATATGATCTCTTTTTATGTTTTCTTTACCAGTATTTGAATTTTCTGCATTGAATGAGGAGATCACATCCTTTCTCCTTTTGTCCACTTTTTACAGAGGCATGACTGAGAGTGTTTTAACAAACTACATCACTGTTTGGTTTGGTGGCAGAGTGCCTCAGATAGAAAGTCCATATAGAGAGTGGTTAAGGTCAGCTAAGAAGAATATAGGAAGCTCACTTGCAGATATTGAGGATTCTGGTTATAAGTGCTTTGTGCTTAGAGCTCAGAACATTGTTAGAGACCCCACACACCCACTTCATGATCTGTTTCTGTTGCTTCCTTCTGGGAGGAGGTTTCAAAGTTTCTACAAGTAGGACTATTAGATTCTGTAACAGTTTTGTTCCTTATGCCATCCATCTTGTAAACTTGCAGGATTCTTTTTTTTTCACCTGTACATGTATACATTCGACTAGACTGTGATGTTTCTCTGTATCATATATATGTGTGTGTTTGGGTATATGCATAATGGTTATCTTTTGAGAGCTGAATGCAATGAAATTTCATTTTAATGTATGCTGATTAGAGAAATTTGCCTACTTGTAACTTAAATAGATGTGTCCTGCACTCTATTGTGAAAGAAAAGAGATTTTAATCGTCTTCTGTTTGGCACATTTGCAAATATATGACAGCAGTTATCATTTCAGAATACAGAAGAGCAGAGTTGGAAGGGACCTTCGAGGTCTTCCAGTCCAAACAGGACACCCTATACCAGGGGTGTCAAACTCACATTGTCACGTCATCGTCACATGATTTACCCCTTCACTAAACCGGGCGTGGCCAGCACATGATGTACCCGGCCTATGGGCCAGGAGTTTGACAGCCCTGTCCTATACCATTCAGGACAATCAGGAAATTTCTCCTTAATTCTAAGTTGGATCTCTCTTTTTTTGATGAGTTTCATCCATTGCTTCTTGTCTTACCTTGAGATGTTTTGGTCCCTATAGTTTCTAGCGCCTTGATCATCCTCACTGCACTTTTTAGAATTTCTTTCAGATTATCTAAATTATGTTCAAAGTATGGCACCCAGATCTGAATTCAACATTCAGATGAAGTTGGCCTCTGTATGTTATTCACACGTGTGGTGATTATGCTTGTGATGGAAAAGGGTCCCTGCATGTCTATAAAGACATTGATTTATACACAACCAACAGCTTTATATTTCAGAGTCTTCACTGCCATAAGGAAGTCCTATTGCCTCTCAGGAAAGCTATTTGAAGGCCCCTCAAAACAAAATCAACTGTCTTTTGAGATGGATTTTACAAGTCCAGGAGCCTCACATCTATTTTTAAATGAACCAGGAATATTGGAATGAATTGTATGTTACCTGCCTGTATCTCTATATTTCTGAGAGGAAAAAAAACTGGTTTTCTCTTAAAGTAACTCCTTACTTTCAGAGTTGTGCTCTACTGGTATTTTATTTATTAATGTATTAGATTTTTATGCCACTTTTATTATTTTTATAAATAACTCAAGATAGTGAACATATCTAATAGTCCCTCTTCCTCAGGGGTGGGATTCTACTGGTTCTGACCAGTTCTATAGAACCCCTTGTTAACTTTCTAAGCAATTCAGAGAACTGGTAGTTAGAAGAAATCTCCTTTTGTTTTTTCCACCCTTATTACATTCTTGGCAGTGTGCCTAGACTTACTGCCTCCGAATGAGGTTTTTTAAAACTTTCATAAAGGGGAACGGTTATTTTAAGCTTTTTACACTGCTATTGAGAGGGGATACGCCCCTGGATATACTTCCAGCCACATGCAACAATCAGCACTTTGAAGAAATAATTGAATAACTGGAAAGGAGCTTTTAATGACAAGGAACCAAGATGAGTGACATTCAGCAAGGCTTCTTGGATAGCTAGAAAGATTGACATTCAAACATGAGTTTACAAACCCTTTATGAGTTTTGGTCTAAAACTGTTTTTTTTTTGGTGAAGTTTAATTCTGTGCTTGGTGACATTGTGTTTATTTATGGGATAATTTTCCCTATTCAGCTTTGTTAGGAAGGAAAAAGGTTAAACTCTGTTCCTGAAAATAAACTGGGTTGAGAAATCTGGCTAGTTCCTGTGTCTATTTGTTCTGGTAATTGGTTTTAACAAGCAACAGCTATTGTTATGATTTAATTATTTGTATTGTGTTTGAATTTTTTTCTATCTCATGGTTTCTTTTTCTATCTGAGGAAGGGGTCTTCCTTCACTGTTTTAGTGGCACTGTCCTTTTGGGGTGTACTTCCAAGAGGCAGGATGCAAGCTTGGCACTAATTTTTTTACTGCCTTTCCGGAGGGTATGTGACCTTTCCTTAAATCTGGATAATTTCCTTAGGATATCTTGTGAGGTTAGTGAGACCAGTTGATATATTTAAGTGGTGCAAATGGTTCTAAGGATTGCTTTTCCTGGTTGTGATCTTTCTGGAAAGTTTAAATGACCTCTGGGTTTCACTTTATGAGCAAGAATTAGCTGCTGATAGTTATCATTTTAACTATTTTAATTCCTCAAGGTGCTCTGGCACCCTTCCTGATTTGTAACTTCAGCTTGCAGGTATTTTTAATCTAATGATTGGTATTTAGGGTAACTTTTTGCAAGCAAAGAAGCTTTTTGTATTTTTGTACAGGTAATCCTTGACTTACAACAGTTCATTTAATGATCATTCAAAGTTACAATGGCACTGAAAAAAGTGACTTATTACCGTTTTTCACACTTACAACTGTTACAGCATCCCCACAGTCATGAGAAGCCAGGCGAGGAAAAGCGTCCTTCGATGTGAGTGACATTGAGTTGGCCACACCCACCCAGTCACATGATCACCAAGCCACACCCACCAACTAAGCCATGCCCACAGAACTGATTGTTAAAAAATTTGAATCCCACTCCTACTCCTCTTTTACCCACAACATCAACCCTGTGAGGTGAGTTGGGCTGAGAGAGAGTGATTGGCCCAAGGTCAATCAGACAATTTTTCATGCTTAAGGAGACACTAGAACTCACAGTCTTCTAGTTTCTAAGCCAGTGTATTAAACATTACACTAAACCTGGCTATGATCTGAACTAGATATTAATTGAAAGAAAGTTAAATGATGAATCAACATTCTTATAGTCAAATGAATTGTTCAGAGTTCATAAACCAGTTCAATTATAAGATCTGAAATCCAAGAATAACAACAACAAAATCCTTTTCCTACTTAATGTGACCTGGTTGTGATTTAGGATAACTTTGCAAATGTATATTTTTTTTCTCTAGAATTTAGAAATAAGGAAAGATAATTTATTTTCAGATTACTGTTCAGTAAAAGAGATTCAGGAAAATGTTAGGCTGTCATCAAGACAACAGTAGCATTAAATTTCATTGGTAAACACAATACTCCAAGAGAGGAAAATTGTAAAAAGCATTCTCCATGAATTCAGTGATATTTGCAAATATTGCAGTCCACCACAAATTACCACTTCGTTTGTCAATAAGACAATGTTAAAACCTTTCACAGACTAGTCTGGTCATCCTCTCCATCACATAATGCCACTCAGGCATTTTCTTAATCTGTCACACACACACACACATCCCTTGGAATTATAAGAGATTAAGGCTATTGCCTCTTAGGAAAGCTATTTAAAGGCCTCTCAAAACAAAATCAGCTGTCTTCCATAAAGCCATTTCTAGCAGGAGAAACGTTGTAGAGTATGAAAAGTTGATTTAACTTGATTGTCACTAAATAAGTTAATCTCTAAGGAAAGTGTTTAGTTCTGGGTTGTGGAGGTATAATATGATGGAAATTGAGTGCATCGTGCATATTTATTAAGAAAATAAAGCCAGAGTGAAGGTTCAAGTTAAACTAATGCTATTTCTCCAGGCCACCTTAATGGATTTAAAATAAAAAAATGCTGTATTTGCTCAATGTGTGCATTTGCTCAAGGATAAATGTAATAGCATTCAGTGCTCTTTAAATCTAGGGAAGTATCTATAGGACTGCAATCCTCTAAAAATATTATCAGGGAGTAAGTCTCAGATAATGGGCTTTACTTCTAAGTAAGTATATATAAAATTGCACTCTCACCTCTGAAGTCTGCGCATGTGAATTTTGATCTTGTGAAAATAATTAAATTGGGCTAAGTCACAATTTATTACAAGATTTCCCAAGACAAACAGCTCCATTTCTACTGTTATCCAAACAGAATGGGCTTTGGTCAGTCCGGCTATTACCGAGTCTTAGGGGTCTCTTGAGTTCAAAGGGTGATCCGTGGTTTTCTTAAACCACTTTCGCAGTCTCAAAGTTCCATGTCTCCAAAAATAAACTGCTGGTGTCTTAAAATGGCCTATAACAATATTTTGAAAGACGAGAGTCCAAGAAGGCTTTGCAGGCTTCCATTCTCTTTCAGGAGAACTCGGTGTTTTTTTTTTTTTACTAGAGAAAATTTTTCTTTTCTATATTGGCAGTCCCTGAATTGATGGTTTTCTATCTTAAGGTTCTCCATGGATAAAGATCATGGAAACAAACATGGAACATGCTAGTGGAAACCCTCTCCATGCATTTTGTCAAATGAAACAGGTTGAGATCCAGACATCCAGCTATTTCTACCGCTAAAGAAGGCGGTTTTAACATTCACAATATGTGGAAACAAGGTTGGATAGAAAATTGCCCCTCACAATGTCCAAGTTTGCCTTGTTTTAGAAAAACAACCTGGATTGGTCCAACATCATGCCATATGGATGACAACGAACCAACTTCCTACTGGCCATGGTAATGTACAGATGCCCTCTATAAGTAGAGTGAAATACCATCACCAAATTGTTATTGCGAGGTTGAAAAACAAACAATCCAACATATGGTGTCAGAATGCCAAAACAGAGCCAATACCAGAGACTTTGCTGATTTCCTGGCTGTGACAAATGAAATGAAAATATATATCTATAACCTAGACATATCTTTATAATATTTTATATTTCATATTTTGTATTTTTTTAAATCTCTTGTGCTTTTATCACAATGTGATGTGAATGTGCTGTACGATAAATAAATAATAGTGCCATGCTGAAAATTTCAGTCCCGTTTTTCAGTTTGGTGAAAAGGAGTTCCTTTAAATTTCTTGAAGGAGAAAAAAATGGCGAATTTCTCGTGGGTTGGGGTGAATTTGGCAGGATTGGGTGGAGGCTTCCTGTAGCTACTATACCTTGTGGCTAAGGGACATGTAAGGGTATTCTGTTTCTAATCCATTTCTCCATTAGCCTACAGGCCTCCTTAATACTCCATGTTTCTGTTATAGTCAGGAACAGAAAATATTCTGTTACATTCAGGAACAAAGTCCCTCCCTGATGCATTCTCAAATTAGAAAGCAGAGACAGCTCAATAAGCTTCAGAACGGTAAGACAACATCTAATAAGAGAAACTAAAGTCAGAGTCACTGAAAATTGGGTGGCATATAAATTTAACATCATTACAATCAAAAATAAGACAGTAATGGGTTAATATCTATTATAGTATTACCTATGGTTTTTGTTTCTTGTAAAAGGCATACTCTGACAAAACAACGTATTCAAAAATGTCCATGAATAAAATTATTTTTAAAAAATGAAAAAAGAGAGAAAAGGTTGGAAAAACCCAAAAAAGATAAAAAAAAATCAAAAGCGCTGTAAGAAAAACAATATTTCAAATAAGATTTCAGATTTTTTGCCCAACGTTCATCATGACAATGGGAGAGAACACATAGCCATTATTGGATTAAACCAACTAGGAGGTTGTTAAAGGACAATCATTTCATTAAAAATTTTGAGAACGTTAATCAATGCAACAGTATCAATTAAACCAACTCAAGTTTTTATTTTTATTTTAGATAATTACCTTCCACTTTTCATTTTTAATGCAAAGAATATAAATTATACTTTTTACAATTTGCTCAAATCAGTTTTAATTGAAAGTGAGGAGATAATTCAATTAAAATTTGGGGAATAATGAAGAGCCACTACTTTGGAAAGAGTTACACATATGGAGGAGTAATTTAATAAACTTGGCTTTTGATCTACCTTAGAGACTGCATTTTGCTTTTATGCAGTTGGAGATCTCCTGAAAACATTTCATTTTCCCTCCAAGGAAGTTCACTGCAAATTTTTTTAAAAATGAAACCTGGGGATAAAAAATATATATGAATATACAGGAACTTAAGAAGGATTAGTTTATCTTGTCAAAACACCTTGGAACCTCCCTTTTACATGATAAAACAATTTTTAAATGAAAAATTTGGCTGAAATGTTGGCAGCGGTTCTTTGGTGTACTGAATCCCAACTTAGATACAATGCCAAATGTCATTTCAAAGGCAATCCTTGCATTTATTAAAGGCTTTGTGGCAAAAGTCTTTCTACATTGTTTTGTAAAATAGGATAGACGGGGTTCTCTATCTGGGGATCTTTCTGGTCTAATGGCTCCTACTGAAAAGCAGGTGGAAGTCATGTCTTAGACAAACTTTGCCTCTGATTGCTGCATGTGAGAGAAGAGCGAGCTGAGTTGGAAGGCAGGGTTAAATGTGTCATCAGTCTGGAGTGATTGCATTGCCACAATATATATATCCTCCAGAAGTTATAGGGACTCCAAAATGGAAGGTTTTTAAGAAGGACAACATTTGTCTGAAATAGTATAGGGTTTCCTGCTTGAATAGGGGTTGGACTAGAAAACCTCCAAGGTCCCTTCCACCTCTGTTATTCTGTTAAAGAGCAAATCCCACTCCCTTATAGCACTATTTGATATCATCTAGTTGAGTAATGAAACATCTGCAAGAAAACAATCAATTTAAGAGAGCATAAGGACCCCACAGTTCAATCCGCAACTACATATTCTCTTCTATTAGAACCAGTATATTGCCATGGGGAATTCAAGTGCTTGTTATAATCTATAAAGCCCTTTATTCCTCAGGGTTTGCTATATAAATAACTGACATTCCTTGATAGATTTTGCCTACCTAACCCAGGCAGTGAGGGAACTCCTGAAAGTCCCCTCCAACAGGAGAGACCACAACACTTGGTTGTTGTTTTTTTTTGCAGTGTGTCCGTTCTCTGGAATACAATCTCCAAGATGTGGGTAATTGACATTTCTGGCTAGCTTTTGAGAATTGATTAGTATAGTCATGGATGACTGGATGAGATTAAGATTTTGTATTATGGGTATTAACTGCATTATTGCTGTTGTTTGTCTAATTTGAATGTTGTACATTGCTTACAGTTCTTGTTAAATTGAGGCAGTAACTAAATCCCATAAACAAATAAAATAAGTAATACTTTGAATGCAAACGCTTCACTCTTCTAAGATCACGTATCCAATAGTATAAAAAGAATAGTATACAAAGTTGTCAGTTAAACCATTTTACCTTCTTTAATAGCAGTAGCAATTTACCTGTCATAACATTTATCATAAAATAAATTAAAGGTTAAATGTTTCAAGATATTTTTTTCTTGAAAACATACTTATTTCATCAAGCCGGTTTGGCCTAGGGTTTTATAGGGTTAATTTGGTTTTAATGGGTTTTAATCTTTTATATTCTTGATTGAATTTTATTTGGAACCACTATATTTAATCTTTTTAATTGTTTTTTAAATATTGTATTTATATCATTTTTTAACTTTGGCTGTACACCGCCCCGAGTCCCGGTAGGGAGAGGGGCAGTATAGAAAACTAATAAAATAAATAAATAAATAAATAAATAAATAAATAAATATTTTTTTCTGAAAGTTGGAAGGATCTATGAAACAAATATTGACCCTATGCTGTTGCCTGTGAACATATCTATTTGGTTGTTTAATATCCTTCCTTATTATTTTTATAAACAACTCAAGGCATTGAACATATCTAATACTACTTCCTCCTCCTGTTTTCCTCACAACAACCCTGTGAGGTGAGTTGGGCTGAAAGAAAGACTGGCCCAAACTCACCCAGCTGGCTTTCATGCCCAAGCATGACTAGAACTCACAGTCTCCTATTTTTATGCCAGCACCTTAACCACTTGCCCAAACTGGCTAACATTATTTACTAATTTCTTAGAAAACAGAGCTTTGGTGGTTGATCCTAAAATCTCATACACGTCTGATTTGTTTTTTAGAAGCTTGATCCACAGCTGTCTTTAAAGGCAGCTCCACACTGAGTATATTATAGTAAATAATGATGGATACAGCTACTGAACTGATATCACTGAGACAAAATTAATTTTCTCCAGATTCAGCTGTAGCTAGGAGATTAAATGAAGCTAGCAAAAAGAGGTCCTGGATGTCATTTGCTTGGGCCTCAGATATACAGTATTTTTCTATCAAAATCATCAGATTTTCAGACCCATAGGATCTCAGCCTTGCTATGACTAAGATTTAGTTTCTTTACCTTTATCTGAGGTAACAGCAAAAGTGAAAGGCTAATGCATCATTTTAGGAATTCATTCCTCCAAAAGTGATGAGAAAATCATGAAACTGTTTTATGCAAAGGGTAGATTATTTCATAGGTCAAATGGTGCCTCAGAGATGCTCAGTAATCTCTACCAGGTTATCCCACATCACAATTTGGACTGTAAGATCCTAAGGTTGCCTCATGTTTTGGCTTAATTACATTTTATACTTAGAAGAAAAGGAATAACAGTGGGCAGGCAATGCTTATTGAGGATAGGCACACCTGGCACATCAACTTGAGTTCGTAAAAGGTGCATTTAGGCTAGCATCTCTGATAACAGAGATTGATCCAAGAAGATCAATTGCAAATCATGTTTTTCCAGTATCACTTTAATGTCAAACAATTTGTTTCTTCCTACAAATAATTCAGAACAAAAGAGACCACAGCTCTGATTCCTGACCAGTTCTTCCTGTTCTACTTATCATTGATAACAGTTAAACACATTCACAAGTACATGCTCATTTAACCTCATAATTCAGAACAAGAGTAGTGGAAATCGCATTGCACTCATGTCAGAAGAACTGAGGTGCTTCCAGGTTGAAAGGATTAGCTAGTGGCATCACTGTTGCTGGATGGGGGGTGGGATGCCCGGTTAGAAGTTCTTTTCATGTCCCCAACAGGAACTAGAGTGAAAGACGGGAGCTCACTCTGCCCCATGGCAGCACTCGGATCTTGAATGTGGGCTTGCCAACCTCCAACTCAGCAATCGAACCATGTGAGCCACTGTACTTCTAGTAATGAAAGTATGCTTAATTCTATTGTGCGTCCTCAGTAGAATCACCTTCATAAGCATGGCCATGATTTCATCTCATTTCACAAGAAAAGAGGAAGAAAAGCATATTTGCTTTGATTTGCTTGGGTTTTTTTCCCATTCCTCCCCTTGCACACACACTTGAGATCAGGCGTATACGGTACAAATATAGATTATTTGCGAGAATGAATCATCAGGGTGGAGGTATAAGCGTAATATTTGTCTTGGCTAATTATAGTTAAAATAATAGTTACCGGCTGCACAACACCACTCCAAATAATTTTATCATCATTCAGCTGACTTTGAAGCATTTGTCCTAGATTGCATGAATGGGAGCAGACTAAGCTCCAGCATGTGGCCAGGCATGGCTCCTTAGGACTAAATCCAAGCCGACTCAATCAGACTTAACTCTTAGTACTTGCATTTAGGATTACAGCTCATCTGCCACACTTACCCACCTGTATCATATCCTTCATTCCAGAATAATGTGAGTTCATTATAATCTTCAGGCATACTCAGTGGTGCAAATCAACCGGTGTAACAACCAGTTCAGTGAGCATGCACTCCATGCCTGCGCTGCACATTTTAAAAAGCCCATGTTCAGCTCTTATATTTACCTTAAACTGCAGCCCCTTTGAATAAAACAGCTGAGGCGCAGCAAACCTCTCTACCGCGCGAATCAGCTGTGCTCTAAAAAATGGAAATAAAGAGCAGTGGTGGGTGGATAGGTCCACATGCTTGTTGGAGCGAACCGTTTCAGAGCCAGCTGATCATTGGAATTAGGGGTTTACCCAGGGGTGGGATTCTACAGATTCACACCTATTCGCTAGAACCGGTTGTTAACATTCTAAGCAGTTCAGAGAACCGGTTGTTAGAAGAAATTACTGGCCTAATCCTGTAAGGAAGGCAGGAAAGAAACATTCTGATGTTGCTTACAGAAACTGCCTCTCAGTTAACCCTTATTACATTCTTGGCAGGACTAGACTTCCTGTCTCAGGAATGTCTCTGGAGTTTTTTTCCCCTCCTTTGCTTGTACTTTGCTTGTGTGGAGTGTCCATTCAAAGTTACAATGGCACTGAAAAAAGTGACTTATAATCATTTTTCACACTTACAACTATTGCAGCATCCCCACAGTCACAAGAGGCGAGGAGATGCGTGCCTTGATGTGAGTGATGTTGAATTGGCCATGCCCAGCCAGTCACATTACCACCAAGCCACGCCCACCAATTAAGCCATACCCACAGATCCGGTTGTTAAAAAAATTGAATCCCACCCCTGCATTCTCCCAAACTGGTCCAAACATGGGAGAATCCCCCGCCTGGGCATACTGCTCTGAAGACTGACCTTCTCAGAGCAGCTTACTGACTTTTCTCAATATCTGCCGGTTGGTAGGTAGAGTTGAATATATAGAGGGAAGCTTCCCATTGTATGTGACTTCATCATCTCTTTTCAGAACCAGCCCACAGCCATTACACAGTCCTAAGAGCCCAACTGTCAGACAGAATTTATCTTTTCTGAGATTAGAAGCAGCAGTGGCAAGGCTGTCGAAGACCAGTAAAAACAAGAAGGACAGAGTTTCCATGACACTAGGGATAAACAGACCCAGAAAGTCACAATCCAATAAAAACGTGAATGGGGATTGTTATTATTTATTTACTTGCTTGTTTGGTTGTTTGTTGTAGTTCCTTACACTTACAATATTTATTGCATTTATACCCTGCCTTTCCTCTAAGAAGATAAAGAGATATACAGTGGAATACTCTTTAAGTTAGTAACATGCTGCTTGAATTGAATAAACCCTGTGTTCAGTAACTGATGCTGCCAAAAGCCTGCAACACAGTATCAACAGTAGAGACCTTCAAATTTCTAAGTTCCATTATATCACATGACCTAAAATGGACACCTAACATCAAAAACATCATCAAAAAAGCACAACAAAGAATGTTCTTTCTGCGCCATCTCAGAAAGCTCAAACTGCCCAAGGAGCTGCTGATCCAGTTCTGCAGAGGAATTATTGAGTCTGTTATCTGCACCTCTATAACTGTCTGGTTTGGTTCTGCAATCCAACAGGACAGACACAGATTGAGAGGATAATTAGGACTGCAGAAAAAACAATTACTACTCACCTGCCTTCAATCGAGAATCTGTATACTGCACGAGTCAAAAAGAGGGCTGTGAAAATATTTACAGACCCCTCACATCCTAGATATAAACTTTTTCAACTACTTCCCTCAAAAGGATGCTATAGAGCACTGTACACCAGAACAACTAGATACAAGGACAGTTTTTCCTCAGAAGCCATCACTCTGCTAAACAAACAATTCCCTCAACACCGTTCAACTATTTACAAAGTCTGCTCTACTATTACTGTTAATCTTGTCATCCCTCCTTATCACCCTTCCTCTCCCACTTGTGACTGTACGATTTATATTGACTGTTTCCTAGTATGATTTGATTGTTTATTGTATCGTATGACTATCATTAAGTGTTGTACCTTATGATTCTTGACTGGATGAATGTATCTTTTCTTTAATGTAACCTGAGAGCATTTGCACCAAGACGAATTCCTTGTGTGTCCAATCACACTTGGCCAATAAAGAATTCTATTCTATTCTTTTGGATAGTACTCAGGTAAGTTCTCCACTCACAACCACAATTCGCATCACCATTTCCATTGCTAAGAAAGGTAGTTTTTAAATGAGTCACACCCAATTTTTCAATCTTTTTTTTTTGCCAGAATTGTTAAGTGAATTGTGCAATTGTTAAGTGAATCCAACTTTCCCCACTGACTTTGCTTGTCAAAAACCAGCTGGGAAAATGACAAATGATGATCATGGATAATTGCAACCATTGTAAATACATGTCAGTTGCCAAACTCTCAAGTGTTGATCACATAACCATAAAGAAGCTGCAATGACCATAAGTGTGAGGACCAGTGCCATTGTTATCAAATGGTTGCTAAACAAATGGTTGTAAGTAAAGGACTACCTGTATCTTTATTGAAACAATGAGGCTGTTCAGCTTGTAATGTGGCTAACTCTTTTGCATCACAACTGTTTAGACCAGTGTTCCTCAAACTTTGCAACTTTAAAAATAGAATGGAATGGAACGGAACAGAACAGAAACAGAGTTGGAAGGGACCTCAGAGATCTTCTAGTCCAACCCCCTGCTTAAGTAGGAAACCCTATACCAGGGGTGTCAAACTGGTGGCGCATGGGTCAGATGTATCACGTGCAGGCCACACCCACCCCAGTTCCTTAAAGGGGAAAATGTCACATTTGACACTTGTGTCCTATACCATTTCAGACAAATGGTTGTTCAATCTCTTCTTAAAAACTTCCAGTGTTGGAGCATTCACAACTTCTGAATGCCAGTTGTTCCACTGATTAATTATTCTGTCAGGAAGTTTCTTCTTAGATCTAGGTTGCTTCTCTCCTTTATTAGTTTCCCTCCTGCTTCTTTGTACTGCCCTCAGGTGCTTTGGAGAATAGATTGACTGCTCTTCTTTGTGGCAACCCCTGAGATATTGGAATAGTGGTATCATGTCACCCCCAGTCCTTCTTTTCATTAAACTAGACATACCCAGCAACCGTTCTTTATATGTTTTAGCCTCTAGTCCCCTAATCATCTTTATTGCTGTTTTCTGCATTCTTTCTAGAGCAAGGGTCTTCAATCTTGGCAAGTTTAAGACTTGTGGATTTCAACTCCCAGAATTCCTGAGCTAACGTGACTGGAGGAGGAATTCTGGGAGTTGAAGTCCACAAGTCTTAAAGCTGTCAAGTTTGAAGACCCCTGTTCTAGAGTCTCAACATCTTTTTTACATCATGGCAACCAAAACTGGATGCAGTATTCCAAGTGTGGCCTTACCAAGACATTATAATGTGGTATTAACATGTTTCAACTTCATCTCCAGAATTCTTCATTGGAAGAATTAGCATTGGAGGAACACTGAGGTAGTTTGTATAGCATAATTGATAATGTAAAACTTGCGTTGATGTATTTTCTATGAAGGATTGTTTGACTTTGCCCATATTCATTTCATAACAACAACTTCAATCAGATATAGAACTTATGTAACCTCACTGTGATAAATTGATACAGATCAGTGGTTATTAAATTATTTGGTGTAGTATCAATATGATGGAGAGCATTTCTGTGTAAGTGAACCGGGTAAAATAGTTCTGAATCATATCCATAATCCCTGTATTACTACATATGTAAATTGTGCCATAAATATTTGCAAATAACTGTCATCCAGTAAGGGAAAAATCAGAGTCAGAATTAAATTATTCTGGGTTTGTCCCAAAGGGTGCTTTTTCAAGTGGCACCTGAACTTTCCTTGAGTCAGAACTGAAGAAGCTTCTTGAATGAGAAGTAAAATGTCTTCAAGGAAAAACAAAGGAAGTCCAGTTACCTCTTGAAAAAGCACCTTTGGGATAATCCTGACGTGGCTGACTGAGAATCTCCATTGACATTATTTTCGGTTTGTTTTATCAAAGGGTAATTTATACTATATATTTTAATTTTCAAAACACATATACAGACAAAATGAAAGAGGATTTATTTTGCATCCAGATTTGTATTCTTGATCTTAAACAACTGTCTCAGAAGGAATTGGAATACCAGTGGCTAATATAACAAGGGAGGAACGTCACCATTTTACTCTCAGGTACAACACGAAGACCGATGCATTTCTTAAGACCAAGTTTCCAAATGTACTGGTAATTTTACACGCAGAGGTATTAATGGCCATTCCAGGATTTTCCAAAATTAGAGAAAGGTGGGCTCAAATCTTTTGCTCAGCAAGCAGGAGAGATTTCCCTGAATTTGATCAATGAACTCAATTATCCCTCTGTTGCAGGACTCCCATCCTGGGCTCGCAATGATGCATGGTTGCCGCCTTACCTGACGATTATCTTCAATAAATAAGAGTCCTGATTCTCAGCGTTTGTTTGTTTGTTGTGATTTGTTCCCGTCTCCCTCCCCTCCTCTTTTATGCTTTGTCTTTTTTTTTTTTTTAAGCAGCCCTTCTGAGTCCCCAGCTGATTTTCTTCACAAGGTTAGTTGCTAATACATTCCTAGCATCCATGCATTATTAATACTCACCGCTCTCCAAGGTGGCAGTGACAAATCGGGAGCAAAATTCACTGACTAGTGGGGAATGTACTTTTTAGTCATGCTTCAATTTTTCAATCCATTCTGCTGGTGGAGGATTTTTTTTTTTTTCCAGAAGTACTGTAGCAGAATCTGATCTCCCCCTCAGCCCACCCTACCTCTCCGTAGCACTCTAGTAACCAATGGAAAGATTATGAGTCAGGTTTTTCTTTCCCAGGAGGCCTTGAGCGAGAGAGAGAGAGAGAGAGAGAGAGAGAGAGCAGTGCAAAAAGTACCTTTGATGTTTCCAGTAGCAGGGAAGTCATTGTTTTTCAACCCATGTAGTAAGTGGCAGTTTTGACTCCAAATCGCCTGTGCGTGCAGTGAAGTAAATTATAATATTTTAACTAGGCTATGCGAGCCAGCTGTAGCATTCCCAGAAATAATACTAAGGGTGTATCATGAGCCACACTGTTTTGTTTTTTTTTCTCCCATCAAATGTGCAGATTTGTTTCTTCAGAGAGAAAACTCTATTCTTTTTTTCCTTTTTTTTTACAAACATAGAAAAGCATTTGGGGAATGACATTCAGTCCAGGGTTATTCAGTGCTATAAATCCTGCCAGAATCTTAGTCTTGTACTTTCTCCATTCCACATCACTTCAATTAATATAGTATATGGAGCAACAATGGTGCTGCCGAATATTGTAGCGAGTGTCTTTTCATCGTAATGAATACTTCTTGGTAAATAAAAGCTGAATTACTCAGCTGAGAGCAGGAGAAGATTGTGGCATGGATGATTTGATACTAGGAATCTCAGAAAAAAAGCAAATGGAAGTCAGGAGGGTGGGTTATGGGCAGACAAGGGGAGTGTCAGCCTTGCAGAATATCTCAGGAACAGATTTGGGTTGGCCTTTTGCATATTCTTTTACCTTCTGAGATTTTATTCACTTTTGAACATCCACCTAGAAAAGAGCAATTGGTTCAACATCCAGAAGGGAAAAATAATATGCACATAAGCTCTTAAACACTTTCTTGAAAACCATCTCCACTAAAATTGGAATGTGTATGAAAAACGTGGCTTGCCAGTTGCTGCCTTGGCATTTCCTTAGTGTTAAGAGGAAGAAAAAATAGCAGATTGGATCTGGTTATCTTTGCTTAAGAAAGAATATTTAATGTATAGGTATAGATCATGGGCAGGAAATATGTGTTTTTCCAGATTAACCATGCATCTGGAATATAACTGCAAGGGTGAAGGGCCTCAAATTGATCACCAGATATCACCCACCGCAACTCTGCAGCCCTATGTGGTGGCTACAAGCACCCACATGCCTGTAGATGCCTCCCTTGGTATTTATAATACCTTTAACATTATTAAAAGCCCCTTCCCCTAAGTATTGCCATCGGATGGGAGCATGTCTTTTCCGTGGCAGCCAATGACCAATGGAACACACTGTCGCCTGAAGTTCAGCAGCCTTTATCCTCCTAGCCTTCCTAAAGCACTGAAGACCCAGGTTTTCTCCCTAGCACCGCAATAAGATGAGGTGACTGCCTATTGGCAGCTTGACTTGACCCCTGATTTTTTATTGTTTTTATATGTTTAGTTTGATAGTTTTAATATGGTTTTATATGTTGTTTTAACTTTTGATTGGGAGCTGCCTGCAGTTGGCTAGAAGATCAGCAGTCATATAATTTTTTTAAATAAATAAATAAATTGGCTGTCCCAGGTTTTTTATAGGAAGGCTCAATAGGTGCACAACAGGGTGGGATTCAAATTTTGTAACAACCGGTTCTGTGGATGTGACTAGGTGGGCGTGGCCATGTGACTGGGTGGGCGTGGCTTCTTTTTTCTTCTTTTTGCAGCACCCCCTCCTGTTTTTGAGGCCTTCTGGGCCTCAGGGAAGCCTCTGGGGGGAGCATTTTTGCTCCCAGGAAGCTTCCCTGGGGCTCAGGAAGGAAAAAAAAACTGAGCATAGGGGGGCATGCAGCAGTCGGCTCTGTTTTGGGGCCTCCTGTGCCTCAGGGGAGCCTCCTAGGATGTGTTTTTGCTCCCAGAAGGCTTCCTTGGGGCTCCCTGTGCTCCGTTTTGGAGCCTTCTGGGCCCCAGGGAAGCCTTCTGGGAGCAAAAACGCCCCCCCAGGAGGCTCCCCTGAGGCGCAGGAGGGGGCATTTTTTGCTCCCAGGGAGCTTCCCTGGGGCCCAGGAAGGCAAAAAAGGGAGGGGGGCAGGAGGTGCTGTGCCCCCTCCATTTTTTGCCTTTCTGGGCTTCAGCAAAGCCCCCTGGGAGCAAAAAATGCCCCTGGAAGCATTAAGTAAGTGAGGGGAATCCCGGCATAGCTGATCATAGGAACAACTGATTGTCGGGAGGGAACAAAAAAGAAATGCCTTAAGGAGCGACTAGGCAGGGAAGAATGCAGTCAGCGATGTCAGGCATGCACGCAATGTTGTGCATGTGCAATAAGGACTGACTGGACGGGCAGGGGAGGGCTGGGCAGAGAGGAGTGGGGCCAGCCAGGGGCACAATTTGCTGATTCTCTGAACTGCACAGAATCATAACAATTGGTTCTATAGAACCGGTCCAAGCTAGTAAAATCCCACCCCTGGTGGACAAAAATGTGTAAGCATCTGGCTGATTATGCAACCAACAACAATAGATTAAATTTAGATTCTCCTCGACTTTCAGTTACCCCAGGGTAGCTTACAACTGTTACAAAAAGCATAAAAACAGCACAAAAGAAAACAATGATGATGGTGAAGAAAACAAACCAGGAGGTGAACAGAAGGGAAGAAAGGGATATCAATTCATACAGATTGCATTGCTTAATTGGTGGAACCCAGTGTGTGCCAATCCTGCCAGGTTAAACTGGCCAGGCAGATACTATGGCAGAGTATTTCCCTGCCTATCAATCTAGTAACTGATTTCATTTGTAAGGGCCTCACTTTCTCCAACTATTATTCAACCAAGCTTGCTTGTTTAAAAATTACATAGGGATGAGGAAACTCCTTAACATTCTTCTTAAATGATGTGATGCTCTCCATTTTTTTAAAAAATGCTACAGTACAAAGCCACATGCCAGGAGACAGCCATTTCCATGCTTAGCAAGAGAAACTAAAGCTTAAACTAAGTTTGTGTCAACTCTTCTAGATAGGTCAAGTCAACAAACAGGCATGGGGTTCCAGGAAGGCTTCTTCTTTTTTTTTTATTGAAGTAGGGTAGAATAACAGCATCTTAGAAATCTGTCCGGGTTTCTCTCTTTCTCATCTGATATCAAGATAAAATTAAGGAAGTCTCTGTTAAGTTTACTTCTTGGAACTTTTCTAACCTGCTGCTCCCCCCCACCCCATATCCAAAGTTAGTTCTAAATTTCTTTACTGGTTGTTCTTAGACATGTGGCTCAGTAACTTCTAGGAATAAAACGGATACACAAAATCTCCCTCTCTCTTTTGGCATTGCTTCCCCTCCCCACTTTCCTTTTAAAAAACATAATTAATGAGACTAAAAATAGTTGCACACTCTTGCAACTGCCAAGAAGATACCGTCTTTAGAAAAATGAAACCAGGGCTGTTTCCATCTGTGACTGCCCCTTTGGAAAACTCTTGAGTTGGAAATTACGGCCTTATTCAACCTTATCTGTAGGCAAACACTCCTTTGCACTGACCCCAAAGCAGAGAAAACTTTATTTCTTGGCATATTTGGGGTTTAGTACATTGGTTTATTTTTGGGCTTCACCCCTTTGCTTATAGGTGCTGCTGGAAGTATGAGAGATGCAAAGGCAAATAAACAAATACAAGAAACTTGAACTTCCACTAATGTCAAAGATGCAGGAGACTCACCTGACCATTTTAGCTAGGACCTTCCATCTGGAGATAGTTTAAACATGGCTGTTAACCAGTCTTACAGCATTTGAGCCCTTTATGTTGAATCTATGAATGCATGCATTTAGTATCCTCTTCATGGAATATCTTATGGGCAGAAAGGCAAGTTGTAAGTGATACACATGAATATATTAAAATAAGACATGAAACGTTTATCTTTCTTCAAAACCTAGAACCATGCTTGAAGGGGGTTAATGAATTACCTTTACTAGAACTGCAAACCATGGCTTGTCACTGGTTTCGTTTCTGGTTGCTCTGAAACCAAAGGGTGGCTGTCCAGTTCAGACAATGGTGATTTAATCAAGCCTAATGTGCTATAATGGAGTGTGAGAATCAGGTTATATTATCTATGTTTATATAAACACATGAGGACATAAAAGGGTTTATTTGTGATCTACAATTAGTAGTCTATAGCACATGGAGAATCACTTGTTTGTCACCTTCAAAGTCAAATACAGTACATCTCAAAAACATTGATATTTCTTCTAGAAATTAAGACAAGTGTAAAGTGCTCAGGGTTTATGCTAAGCCCATGTGGGAATTGCTGCTATTTATTAATCCCCTCATGTCTGAGTTTATTCTACTATATATTTTTTCTTTTTGTTTAATTGGCTATTCTGTTTTAAATGTTTTTTTTCTCATAATCTCAAGTTTCCAATGAAAGATGACATCTGGTGGGATTTGTTCAATGATGGGACAGCATCTTCCTTTAGAAGAGATTCCATTTCAGGTGCTGCCATTTCAGATGAGGCCAGTGTGGTAGGCACAACTGCATAACTAAAACCCTGCTGCTTTGTATATGTTGCAATGAGATACAAATGCACAAAGGTGTGAAGGTATGCATCACATGGTTATAGCTGTCTTCTTGCCCCTTTTGGCCCCATCCCTTACCCTCCATGGACAGCTGTGCTGCCCTGGCAAATATCTTTCAGTTATTTGTAGAACCTTCTGGAACAGATTTGGGGAACTCAGAAGCATGAGGAAACAATAAAGAAAGTCTCATCACTAAAATCGGAAATTGCTTGTGAATTTCTTTAATGGATTAATAGCTATTTCAGAAAGATTTCTTTGTTTATAAAAACAAAAAGATTGGATGAAAAGAAAATAAGTAATGACACAATCCTTGTACGTTTACTCACAAATCATCATTTTAGGATGCTGTTCATTCTAAAAATAGGAGTACTGTGAAGCAAGTAATTAAGCAAGTAACTAAAGTTGTGTGGACAACTAATAAAGTTCATCAGAAGCCTTCTTTGGGAATGGTCTGCTTGTTTATGAAAGTTAGATTAAAAAGAAAAATATTTTATTAAAAGCAAATGAACTCAAGAAAAAAACTGAAGGAATAGAATAGAATAGAATAGAATAGAACAGAATACTTTATTGGCCAAGTGTGATTGGACACACAAGGAATTTGTCTTGGTGTAAATACTCTCAGTATACATAAAGATACATTTGTTAAGAATCAAGAATCATAACATACAACACTTAATGATAGTCATAGGGTACAATCAACAATCAAATCATACTAGGAAACAGTCAATATAAATCGTAAGGATACAAGCAACAAAGTTACAGTCCTACAATCACAAGTGAGAGGGGATGGGTGATAAGGAGTGATGAGAAGATTAGCAGTAATAGTAGTGCAGACTTTGTAATAGTTGAATAGTGTTGAGGGAATTATTTGTCTAGCAGAGTGATGGCTTTCAGGAAAAAACTGTTCTTGTGTCTAGTTGTTCTGGTATGCAGTGCTCTATAGTGTCATTTTGAGGGAAGGAGTTGAAACAGTTTATGTCCGGGATGTGAGGGGTCTGTAAATATTTTCACAGCCCTCTTTTTGACTCACGCAGTATACAGGTCCTCGATTGAAGACAGGTGGGTAGTAATTGTTTTTTCTGCAGTCCTAATTATCCTCTGAAGTCTGTGTCTTTCCTGTTGGGTTGCAGAACCAAACCAGACAGTTATAGAGGTGCAGATGATAGATTCAATAATTCCTCTGTAGAACTGTATCAGCAGCTCCTTGAGCAGTTTGAGCTTTCCGAGTTGGCGCAGAAAAAACATTCTTTGTTGTGCTTTTTTGATGATGTTTCTGATGTTAGGTGTCCATTTTAAGTCATGTGATATAGTAGAACCTAGAAATTTGAAGGTCTCTACTGTTGATACTGTGTTGTCTAGTATTGTAAGAGGTGGTAGTATGGGAGGGTTTCTTCTAAAGTTTACCACTATTTCTATGGTTTTGAGTGTGTTCAGTTCCAGATTGTTCCAGTTACACCACAAGGCAAGTTGTATAACCTCCTGTCTGTATGCAGGTTCATTGTTGTCTCAAATGAGACCAATCACTGTTGTGTCATCAGCAAACTTCAGTATGTTAACAGATGGATCATTTGAGATGCACTCATTGATGTATAGGGAGAAGTGGAGATAGCACACAGCCTTGGGGGAGCCCTGTGCTGATTGTACAGGTATCGGATGTGATTCTGCCTTGCTTCATCTGCTGCTTCCTGTCTGTTAGGAAGCTTATGATCCACTTACAAGTGTGTTCAGGTACCGCTAGTTGGTTTAATTTACTTAGAAGAGTATCTGGAATGATGGTATTGAATGCTGAACTGAAATCTACAAAGAGGACCCTTGCGTGGGTATTTGGAGATTCAAGGTGTTGTAGGATGTAATGCAGAGCCATGTTAACAGCATCATCCATCGATCAATTTGCTCGGTATTCAAACTGCATGGGATCTAACAGCGGATCCGTGATGGTTTTCAGGTGGGACAGCACAAGCCTTTCAAAGATTTTCATAACTACAGATGTTAGAGCAACTGTAGTCATTCAGTTCCTTGATGGAGGGCTTCTTTGGCACTGGGATGGTGGTAGAACGTTTGAAGCAGGAAGGAACATAGCACATCTCTAGTGATCTATTGAAGATTCGGGTGAAGATGGGGGCCAATTCGTCAGCACAGACTTTTAAGCAAGAAGAATCTTGTCTGGCCCTGGTGCTTTTCCTGGCTTTTGTCTGTGTAATAGATCTTGCACTTCTTTTTCTGTGATCACCAGATGTTGTGAGCCCAATGGATTGGGGCCAGATAACATTGAGATTCAGTGTTAAGCAGAATATTTTCTTCCAAAAAGGAAAAAAAAGGAATAGATATGGCTTCATAGAACTATTTCACCAATATCTGATTGTCCCATTTTTAGGAAGTACAATTCTTACACAGTGAGATCTCAATGGACTGCATTTTTTAGCTTGATATCTCGTGGTGAATATTAAAACCTTATTCAGGACTTGTTCAGAGGGAAACATCCATAGCCCAGATTCATTTATTCATAAGCCTGTGACCCAAATTCATGGTCTTTCCGGATGCAACCCTAATGTTCATGCAGTTTGGCCCAGTATGCAATCCCACTTTTTCCAAATGCCTAGTTATTCAAATTTTAGAGCCATCAACTTGCCCTGTCTCTGAAGCAATACTCTTGCAGTTTATGTGGAAATGAAAGGAACATGCCATTTCCTCATCCTTGCCTCAAAGAGAAGAAAGAATAAAGCAAGAAGGTTTATTCCCATTTAAAATCTAATACATCATTACCAACCCTGCATGGAATACATCCAAGTAAAGATTCAATTTATGATGGAAAATACTGTCTGACAATAATGGTGATAGAGTTTTAATTTATCTGCATGGAATGGTCTCCTTTGCATCTTTTTCCCTTTGACTAATCTGAATCTTTTTGCATCTGGCACTGGGGTGTTGCACTGTTTTCTTTCCTTATGAGTGCTGTATCATCCGACAATGACTCTGCTTTTCCTGGTTTGTTTTTTCTTTCTCTTCCCCCCCCCCCCCACTCTGTCTTCAGTACTCACTGCCAATTTTCCACTTATTCCAACACCCACACCTCAGATGTTGCCATTAACCTCCAAAGTGGAAGCTTGTCAAAAATGCTTTCAGGATGCAATATTTTTTTGTTAGAACACATGCCATTTCAATCAGAAACATTTTTATAACCAACGTTGTGATATTTTACATTTCAGTCTCTGACCCACTTGACATGCAAATAATATAGACCTGATCCTGGCAGGTATTTTAACATTTCGATTCACTGGAGATCCCAAGGTGTTCAGAAATTCTTATGATTGCTTTCCTGAATTTTAACTGGAGATAGAAGACCTCTCCTACATTTCTAGATCAACTGTGAATTTGTGGATGGGAATGGAATAGAATAGGCCAGGGGTCTTCAAACTTGACAGCTTTAAGACTTGTAGATTTAAACTCCCAGAATTCCTCCTCCAGTCGTGTTAGCTCAGGAATTCTGGGAGTTGAAGACCACAAGTCTTAAACTTGCCAAGTTTGAAGACCCTTGGAATAAAGACTAGAGTAGAAGATAGAAGATAGGATATAATATTTTAAGAAATTACAGAATTTAGTTCAAAAGCCCAGTTCTGAACATGCAATCAACAGTGAAAATTGATTGATTAGAATTTCAGGTATGTTGTTGTACAGGTCATAAAAGTGAAATTGTACTGATGAAATGGATATTAGAAAGCCTTCTATGAACAAAACTCTTCATTTGTGAATGAAAATATTTTCCATTCATGACATGACGTGAATGCAAGACTAAAACATTTCTTCATGACCTGAAGTTGTTCCCACCAGACCAATGCTGCTCCAGCAAAACTAATGGTGAGACTGACCTGATATTCCTACTATTGTAAAAGTTTAAATGGACATTTATATAACCGCTATGAAAATGAAGTCTTTCATATATGCATTGCCTTCCAGCTACCATTAAACTGAATAGATAAGAAAGTGATAGCAACAATATTCATCAGGAAGACCCATTATATACATTATTCAGAAGCCAGCTTCAATTTGCTACCAAGTATGCCTGAGTAATCTTAAAAAGTTAAGTAGGATAAATCCAGCAAGTACTTGGATGGGAGAGGCAAGGGAATCCCAAGGACTACTGGCTTGCTGGAAAGTTAAAAAATCGTGGATATTTTATTTGTTTGCTTGAGTTTTTTTTTCTTATTTTGATTTATTAGGAGAGAGAGACAAAAACAGAGACAGACACAAATTAACACAGAGAGGGAGAGAGAAAGGAAGGGAGGGAGAAAGAGAGAGAGAAAGAGACAGGCAGACAGACAGACAGAGAATAGGACTACCAACAGTAGAATATCCATTGGTTCTCCAAAATAAACAATTGTTCTGTCTGAAGGAATATTAACCCATTCAGAATCAAAGATAGTAAGTCTCCAGACTCACAGGTACTTGGTCTTGTCAAAATTAAACCTGATCTGGATCCATTCCCAGAGGCCCAAAGCCTACAGACACTATAAAAAAATAACCTATAATTTTCAGAAAACCATCATTTGGTCAGCCTGGGTTATTAATATTAACTGACTAATGTTAGCATACCCAGCCCTAATCCTTATCAGATGACCTCACACAGCTTCCTCACACAGATAAGGGGAGATACAAGAATCCTATGGTTTCCTAGAGAGAAGGAAGGTATGACTAGATTCTCTGCCCTCCCCTCCCCTCCCCCCCACACACACAGACACACACAGACACCAGCACTGTCCAAAACCAATCTTGGAGAACATAAGAGAGCCACACAAAACAAGGTCTCCTGCTTCTAGCCCTCTGAGTCCAGAATGATACCATGATCTGTCCAAAAGCAACCACGAGACGAGTTTGAGTTTGAGAATTTACTGTGCAGCCATTACTTGTACCATTCAAAATGGTGTATTGGAATATATAAAGAGATTAGAACCCACAGTGGTTGGGTTCACCCACGGCCATGCCAAAAACAGGCTTGGGTTTAGGGTTAAGGTTAGGTTTACATGCTCGCATGCACGCGCACGCACACACACACACAAGAACTATAGCTTTACTCTTTTGAAAATATGGCTTCCTTGGCCTTATGTCTTCTTAGGTCCTGGAATTCTAGACATACCACCCCATTTCTACACCCAGGTTCCCATTATGAAAATATGTGGGAATGTAGCATTTATTTTCTTTCCCTGGTAGCACAATGGTTAGAATGAAGTATTGTAGGTTAATTCTGCCAACAGCCAACAGTTCAATCATGACCAGCTCAAGGTTGACTCAGCTTTTCATCTTTTTAAGATCAGTAAAATGAAGATCCAGATTGTTGAGGGCAATATGCTGACTCTGTAAACTACTTAGAGAAGGCTGTGATATAAGTCTAAGTTAGGAGTCTTAGGAGTCTATATAAGTCTAAGTTAGGAGTGTCAAACTGGTGGCCCACAGGCTGGATGCAGGCCATACCTACCCCAGCTCCACGATGATGGCAACATGATGCCATGAATTTGATACCCATGGTCTAAGCGCTATTGCTAAATGCTATTCTCCTTCTAAATGTAATAGTTGAAAATTTAAAATTGCATTGGTTATGCAAGTCAAAAATCTGATCTCCTAAGGAATGTTTAGGACAATAATGGCTCCAAAATCACTTGCATTCTTGTAGCACCACTGTCTTTGTGATCAACATTCAGCATTTTTTTTTAAAAAAAATAAGCTCCAAACCCACTAAGGCATTATGCCCACCATAGTTCTAATAGAGGGAAGAGCACAAAGGCCCTTGAAAATTTGATACCATGACCCATCTGCTGATATTCTCATATCATTGCCACAACCCATCTGGCTCTTGGAAGCAAGAACAAAGGGGTGGAGGTGGGGTGGGGAGAGAGAGAGAGCAAATTATCCAACCCCATGATAAGCCACCCATACCTCTGTCCATGCTAAGGATGTTTCATAGTTTAAGAAAGAAAGGATAGAGATCTCAACTGAATCACAAGGCTACCCTCCAGGATCTAATATAGTAATGCAATATGGCTATCAGCTGGGCAGCCTCTCAAATGTAACAGTTTGAAGTGGAGTCAGCTTACATGTTCAGCTGCTACTCATCAAGTTTAGAGAAAGCAAATGCTCTGTATGCTTGTATGAATTAGACACTAATGTCTTCTGTCAAGAAAAGAAAGGGGAAAAAGAGAGACAGTTAGCCTGCAATCTGATGCAGATGTTCCTGGGATTAAACTGCACTGAGTAGCCCAGTCAAACTTTTCCCCCAAAGTAACAGTTCCAATTAACACCACTAGGGAAGATCCAGCTCATTGTGGTGACAACGAGTCAACATGACATCTGAAATCTTTATTGCACTGTCCTGTTCAATGAGCATAATCATTGCCAACATTATTTTGATCTCCGTGGCTCATTTAATACCAGGCAACTGCTCCTCCTAAGCTTCTGTTAACATGCTTTAGTCATTGCTCAGCATAGAGCATTCTTTGAAGAGTATTTCTATAGGATTAGATCAGCTTATCCTAACTGCAGTCTGCGTTGGGACAACAACATCCGGATTTGTTTTGAACAATGCTACCTTGTAATTTTGGTTTTAAAAGTTCTTACATATCTAGGGAGCTACTAGGCTGGAAAAAAATCTAGATTACAAGAAGCTGAAGAACACAAGTGAAGGTGTACTGTGAAGGAAAGGAAGGAAGGAAGGAAGGAAGGAAGGAAGGAAGGAAGGAAGGAAGGAAGGAAGGAAGGATTTATATTGACTGTTTCCTAGTATGATTTGATTGCTTATTGTATGCTATGACTATCATTAAGTGTTGTACCTTATGATTCTTGACTCTTGATGAATGTATCTTTTCTTTTATGTATACAGAGAGCATTTGCACCAAGACAAATTCCTTGTGTGTCCAATCACACTTGGCCAATAAAAAGAATTCTAATTCTAAAGGAAGGAAGGAAGGAAGGAAGGAAGGAAGGAAGGAAGGAAGGAAGGAAGGAAGGAAGGAAGGAAGGAAGGAAGGAAGGAAGGAAGGAAAGTTCCACCTATTAGTGTCACTGAATGAAATCCTCTTTCCATAGCAGATCTGCTATGGAAAGAGGATTTCATTCAGTGACACTAATAGGTGGATCTTTCTGTTATACAATAGGCAGGACATTGAACTGATGAAACCTACTAGTTATTGTGGTTTAGACTTTCAATGATGTGATAGATGTGGACTTGGTCCACAAATTTTATTCTCAATTATTTATTCTCCAAAGTCTTGATGTTACAGACGGATAGTTCCCCTTTCTGATATCAAATTGTTCTGTAGGAGATTATTAAAGTAGAGTAGAGCTAGATGCAAGGAGCTATAGCAGGGGTCCCCAAATTTGGCAACTTTAAGACTTGTGGACTTCAACTCCCAAAATTCTCCAGCCAGCATAGATGGCTGGAGAATTCTGGGAGTTGAAGTCCACAAGTCTTAAAGTTGCCAAGTTTGGAGACATCTGAGCTATAGAAAAACAGATAAATCTGCAAAGGTTTACTTTTCACTGACCTCTTGAGCAGATATATTTCTGTAGGTAGAACCTACCCATTGTCAGTTTCTGAACCCTATTGTTTTATTCCAATCAAATTAAACATTTTCAAATGTATGATTAAAAACAATTCCAATTCTCATTTTTAAAATTTAAACTTAATAACAGGAAGAAATGGTCATAAGAATAAAACCAGAAACAAAATATAATACATCAAAAGGAGGGGGAAGGAAGAATAAGGGAAAAAAATAATGCCAACACACTTTGAGAAAGTCTAGTTTCTAAAATGGTCAGTATAAAGGGCTGTAATGTATCAGTTCCTCTTGAGCTGTCCATCTTCATCAGATCAATAGTCCTTCCAAGCATGGGATGTTCAAGCTTTCAGCTTGAGAAATTGGAGTTCTCAAAATAAGTCAAGGCTGCAACACGAGTCCATCATAGTGTGTCACAGAAATGAAATAAGTTGTCTCCTGTTCGATTGATGAGTGACACAAAGCAATGAATGAAATAAACGAGACTTTCTTTCTTTTCAGTTGCTAGTATACTTCTGTCAGAAAGTTTACACCAAGGGATCCATTCTCTGCCTTTATAGTTCTGCATGAGTCCAGATACCAATAATAATGAAATTGAGAAAGTAGGAACAAGGGAAACCACAGGGTGCTACAGGGAAGCAGAGAAATGGGCAGGAAAAGCCTTAAGGGGCAAACATGTGGAGAAAGAGGGAGAGAGAGAAAGAGGGAGGGAGGGAGGAAAGGAGAAAGAGGGAGAGAGAGGGAGAGAGAGAGAGAGAGAACATTCTAGCTAAGCTGAATTGCACAAATTCAAATTCAAAAAGCAACACAAATACCATCCATTGATCAAAACCATGACAATGCAGTGCAAGAACTTGATTGCAATTATACTGCAATTTTCTAAATATGAACACAGAATACTAGAACCTGAACAATTCCCCTGTCAAGATGCCTGATGGCTTAAAAGTGTTTTGAATAATATTACAAAAGTAGGCTCTTATTAATTGGTTATATGGATAGGAACAAGATCCAGCAGAAAACAATATTTACAATGCTGATATTTTTTTTATGCAGTAGTGCAACCTGGACCTTTGGAATTATTACGATATCATTTTCTGATGATGGCTTGTTTGGACAGATGAATATCATACAGGTAGTCCTCGAGTTACAACCATTCATTTAGTGACCATTTGAAGTTACAACGGCTTTGAAAAATGTGACATGACCATTTTATGACTGTTGCAGTATCCCCACACACGATTAGAATTTGGACACTTGGCAACTGGCATGTATTGATGACCATTGCAGTGTCCCAGGGCCATGTGATTCCCTTTTGTGATCTTCTGACAAGCAAAGTCAACAGGGAAGCCACTCGCTTACCAATCATGTCAAATAACGTAGCAACTACAGTGATTCACTTAACAACTGTGGCAGGAAAGATCGTAAAATGGGACAAAACTCATGTAGCAACTGTCTTGCTGAGCCACAGAAGTGTTGGGCTCGATTGCGATTCTAAGTTGAGGATTACTTGTAGTCTCATACGATCATGCACTGGAAGTATAGCCTTAAGGAAAAAGGTCCACAATTCATCATTAGAATTCATCCTTTGCATGCAAAAAAGCTCACAGTTCCACTTTGGCCATTCCTACCTGAAACGATCAGGTAACAGGTGATGAGGAAGACCTTTCTCCTTGCCAGTTAAAGTTCTCAGACTTGAGCCAACACTCTGAAAGGTGTGTCCCTATTGGGTCAATTAAACTTCTGTGGAAAATTAAGACTTGATCTCAGCTGTTGTCTTACTTCACCTTCCAAATCTCAGCTGTTGTCTTCCTTCATCTTCCAAATCTGTATCTCCATTTATATATGCAAAATCATATGCAGGACAATATTAGGAATGCTGATTAATGGAGAGGTAGAGGCAGAGATAAATAAATAATTGGCCCAGCTTTTCTTGTTTGATGTCTGGAATATAAAATTACACTGCTGATATTCAGAGCTTTCCTGTTTCCTATTAGTTAAAAGCACTCCTGCAGAGTCTACAATGAGGCTAACAAAATCAAAGCTAAGATGTTGCTCCTAACCAAGTTGTTTGCAAGACAGCAACTTTGTTACCCCACTCCCCGCCCCAAAAAAAGAATGTATAGGCTTTGAAGTAATTGAACCTAAAATGTATTTTATCAGTTTACATTTGCAGCTTTTCTTGCTTCTTTGAAGACCCGAGTGTCTGCAAAATATTATAGATTCCTTATACATCTATACACTACTAAAATCCTTGTGTCTGTGACCTTTAATTGATGAAATAGTGCATCATCTAGCAAAACTTTTTCAACTAAGGTGCCTGAAATTGGCTAGTTTACCGAGTGACAGAATTACTACCAAGGGAATGAATTCTTCATTTTGAGGAAGATTTTCCTTTTAAATAAAAACAACAGTACAACACCACAGAGTGGTTCATACATATATTTCCCTATCAATCTCTTATATTGATCTTTAAAAAACAGTTTAATAAAAATGCAAAAGAGCTGCAGAAATTATAGTCATTGGGTTGCTGATATTACAGGTACCACTCCTCTATGTGATACCAAGTCAGCTTCTGTTATAAATTTAGTCATTTGTTTTAAATGTTTGCTTTAAAGATTTTCCCAATTTGGTAATTTGCAAATTTAGATTTGTGAGTGGGCTTTTATGCAAAATATGCCACTGGAAAGTTAGATGTATTCTTTGCATATTGTACTCTAGCAGTTATTCAATAGACTTTAAAAGGACTATATCTGAATGCAAATACTGTACTATCCTCAAGATCATACTACATGGAAGGCACCTTGTGCTGAATAAGATATTTGGTCAGGCAGGTTCAGTCATCCAATTTTTTTCTTTGATAAAAACAGGATAATCAAAATTATGTTTCTTTTCATCAGAAAAACACCATCCAGCTGAATTGGACCCTGATCCTTCTATCCCATCAGCCTGATTTCAAAGTTGCCAACCAACTGCACAAGGAAGCTTATTATTTTCCTGGCAGCTGGTCTTCAGAGATAGTCACATGCCATCAAGGCTAATGCAGGTAGTTGTTCACTATGACTGGTTGCTTAATGACTGCTCAAAGTTACAATGGATCCCCCAAAACTTAATTATGACCTGTTTTCAGAGATACTACGGCCACTCCCTCCTTCATGATTGAATTTTGGGTACTTTCACATTTTTTACATATTTTTGTCTCTTCTCACAAATCACTGATACAGCAACACTAATAAATCCCTTTTCTAAATCCAATGTAGAAATGTCATCCATATAATTTTTCTAGTGTGTTATTTGTGTGTTATTTATAGTTATTAAAGCATCTGTTGGCTTCATCTGTCTGTACAATATTTTATCATTTTCCATATCCTTCTTGTAGCCTATCATTCTATGAGGAATGGTGTCTACAAAGGAGAAAGTGGTGATGGACCACAGGACGGAGGGAGGGAGGGAGGAGGGAGAACTTTTCAAAGAGGAAAGGGGTGAGATAAGAAGCAACACACCCCAGATCTAGATGCAGTTTTGGTCTTTCTAGCTGCCAAGAGATAGGATAACCACTCCCTAAAATCTCTCAGGGTATATCCATTGAGGTGAGAATAGCAAAGATTTAGTCTGGCAAGATTCTGTCTATTTGATGTAAGTTAAGTAACTACTGCATCAAACTCACTTTTCAGATACCTAGGTGTAATAAAATTAAATATAATTGGAATTTTATTGGATAAACATTATTAAGATCTAAATATACAAAAGTCTAGTATCTCTGGAAATAATTTCATTGATTGGGAGATTATGGAATGTAATGTCTAGTAAAAAAGAAATTCAACCCTTTTCTCAATACCCAATTGACTTTATGGGGAAACCCAACTTTGAAAATTGGGGAAAAGATGATGATATGGAAAAATTGGATGGAAGTGGAGATATTGATTTTTAGATCAACTAATAGATAATGAAGATGAAAGTTCAGCATGCTCTGTGTTAAGAGATGAATATTTATCAGGAATAATCAAATGGCAATACTTACAATCACAAAATTTGTTAACATTGTTTGGATCAGCAGCTTTTGAGACACACATGATACTAGAACAATTATTTAAATCCTTTAAAACAGAAAACAGCTACTATTAGTTTTCATAGATATTTATTATCAATAAATCAATTTGATAGGCAGATGCTAAGAAATGAGTGCAATGAAGTATGAGAGTATTGTCTACATAATGAGAAAATGTCTTAACTTTGATAGAAAGAGTGTCAAGAGATCACAAATTACTTATACACAAAATAATATTTAGGATTTATTAGATTCTATTGCATTTGTATAGAAAAGGACTGTCAAAAACAGCAGTTTTTGGAGATGTAATAAAGATATTGCTTCTTTAAAACCATGTTTTTTGATATTCTGTACTTACGAAGTGTTGGGAGAAAGAAGTGGATTGTATCAATATGATTGTGTGACAAAAGCTAAAATTCTCAGAGGATATTATTCTCTTAAACTACATACCTAGTACATGGAATCTGACAATTGTACAAGGTAAATGGATTCTCCATGCCCTTACTATGGCCAAAAAACTGATATTGCAGAATTGAAAAGATAAATTTATGTCCCTTTTCAGATAATGGATTGAAGATCTGATTGCATTTGCCATCTATGAGCAGATTGCCTATAGAGGCAAAGTTTGCATGAACAAGCATAATGAAATACAGATTGTTTATACAGATTCTAGTAAGTTAAAAAAAGATAATTGTATAAATATATTAGACATATTGAGCAATATTATGTAGAATGTTTACCATTACAATGATGCATCATATAGGAATTTTTCTTGCATTTTTTACAAACATCAGTAATATGAACAATTAAAATAAAAAGATAAGAAGTACTCATAAGTCTGAGAAGTATAATTAAGCAACAATTTAATCCTGCTCAAGTGACATATAAAATGTCTCTGTTCCAGCCATCATGCAGTACCCAGGATCAACTGAGTCTTTATTGACATCACAGCATGTATTAACTGAACAGGATTAGGATCCCCTGGGAATACAATCAATTTTTTTTTGTTCTTAATATTTCACATTTTTCACAATTCATTTTTGTATGCACATTCTATTTGTATTTGTCTACATTTCAATAGCATCATTTGCCAGAGAAAAAAACTATAACAATGATGATGACAGTTGATTACACAGTCATCCAGATATTTAGACTGGATTCAGCATCTTTGTCCACCTATCAAATCCTCCCCAAGGATCTGGGGTAGGCAGACGTTGTTTAAATCATTATCATTATTACTTTGTATTTGAGAATCAAAGCCTTGCTGATCTATGACAAATAGCCACTGAACTGTTGACAATTTGGAATTGCCCTACGTCCTATTGTAATAAGGCTGGCTGGGAGTTGAAGTCTACATATCTTAAAGTTGCCAAAACATTGTTGAGAAACATTGCCCTAGATAGTTATAATGTTTAAAATCTCATTTTCGAAAGGACTTCAATATTTTTGAATTAGACCTCACTTATTTGTGAAGAATTGTACTTCTGTTGCTTGAGAGAGAGAGGACATGAATTGATACTCTATGCCAACTTCATGGATGAAGGAAGATGTTTACAGCATTATCTGTCACTTTTTCATTAAATATATAAATTTTTGTAGGCTTTTTCAAATATATGAGATTTACCAGTGTTACAGAATTATGCTCTAAGTACAAGTATAAATTAGCGTTCATGAAATTAGAGTAGGGATTTAATGAAATACCCTTAGAAGCATAAAATGCAGCAGTTCTACACTCTTAATGAGTTCACACTGTTTGGTGAGATTACATATTTGAAAAATGTGATTTAAAATAAAACATTGTTTCAAGCAATAACAGGGTCTGCTTTTGCTCCTGGTTCACTGGTGAAACTGGATAATCATTCTCTCTCTCTCTCTTTGTGTGTGTATGTGCGTGTGTTGTGTGTGCATGCAGAAATTGAGTAAACAAAAATCCAGATGATTCTATCTTTGTTTTATTTTTATTAGAATTTACATTTATAGCAAATAATTCCAAAGCCCCATCTTCTTCCATCCTTTTGGTGGGCAAAATGAAATATCTGGATAGAGTTGCTAGAACTATTAATCTCAAATTTGATAGTTCCTCAGATGTTATTGCCTTTTTTACATATGATGTGGCTGGAGTGGATTATATATAATGAATAACCAGTGAAACAGGCATCTATGGTTACTAAGCACTTTCTCCATATCTTCTTTTAAAATATCTTTAGGAACAGGCAACTTTTAGCCTCTGAGTCACAATTAGCCTAATTTCCTGCAATCCTTAGCTTATTTGTCCAAATTCTTCACAAACAATCTAATTCTTAGCACTAGTAAACTGGATCTGTTCTTTCCTGGCTAGCAGATAAAAAGGCAGATAGATAGAAAAAAAGGAAAGTGCCAGAAACTGGCCCCATTCATAGTTCTTCAATGTGGGATAACCACCCATTCTGAAGAATGACACCAATAAGAATGTGACTCTGCTCACAATATCCTAAACATGGCTTATAGCAAGATTTACCTTATAGCCAGGCTTACAACATGCAAAATGGTAGCAGCATGACTGGATGTAGAAAACAAAAAACAGAGTTCTACAGTGGTGTAGAAGGGGAAAGAGCAAGAAATGTAATTAATATAGTGACTCAACATCTTCTACACAACTCTTTCTTTTTCAGGAGCCATTTTGTATATAATCATGGAGTATTCAAATGAAATTTCTAAAAAGAAGCTATTTTCTTTCAACAGACAATAAGAATAATAGCAAAATAAAATAGAACATCAAGGAGAAAATGGATGGAAGACATACTTGGTAAAAGGTGAGAAAGATTGTCATGCCTCTGTCAGAGTCTGAATCCGAGGAGGAAGCTGGACAGCTGACAGGGAATGGGAGTGTGGCTCTGTTGGCTGTGGAGGAGGCTGGGGATGAGCAAAGTCCGGCTGGGCAGAGCATGGGAGAAATAGATCAAGGGAAAGGGAGTTCAGAGGAAGAACCAGGCCCACCCCCTCTTTATCCTAGGGCATCAGGGAGGAACGGAGAAAGGAGCAAGGGGGGCTGCATGGCTTATGGGGGAGGAAAGGGCCCTAATTCTTCAGCTGGGAAGACAATTGATAAGAAAGACAGTTGCATGCAGCAGACTGTTGGGAGACTTTATCTTATGTTGTCATGGCTTATCTGTGTTCTTGGAGTCTTCCCAACTGTGTGAGTTTTGCCATGCCTTCAAGTCTGAAATTCTTGCTCCTGCCCTATCAAACTAATCACTTCTGTTTGGCTTGTTTGAACTTTAAGTTACGGTTTGTGTTGACCATGTTTTAGACTTAATTTTCTGCAGTTAAAGGCTGTTCCTGGGAGAGTTTTTCTCCAGCCAGAAGGTAACCTGGACATTGGGGACAAAGTTGGAGATAATAAAGGGACTCTTATTGATTATCTGACTGTATTGGCTTTGTGCCATGGCCCGGGTCATCACAGAGATACAGCATCATATAACAATTATCTCCTTCTATGATCAGAGCCTTGATGAGGCAAAGGGGCTTTTGTGGTATTGAAATCATGGGCTAAGTCGTCAGACATGTCTCCCCAGAAGGGTCTCCCAAGGCAAACAGGCCATGATGGATATTCCTAACTAACACCAAGCATATCTGCCAACCTACATTGTCAGATTTTGGTCTATTCCTTCCACATATCAATACAACCTCAAAAATTGTCGTCTTTCCCCAGAGGCCCTAAGGCATGGATGTCAAACTTGTAACATCATGTTGCCATCATGTGACATTTTGTGACATTTACCATTCACAGAGCTGGGGTGAACATGGTCTGTGCATGATGCATCTGGCCCATGGTCAGAGAGGAAGGAGGAGAACCATCGAAGGACGGTTCCACCAATCCCCAACCCCCCCAACCGTCGCAACAAGATACTATGGTCAATAGTATCGAAAGCCGCCGAGAGATCTAATAGGACCAGGACAGAGGAGAACCCTCTGTCACGAGCCCTCCAGAGATCATCAACCAACGCGACCAATGCCGTCTCAGTGCTATGTCCAGGCCTGAAGCCCGATTGGAACGGATTGAGGTAAGTAGCTTCCTCCAGGTACTGGGGGAGCTGACGTGCCACCACACTCTCAACAACCTTCTCCAACGGGAAGGTTGGAGACTGGACGATAGTTGTTTAAAATAGCTGGGTCCAGGGAAGGCTTCTTGAGGAGGGGGCGCACCACCGCCGCCTTCAGGGCGGTAGGGAGCACCCCCTCTCTCAAGGAAGCATTGACAATCCCCTGGAGCCAGCCTCGTGTCGTCTCCCTGGCAGCCGAAACCAGCCAGGAAGGGCACGGGTCCAATAAACAGGTGGTGGCATTCAGACCCCCCAGCAGCCTGTCCACACCCTCGGCGGTCACAGGGTTGAACTCCCCCCAGATATCATTCACAAGACCTGCCACGGACACCTCCCCCGGGACCATCCAATTGGAGTCGAGCCCCTCCCGAATCTGAGCGATTTTATCATGCAGAAATCGGGAAAACTCCTCCGCCCTACCCTGCAAGAGGTCATCCCGCGCTCTCGGTTCAAGTAGAGAGCGGGTCACTCTAAACAGGACGGCGGGCCGATTTTCTGCTGACGCAATAAGGGCGGAGAAATACGAAGATTTCGCCACCCCTATCGCCACAAGGTAGGTCTTAATATGAGATCTCACCTGTGTTTTGGTCGTGTGTGCTTATCCATCACTTGTACAGTCCAGTTTCAAACAGGCTATGGCCTGGTAGTGGGCTGCAGCTCAGAGATTTGAAACACCTGTTCTAGGAGGTACATGGGGCTGAGACCTAGCCTACAGAATTATAAGGTCTTCCTTCCTTTCCTCCCTCCCTCTCTTTCCCTCCCTCCCCTCCTTCCTTCATTCCCTCCCTCTTTCCCTCCCTATTCTGGTCACATTACCATCAAGGGCACTCTTTTATTTTAAATTTTTAATTCTTTGCTTTTTTGAAGTTTATCGTATAATATAACTGATTCATCATTAGCTAATTTGAGCTCTTTTAAAAGAAAAAAGGATGTTAACATTATAATGTACATCAGTAATGGGATTAATTTTACATTATTATTTCATAAACGGTCCATCAAAAAAGAGAGTTCAAATTAACATTAAATTCTTCCAGAGTAGGACTTCAAGACATTTGAAAGGCATTGTCACCATTACAGAAATACAATTTAAAGTTTCAAAGGAGTCCCTACAAATTTTACTCTCCAGTCATTGGCAACTCTAGGGGGCAATGCTCATTTCTATTTGAAGGTCATTGAATCAGTGCTGTCCAAAGATATTTCCACCATTATGTGGCTAGCATGATGCCACAGAGTGTTATTACCTTCCCACCAAAGTGGAACCTATTTATCTACTTGCATTTGCATGCTTTCAAACTGCTAGGTTGGCAGGAGCTTGGGTGGGGATGGGAGCTCACCCCATCACATAGTGCTTAGATCTCAAAGGTCTCGAATTGGATTGCTGGCTTTACACAGAGAGAGAGAGAGAGAAGAGAGAGAGAGAGAGAGCAACCAGGGTGGGGCAAGAAGTAAGCAGAGGAGTTGGAAAAGTAAAAAGACAAAGGCTTAGTGACAAACAACTACAGCTATAAGAGAGAGAGAAGAAAGAGCAAAAAGAGAGGTAAATGGACAGATATACAAAGATTGGATGAATCTTGTGCAGTCTCTGAAAACAAGGTAAAGGGTTACACAAGAGCATAGACAAAGTTGGAGAACATTGTCTTATTTTTGCTATATAATGTTTAAATCATGCTCTTGAATATCTGTAGACTGCCAATAATATCACTTCACTATTGGTAATCAGGTACCACACTTAACACCTATTGTGGAGACAAAGACAAAAAGAAACAGGTCAATGATACAAAACCAGAATAGATAATCCTTCCTTCTATTTATATGGCAGTTTTCACATATTTTCTCTTCCCAAATTATGGGGACATTTTTCTTTCATTTTACCCATTATGATATAAGGTTTGCCTTATGAATTAATGTTTGACTTGGTTAGATTTTTCAGTGGGTTTGTCCTTGCTGCCTTCCTAGGGCTGATGATTAGCCAGTTAGCTTTATACCTAATGTGAGATTAGCATTCTGGTTTCTAGCCTGATGCCATAGACTAAGACTAAGACTAAGACTAAGAATAGAATTATTTTTATTGGCCAAGTGTGATTAGACACACAAGGAATTTGTTTTGATACAAATGCTTTCAGTGTACATAAAAAAAGATACATTCGTCAAGAGTCAAGAATCATAAGGTATAACACTTAATAATAGTCATAGGGTACAATAAGCAATCAAATCATACTAGTAAACAGTCAGTACAAATCGTAAGGATACAAGCGACAAAGTTACAATCATACAGTCATAACTGGGAGGGGATGGGTGATAAGGCGTGATGAGAAGATTAATAGTAATAGTAATGCAGACTTTGTAATAGTTGGACAGTGATGAGGGAATTATTTGTTTAGCAGAGTGATGGCATTCTGGAAAAAACTGTCCTTGTGTCTAGCTGTTCTGATGTTCAGTGTTCTATAATATCGTTTTGAGGTTAGGAGTTGAAACAGTTTATGTCTGGGATGTGAGAGGTCTGTAAATATTTTCACAGCCCTCTTTTTGACTCGTGCAGTATACAGATCCTTGATTGAAGGCAGGTTGATAGTAACTGTTTTTTCTGCAGTTCTAATTACTACAGAAAAAACATTATCCATCACACCAAATTGTTTTATACAAAATGGCAGCCATAGTTAGATTGACATGTCCGTAGCCTTTTGGGACAGTTTTTTTTAAAAAATGTCAATACAGGAAATGCCAGTTTTATTTAATTTTAGCTCTTAAGCATGATTGCCCATGTTTTATGGCAAGGTTTGCTCTTCATTGATCTATATGATTACTCAGCATACTCAGCTGTGTGTGTGTGTGTGCACGCGTGTGTAAAGATTCTATTAAGGTAATGAGGATTTAATAGCTGACCAGCATCTGTAAAGCTGCTATAAATGCTGATGCAATGAGGATGAATCAGCAGGGTTATTGCCGTTTTAAGACTGGGGATGGGTCAGCAGGATTATTGCCACTTTAAGAAGCTGTCTATATAAGGGAGGCCATGAGAGGGTGTCTCTCTCTCCTCATGTTCTATCTCCATTGTAGTTCTGCATGTAGAGTTGAAAATTGATTGATTGCCTGTATGTGCCTAACACATGTATCTATGTATATAGCAGTCTTGTATATAAACCACTGTTAAAAGACAAAACCTTTGTGTACTGTGTTTTGCTGCTGGGTTGTCTCACAATAGTAGTCATGCTGCAAACACTCTGACAGTACACAAAGGTTTTGTCTTTTAACAGTGGTTTATGTACAAGACTGCTATATACATAGATACATGTGTTAGGCACATACAGGTGGCAGTTCAATGTAACATACATAGCACTACATCCTAAATTTTCTCACAAGAACAAAGCTGTGAGAGAGGTTGAACCATGAATGAGTGATTAGCCCAAAGTCTACCAGTGAACTTCTATGATTAATGATGAAGTAGAACTTAAGCATTCCCACTCCTTATCCACTATCTTAAACATTCCACCACACCAGCTCTTTGTATCAGTTCTGTGCTCCCATTCCCTATATAGAAATCATTATATTCCATTCCCTATGTAGAAATCATTATATTTGGTCACCACACTATAAAAAAGATGTTGAGACTCTAAAAAAAGTATAGAGAAGAGCAACCAGGATGATTAGGGGACTGGAGACTAAAACATATGAAGAACGGTTACAGGAACTGGGCTTGGCTAAGTCTAGTAAAGAGATCGACTAGGGGAGACATGATAGCAATGTTTCAATATTTGAGGGGCTACCACAGAGAGGAAGGGATCAAGTTATTTTCTAAAGCACCAGTAGGCCAGACAAGGAATAATGGATGGAAACTGAACAAGGAGAGATTCAACCTGGAAATAAGGAGAAATTTTCTGACACTGAGAACAATCAACCAATGGAACAGCTTGCCTTCAGAAGTTGCGGGAGCTTCATCACTTAAGACTTTAAAGAAGATATTTGGACTGCCATTTGTCAGAAATGGTGTAGGGTCTCCCGCTTGGGTGGGGGGTTGGACTAGATGACCTACAAGGTCCCTTCCAACTCTGATTATCTGTTAAATCTGTTAAATATATTTTTCCTGCCAAAATTTGATCACAAGGTCAAAATTTGACCTTTCTTATTTGTCACATTTGACTTTAGATACCTGAGCAGCAGGGAAACCTTTGAAACAGTAACAATGGAAAGAATTTATTCAAAATGAAAAGTATCCACAAATCCTATGTGATGCCTATTAGGCGCAATTTTCCATAGTCATAATGTAAAACCTGGAAAGATGCAACAGGTATAACACTAGACCACTGGCATTGTGAGAGAAACAACAGTAATGTCCTCTTTAAACAATGCATGAAGACGCCTTCTTCTAGACCCTTTAAGTCCTCCCAGCGAAATAAAAAAAATTAGCTGTGATATATATAAATTCACTTTCTTACTCTAGTTTCCAGAACCATTTTGATGCTATGGATGTGTGTACATCACCAATCACTCTGCTCTCTATCTATTTTTGTATCTATTTCACTCCCCATGCATCAGCCCCAAACAGTGTACAAATTTTTTAAAATGATTAAAATACAACACTAACATTACAAGAATGCCTTTAAAATATGTGAAATAGGCTTTGAGATCTGAATTTAATGAGTTACTAAAGAATTATTTATGGCATACAATTTCTTTTAAATTGGTTATAGCAAGTCATCAAGTACTGACTTCAATATAACTCATAAACGGTTCTATAGCTTCCAAAAACTGCATCATATTTAACTAAGTCTTGCTAAATTGTGTTGGAGGAATTATAAGCAAAGTAGAATATCCCACCCACTCTGATGGCAGTCTTCAACAATCAATATTAGGGTAGATTTATTGTCCATTTTTTCCATGATACTCAAAGTGGTACGATATAAGAAATTAATTCAATTTCTCTTGTTAACCACCAGATTTACTGCAGCACAAACAGTGGAAAACTATAGTGTATTTTTCTTTAGATCAGTGGTGTTTGAAAGTGTGGGAAATAAATAAAAAATAATAAAAAAATAAAGCAACAGCAAATAGTCAGGAAGAATTATTTAAACATTATTTTATTCACATTTTGTCTCCATGTTTAGCTATATCAACTAAGTAATCCTTAATAGATTAATCTCCATCTGTATAAGTGTTCTTTTGGACAGAAGTAATGAATATAGATGTTAACAATTTCATAACACTCTAAGATTATAAATGAATTTATTTATATTACAGATGAATGGAAACACACACACATACACACACACACACAAGTTATATGTATATGTGTGTATAACTTTCAACATGATTACTACAGTATATGTTTATTTTTTAAAGGCTACACTAGCAATATTACAATATTTTAAGAATAGTTAACATAAAAATATAAAATGGTTAATATAAAACATGTATTAAATAGTTACATTAGAAAAACAGTCGCCCATAGCACTCACACAATGAAGGTCTAAATGAAACAAACATTTTCAATGGCTGCTGAAACATACAAATATTATGTGGAGTACTTTTCAGAGAGTAGGTTACACCACAGCATACCAACCCCCTGTCCCCCCTGTCTCCTGCAGTCTGTCCAAACTCATGTCCACTGTGTTGATGACACTATCCAATCATCTCATCTTACATTCCGGATGCCACATTGTTCTTCACAGCACTGGACTTTCCTTTCACCACCAAAGACCTCCACAGCTGAGCATCCTTTCAGTTTTGGCCCATCCGCCTCACTCTTTCTGGACCTTCTTGTAATTGCCCTCCATTCTTTCCCAGTAGATTATTGGACACGCTCCATCCTGAAGAGCTCATCTTCCAGCATTATATCTTTTAGTCTTTTGGTCAGGGATGGGATGCTACCAGTTCAGCCCAGTAGCTGTGAAGAGCAGTTGATACCGAACCAGTTCAGTGTTTGGCCCACCCGACTGCCCGGGCTCTAGGCTGTCCTTTATTCCCTGCTTTTCCCTCCTCAATTGCTTCGTGCGGCACAGCTGAGGTTGAAAAAGTAGGAAACGAGAATTTTCAAACACTTCAATGCTTGTCAGCTGTCCAGGTGGCATAGCTGGTGATTTCCTGCAAACGCTGCACACACGATTGTCCCCAGTTGCTTGCAAGCAAGTTTTAGATGACAGACTCAGATAGCAGATTGCAGATAGATAGATCTCTAAGTGAATCTATGATTCTATGAACAATTCAATCTTCCTGCTGGCTTTGCCTGCTTTTGGGTAAAAGTTGATCTTTTTTTATTAAAAAAAAACAATATTTACATAAATATTTATAACATTTACATACAAGCCATGCCCAACCCAGTCACATAACCACCAAGCCACACCCATGAATTAGGCCACGCCCACATAATCGGTTGTTAAGAAATTTGAATCCCACACCTGCTTTTGGTCCTGTCCATGGGGTTTTCTTAGCAGGGATCCTGGATAGGGTTGTCATCTCCTTCTCCAGAGGACCACATTTTATCAGAACTCTCTGTCCATCTTGGGTAGCCCTGCACAGCTTAGCTCATAGCTTCTTTAAGCTGTGCAAGCCCCTTTGCCAAGACAAAGCAGTGATCCATGAAGGGGATGCATCAACTACAAGTCTTAATAATCTTAATATATTTTTCAAAAATTGTTGATCCCTTACATGGTCATTCACCCCTGGACCGAATCATTTCTTGGCTTTAAAATAAAGTAAAACCTATCCATGACACCCAGATTCTTGATAAGGGTAAGATACTTCATTTCCTGATGAGCTGCTTCATGCCAAAAAAGACCATCATCCCTGTAGCAGATCAATGTGTCTTCAGGATTATGATCTATATTTACTTTTCCAGGAGTTACTGCACCTTTGCTTTCAGCTGATTCAGCTTGCGTTTCAGGTTCCTTGACCTCGACTGTCTTCTCATTTACTCCAGTGCATCTTGCTTAAGCACTTACTGCTGAGTGTCCCTGTGGTCATTTTAAAAGGTGTTTCATCACACTACAATAAATGTGAAATACTGATGCACTCAAAAGGCAGAAGGCAAAAAAAAGAGGTAGAGAGGGAAGAGGTGAAAGCAGCAGCTGTAGATCGACATGGGACCTAACAAAGGCATTTATTACACTTCACTTTTATACTATTGTCTATCTTTGGCCAAGAAAGATTGTAAGTGTCCCTGGTGATCTGAAACAATCAATAGCACACGGGTGTTAAATTAGGCTTCAAGTCAAGCATATATTCACCTTGGCTGAGATACCCCCAACCTAAATTTACATTTTTTCCACTAAGTTAACCAATAAGAGAGTGAAATGAATGAGAAAAAAAGCAGCTGCCTAGGCTTCTCTTCCTTCGAAACAGCCATCGTCCAAACTGCAGTTACAAGACCCTTCAAAAACATTTAAAGTAGTGTTCCATACTTGCAAGAACTATTTGAAGCAATCATGAGATTCAGCCAGAAAGTTTAAAGCAGAAATGATGGAGTGATAATTAATTAAAAGAGCTATTAGCCTAGAGAAGAGAGAACAGCACTGGAGAACTTAAGAATTCATAAAAAAAAAAAAACAGTTGGTGTCTTAGAGTGGAGTTATACTTACTTAGGCCTAATCTATATATGTAAAATTCTGGAGTTGGTGGAGTGGATCATGCCACCTCAAGTGGCAAGTAGCTCGTATGGTGCTACTGCAATAAATGTCATCCTTTAATCTATGAATGTCAGTTTTGAAGTTTCTCATTTCTGGATACATCGGTTTGGAATTCTTCCCCTGTGTTTTAAAAAAATGCATATTTGGCAGTCCTATTTTTAACATATGCATCTTTGGAAATACAAATTAACTGAAATATGTGTTTTTCAGTAGACAAGGTATATAGATAGTATGAATCTCATCTCCATACCTGACACTAATTTTACTATATAAGGAGGCCAGGCATTTAGAGATGCTATCTAATGGAACTATATTCAGGAGTATAATATCCTCTCTTATTTTTATATTATTAAGGAATCATCTTATTGTAGGCATTCAGACATATACTGAAGATTTTCTACCAGGGATTTTTAGTACTCTAATATAAGTTGTTCATTATTTTATATCTTGACATATCTATGAGCAATGATCTACATACTTTTAAACTTTAAGTGTCTATATACCTTTAACTTTTACATATGTGAAAGTAATGTGACACATTCTGATTTAAGTCATCCTGATTCTTTTTTTTCCAAATCCAGCTTTTTCTGTAGCATAAAGTGGTTGAGTCTCTCTAGCTTGTAACTTTAGGGCAACATGTAAAATTATAATTATGCCACACACCCAAAGATCTTCTGAATGAAATACATGACTGCAAGTGTATGAACATTCTGAATAAACTGTTTCTATAGGAATGAGATTTGGAAACTGATGGAAAATAACTGTGATACTATGAGAAATGGGTGTTGCTAATCTGTGACTTGTCCGAGCTTATGAATACAATTCTGAAAACAATTTCTCCTGAGCATGTTTTGAGTTTTCTAATGATTCAGGGTCTTTATCTAAACTATTATTCAATACACATTTGAATTTTAAGGATTATCTAGATCAGAGAGAGAATCCTTATCAGTTTTATGACTGCATTTAAAAAAAAAACAATTATTATATTTCTAAAATGCAACCTAATTAACATCAGATCCATGCTTTATCACTACATGACTTGCCTCAGGTAACATAGAAGACATTCAGAAGATATCTTTATTTACAGAAAAATAGAAGTAATACATTCTACCTGTTTAAGGGAGCATACCTTTTATCTCAATAGTAACTTTTCTAATGTTGTGAAGTAATAAAATGTGACTGTACAAAAATAAAATATGCTGATTTAATAACCATGCAATGGAAAAAAACAAATAAAAATGCAATTTATGAAAAAATAAAATGCAATTATTTAGGTCAGATCTTTGTGAGAATGCAAAAGAAATTTATGTTACTTTACTAAGGGCATCAAAAGCAAAAGGTGAGGCATTCTATAGAGGTTAACACATTCCTAATATAGTTTAATTTAGTTGTCATAAATGTATGAACTTTCATGTCCTATTATTTTAATACCTATTTTAACGGGTTTAGGATGTTGGCTACACAGATTTTCTATAACAGATTTGTAAAATGAAAAGAAGGGAGTACAGAGAGGCATTAAAGACTGGCTTCTTCTAGAAAGGAAGAAAAATAACCTTACAAAGCCATTTGTTGGCTGAGAAAATTATTCCGAATATGAAATAGGTAAATCTTAGCATGCCAGATGTCTTTCTTGTACAAGCAATTTAAATTCAATTTGGAATGGAGAATGCAGGCACTTTTGGATCAATAAGGCTGCTTTTGCTGGAGCTGACACACTACACCTGACCCAGGCAACCTGGCAAGAGTTCTATTACTCATACCTGAGGGACATACTCTCACTTTTATCAGAAAGCAAATCTCCTAGGATTACAGGTACTTAACACTAATTAGATCTGCTCTATTACCTGCTGTGTGAAAGGCTTCTGTTTCCTCACTGCCAAGTTGACTTTTCTATTTCAGTGAGAGAGGTGTGGGTGCCTTTGCTGAAATCAAGTGAACACTTTGAATACAGTACACATTCAACCTCTCCCATTGAACTTCCCCCTCTTCTTCCCATCTGAAGAAGGCACAAAGAACACAAAGGCCATACAAAGCAGGCTCGGTGTAGCAAGCTTACCTGATTTACTTTGAGGCATACCATTAAACAAGCATGTGTAAACTAATGTCCCCTTGCCTCTCCGCCATTTATGGTAACATGCATTACAATTCCTGGGGAGAAGCATAATCAAGACTCCATTTGTCTTAAAGGGACCCAGAATTTTTCCTTTAATAAACCTGGGCTGCGAAGACGAAGAAAAAAAGTCTGCAATCACAGACTTCCAAATGCTGCTGCGTATCTAAAAAGGCATGTGCTGAACAGATGAAGGGAAATCTGGCACCCATGATCTTCTCGATGCTATCTACAAAGGGGCCAAATTGATTTTTTTTTTCACTCTATATTGTTATCTTTGACTTTCACTTAAAAATGTCAGCTTGCACTGCACAGACTTAACCAGGAAGATGTCGCATACATTTCTTGATGCAATTCAAAGGCTTTTATGCAGGAGTCATTCCAATGGCATCAAACCCTGGCAAGGTTATTCAAAGTGGGTTAAGTTTAGCCTGAAGCTAAATTGCTATCAGCAGCTGATGGCCTGGTTTGTACCTAATACTAAACCATAGTTTGTTTAAACCCGATTTATTGACAAAAGCATAGTTCCTTAGATTCATATAATGTGATAAGCCATAAATCATGATTTAAGAGAACCATAAGAGCTAGGGTCACAAAATTTGACGAACCGAAACAGATGACTTTATGACTTAGCACCATGTGTGAACTCAGCATGGTATGGCTACAGATGAATTCCCCTTGTGGATTGAATGTATGATATCCATAGTTCATAACTAAAACTATGGATATCATTCATTCAGTGAGACATCCCAGGAGTTCTGTTTCAGCAGAAGCTTAGAGCACTCCAGTGATAACCACAAGAAGAAGTTCTCTGGTGGACTGAGAAACAAAATCAGCTAAACAAAGGGCAAGTCTACTAGTGTTTTAATACATATTAGTTGCAATGTGGGGCTAGCTTTTATTTGAAATGGTGACTATTATAAGTCCAGCCTGCTGCTGTCATGACCATTTTAAGCTGTTACGGGTGATGTCGCTGACAAATGGCATTTCTTGCTTCCAGCTTTCCCATGTAAACTACTGTTTTCAGCTCTAACATGCAAATTGTCCCCAATATGCAGGGAGTAGGGCTGAGATTTAAGCAGATTGGCATCTATAACAAATAGTGGGTTAAAAAACAAAATAATAAGAGTGGCCTATACAGGAACACAAGGGTGGTCTCCTTTTTGAAGTGAATAGCTGATTTTGTTTCAATGAGTTTGGAAAGTAATCAAACTTCTCTCTACTGAGGACGTGATTTTTTCCAGGAAGCACAAAACCATCCCTGCCCAACGGGTTACCACATATTTAGAGAAACCTGAACTTTTCTCAGCTGGTTCAGCTTCTCTCTTTGAAATCTTTCACTTGCTGTTTCTTTTTTAAAGGTGTTAGAAAAATATGACTGTAATTAACAACTGACAAATATATCTGGGCTTGAGCTAAAGTGGGAAATCGCAGAGGTTACTTATTTTCTCATGCATTTTCCATTTGTTCTCTTTTTCACCAGGAAGTTGAAAGACCTGAGGTTCAAACTTAATAAGGCCCCATACTGTTTCTAAGAGTATTTACAACTTGCAAAAAAATAAAAAATAAATAAAAAAATAAGAAGCCAGTACATTTCTTATATTTAAATTTGTTTTCATTCAGCTGAGCTATTACACAGTAGGCCATACAGAAACCTTTCATAATAAAGAGTACATGTTTCCCAGACAAGGAGAGAGAGAGAGAGAGAAGAAGAAGAAGAAGAAGGAAAAAAACATTCAGTTAGTCTAGCTATTTGAGACTGGAAAACATTTGTATGCATCCAATCTGCACATCAGAGGAACATGAAAGCAAAGTGCCCACAGGATAGGACTTGAACTGTGCATGCCTTAAGGACCAATCAGCAAAGGCGAAGCCATGCTTCTTTTCAACATCCAACTTCATAGCCTGCAATTGAAATTCCACATCACCAGAAGGTCCTATCTCTCATTCCAGCGCAATTAGGGTTGCAAGCATTTGGCAAAAAAATTGATTGTTTGACACAGGAAGGCATGCCATTTGTGAAGATCTTCCTTGAGATAGCAATAGCACCTAGATTTATATACTGCTTTATAGTGCTTTACAACTCTCTCTAAGCGGTTTACAGAGTCAGCCTATTGCCCCCAACAATCTGGGTCCTCATTTTACCGACCTCGGAAGGGTGGAAAGCTGTGTCAATCTTGAGCCTGGTGGAATTTGAACTGCCAAACTGTAGGCAGCTGGCTGCAGAAGTAGCTTGAGGTACTGCACTCTAACCACTGCACCAATGAGGCTCTAACATGGGGGAAGTTGCTATACCAAATCAAACAATTGGCTCATTCTCTTGGTACTGTCCACAATACCTGATAGTGATACTACCTAGACTTCTGTGGTGGAATCTCCAGCGGGAAGAGCAGTGAAAAGACTGGTGAGCTTAGAGTCCTTGCAGGGAAGGAAACGCTAGATGCCACTACCCCCTTTCCTCCTCTGAGAATTCCTGAAGCTTTTATCTGGCAGTTCCCAAGTGAATGTAGTCAGTCTGGCAAGATTCTTGTAAATAGGCAGGCAACAATAAAGAGTCAACTCTGATCAGCTCATGGTGTCATTCTGGTTCCTTGCATCTGACACTTTCAGTTTTTTTTCAAGAACTCTCAAGTGTCTATGGAGATTCTCAGTCATCCAGGTCATGATTGTCCCAAAAGTGCTTTTTTCAAAAGGCAAATGGACTTTGTTTCTCCTTGAAGATGTTTTGCTTTCTGTTTCAGATGCTTCTTCAGAATTTCTTCAGAACTGAAGAATCTTCTCAGATGAGAAACAAAAATATATATGTGGAAAAACAAAAGCCCAGTTGCTTTTTGAAAAAGCGCCTTTGAGAAGTTATTTTCCATGTTCTTTCCATGAGTTTCAACCACTCTTCATTCGTTTCCTTCTCTATGTACATTATTTTACTACTGCTAATCAGAGATTGATCTGTACAGTCTGAGTGGGAGAGATTGTGGCGAGGCTGGGAAACTAGCAAAAATGAAATGTGACATAAACAATTAAGACATAGAAAGCAAAGGCCATTGGTATCTTATCTTGTAAATGGCTATTCAGTTCAATTTTTAGGAAACATGGGAAGATCATTTCGAATCACAGATTTAATGAACTTACTGTAAATGAGAATTAGAATAAATGAGAATTGGCAGACCATGAGTATGAAATGTAATATATGTTTCAGCAAGAATACTATCAATCGTTTATTGTCTTCCCATGCAAAATGCAAGTGATATAGACTGTACATTGGATTGGCAGGATTTGACCAATTCTGTGATTGAAATGTGGTAAAAATGAAGAACAATGATTCTGATATCTATTATCCTGGACCATTGAATTATTGACTTCTCTAAATGGTTGTGCAGCTCATTATGTTACCCATAGACGTCTCACAAAATTTATTTTTTTATAGCCAGGTATTACAATACAATCACATATGTTCAAATAGCTAAAGAATCAGGCATTTATCAAATTTCAATGTTAGCCAATGCAGTTAAAAACAACATCAATAAAAGATGAGCAGGATCACAGGAATAATCTACAGAAAAACTAAGCTGAAAGAGAAGATTTGTTGTCTGTGGATCCTACATAACACCACCCAAGTACATCATCAATGGATTTTCAGAGATTTGAGGTAATAGGACTATAAGCAGCAACATAACCACTATCCATCAACAACATGATATACCAGAATGACATAAATGCAGGATCCAACCCCTTAGGCAGCCATGAATACAAAATCTGTTCACATTTCTCAATAAATAAACAAATATCAAAGGGGTTTATCACACTACATAACTTCTTCATGTTGCTGCTTTATGAATGGTTGAAATAGATATTATCTCCCATCATTTTTGCTATCCCTTCTTCCAATTCTCTCACCAACTCATTCTTTTTTTTTTTAAACAGTAACATCCTTTTCTTAGGACAATACTCCATGCATGAAGTAGACTGTGGTGATCCATGAAAACTTTTATTATAAGAAATCAGTTAGTCTCTAAAGGTCAATGTTAGAATCTGATTGGGCAGTGGAAGTTATCAACATTCTTTCATTTGCTTGGAACAAACGATGAATAGGATTGATGTTCATGTAAGTAACTCATCTATTCTTTTTTTTTTTAACTGCAGTTTTACCTGTAAAATATTTAAAAATAAATCTGCACATCCCTAACTGTTTTTCTTCTGCTTGTTGAATTCTGTTCAAGATTCAGTTTATACTGCATGTTCAGTAAGTTTAGCTTTAAGGGTACTTTCTTAGTTCCTGCACTTTTGTACATAGCTCGTGATTAAACAAAAATTGCTGTCAAACATGAGTGCAGGTAATGAAAAGAGCCTCTCCCTTTCAGAAAAAAATATCTTGCAAATTGGATTCTATATAGCAGTAAGGATTTATCTGCCAGGAAATGCTATAAATAAACCAGGAAGGAAGAAGGAAAGAAAGAAAGAAAGAGAAGCAATGCTTGGAGTTTTGCCTTCCTTTGCATCTGGATTAGAAAAAATAGCTCCAGCATCTGGATTAGAAAAATAGCTCCAGCGAACAATAATGATCACTAGGCTGACATTTTTGTCTGATTTACTGTGAATTTCCACTTTTAGAAAGGAACATTCATATTGAAAGTTCTGTTAGCATGGAATATCTAGCTCAATATTGCAAAAATTAAAGAAAACATTTCCTTGTGCATACATTTGCCATGGAAACCTTGGAATAAACAGTGCATTGAGTCATTTCAAAAGTGAGTGGGCACAGAGCGATGCAAAGACTCCTCCTTACCAATCTGAGCTCAGCAGATTGTATCTAAGGAAGAAGAGGACACCTGCACTGGAAGATGAGTGGCTGGGCCAAAGGTTACATTACCAGAGACATGGATCATTGGCAACATGCAGGCCACATGTTGATCAAGGAAAACATGATTAGAAACATCAGTGCAGTTGCCAAGATAATTTTTTTTTTCATTTATTTGTTTCTGGGCAATTTGAGCACTTTCAGGTTTTGGCCAACAGATGTATGTTTCTTATTTATCTTCTTAATTTAGGAGGCCCGCTAAATAAAATTGTTTTGTTTCTTCTTGAAGATAACAATAAAATAATTCTATTTTTTTCTTTTACCTCTTCCTCCCTCCCTCCTTCCCTTCCTCCTTTTCTTCTTCCTTCCTTCTTGACTTCCAACTCCCAACTTCTGACTTGCCTTCCTTCTTAGATAATCCTTTACTCCCCAAGTCAATTTGATTTCGTTTGATCTCAGTTTAAGGATTCAAGCTCTGCAGAAGTTTCAGAAAGGAAGGGCCAATTTAGAGGAATAATATATTATGCATCTTTCTGTGACTACTAGAATAATGACCAGGTATCAAATGAATGGATACTTGGTGCCTTTAGGATACTAATGAAATGCTTTGCAATGCTAAGGTTTTCACATCATTCCTCCCATACTTTCTTCTTCACTGATCACCTTTATTGACAACACATGGTATGTGATGTGAAATGTCTCTCTCTTTCATCACAAACTAAGTCTCATTGAACTTCTGGGTTAACATATTTTAAGATTTAAATCCCTTCTTGTCTACCTCTAAGCTTTAGAGTGGCAAAAGGAGATCCTTGGAGAGCAATTAGGAATTTGGCATTTCTATATTCCAATATGAATTGACTTTCAAGTCTCTTCTCTCCCATTTTTCATTGAATTTGTGATCAACAAGTATGCATTTGAATGCAATTTTGGTATTTTTTTTAAATATAAATCACATAATAGACTTAAAAATAACCAATAAATGGCAAAATAATAGAAACATGCACTCTAAGCATATAGTTAACTATTAATCTATTATTTAAACTAGTATAGGAACAGGGAATCTGTGACTTATTACATGTTGAATTGCATCTGTCTTTATTTCTGACCATTACCCTTGCTGGATGATTATCAGAATTCAACAACATTTGGAGGACTATCTGCATACAACTTTCTCCTGTATGCAATTGTTGTATCTTGTTGCAGCCTTAACACCTCAAGATGAAAAACCTTGAAAATACCCATTTACATGTATCACAGTTAACAGCTGAAATGAAGAATTGCCATATTTCTTGTTATCAGATATAACAAGCACTAGAGACAGATGGTGTTGTTGCTAGTAACTCAAATTTCTTTTGGAAGGGGTAAGGTGATTAGAATTTGAAAGTTAAATACTTAAAAAACTTCATTCATACAGTTTGGGAAAATTAAGTCTTCATTTGATATGTTTCATTTTATTAGCATCTCTATTCATGTTCCTAAGAAGTATAATTAGGAAGCAAAAGCATCCTGTCATCTTTCTGAAAATAAGACCCAACAGAGAGGAGGAAGGAAGGAAGGAAGGAAGGAAGGAAGGAAGGAAGGAAGGAAGGAAGGAAGGAAGGAAGGAAGGAAGGAAAAAGAAGAAGAAGAAGAAGAAGAAGAAGAAGAAGAAGAAGAAGAAGAAGAAGAAGAAGAAGAAGAAGAAGAAGAAGAAGAAGAAGAAGAAGAATATAATTTTGTCAGTGAATTGATTGACAGTATTTCATCAAATGCTTTAGTTAATCACTAAAAACTTACAACAATACATGACACCAAATATCAGATTTCTAAACAGGTACCAACAACTTTTAACAGGCTACTTTGTTCAGGACAAAGTCAGTTTCTCTAATGATTCTGCACTATGATCTTCCAAACTTAAGGCCCAAATAATTCAGCCCTGCAAGGCCAGAACATAAACTCTTTGCAACAAATTTTTGAAGAAGGAATGATCTAATAGCATATTTCATGTTTTGTAGAGAAGCTGAAAGGAGTTTTGGCACCAACAATCGTCTTCACAATCAGAGGATTGGAACACAGTCCTAGTTGTTTGCCTGTACTATATTAACAACAAATATATTAATAGGCAATCTTGACACTGATATTATTCAGCAATCATAGTGAACATAGAAAGAGGATAACATTGTCAAACTTTAAATCCACTACATCACTTCTCGCCATACAAATAGGTTTTATAAAGAAAGCCAAAATAACGGTTTCACTTTTAAGTCCCTATTTCAGTAAAATGGACCAAATGCCAAGCTGTTTTTCATTCTTTTTGTTGAAGCTCCATCATATCAGTGTGTCATGGAACAGAAGCCAAGCAGGGCAGTAAAGTATTTGGAGTAATTCACCTTCCCCCCACAAAAAAAAGGCTATTTATTTCTTGTGCTCCTGGCTCTTGAACTGAGACAACATCCAACCTATCTTATATCCTAAGAACTATAAAAGATAATAGCAGCTGATATTAATCTTTATTAGGCAACAATGAGAAAAAAGGTTTATTTTCAGAAATCAGGGAACCTCAGGAAGGGTTCCAGATACATTTAGAAGAATATTTCGGCCAATATTTAATGTTTCTAATACTCTCTTCTCAAGGTATGCCATCTGCTTTAAATCTGAAACATTTCACTGTTACACCATGTCATGTGTCAAATTTGAAATACCGGTAGGTTGTCTTGACCATTCCTGATGCATTTTTAAAGTATCCCATTTTGAGCTCAAACCCCTTTTTCATACTTGAGGCATTTTGAGCTTGAAATTCTTGCATCTTCTTTCAGAATAATCAAAATAATAATCAAAACTTGGAACTTAAAACAATAGTTATGAAGTTGTTTTCAACTCAAAATTGAACTCTTCAAGTTTGAGACATTCTGAATTTTAATTTTTTATGAGTATTTATTTTGCCTAGTGAGTGATTTTCATTTCCATCAGTAATTATCCCTACTTAAAAAGTATTACCTATGTATGCTATTCTGCATATTAGAGCTTCCTATTTTAATCAATATAGTAATTTTGAGTTTAGAATCTCAGAATTCCCAAATTATGTAATTATTGGGAAAGGGGTATTGATTTAAAAACAAATTGTTTGTCTTGGTTTTAAAACAAGAAGTTATAGTATATAAAGGCAGCAGTTCAGGGGTGGGAGTGTACCAGTTTGTACCTATTCGCTAGAACCAGTTGTTAACATTCTAAGCAGTTCAGAGAACCAGTTGTTAGAAGAAATTACTGGCCTAATACTGTAAGGAAGACAGAAAGGAAACATTTTGGTGTTGCTTACAGAACCTGCCTCTCAGTTAACCCTTATTACATTCCTGGCAGGACTAGACTTCCTGACTCAGGAACTTCTCTGTAGTTTTTTTCCCCCTCCTTTGTTGGTACTTTGCTTGTGTGGAGTGACCATTCAAAGTTACAATGGCACTGAAAAAAGTGACTATGATCATTTTCCACACTTAGGATTGTTGCAGCATCCCCACAGTCATGAGAGGCCAGACTAGAAGATGCATGCCTCAATATGAGTGTTATTGAATTGGCCACGCCCAGCCAATAACATGACCACCAAGCCACATCCACCCAGTCACATGACCACCAAGGCATGCCCACCAACTAATCCATGCCCACAGAAACCGGTTGTTAAAAAATTTAAATCCCACCCCTGCAGTAGTTTTCTAGACTCAATCGAATTCAGCCTAAATTGAACTGTTTGATACCACAAAAATATCAGTCAGGCTTATCTGCTTGGTTTTGCTTATGGACAAATTGTTAAACATAAAAACATTGCCTGCTTTTCTTACTTGAATAATAAAAATGGCTAGTTGTTCTTTTAAAATGAATAAAATAAAATAACACATTCATTTAAAAAAAAACTTGCTGTTGTGGATCTATTGAAAATCTATCAAGTCAATAATTTTGCACAAACATCCTTGGCCCACTAAGTTGATCAGTTGAAAATGCACTTGTGGGATGAAAATCAAGTAATCTGGTAATGATCAAGTAATGTTCTTGATCGGTTGATAGCCTTGCTAAATATAATTCTTAGTTTCCAACTACTGCAGATTTTCCTTCCAGAATCAAAATTGAACTGTGGCATAGTTGAAATTTAAGTTAACTATGGAATGAAGGGCAGAATAACCAAGAGACATACTGCCTCTTGTTTATAATTTTAAGCTAATATGAAGTAACAGATAAATGCGTGGAAAGTAGTAGGACAGGATGTGAGTTGAGTTGAATTGGAATTTACAGCACAGTGAGAATGACACAACCTTGATAGGAAAGCCTTCAAATTTGATGGTGGTTAAGGGAACATCACTATGTGTATTGAGTAAATTTCAGTGCAAGCTATTCAAGGAGGTGCAAAATCTTTTTCTCTCCATGCCCTGAACTTAAAATAGATTTAGTTTACATCATATTAACTTTCAGTGGGTCTGCTTGAACAGTTGGTTTGGCTCCTGATCAGCAAATCTCATAGGGGAATTCCTGAGGAATAGCATCATTTACCAAACTCCTTCTTAATGTTACTGTCTTCTGTATCACCTGATCATTTCTGGATGGTCAGGGGACTCTTGTGGCTACTGCTGAATGGGCTACAGGGCAACAAAGAGAAAAAAAAATACTATTTTCCACTTCTGTCAATCCTAATTTTATTGTGATATGAGATTTAACAGAATAACAGAGTTGGAAGGAACCTTGAAAGTCTTCTATCCAATCCCCTTCTCAAGCAGGAGATCTTATACCATTTTAGAAAAATGGTTGTCCAATCTCTTCTTATCAAGTTCTTTTAATTCATTCACTTATTCCCAACTATTCATTGCAAGGATAATAGATTCCTCAATGTGGTCTCAGTGAAAGGTTTTATTTGAATTCATTCTGTGCCACCTTGATGGCTTTTATCAATGGCTTCAACAAAGCATTCTGAGTAATCTTCTTCCACACTTCCACATAGCCAACTTTTAATTTCCCCAAATTCTTGGAATAATGTTGTAGGTGATCCCTGATTATCTTCTTTTTTTGCCAAGCCAAAATTCTGGGGATAAAAGAGCAAACAGAGAAAAGATTGTCTCATCATGAGTTGCTTCCAGTCCTAGAAAGGGAGGGGGGAATCATCTCACCAGCCATTCTACTCCAAATGACGCAGAGAGAAAGAAAAATAAAGAGAGGCAGGGATGGGGCGGGGGGGGGGAGAACCAAACACCCTGATGCTTAGCATCCTAGCTGATAGGTGCTGAATAGAGAAGGAAAAGTGATAACACTGTTGTCATTTCCACCCCTGCTCATTTTGTCTCATCTCCTGAAGGGGAGGTGCAATGCCATCAAGCTGGCAATTCATTTTCAGGATTTGAAACTCAGAAGGCAGAAGGAGAGCTGAGGCAAGGCCTCTCCCTGCAGTATAAAAACTGGTCAATAGTGGAAAGAAAGAGGGAAAGAAAGGAAGGAAGGAAGGAAGGAAGGAAGGAAGGAAGGAAGGAAGGAAGGAAGGAAGGAAGGAAGGAAGGAAGGAAGGAAGGAGGGAGGGAGGGAGGGAGGGAGGGAGGGAGGGAGGGAAGGAAGGAAGGAAGGAAGGAAGGAAGGAAGGAAGGAAGGAAGGAAGGAAGGAAGGAAGGAAGGAAGGAAGACCTTGCAATAATTTCAGAACTGTAGAAGTGCTAGAAATAAATCAAATGAAATCAAACCAATAGTTCGATGCTGCTTTTGCAGTATAATAAATGAGGTTCAAACTCTTTTACAGTGGCTCAGAATTTTTGTGTGAAGTTAAGCAGTGGAGAACCATGTTAGTATTTGGCTGGGAGACCGTCAAAAAACCTTGTAGATTAGATTGAAGAATTGAATATATAAAAGAAAATAACTTTTCATCCCCATCTGGTAGATAGGTAAATAGCTAACTAGATAGGTAGGTAGATAGATAGACAGATGCAGATACAGATAGATATCTCAAAGGTGCTTTTTCAGGAGGCAACTGAACTTTCTCGTTTTTTCTTTGAAGGCACTTTTGCTTCTCATCCAAGAAGCTTCTTCAGCTCTGACAGGGCAGTAGGGAATGGAAGGATTTATATTCCTTGCAGACATTTGGTCATTTGCATTCTTTTAGAAGATTGTTGCAGCACTTGGAGGTTTATCTGCATCCTCAGAGTCATCTGAGTGGTGCTCCTGATTCCTGTAGTCTGCAGTTTTTTTCTTCTTCTGGAAATCCATTCCTGTTCCCACACCATTCAAAGGGTGTTCATCCCAAATTGTATGGCTAAAAGTCTGTAGAGATTCTCAATCATCCAGGTTATGTTTGTCCCAAAGGTGCTTTTTCAGAAGGCCACTGGATTTTCTTGTTTTTTTTCTTTCACTTCTCATCCAAGAATATAAATCCTTTCATTCCCCACTAATCCTGTCAGAGCTGAAGGAGCTGCTTGGATGACTGAGAATCTCTACAGACATGAAGGTAGGTAGGTAGGTAGGTAGGTAGGTAGGTAGGTAAGTAGGTAGATAGATAGATAGATAGATAGATAGATAGATAGATAGATAGATAGAAAGAAAGAAAGAAAGAAAGAAAGAAAGAAAGAAAGAAAGAAAGAAAGAAAGAAAGAAAGAAAGAAAGAAAGAAAGAAAGAAAGAAAGAAAGAAAGAAAGAAAGAAAGAAAGAAAGAAAGAAAGAAAGAAAGGCAGGAAAAAAGGCAAGAAGGAAAGAAAGAAAAGTTGTCTCCCATCCTCACCTCTCTGGCTGTATGTGAACAGCTGCTAAATAAGGGATCAATATTTCTGAGAATGTACAGTTCCTCTGACTTCAATGTTAAAATAAATCTCTTTTAGCTGTGACACTGGGAGGATTAAATGACAGCATTCTGGCCACCAGCTGCCTTTTCACCAGTGTTGTAAATGGCAACATAGATCATTTGTGCATGGGAGGAGGGGGAAGTGGAATGACTGAGTTGAACCTAGAGGCTGAAAGGTGAGTGAAAAAACTGGACAGGTCGTTCTTATAGAAAGTTGATGAAATTGACTAGAGATTGAATAAAATTGATAAGGATGCATCTTGCTAGCAGAATTTTCTGCATTTTTCCAGAAAAAAAAGTCTAATTCAGCTGTGGAAATACAACATATCCATGGTAATGGGTAGTACCAAGCAAGGTGTACATGGGAGAGCCTTAACTCTTTGATAGTTGCTGGAACCAAAAGTGACTTTTCACAAGCACAAATTCTCAGTTCTCTTTCCTAAGCTTTAATACGAAGGGGATAGCCAAATACAAGAATTCCAGCATGTGAATTCTTTTAAATTAAAAAAATAATATCTATATTTCTATGTATAAAATAGGGCAAGACTTTCCTGGATCTTTTTCTCACAGCCTTTCAGGACACCAGAGAGGAGTCAGGAGGAGTCAGTAACTGTAGGTAGCTTATGAGCCAAAGTGGCACAGTACTTAAGAGTGCAGTACTGCAGGCTACTTCTCACCAGGCTCAAGGTTGATTCCTATCCTTCCAAGGTGGGTAAAATGAGGACCCAGATTGATGGGGGCAATATGATGATTCTGTAAACCACTTAGAAAGGGCTGTAAAAGCACTGTAAAGCAATATATAAGTCTAAGTGCTATTGCTATTCAAATTGCTTGAATTGTTATTAGCCTGTAAACAAATTGTTACTCTTAAATTATGCCAGAAATGCCTTAAATTAACTGTCACATTCAAAAAACGCATATTAAGTTCCCTCACTGATCATCATAAGACACTCTAATTTTTCTGGAGTTGTTCTTGGGCTGATTTGTTCATTAATTTGTGTTTATTGGAAATATTCTGGTAAATGCTTAATCTTAATTACTATTTGAATGCCAGCATTTTAAGTATGTTTATGGCAATGTCCAATTATTTCTACTGTAGATACTTCCAAAAGAACTTAGATTTTTGAGTGCTTTCACGTACATTTAATTTTTATCAACTTGAGAGCACGTAACCATGGGAAGATGAGTTCTATTATAGCTTTGTGCATGATTCAATGACTTGTGCTGCAAGGCTAAAAATATTTTTTCTTTATGTGAGTCAGTCCAAGTATACGTGCAAAAAAGACCTGTAGTTCTGGCAGTTAAACAGATTTTCATCACAGAGACAACTTCCCTGTTGCATGGATTTGGTTTTGTATTCCACCTATATTGGAGGTTATAACAGTGTTGTAAGTATTTATTTTCCTCCTCTGACTAGTCAAAATGCAGCAGAGATATACTGCTCCTATTGGCACAATGGTAATGGCAGGTTTGGTCCATGAGATCTTACTAGACACATCATGTAAAATAAATGAAGTCACTGATACCCCAAAAGTATGTGGTTTAGAACAGAGTTCCCCAATCTTTCTGGGTTGGTAGCCCACATCATGGCGGTAGCAGGGGAAGAGGGGATGGTTTTGTGGGAGGGGAAGGTGTGGGCATGCATGCCAAGAGCCCCCATGATGCTCATGTGAGTGGGACCGAGAGCACCCATGATGATCGCATGAGTGGATCCGAGAGTGCCCACAATAGTTACATGAGTTAGACTACAAGTGCCTGTGAGGCTAATGTGAGTGACACTGTGCCTGACCACCCACCAGCCAGCCACTCAGATGACTCACTTGTGAATAGGCTATTGAGCCATGGCTCACGGGTTGGGACATGGCTCACAGGTTGGGGACCCCTTGTTTAGAATGTGGTTGGCCTATCTAATCATGCTTAGGTAGATAATCTTAAAACTTAAGGATCATTATGTGGGAAAATGGGGAATTGGGGTCAGAAAGCAACAGGAAATTCTGCAAAGAAAGTGCCATCAGTCAAGTTTCAGCAAGCTGCTTCCCATGGACATGGCATCCTGGAGAAAGAAATCCCACCAGATGTTCTGGTGATCCTCCAGTAATTCAAAAGCCTTGCATAATTGCAGAAGGAGAAGAAAATATTTCCATTCTTATATCTTCTTATATTCATTTTCCCTTTAACACATGCCTTTCCTTTGAAACCCTTGGGAAGTAATTAGTTAGTTGCAGATGTGGCAGAGTTTAATAACTAGGGTGCATGAATGGGGGCGAGAAGGACAGTAGATCCTGAAGATCCCATTTCCCTTTCAGAACTTTTTTGGGGAAAAAAGTTTTTGCAGTGGCCGAAATGAATCTTTTGAGGTTGATTCCTTTCCTCCAAGGATTGATCGTTGTTTCTTCAGCAGGAAAATATGAAAACCAAGTAAATTTGAGACCCTGGAATCTCCTTTTATGATATGTAATTTTTTTGCTGTACAAATATCTCCAACATATTGCATACTTTTTCCATTACCTTCATTAATATGTTTGTTTATTAGTATGCATTTGGTATTAATATCATCATGATATAAAGTATCAGTCAGAATTAAATCAGCCAAAGATAAAGATATGTGCATATGTCTAGGTATTTGTAGGGTTGAGTGCTATAGTTTTTATGGAATTCATTTCATACATAAAATGGAAAAGACCACCTTTTACATAAGAAGGCACAGAAGGGCTTGTAATCTATCACATGTCCCTGACATATTCAGGTGTGCATTGGTTGATTCAAATTTCATGTTTTAGGGTAATGTGTCTATATATTCAGCATGCATCTAAAATGCAACCTGGCATTTTAGATCATCTATAAAAGTCAACAAGAGTAGCGCAAAATGCTATTTTACACTTGAACCTCTGATCTAGCCTCTTGAGCCTCTTGTGGATATTCCTGATCCTCATGGGAATATATGAAATATATGATACCATATATTTTCTTTGAATTTCTGATTCCTCCTTTCACTGTATTCTCAACATTAATATATAATTATCATTGTCACAAAAGCACTTGGGTTTACAAGTTGCAATGAAAAGTGTGTTATAAATTACCCACCATGGTTCTGCTATATAACTTGAATAATTGAGATGGCTCTTACTACACAATTCAAGGGAGGTGCTGAAACATCTACAAACATTGTATTCTCGTCATATCATTCTGCATACAATATAATTTAGAATAGTATTCAATAGGATATATCAGCAGCAGAAAAAAGCAGATTGCCACAGATTGAACCCCAAGGAGAATTTTTGGAGCCCTTCCTCAGTTGATCACTATGAAGAATAAGAAATGGGAGCTAGAAATGAGCTAATAAGGTACAGAATGAATGCTTTAACAAGTTTTCAAAAAATCATATTGAAAGCATTTCTGTAGAAGCAAAGATAAATGTTGTGAATCCCCCTTTTTATTCCAACACATTGATCCTATTGGAAAATAATGGTTACAAAAATACTTAACTTTGCATAAATACCTAGAACTTTAGTTCGTTTCTTTTAAAAGGTATCACAATTTTATGCGGAAAATGCACATATATATATTTCTAAGATGTATGAACAGCAGCATAACATTAAAGTGCTGGGAATGTGTGTTTCATACTAACATGAATCATGACAACATCGTCTAACCCCAGAGTCTATTATGGCTCCAAGTTGCTCTTTTGGAAAATAACCCACTTTTTTTCTCTCTGGGGCACCATCTGAAGCAAGAAAAGGCTTCAGATTAATTAGCATAATTGAAACATAAATGATTGCATTCCATTCACCTACCTTCTTCAAAAGAAGGCAGCCCAGTTTCAAATAGATATTGGGTAGGGGGGTTAAGGACCTGGGCCCCCTTTTTAATTCTTTTTATTGTTGTTTAGAACACTGCCTATAAGTGATTGTCTTTGAAGAGAAATACATGATATTTGCAGTCATTGTTGCTCCTAATGTGGGAATAAATACTACCAGATAGATTGAAGTATATTATAAAAAAGGAGATTTATAAAGAGGACAGGGTGCTACAAAAATCCCTTACATACAGAGTCCTGTGTCAGTCTGGATTATATCACAAGGAAACCTCTCTTGTTAGAGTCATGTAATAGAGTAAGTCTGAAGCAGACTGGTTTGATATATTCAGTAGAATCCAATCCTCATTCCTATCCTTAAAAACAAGCAAAATTGTTTATAACAATCTCTCAGTGTTATATTATATTTGTTTTAGAGGTCAGAGAGAAATGTGGGCTTCCTCTGGAAGCATCAGCCAAAATCTAGATAATATTTGATGCTCGTATTGTTAAATCAGGAGCATCCATTTTTGGTAACTTTAAGACTTGTGGACTTCAACTCCCAGAATTCCTTAGCCAAACATCCTGGCTGAGAAATTCTGGGAGTTGAAGTCCACAAGTCTTAAAGTTGCCAAGTTTGGAGACCTCTGCATTAAAAAAACCCAAATCCATACAAGTGCTTCTAATCCTCCAAAAAGCAAAATACCTGACAATTAGTTACATAGTAACATTACCACCAAAAATGTAATTTAAAAAGTTACAAAAAATGGAAACACAGCTTCAACAACAAAGGGTGCTTCCCATTGCATAACCACTTTCAACCCAGAAGTGGCATCTTTCAAACTCTTGAAACCCAATAAAAAAAGGTATGTGATTGCCATCACAAAGAGCAGAGAGTTCCACAATTGTGCAAATTCCTAGGTATTTTTGCTTACTGTATGAAATAAAAGAAGAGAAATTTTACATACAAGAAAATAACCAATTAAAGGAAAAAAGAATGAAACAAAACAAATGAATTACGATAGGCAGCAACAAAACAAAAAGAGATTTATCATTTGTTTGCATATATTTGAGGCATCTTGGTGTGGTAACAATTTACTGTAGATTTTTGGTGTGATGTGATTTTCGCCTGTTTGGGTTTTTTAATTGCTCACACACATTTACATAGATGAGAGAGAGAGAGAAACAGAGACAGAGACAGAGATGATAAAAGGTAGAGACAGACAGACTGACTGACAGACCTTCCACTCAATTATGTCATCTTTTGGCGGATAGGGGAAAGAGACAACAGCATGTTACTCATAGGTGCAGTGGACTCAAATGTGCAGGCTGAGCACACAGAGGCTATAGATTTTTACATGAATTTGGCATTGATTTCTAGGATAAACAAGTGGGTTTAAGTCTTTACTTGCCCAAAGCAAGATCATAATATTCTACATTTCAAAGTGTCTAAGTACCTTTAAAGTGAGGGCTACAAAGTCCCGCAAGGCACAAAATAGATAAAGCCTTCTTTTAAAAATATTTTGCTCACCTTTGTTTTAAAAGGAACTTGAGGTTTATTGAGTGAAAAGCTTCATTCCCATAGTAACCAGTGCAGGGCTAATATTGATCCACGGAGTCAAAAGCAAAGCCCACTGACAAGAATAAAGAGTGACTATATCTCATCCACAGATGTATTCTTCTTTCTCGAGTTCTCGTAGGTTGCTAACATGCTACAAAGACTACACACAAGGCACTGTGGAGGTTCTTGCTTTTATTTACTGTTAACCAAACACAGCAAGGAGGTGGGTCAGTGATGTTTCCCAAGTGCTCAGGATGTGGGAAGTTTGTAAAGCCTTCTTTGATAAATTTATCTACTCAGACAAAGAGAAAACAACCCTCAAGTGCCTCTGTATTTGCTGGAGTTGAGAAGCCATTGTGGTTGCAAAAAAAAAAAAAAAGTTCTATTAGCCTGAAGAAGGATTTTCTTGACAGAACACATTTCATGCCACGGAACCATATGGTTTCTGTCTCATGTTCTCCAATACTTCTACCATTTCAGATAGGTGGCTCTCCCATCTTTTTTTCAAAACCTCCAGTGATGGAGCATCTACAACTTCTGAAGGCAAGCTGATCCATTGGTTAATTATCCTCACTGTTAGGAAGTTTCTTCTTAATTCCACTAATGAACTTAATTCCATTAATGAATTTATGTTTATCAACAAAGAAATAAAGGGAGACTAGTATAGATCTATTTCAAGCTATTTATCTCTCATCAGCTAGCCATATCCATTTGGGATTCGAACCCAGATCATTTGCATATATTAGGTAGATGTATTAACCTCTAAGCCACAGACTCTCCTTGCTTTGTTGGCTATATCAGGGGAGAGATTAAGTGTTTTTTCTGTTTTTCTGAGATAGATCTATCAGGGCAACCTGGTTACCCAATTATGGGATGGACCATACTGCATACTGCATCAAAAGGTGACCACATGATTGCAACCATCATAAATATGAGTCACTTGCCCAGATTTCGATCATGTGATCATGAGGATGCTACAATGGTCATAAGTGTGAAAAACAGTTATAAGTCACTTTTTTTTCCAGTGTCATTGTAATTTTGAATGGTCACTAAATGAACTGTTATAAGTCAAGGGCTACTTGTAGAGATAGAAAGTGAGCCACCAGCCACCTAATTGACTCAAGGAAAATTTGCATTGTGATGGAAGGGGATGAGGTATTTCAGTGTCTGCATTAGTTTGATATCTGAGTTCTCAGTCCGAATTCCTCAGATCTCTCTATATTCCTGCAGAGAAGGGCAAAGATAAGAAAAGGTGACAATATTTTATTTATAACAAGGAATCTTATGACTCCAGAATTTTTTTCTCATCCATTCAATTGTTTTTGTTTTTTTTGTTTTTTTTTTTTAATTCTGGGAAATGGCATGGGAAATTACCAAAAGTTTTCTTAGCATTTTTTTCAGAAGTGTTATTGCTGTTTTCATAGGGCAGAGAGAAAGAGTGACTGGCAAAAGGTCATTCATCTGACTTTGTGACTAAGGGGGTCTAGGAACCATAATATATCAGTTTCTAGCCTGATGCTCTAAATACTTTACCAAACTGTGGATTTTGAGCTACAGAGAGAATGGCTTTGAAGTACCTCACTCAATAGTAATAACTGTGAGAGGGATCTTGAAGTCCTAGTGGACAATCGTTTAAATATGAGATAGCAGTGTGTTGGAGCGGCCAAAAAAGTCAACACAGTTCTATGCTGCATAAACAGAGGAATAGAATCAAGATCACATGAAGTATTAATACCACTTTATAATGCCTTGGTAAGGCCACATGTGGAATACTGCATCCAGTTTTGGTCACCATGTTGTAAAAAAGATGTTGAGACTCTAGAAAAAGTGCAGAGAAGAGCAACAAAGATGATTAGGGGATATATAAATAATGGTTGCTGGAATTGGGTATGTCTGGTTTGATGAAAAGAAAGACTAGGGGTGACATGATAGCAGTGTTCCAATATCTCAGGGGTTGCCACAAGAAAGAGGGAGTCAAGCTATTCACTAAAGCAATCAAGGAGAGAAGCAACCTAGAATTAAGGAGAAATTTCCTGATTGTTAAGAACAATTAATCAGTGGAACAATTTGCCTCCAGAAGTTGTGAATTCTCCAACACTGGAAGTTTTTAAGAAGAGATCAGATAACCATTTGTCTGAAACGGTATAGGATTTCCTGCCTAAGCAGGGGGTTAGACTAGAAGACCTCCAAGATCCCATTCTATTCTAATCTATTCTATTCTATTCTATTCTTCTCTTGCCCAGTAGACTGTTCCTTGAGACTATCTGACCATAAGTAACAAAGCTGCCTTGTGAACTCTTTCTAAAAGAGTAAGGTATAAAAAAATGAAAGTTCACATCTTTCCAGTGTTCGGTTTACTGTTTTTCGAACCACACGGTGGTGGTGAGAAGGCTTATATGAAGGTATTTTTGGCAGCAAGTTCATCTGATGTAGAACATGCTTTCAGTCCCCAGCACAATTAGGTGATTTCCAGAATTCACAGCTCTATAAAAATGAAGAAAGAGGAATTAAACAAGGGAAGAGATCTTCCAGAGCATAATGTCACATAATAAATCATGTTTTTCCTCTTCAAGTTAGCTATTTTAACAAGGTTTTGAATACTTCTAAGCAAATAATGATATTTTTATCTTCTTTTTTGGCAAAGAACTTTAAATTTTGTGTGTGTGTGTGTATGTGTGTGTATGTATGTGTGTGCTAGTTGTTGTGTTGGGTTTTGTTTTTGTTTTTTTGATCCCCAGACAAGACTGATAGATAAGTGAGCCAAAATTTAATAACTCCCCAAATCATCTTCTCTAATCCTTTTGGTACATGTTTAATGTTTCATTCTCCCACTCCAATTACCCTGCCTGCATTATGTCTTTCACTCCACGCTTGAAAAAGTTGTTAAAATAGAACACTTCTTTCAAAATCTCACAGCTCCATTATGCAGGCCTCTACCTGCATAGGCAGCATGTTAGTCTTCTCACTTCAGATTGCCTTTGCTGGGGAAATGCTGGTGCCTGCTGTGCAACTCAGCCTGAACCATGGAATAAAATTAAGTCCCGGGTGAGGCATTGGACATCTATTGTAAACAGGGTGAAACTTCACATTTGGGGTACGGTCTTAGATCCTCCCCTTTCCTCTAAAATAACACACGGTGATCTAGTACCAATGCCATGGGGTGCCAGAATTTAAACCTTACCACTATGATTTCAGGATTGGAAAGGAAAACAGTTTTTTGTTATCTTATTGCCTACGATTGTTACAACTGGACTTACAAGTAAAACAGAGGCTTCCTTCTTTTCTAGCTGCATATACTTGTACCAAGGAATTTTTTTCCCCCTTGTAGGAAGATGATCTATTTCTTAGGTAGCTATCTGGACTTTTCCAGACCTGCACTCCCATGTTCTTTGAAGAATCTTCTGCCACATTTTTCAGACAAAACATCCAACATTTGAGTATTTCCCCCATGCAAATTCCACTCCCCCCAATATTGCTATTTGGAGAGAAATTTGTGTACAGAACTTTCAGAAACATGCTTGACTCTTTCATTGTACAATGAAGCAATAAATACATTGCCTGGGGTTTGGATCATTTTTTTGAGGGATACAAGTGAATGTATAACCAATTTTTAATGTAGTTACCTTGCTTTACATAGATGAAGATAGATGATTTTTAATGTTTGAAAACATCTCACCGGTAAATTTCTAATCTCCCAAACTTAGCTCTATAGTATTATTTTGTTTTCTTTTTGTGGCCTATATTAAGAAACAGTTTTTCTTGGAGAATTCAATCATGTTCTTTCCTTTTGAAAATGTGTTGTATCAATACACCAGGGGCAATCAGTAGCTTCTCCCAATTCCTTAGAAATTATCTCACTTTGGGACTTTATTTCCACACATTTCCCACCCAATTGCTGAGACAAAAGATTTGCCTTACAATAAAATAATTATGTAGCAGGATCCAATGAAAGACGGGAAAAGTCACATTTTTGTCAATGGGGGATGTTTCATTCAGGCTACAGCCCCTGGGCTTCCAAAAGTCCCAAGGTGAAAATTGAAATCTGTCTGGAGCTGAGAAAAACAACCAAGACCTGGAAGGAAGGAAATAACTAAGAGGCTTGTTCTGTCATAAGAAAAGCCATGATGCTTTATGAAATTTTCATTCTCTACACTTCTGCTGATGAAAGTTATTCTACTTTTGCTCCAGCCATTCTGAGTTATTATAAAGGAGTAAAAATCCTTCAACTAAGTGTATCTTGATGTATGTAAAATTGTATGCACCTGGACAAAAAAACAACAACCTCAATTTCATTCTTTCCACAATTGTCTTTTTCTTCATTTCTTTCCTCCTGTTGTTTCTATATCTTCGGGATCTTTTTCTGTCAATTCATTTTATTGATGATTCAGTTTTCCTTTCTCACATTTTAAAATTGGTGACTGAAAGGACAAATTCAGAGGTAACTAAACCTTACCAATGCTTACTAAAGTAGTGTGGTCAGACTTTTTTCGTGTTCTTCATAAGCTCCCATTTAAAAACAAACAAAAACAAAAGGTGAAATTGGAGCATGGTGTGTTGGTCCTCAATTAATTGGATCCTGTTTGTCCAGCTTCCAATTCTGTCTTTGCAATGTTAGGTCCAACGAAATAAGAAAAAAATATATTGGGGGAGATAAATTGCAAATTACATACATATTTGGATAACTCACAGGGGGGATTTTTTTTTATCATTTCTATCTGCAGTGTAAAAGTCGTGTTTTTTTTTTTTCCAGCTGTTATGGACCAATCTACCTTAATATACATTCATTCAGGTAGGCTATTTTATTTCAAGTTTCCTAGCTGCTATAGCGTTTAGCAACGGCACTTAGACTTATATATCACTTCATTTGCTTTAAAGTCCTCTCTAAGCAGTTTACAGAGTCAGCCTATTGCCCACCACAATCTGGGTCTTCATTTTACCTACCTTGGAAGGCTGGAAGGCTGAGTCAACCTGAAGCCTGGTGAGTTTCAAACTGCCAAATTGCAGGCAGCTGCCAGTCAGCAGAAGTAGCTGGCAGTAGTGCACTCTAACCACTATGCCACCACAGCTATATCTAATATATTTGAGGAGCATTCACATTTGAAGGAATGAGAATAATCATTAGGATTGGACAGACAGATAGTTATCAGTACTAAGGCCAAAACAAACACCTCCCATTAAAGCTATTCACTATGCATACTTTAAAAATATATTTCTTTTCCAAGAATTCACTTCTTTCCATGCCTGCTTATAAGTAAGCCCATTGGATGGGAGATAAGTAACAATAGGACTTTATTCCTATTCAGTACACTAAAGAGACCAATGTATATTGCAAGAAATTAACACTGTATTAATTATTTGGCAGTGATATCTTTTTTTAAGGAAGGAAATTCATCAGCTTGTTGACCTCACTAAACCATTTTTTAACAGGGAGATAGTGAAAAAGAAAGTTATCTCACACCCATTTGCTCTGCTAAATGTTAAATATATCAGTGAAATACCAATACAGTTATAAGCAAATTAGAATAAATATAAGAATTTAAAGTCTGGTTAAGGAAAACAATTTTTGTAACAAATAATAATTTTAGGTTATTGTTCTACATGGATTTATGCATTTCTCCCAGTTGGCCAGGCTATATTTTACAATATTTTAGAATTGTCTATTTAAACTTTGCATTCTAGAAAATAGTTTTCCACATCTCATCAGTTTCGACTATTTCAGGTTATTTGAAGATGCCTAGTTATATATGAGTTCTAACATTTTATACGTTTGGCCAAGTTTCATTTTAAAGGCAGAAATTAAAGCAGTTTTCCCCCTTTTCTTTGCATGTAATACTTGGATAGTACCATATTATTCCTTGAAATACAATCCAGGCATTATAAATCTTCAGGCAGGAGCCATAAGTCCAAAAGGATCTCCAAATTCCATACCAGGTTCATCTATGAAAGTATAACTATAGGAGAAGGAGTAGCAGAAGCTGGGGGCAGAATTAAAGAGAAATAAGACTAGAATCCCTATGTAAACCCAAGTAAAGTAAATTCAACCTCCCTTGTATTATGTTGACCCTAACTTCAAGCAGGTACTAACTACTAGCAGAGAAATTTCCTGTGCATAGAGATGATTAACATCAGTTTAATTGGACCTTCAGATGTGGAGTTGATCATTCACACCTAAGAACTAGACCATTCAGAACCAAATATGGACATTCCATAGATCTAGGTGGCTCTGATTTATCTTCCTAGAGTTGCACTGATTAATTTTCATCCAAAATAAATCTTCAAGCACTGGGATAGACCCTAGATGACATCATTTGAATGTCCAAGGGATGAGTCCATAATTGGAAATTCAGCATACTGGTCAAATTCAGCATACTGCCAAAGGGAATAAAAAGGATCAGGGAGAGACTCTAGCTCTAAGCAGGGTTATTGGATATTGGAAAAGGAAAAGGAGGATACACTAATTGTTTAACTTTCTTGGCATCTACAACAACAACTACAGTGAAAAACTCCCCCGAGTGATCTGTGGTAATTTAATGCAGGTAACAGTGAATGTGTTGGATTAATTATTTGGTGTAGCATAAGGCAGGTTTGTATGCTTGTAGCATGTTAACATTCAACAGAAACAATCTGAGAACATTAAATCACTTCCATATGTCCCAATGGTTATTGGTTTAAATCAAAATTAAATAAAATTATGACGTCCCTTCTCAAATTTATTCTTTAAGCAATATGCTTACACTTTGTTTCTGTTATGAAATGCAATGAGCATGAATTTAGGTGTGTGTATATACTTCTGTGTGTATGTATACACACATACACACACACATAGGAAAGAGAAGTAATAGATATTGGCAGATATGAAACCCAAAGTATCTATGTTTTTGTTTATAGGAAAGGCCATGGATAGCAGTTCCAATGCACTTAAAAACTATTCAAAGGAGCCTTTCAACTTGCTTCAGATTTACTCTGAGTTTTTAATAAACACCCTTCATCTGCTGCTGTTGAAATGTAATGTTTTAAGCAAGCTAAACCTCTTTATGTTGCTTTATTTCCTTCTTCTCACACCGGCACTACTATTATCACATGGTGTGTTCCACATGATAAGCCATTCATTAAAGCACACCCTACTGTGTTTTTCCTCCTCCGTACCAGCTAGAACATGATCTGTCTCTGCATGAAGACATTGGACCTCTGACCCTTTATGCAAGAGTAAAAAAAAGGTTTGCCCAAAAAAAAAGATTTGTGTTAATCTCTGGACCATGTTTACTCTGAATTCCAAGAGTTCATGTGTGTCCCCCAAAAAGAGGAGGGATGGTGATATTTTTCCCTCTCCTCAACCCTGAAATAGATATACAAACTCTTACTGTTAAGCATTCAGTAATAAACTATTTAGTAATTTATGGTAAAGTAGGGGTTCCCACTAGGCAGCAAACACATGAAATGAAAGCATGGTGATGCATTAAAAAAAACCTACATTATGAATGATGACAACAAAAGTAGATCATTATTGGTCCAAAATATTTCAGAAATAGTGTTTTTGTTTCATTCAGATTTTCACTATCAGGATTTCAATTTAGATACAGCTGCATATTTTTTTCCCTCCTAAAACATATTTTTTCAGTTAAGAATAATCATCATTCTGTGACATGAGATCCCTGGGATGCTTGTATATGTTCGGTAAGCATCAGCCCACTTAATTTGAATAAATAAAAATAATCATGACAATGATAAGAAAAAATCACTGATGATTTCTTTAGCCTATATAATTATATATTATATAATTTTCAGAAGATATAAATTTAATTAAAGAATAGAGCTGGAAGGGACTTTGGTGGTCTTCTAAGTCTAACCTTCTGCTCAAGCAGGAGACCTTATTTCATTTCAGACAAATGATTGTCCAGTGTCTTCTTAAAAACCTCCAATGATGAAGCATCCACAACTTCTGAAGACAAGCTATTCTACTGGTTAATTGTGCTCACTGTTAGGAAGTTTCTTCTTAGTTCCAGGTTGCTTCTCTCCTTGATTAGTTTCCATCCATTGCTTCTTGTCCTGCCTACAGGGGCTTTGGTGAAAAGTTGACCTCCTCCTCTTTATGGCAATCTCTCAAATACTGGAATACTCCTATCACGTTTCCCCTAGTCCTTTTTTTCTCTAGACTAACCAAACCCAAATCCTGCAACCTTTCTTCATGTGTTTTGGTCTCCAGGCATTTAATCATATAAATTGGTACAAGAACATCAGAACAAAGTCCAGCTTATTTCCAGTTGGGGCCAGAGAGATACTTCCAAGTCTTCAAGAAATCAAATTTCATCTGGATTTGCGTCTATTATCAAAAACAACTGGTACTAAACTCAGAAGCATCCTTTTTTTTTTTTGTATAATAGGAAAACTGGATATGACTGGATATGACTGAAGAAAGAAAGAAATAGAACAGGCTTCTCTCTGAATATGGAGACTCCATCTAGTCCTGAGGCTGACTAGCTATTAATAGATTTATGCATTACGGATGTGTTCAAATCTTTCTTTAAAGCATCTAAACTGGTGACTATTGCCACCATGAATTAATTACACATTGAGGCCATTAATTAATTATGTAATGCTTGAAGATCATAGGATCTGGCACATCTTCCTAATCCTTCTTCACATCAATACTCCATAGGATAGGGATAGAAAAAAATATTTTCAAGAGAGCTAAGCCTTTGGAGAAGTTATTGGCTTTCCTGTAGAAACAGCATAATACAGCCTCAGTTTCACATGGTATTAAAGTTCAAGTAATATGCGTCACACTATAACAGTGTATAACATCCTATAACAGCCTTCTTCAATCCTTCCATGGTCTTCCAGAAAGATTCCCAAAGGCTTATGGGAGTTGAAGACCATCTTGTATGGAAAGTATAAGATTGAGTAAAACTGCTCTGTAGGACCCAACTTCTACATACAAAATCACAATGAGTCTTGAACAAAATACTATTAGTTAATTCAGAGGTTTTCAATTGTAACCCCTGTGAAATAATATTCTTCCCTTTCTTACTTCCTCTGTGTATTTTCCTACTGGCTACCAAATCTTATGCCAGTTTTGTTTAAACTGGTATAAGATTTGGTAGCATATAGGAAAATACACAGAGGCAAACAATATCATATTTTACATTGACATACAAAGATGTGGAAAAGGAAGTTTTCTACATCTTTCTGACCAAAAAGAACTCTTATACATCCCACTCTACACTTTTATATTCCCAGCTCTTCAGAGCTTTACAGATAGTTATTCTTTTTAAAAAAATAATAATAAATGCTATTCTATTCAGCATTGAGGATTCCTATGTATTCCTGAAAGGAATATTATTTCAAATATGTTGTTACTCAGAAATACTTGGGAGGATATCAGACTCAATCATTTATCTCCTACATTTATCATTAGGAATTTATTTTCTTTATTAAAAAATAAAAATAAAACAAAATATTGAAATAAATCAAATAAAAAATGCAGAGTAGTTTCACAAACAACATATTTAACTTATTTGTTGCAAACAATGTATTTTAATTATCTAGCAGATTTGAGAAACTTATAAAATCCAAAGATAATACAACTGTTAAAAACCTACAATGACATAGACAGCTTGGATGAAAATAACTATATGATAACAAAGAATCATAACAGGATCCCCCACAAAATTACGTGGCATTCAGAAAGGAAGGTGGCCAGAGGTTTTCCATTATGAATTATTGGAGTCTTATAAAATAAGATGGAAATACACCTAGTGTTCAACAAACTTTTCTTCTTGGGTTATGTTTGGAGTGAACTACTACCTGTTGTGTTCAGTAATGCACTGTTGCCCATAATTACTGTAAAGCAAAAACATATCCTTCTACATTACATTTTAGACAAGTACATCTGTCTAAATGGATGGGCTTTTGATTGATCAGAACATTACACAATGACATGATGTAGTTCTTGAGTGAAATGTAAAATGGAGTATTGCTTCTGTTATTTTATCCAGTTTGCTTTATATGACAGGGTTTATTGTGCATTATGTTGTAGTTCATTCCTTGGCTCACAATGCCTACTGATGTGTAATTATGACTTGTCTGAACTGTAAGAAGGAGAAAGCAAATCTGCAAGCCCACTTGATTTATGAGCCCTGATACTATATTACAGTCTTAATCTGCCTGCTTAACTTAGCTTCAGGCAAACTTGCTGTATAACATAGTTATGATTAGCACTGCAGTAAGTTGTAGAATATTTGCTCTGTGGGAGCTGGGGAAGAGAGAGAGAATAAATGAAAGGGGAAGGAAGAAAGGAAGATAGGAAGGAAGGAAGGGAGGGAGGGAGGTATACAGTTTTCTTTGGTAAAGTTACAATGAAGTGAAATGGTCTATGTCAATGGAAAATCTGAATAGGCCAGCAGTTTGTTCCTATCTTATTGTCAAGTATACTAATACATTAAATATTCTAAGAAGAATTTATGGAACAAATATATTGCCATCTAAGCTTTCATGAAGCTTAGCCCTCTTTGGTGATAAATGAAAGTTTATGTAGTGATAAATAAGGTGTTCTCTGTAATTTTAGTGCTTATTGCAATATTCTTTGTAATTTAAATGGGCATTTTAAAATCTTTCTTTTGAACAAAACATGACATTCCAAATATATTTTCTTTCATATATTCTTTCGTATAGTGCTTTATATTCACACTCCATACCACTGTGAGCCAAGAATATCAGAGCATCTGAGATATATTGAATTAGATCACATTGTACAAGTATCTACAAAGGTTGGATTTCTCAGGCATCCTTATTTCATATGCCTCCAGGATAGCTCTGTGTATACCATGAAACTGTGGAATTGCCTTTTTTTTTTTTTGCTGATGATCCATGCCAATTTTTGAATCATTGTCATTGAATTACAGGTGAATGCCTCTCACTATTTTTTACACCTAGTGACTAAAGTTCTATGAGGAAAATCTTCTCCTAATACAGCTTGTCCCAATTAACTTTCCTTATTTGGACTTCCTGACTGGGAAATGTATTACCAGGCAGCAGCTATAGTATGGATTAAAGACTGGATCAATTTGGAAAATAAAAGAACACTGTTAATAGAAGGTCATGATTTGCAGAAAGGGTGGCATAGCTTTCTATCGGATGGGAAAAATAAACATCATGAATATTTTCAGAGACACATGATCAGAGACTCACTAATTCAGATATGGAACAAAGTTAAAAAGAATCATTATACCAAAATACCATACTGATTGTCAACTATGGAAGCACAAATATATCCAAATGCAATAGATCTGGAAAAAAAGAGGAGTTATAAAGATTTATTAGATGCACAAGGAAGGTTGAAAATGATACAAGAATTACAGCAACAAAACATAAACATAGACTGGTGGCCATACATACAAGTTCAGGCAAGATATAAGAAAGACAAAGAGAAATATGGATTTCATATGGAAAAACATCAATTAGATGGGATTCTACAAGGAATGGAAAAAAATAATTTCAAGAATATACAAATTTTTACCAGATTTTAAAATGGAAGACGAGGTGGTCAAAGAAACGATGGTGGTATGGGCGAAAAATGTTGGCCACAATATAGATTTGGAAAATTGGGAAAAATTACAAATTAATCATATCCACAGCATACAGGGAAAATCTGTATAAATGTTCTACAGGTGGCACCTACCCCCCACTAGATTGGCAAAAATGTTTAATTTAAGCCCTAATTGTGGGAAGTGCAGGAAAGAAAAAGGCACTTATTTTCATATCTGGTGGACATGCCCAGAAATGAAGTAATACTGGAATACAATCAGACAATGGCTAGAGGAAATGATAAATCAGAAAACTGAATTTAATCCAGATTTTTTTAATTAGATATAATAACATAAATATGTAATAAAAAAGATAGGTACATTATACTACATATACTAACAGCTGCAAGGATTTCATATACACAATTTTGGAAGGAGAAAAGGATACCATCAGAGGGCATGGTTATAAAGAAAATAATAGATTATATAGATATGGACAGGCTAACGCTGAAATTAAAAGACAAAAAAGATTCAATATATTATAGAGCCTAGTATGCCTGGTATGGGTGGTTTAGAAATAAAAAGAAAATACCATGGCAATTAGGAAAAGAATGAGGAAGTATGTAAATATGTATATATGTTATAGAAAAGATTAAAGTGTAAGATGAAATATATTGATTTGTAACAAGAGTAAGATATAATGGTAATGGAATAAGTAATATATTGTAAAATATAAGGAAATGTAAAAGATGTCTTGATCTTGATAACAATGCATATAGTTTTATTTTATGTTTTTAAACTTTGGAATATTAATAAAATATTTTTTTAAAAAATAACTTTCCTTATTCTGCTTAGTAGCCCTTAAGAGTAAGTAAAGGTTAAGTGTTGATTGCTCTCAAGCTTGACAAAAGATCTGAGATCAAAGGCAAAAACAAAATATGCCCTGTACAATTTATTCTTCTTTAGAGGCAGAATTTCTACAAATATTCTTGGAAGTTGAAACATTATCACAAAGTTGATATCCTCAGATAACAATAATAATCTTTTGCAAGGCAGTTGATTGTTTCCTTCCATTTCTGATAATGGATCCTCAATCACTTATCTTTTATCACTACATAGACCAAGAGATCATACTGCATTAACTACAGCCTGAAGCAAACTTCCTGTTTTCTTGAAGCAGTGATGCATCTAGGATCCAGGATCTTGTCAATATTTTTGTGAATATCTGAGAGATAAAAACACACATAAAAACACAAATACATTTCCAAGAAAGCTGACATTTAGGGGTGTTCAAGGTTATGATATGAACTCAAATCCATAAGAATCAACATTACTGTATCACACAAAACTGAACAGATTCACCAAATAATAATGGCTTGAACAATAAATCATTCCACATCTAGAAGAACCTTACAATGATTTCAGAAGTATATTCAGACTGGCAGTTCTTTCAATGGATGAGAATATTTGTAGCTCAGGGTTGAAATGAGGGGTACCTAGTTTGGGTAATGAAACATCTGCAAGAAAACAACCACATTCAGAGAACATCAAAGGTCCTTCAGGCAGTTCTTTTATGCTCCTTCCACCAAGTAATGTATTATATAAGAGGCCAGGTGGTTGCAGTCAAATAGAAGGCCTGCATGCTAAACAGAGCTCCCCACATAATCCTTACATTGCCAGAACAGAAGTCTCAGAGTCCGGACCCTCAGTTGAATCAACCCCAGGCAATATTACAGTATGGTTTTTTCCCTCATTAATCTTTTGAGGAGGGTCACAAAATCCCCAACCAGAAGAAATGATAAAGTATGAGCACATTCAAAATGAAACAATCCCACAGAATTATTTCACTGAGATGATCGCAAAAGGCTTGGGAAAAGTATATTTTTCACCCAATGTTGAACAGTTGCCAGGGTTAATGGCTAACACATATTCCTAGGTTATAGATGTGGAATAACTCAATGAGAAAATTGAAGGGAGAGCGAAATGAGATAGGGTTAATGGCAAATCCACACAACTGCTTCACTAGGTTTCAATCCCATGCCGGAATCTGCAGTTCTGTCATTTGGTTCCCTATGCAGTGATCTTTTATTTATGCACCCACAACTGGTTGGTGCAGTATTGCTGTTTATGCAAACTCAGCATGCAGCTCTGTAGAGGCAGCAGTAAGTTGTTCCAACACAACCATCTCACCACATTCCCTTAAGTGGGTCCTTCAAGAAGCAGTAGGAAGACTACATATGTGGCTATTTCTTTTTCTTTTTCTGATATATATTGTCACTATTGGCAGGGGTGGGTTTCTACCGGTTCTGTCCACCTTGGTAGAACCGGTAGCTCTGAAGAACAGCAGACATAGAACCGGTTCTATGTCTGCTGATGTTTTTACCCACCTGCCCACCTGGGCTCTTACCTGATCTTTATTTCCTGATTTTTCAACTTCAGCTGCCGATCGAGCACAGCTGCAGTTAAAAAAGCAGGAAAAGAGGGCTGTTTCAAAGGCTGTTTCTCTGCACGCAGCTGCTGCTGCTGATTTACAGGCACGCAGCTGGCAGCAGTGCAGGGAAGCTCGTAAATCCTGAACCGGTAGTTAACCCTGTCGTATCCCACCCCTGACTATTGGACATATGTTTTGAGAAACCATTGTGAGGGACTGATCAACTAATTAAAATGCTAATTTAAAGCAAGAAATCTAAAGGCCACATTTTAGTTTTAGACTATCCCAGGGTCCCCCAAAGTGGTCAATATCAACCTCCAAGGATCGAGGGGACCTTCCATTATTGTTGTTATTATTTGCAGTAGCATTAAAGTAGCGTTTATTCAATATGCTCATCTAATAAATGTTTGGAGTCAATGAACAATTTAAAACTTGATGAAGAATTTGGGGATCACCAGACTTTGCAGACAAATGTGTTCATAACAGGCACTATCTGAAAAATAGAGCATTTTAAGAATTGAGAACACTACGTGTTTTATTTTTTATTTATATTCCACCTTTCATTTAGGAGCTGAAGAGGATATACATTGTATTCTCCCCTACTTTTCTATTTTTTCCGCTTTGTAAAAGAACTCGTCTGCTCTATTATAACATAAACCATAACAGATAGGCTAGGCGAAAAGAAAGTGGCTGGTCCAAAATCACTTCATGAGCTTCTATGGTTGAGTCTGGACAAGAATCTAAGTTTTCTAAGTTAACCCCTGCACTGTACTGTACTGTACTGTACTGTACTGGGTCAAGGAATGTGAATTCAACAATTGTAACCAAACCATCAATTGAATGAACTATGAACACTATGGACACCATTGATCTAGTTTGCACGACAGCCAAAGGAGAACTGTGGGATAGTTAAGGAGATCAGGGCTTTTTGGTAGGAGGCAATCCTACTGGAAACCACTAGAAGATTTATTTATTTATTTATTCGATTTATATACTGCCCCCCTCTCCCCAAAGGGACTCGGGTCGGTGATGCAGGGTTTTTGGCATGAACCATGTCATTTTAGCCCAATTCCCTGATGTTCATCCATGTGTTCAACATGCAACATCTTGAGCCATGACATTAGGGAAAATATCATTTTTAGAGTGGAATATCTTAATCTATATCATTGTGGCTTAGCTATGGGTAGATACCAGGGGTGGGATTCTACCAGTTCGCACCTATTCACTAGAACTGTTTGTTAACATTCTAAGCGAACCGGTTCTTAGAAGAAATTACTGGCCTAATCCTGTAAGGAAGGCAGGAAGGAAACATTTTGGTGTTGCTTATAGAAACTGCTTCTTTGTTAACCCTTTTTGCATGCTTGGCAGGACTAGACTTCCTGTCTCAGGAATGTCTCTGGAGTTTTTTCCCCTCCTTTGCTGGTACTTTGCTTGTGTGGAGTGACCATTCATAGTGACAATGACACTGAAAAAAGTGACTTATGACCGTTTTTCACACTTACAACTGTTGTAGCATCCCCACAGTCATGAGAGGCCAGGCGAAGAGATGTGTGCCTCAATGTGAGTGATATTGAGTTGGCTACACCCAATAACACGACCACCAAGCCACGTCCACCCAGTTACATGACCACTAAGCCATGCCCACCAACTAAGCCACATCCACAGAATTGGCTGTTAAAAATTTGAATTCCTCTCCTGGTAGATACTTAGCTAGAATTGATGCTTTGAAGGGGAAGGCAGAGAAAAAAATGGTTAGATAGTATCATTGATAGCAGTAGCAATAGAACTTAGATTTCTATACCATTTTATAGTGCTTTACAGCCCTCTCTAAGAGGTTTACAGTCAACCTATTGTCCCTAACAATCTGGGTCCTCATCTTACTGACCTCGGAAGGATGGAAGGATGACTCAACTTAGTGCCTGGTGAGATTTGAACTGCCAAATTGCAGGCAGCCAGCAATCAGCAGAAAAAGCCTGTAGTATTGCACTCTAACCACTGTGCCATCTTGGCTCATGAATTTGGGCAAACTCTGGGAGACCATGGAGGATAGCTTAGCATGCTATGGTCCATGGAGTCACAAAGAGTCAGACATGACTTAGCAACTAAATGACAACAAAATGGCATGAGGACATGTCCTCTAGAAATGGATGGTTGGTCATCATTGCATGCAGATGAGGAAAATGTATGGATATGGCCTAAGACCTCTCTGGCTGCTTTCCTGCTGTCCCCAAATCCAAAGACTGCATCCTAATTTTGATAAAATATTTAAATAAAATAAATAAAATAAAATATGTTGGATCTTTAACAGCCCAAATTTTCCACTGTTTGAAGACTATATGAAACTTCGTTGTATTGCTGCAGACCTAGTTTTAAAAGACAACTTAGCTCAAACTTCAGTATAATGTTAAGCATATTAAATAACGTCTACCTAGCTATTTGCATTATGCCAAATCAGCTGTATTGCTCCAATATGGTGCCATGTGTGCACAAAAGCCTATAGCATTGCTAACAGGTGTTGAGGAAAGTGTACTTGACAGAAATATTGACAACAATATTGGTTGGAGAACAAAGAACTGACATATAAATGAAAGATTATGCTTAAATTCTCTTGCACTTATACTATAAATCAATGTTTCTGTTTACATTTAGAGCAGTATACTGGGTAGGTTATACTTTATAGAAGTTTATTTCATTTAAACAAAAAATAAAAATAAATTAAAATCATATTGTAAATCAAATCTTTAAGGTTTACAAGCAAAAAAAAGACTGACTACCTTTAAATGAGTGCTACTTTACAATCCTTTTTAATATAACAAACTGTCTTTCTGTGTTTTTGGCTAAGCTGGTTTCTATTACAGTATTATTTTAAATGTATCCTTCTCTCTCTCTCTCTCTCTTTCTCTGTGTGTATGTGTGTTTGGTATGGTGTGTGAAAAACTTTGCAGCAGAAGTGTAATGTTCTAGGTATTAGTCCATTTTCCTTCTGGAAATTGAGTACATGAGAAACCAACATACCAACATTTGTCCAATGGATGAGTAACATAATTGATCGAATTGAAACTGATCAGAACCTACTTAGAGGATAACCAGGTATATTTGAGTGGTAATATAACAAATTATCATGATTCAGTAGAATGCTTCAATAACAATTCACCCAAAAGCTAACCTACAGATTACAGTAAATCACCATTTAATGAACTGCCAAAGTGATCAAAGTGATTTCTTTGATCAGTTAGTCCATATATGGAATGCTGATAGATGCAAAGATTCCAGAGTCAGAATGACTCACTAATTGGGTTTGGATGAACACAGAATAAAAACAGCATTCTTTGGGTGTTCTAAAGGCCAAAGAAATACAAGCTGTCAGTAAGAAAATGTTTAGGTAGTTGATTTCTCACATATGGACTTTAATATTGTCCTTTAGCACAGGGGTGTCAAACTCAAGTCTTGCGGGCCAGATCCGCCCCATGCGTTGCTTAGATCTGGTCCGTGGGGCTGCCCTGGAAACAGTGAAGGACTGATCCACAATGCGTCTGCCAGTGAAAATTGAGTTTTGGAGCTCCCAAACTTTGTTTTCATTGGCAAAGAGTTGCAGGAGGCCATTGCAACTGGAAATGGAGCTCAGGAGCCCGTTTTCACTGGCAGAGCACTCGTGCCACCACAGGAGCCCCAGACCTGAGTGACATCAAGCTGACCACACCCATCCTGGCCACACCTCCCCAAGGTCAAACACAACCCTGATGCGGCCCTCAATGAAATCAAGTTTGACACCTCTGCTTTAGCAGAACAAAGTTCTGGATGTGTAGGTCATTTGCAAGCCTACTTCTTCTGATAACATTAGCCACCAAGATATTATCACATGGAACAATGTCTCTTCCCGTGTTATGCAAGACTGCCAGTATTCTGTTCAGCAGGACACATTGATCTGGGATGGCTTTGAGAAAAAAGATGCTCTTGAAAGCACTACAAAGCAGAATTTGCTGGCTACTAAAGGTACAGTATTTTGAGGCAGAGTTATCACCCCATCCCACCCCACCCGGTTTTAGTTCTGAATAAACTTCTGAAATGCTCTTCAATTCTCAGCGAGACAAACATTTCAATTTTCTGCAGTATTAGCAGGAGCAACTGTGATGGCTAATTGTTGCCTGTAGCCTTTCTCTAGATCTGCTCATGCACTTTCAGATACTCTGGCAAAGACAGCGTTTATACATTTTCTGGTCACTAAGCACTCAAGTAATATGGTAAGTGATCAATTTACAATTGGCCAACAATGCGTTAAAAGAATAGAGCAGCCAAAGGTTGTGAGTAAATACAAGCATCCAAATATGCTTCCACAGCCATGCTTACTTTTTTAAAAAAATCTAGTTTAACATATGAATGTAATATATAAAAAGAAAATCAGAATGTTACTCTTTTTTGTACAAAATGTTTTATGTAAAAAGAATTAATTGGTACAGTCACCCTGTGCACCCTGCTCAGATGATCACAATTCAGTTAGTATAGATAGAAGGAGATGTTCTGTCAAATAGCCTAAGCCATGAAATACTAAGTCTAAGCCATGAAAAATCTTTGAGGTAATAAGTAGATCTTTGTATTTCATCCAGAAACAAATTTGCAGTCAATGCTGAGCTTTAAACACTGTGTGATACATGTTGTTTTGTTTTGTTATCATTTGCACCTTCCTAGCCAAATTGATTGCCAAGTATCATATCAGCTGAAGTTTCAAAATTTGGCATGAGGGCAGCCCCAAATAAAGTATATGGCGATTGTTGATCCTGGAGATTATCAGCATTTGTACTTTTTGAGATAATTTTCTTCCAGGAATGGACAGCACTGGCATATCATCTAAACCTTGTTGCTGTTTTTTTAAAGGAAATCCAAGGAAATCTGAAAATCTGAAAAAGATTCAGGCCAAATTGCACCTTTCTTTCTTCTGGAAGAGTATAGTCCCATTTAGATCAGGTTGCTCTAACACCTCTCAGGATTTATAGCTATACAATGAATAGAATAACAGAGTTGGAAGGGAACTTGGAGGTCTTCTAATCCAACCCCCTGCCTAGGCAGGAAATCCTATACCATTTCAGACAAATGGTTATCCAATCTCTTCTTAAAAACTTCCAGTGTTGGAGCATTCACAGCTTCTGGAGGCAAGTTGTTCCACCAATTAATTATTCTGTCAGGAAATGTCTCCTTAGTTTTAAGTTGCTTCTCTCCTTGATTAGTTTCCACCCATTGCTTCTTGTCCTGCCCTCAGCTACTTTGGAGAATAGCTTGACTCCCTCTTCTTTGTGGCAGCCCCTGAGATATTGGAAGACTGCTATCATGTCATTTCTATTAGATTAGACATACCCAAATCCTGCAACCATTCTTCATATGTTTTAGCCTCCAATCCCCTAATCATATTTGTTGCTCTTTGAAGCTCAGTAAGCACTACTGTCTTGCCTGGATTAAATTTCCATTTAATACAGGGCTGTCAAATATGCAGCCTATGAGCTGGAAACATCATGTGCTGGCCACGCCCATGCCTGGTTTAGAAAAGGGGAGAAAAGTCGTAATACATCATGTGACACCACTGTGACAACACAAGTTTGACATCCCTGATTTAATATTCTTCATCCAATCCATTATTGACTGCAAGCAGGCCTTCAGGATAGCCACACTGTTTTCTGAAGACATCTCACCGAAATAGATCTGTGTGCATATTAATGGCCCAGAGCTCAGATCTCCCAATTATCATCCCTTCTTTCAGCTTTATGTCCATGTTGAGAAGCACTGTGGACATAATAGAGCCCTGGGGTACACTATACTGTACTTTCTATCTTGAAAATGTACTGCCTTCAATATCTGAAAAATATCCTAGAAATATAAATGGACCTTGCAAGGCCTACACCCCCTTTTCAAAATCTTTCAGGTAATCCCTGAAAAATGATCAATGCCACTGAAAGCTGCTGAGAGATGTAGAAGAACCAACAGAGGTCTCAGCCCTTGCCTTATAAAGGGTGACCAAGACAGTCTGGATCTATACTCTACCATGAAGTCAATCTGAACTATGTGAAGATTATCATCCTACAGAAACTTCAAAAACCACTTTGAAGAGCAAACTGTTTCACCTTCATAGGAAAAGGCTGCTCTTCGATTCTTCACAAGTGAGGCTATAGGGACATGATACTTTGCATTTGTTTATATTTCTTTTTTTGAATGTGTGTGTGAATGTATATATTTGAGATTCTCTGGTTATTCTGCAACTCTAGTAGCAATTTCAGTCTATGGAAACGAATGGCATATAAGTTACATGAACAATAAACAGAACTTGAAGCAGTCTTATTACCCAAAGGGAATTACCAGACACCTCCCTGTAATTGACTCTGTGTTGAAAGGGGCATCTAACCTGGCTCAAACATGAGAGATTTTAAGCACAAAATCATTGGAAGCATTGCAATGAATGGGGTCATCTGTGAAGTGAGTCAGAGAGGGTCGGAATGGTTCTGTTCATCATCCTAGTGGGCTCTTTTTCCCAGTTACCAAAGAGAGTATAGATAGAATCACTAATAGAACCAATCCCCAACATTTCACAGTCACCTTGGAATCTATTGGGGTCCCTTTTGAGCGAGCTATCGACATTAATTCCCCCATCCCTTCAGAAATAAGATGCAGCTATCAATCCAATCTTAATTGGGTAGTGATTCATCTGTGATAGTGAGAAACCCTAAGCCATCTCCAGACTCAGAACAATATTTTGAGCAGAATAAAAATCAAATTGAGTGGGCAATCTACGTCATGTGGTGATTGTGAACTAATTACGACTAAATCGGTTTTGAGGGCTTCTGTGAACTTGAGTTCTTCCAGACAAACCTGCCAAAGAACAGATACTGAAATCCTCCAGCCCCATAGAAAATGAAACTATTTATATATTCTGATAGCAAGAGCAAGAGCGCTTAGACTTATATACAGCTTCACAGTGCTTCACAGCCCTTTCTAAATGGTTTACAGTGTCAGCATATTTTCCCCAACCCTCTGTTTCCTCAAAAGGATGAAAAGTTGAGTCAATCATGAGTCAGGTCAGGATTGAACTGCTGGCTTTGGACAGAGTTTGTCTATAATACTGCATTCTAACTACTGTGCCACCAGGGTTCTTTTGATGAGGCTTAACTTGTGACCAAACCACTCAATTGTGACTTTGTTTCTTGATTTTAAAAAATCAAGAAAAAAAAAATCAAGAAACCATGCAGTTATGCCTGTCTCATCAGATCCAGTAATCTGTGCGTTTGCAGTGACACACCCATTTCTAAGATTTGCCATGCCTTTCTTTTCTTTTTTTGGTATAACATTTATGCAGCTGAATTAGTTATTTTTCAATAGGACATAGAAAATGTGTTGGATTGGATTTATGATTAAACCCATGTGAAACTGAAACTGAGTGCATGAAAATGGATGCATGCAAATGATCCTGAGCCAACTGAAAAACCCCAAAAGGAAGAAAAACTTGTAGTTATTTGTGGAAGTACTGTAGATTGCAATTTCTAGGCCATGTGTGGTTCCAGCAGCCAAAGAGGAAATCTATCCACCTGCTTTAAGGTGGAATGTGCCACTCAGCTGGTACTTTAGGGCTGGTTAAGGAAAAATAGTGTAAACGGACCACATAAATCTAACACTCAATCTTATTTGTTTTGTTGAAACAGTTTAACTTCCTCTAAAATCTCCCAGAAAAAGCTTTTTTTTTTTTAACCTTCAAATCAGCCTTGGCTATATGTGGACAAGTCTATGTGGTTTTACATTTTGAGATTGGTTTGCCATTGCTTTCTTCCTAGGGGCCTGCCTTAGGCATGAAAGCTGGCTGGGTGACTTAGGATCAAGCCCTTTCTTTCAACCCAACCACCTCACAGGATTGTTGTCAGGAAAAAGAGGAGGAAGGATGAGTAAACATGTTTGCCACTTTGAGTTACTTATAAAGTAATAAAGATGGAATAAAAATGAATAAATTGATACAATAAATAACAGAGAGTGACTGGAAGTCATCCAGTTGGCTTCCACACCTAAGGCAAGAGTGGAACTTAGTTTTCCCTGTTCCTAGATTAGTGCCTCACCTATGGATGTAAGCATGGGTGGGATTCAAATTTCTTAACAACCGGTTCTGTGGGCGTGGCCTAATTTGTGGGTGTGGCTTGGTGGTCATGTGACTGGCTGGGCATGGCTTGTATGTAAATATTGTAAATATATATGTAAAGATTGAATTTTTTATTTTAAAAAAGAGCAACTTTTACCCAAAATCAGGCAAAGCAGGCAGGCAGATTGAGTTGCTTGCAGAATCACAGACTCACTCATAGATCTACTTTTCTGCAATCTGCTGCCTGAGTCTGCACTGAAAAATAGAAGTTTCAATCCTAAGAAAGGTTCAGCTCTGCTCTCAGGCCACTTCTCCCTCCCCCAACCCCCTGAATACCACCCCTGACTAGGTCTCAGGAAAGCCTCCTGGGCGGGGCAGGTGGGGAGGGGAAGAGCCAGCCAGTGGTGCGATTTGCCGGTTCTCTGAACTGTGCAAAATCATAACAATCAGTTCTATTGAACTGGTCCGAACTTGTAGAATCCCACCCCTAGATGTAAGGTAGTCATTGAAACCTTAAAGAGATGACCGACAAGGAAAAGGGATATATACAGAAAAAGAAACTCAGGGACCATTTTCTAACATTTTGACTTTCAACATGACAAGTTGGGATGCCGACAGTTCAGATAGCATGATGGAACTGTGGTGGACTATGTGACAGCTGGGGAGAGCCCAAAGCAACTAATCTTGCTGTAATGATGATGGAATTGTCCTCTTCTCTCATTTGGCAGCAGTATGATAGAATGGCTGCCCAGTGGCTGATAACTGAGGCAGAGAATGATGAGCAGAAGGATTCTGTCGTTTCTTGTGTCAACTGTACAACATTGAGGTCTTTCAGTGGATCTAACATTGGCTGGCTTCTTGACAATATGGCCCTATACATTTGAATTCTAAAGCATGAGGACACAAATATTCAATGACTTCTCAATGTGTTGCTGTTGTCATCTTTTACATATGTCAGAATCTGTTTTGGAAGGGGAGGCCGAGCAGCTGACAGGGAGTGGGAGTGTGGCTCTGTTTGCTGTGGAAGAAACTTAGGAAGGGCAAAGGCCAGCTGGGCAGAGCAGGAGAGAGATAGAGCAAGGGAGAGGGAATTCAGAGGAAGATCCAGGCCCACCCACTCTTCATCCTAAGGTATGCAGGGAGGAACAGAGAAGGGAGCAACATGAGTTGTGTGGTTTAAGGGGAAGGAAAGGCCCTGATTCCCTTCATTAACTACAGTTGGGAACACAGTGTTTAAAAGAGGAGTTTGTGCACAACAACTTGTTGGAAACAAATTGTGTATTATCTTGTTTTGTCGAGGCTTATCTGGGTTCTAGGCATCTTCCCAACTATGTATATTTTGTTAGCCTTTGAAGTCTGCAATTCCTTATCCTATCCTGTCCAGCTAATTGCTGCAGCATGGTTTGTGTGGATTTTTATTTACAGTTTGTATGTACTTTGTTTTCAGACTGAATTTCTTCCACTTAAAGACTGTTCTTGGGAGAGTTTTTTTCTCCAGCTGAAGGTAACCTGGACATTGCGGGCAAAGTTGGAGTTATTAAAGGGACATTTCTTGCTTATTTGACTATGTTGCCTTTGTGCCATGTCCCAGGTCATCACATCATATTTTGATTATCAATACTTGCATGGTAGGCAGACATTATAAATAGATTCAAAGCTTGACTGAACCATGTGCTTCTAGTATGAGAGGGAGGAGAGACCAAATTTGAAAAGACAGTACTCCAAGATTTGCCTTCCTTTGAAATTATAACAATGGAATTTAATTCTTTTTAGATTTTATCTCCTGGGAGCCTAGACTTCACATTGTAAAATGAAGACTAAAGCTTTCTCTTTTTCAAAAATTGAAGTAAAACAAAGTGAAAACAAATCTAAAAAAATGCTGTTAGTTTTTATTGAATTGTATTTTATACTGATGTGGATCTGTTATGTTTCAGCATTATATATTTGCTCATATATCCATCCCTGATGATGGATGGATGGGAAGGCTGAATTAATAACAGAGAACAACAGAAGGCATGTTATATCCAATGCTTGATATGCATGTAACACATCAAACAAAATGTAACAAATAGGCTGCATCCCATTATCACTTTTATAAAACTTCCCATTTCTACTGACTGCTTGAAATTGTAAAACAAGAAAGTTGTTGAACACTTGGGTGGTAAAGATATTTGGACAGGATGCCTCAATGCCAGGAGACAAGTTGAGTTCTCATTCTCTGGATGTATTCATATAGAAGACAGATAACCATCCATCCATCAGGAATGCTTGGCATCTGCATGCCTGCAAGGCAGAGGTGGTATTCAGCAGGTTCTGACCAGTTCTGGAGAACTGGTAGCAGAAATGTTGAGTGGTTTGGAGAACTGGCAAATACCACCTCTGACTGGCCTGACCCCCATCTATTCTTTGCCTCCCTGATCGGCTGGCTCTTCTTTTGTTGCCCTGCACAGGACAATGGAGCTGAAAAGCAGGTTAGTGGGGTGGGGAGGGAATGGGAAGGAATGGGAACATTTGCTAGACCAATACTTGAATACAGCTCATCAGTCTGGAACCCACACTACATATCTGATATTAGCACAGTTGAGAAAGTCCAGAAATATTTCACAAGAGTTCTCCACTCCTCTACTCGTTACAGAATACCTTATGCCACCAGACTTGAAATTTTAGACTTAGAAAACCTTGAATTATGCCATCTTCAGTCTGATCTAAGTATGATATATAAAATCATACATTTTATATACTTACCTGTCAATGAATACTTCAGCTTCAACCATAACAACACAAGAGCACACAATAGTTACAAACTCAAGGTTAACCACACCAAACTTGATGGCAGGAAATACGACTTCAGCAACAGAGTGGTCAATGTCTAGAATACTCTACCTGACTCTGTGGTTTCTTCCCCAAACCCCAAAAACTTTAACCTTAGACTGTCTACTATTGACCTCATCCCTTTTCTAAGAGGTCTGTAGGGGGCGTGCATAAGCACACCAAAGTGTCTACCATCCCTGTCCTATTGTTTATTTTATTCTTCTTATATGTATCCATTTGATGTATTCATAACTATGTATATACTTATACCTATTATCAATGATTGACAAATCAAATAAATAAATAAATAAATAAATGGAAATTTTACAGTATCCTTCCCCTGCCATGCCCACCGAGTCACGCCCACCAAGCCACACCCACCAAACCATGCCCACCAAGCCACACCCACCAAGTCATGCCACGCCCACCAAGCCATGCCTATAGAATTGGTAATATTTATTTTTGAATCCCACCACTGCTGCAAGGATCTTATGGATGAACTCCATGGCTCCAACAGTTCCTTTCAACCAGAATCCTAGGACTTCCTTTTCAGGAAGGATTTGCACAGGGCTGGTTGAAAGTGTAGCCTTGCACATGTTTCATATGACCAATGAAATTCAGTGAGGCTTGTTCCCAAGGAAAAGATATCATTGATGTATTCCATTGTCATTTGAAACTCTTGTTATGCAGTTGAAATGATTGAAATAGGGAACTAAAAATACACTAAGTGAATTGAACTTGAGAACTAGCACAACATATCCTCTTTTCCTTCCTCCTTTCCTCCCTCCCTTCCTCCCTCCCTCCCTTTCCTTCCTCCATTTCCTTCCTTCCTTCCTTTCCCTGAAAGAAGAATGGATCTGGAAATGTATAAAAACAAATGTATATACATTGTATAGACATTGATTAGGATTTTAATTACTTAATGTCCCCCATCACTGAGGTCATTCAGGATATCTAGGATGGACTTTTTTTATTAGCTTAGCTGCTGTAATATTGTTCGCTACCATAGCATCTCTGCAAGTGGGTATCCTTTCCACCTTACTTGATATTGCAGCTTTTCTCTACGATATCTAGAATCCAAAATTTCTTCCATTTTGTAATGCCTCTCTCCCTTAATCAGCAGGCCTTAAAGGACAGAAGCACTGACCAGTTGGGCTACTGCCATGCCTTTTTGCCTTTGGAGATGACTCAATATGAAGGTGGCCATTTTGTGCAGAGAACTGGGGACCTGGTAAACACTTGCAAGTGTCAGAAAGGAAATGTCACATAGGTCAAGAGCAGGGGGGATAATTTATTCACACCTGAATAAATTATTCAAGGACCAGAGCTTTAGAGTAGGTATAGTCTATTTCACAACATCAGTCTGTCAACTCATCCCAACAAATTATACACTCCAACTCAGATTAAAATAAAAACCTCTTGATGTTAGGTTTTGTTTCTTCCCCCACTCTCACCTCAATTTTCTATCAAGGAATGAATTGTACCAGGCCGCTCTGAAGGGAGTGAAGAGTTTTACAAGGTTGGGAGGAAAAGTCCTAACAGGTAAAAGTTTATCCCACCATTTATTTTTTTTCTTTAGTGCTAGATTCCCCTCTTTCTTTTTCTTATTCAGAATGAATCTGCTTATCTGGAGCGGCCTGATGAAGATTCTTCCCCTCCAAGTGGTAAAAAGGGAAGTTGGAGGAAGAAGCCGAAGGCAAACCCCTTGGTGCAAACCCTAATGATCACTGTCCAATGATCAATTCAATCTCTTTGCTCCCTTCAGACTTTTTCTTTTAAGATGGGCCAAGAAAGATTGGACAATTAACTTTTGTTTTCAAATTTGCTATGTTAATTGGTGGGATAGGATACAGGATTTTTTTTTTTTTTTTTGGGTGATCATTGACGGACAGGGTGGTTCAGAAATGTTCTTAAATAATAAATAAGCAAATATTTTATATGGAGACATAAGCAGAATATCCATCCTATATGGGTCCTGTATGGAAGAAAAATCCAGATCAGCAGTGCAAAATGTTCACATACCTTCACATACCATCACCTTCACCTGCATATATACAAGGCTTGAACAGAAACAACTGATTGTAAAATGGATTGGCCAATGGAGATTTATCAGATCTTCTTGTAGTCCTCAAGACAATATGCCACAATTTTGTGTGTGAGAGAAAAAAGTCTCATCAGGATAGATCTGCTGCACTCAAATATCCCCAATCTTTCACATACACACTTTCGTACACTGTTGTCTGAAAGATATATTTTACTTTATGCATATTTATGCTACCTCCTCAATAGAAACAGTTTTGAGCTGATAAATGTTTTGAGATGACTACCAGCCCAGATTTTATGCAGATTCTGTTTTAGAACCAGAACATATCATTACCTCCATTTATTTATTTACAAATGTTCAGGTCACTGGTTAAAAACTAAAATATTCTATAAAGAACATTGTATCCTCTGAAGATAAATAATATGACACCTATTATTTTACCTATTGTAAAAACCCAGTATCTAGCAGCAGAAACCATCATATGCTTTTGGTAGATAAGAAGATAATGCAGTGACACTAAAGCAAAGAAAATGATGACTGAGCATGTTGAGAACCCAGGAGATATGGATGTCCAGGAACAGTGCAGTCAGTTCTTGAGAGATATATTGCCAGAGCTTCTTCTATTTCATTTAATTAAAACACCATTTGAAGTCACTCCATTCTTCACAGAGGAAAATTCCATTACTTAAACATCTCTCATAGAAAAAAACCAACGGTGCATCATCTGACATTCTGAAGAAAATCAAAATCAAACACAAGAGCTTTTGTAACTGCAAAGTGAAAAATGTTTCTCGTATAGCTATAACAATCTTTGAAGTGATCATGCTTTCCGATGTTGGCTTTCTAGCCAGAACAGACATACTGTATAATACACAAGCGCAATCACGCACCATGGCTAATCTTTTATTTCCTTTGTAAAATTATCCTCTTTAAGTCGATGAAAAAAGAAAGAGACATTGTTATCAAGAATAAGCGAACAGTATCAACAAGAAGAAGAGAGAGGAAGAGGGAGAGAGGGAGAGAGAGAGAGAAAGAAAGAGAGAGAGAGAAAGAAAGAAAGAGAGAGCACTAAACTTAAGTTCCTTTTTTAAATTTTGTCAGGTATATGTTAGATAACAGATAAAGGCATAAATATTATTATTAGTACATGAAATGGATACGAATGAAAAAAAGGAACATTTGGACAGGGACGGTAGGCACACTGGTGCACTTTATGCACACTTTATGCACATCCCAGAATTGAATTTTTGGGGGTTGGAGAAGAAACCACAGAGTCAGGTACTGTATTCCAGGCATTGACCACTCTGTTGTATTTCCTGCAATTGAGTTTGGTGAGGTTTACCTTGACTTTGTATCTATTGTGTGCTCATGTATTGTTGTGGTTGAAGCTGAAGTAGTTATTGACAGGTAGGACATTGCAATAGATAATTTTATACACTATGCTTAGGTCAGACTGACCTCATAATACTCATAATAGAGAGAGAGACCAAGCAAAAGAATTTTCCTGTTGTATAGTAGCAGGGGAGTGCAGAGTTTTCTTCAAAATGGTGTATGTGTGTGTACCCTAATCCAAGCACTGCACCATTGTTCTGCTCCCATCTCAAAGGAGCAAAAGCTAGAAGTTCCTCTCTGCCTGTGAACCTCTTGAGCCAGCAGACATGGCTCAGCCAACCGAGCAAAACAACTGACATTCTCATTTAACCAGGTGATTCCGACTCATTGACCATTATAATACTTACCACATGCTAAACAACAGTTCCTCGGGTTTCCACTGACAGTCAGAGTTTGCCAAAACTGTCATGTCTAACTTTCAACAAAGTTCTATTGGACCTTAAAGAGATCCAAAGAGGAGGACAAGAAGGTAGAGAGTGAGCAGCTGGAAAGAGCTTTGGATGAATCCTACTTCAAATCTAAACAAGACAAAATATTTCTATCAGTCTGCTTAGCATTTTAGTTTCCTTAATTGGCAGGTTATTGTTTCATTTTCTTAAGCATCACTTAAGTACTTCCCATACCCCAAAAGGCTGTCAATATTCTTTCAAGGACTCTACAGCTCAGAGATTTAGAAATGAATTTCAGAGATGTTCACCTTGAGGTCAATGGTTTTGTTCTGGCCTGGATCAAATCATGACAGCTCATTTTTAACTAATGTGCAATGGGTTAAAATAATCTTTGTTCCCCTTCCAGTTTTTTTGTACCTGCACATCCCAAAGCTCATGTTAAACATATTCATCATTTCCTCCATTGGAGACACCTTGAAAAATTAGTCCGGATTGTATCAGAGGCACAACTGTTCTCTTGTAACATGTCTGCCTGCTGCTATTGAAGTAAGGCAATCAGTTGGAAGAAAGCTAACACAATGCATATCTCAACCCTATAGTTTTCTTTCATACAATCAATTCAGTGCAGTATTTCAAGAAACACTGGCAAAAAGAAAATGTTCTTTAGAGAATTTGGCACGGCTCTAAGTTTGCCAAGCTTTCTCGGAGATTAAAGAAAGGAAAGTACCTCATAGCTACTTTAATTCTGGCTAGTCTTCATCTTGCTCATATTGGAGAGACCGAAATATTCTATACTCCATTCCCACTGGGATTCCAACAGGACTTAATTTTAATCCCCAATGAATATAAATCCTATATTGTTAAACAACTTCTCTTAAAAGATTCTATGTGTTTTTTTTTTTAAGGAAAGAGGTGAAAATAATATCACCTTAATTTTGTAGCTACAGCAAAGCTAATAGTGGGTTTTTTCCTTCTTTTTTTTTTTCATTTGTAACAAAAATTGAAAATAAATACTGAGGCCCCCATGTGGAATAGGATCACTATGCAAATGGTAAAAAGCTTTACTATTTCGTCTCCAGATACTTCTCAAAATTCCCCACTAGAAACAAGTGGGAAGATTTTTTTTAATTAATTGACAATATTTGGGGGACAAATATTTCTCTTGGGAAAGAAAGAATTTCAGAAAATTCTACCTGTGTCCCTCTTTAATCTTTGGTTTGAACAACTATGCAAAGTTTTTGAAAGATCACTTTCACAAATACCAACTCATTCGTGCACTGAGGTCATCTGAGATAAGTCTTTGCTTATGGTCCTGTTCGTGGATTCAGTTTATAACGTGCCTCCAAGGAATAAGGTCTTCTTAAGGGCAAACCTCCAGTTATGAAACAATATAGCAATAGCAATAGACCTATATACCACTTCACAGTGCTTTACAGCATTCTCTAAGAGGTTTACAGAGTCAGCCTATTGCCCCCAACAATCTGGAGCCTCATTTTACTGACTTCAGAAGGATGGAATGCTGAGTCAATCTTGAGCCAGTCAGAATCAAACTCCTGTCAGTGAGCAGAATTAGACTGCAATGCTGCATTTTAACCTGTGTGACACCACGGTTCCTGAGGTGATTACAGTTGCTTCCCAGTATCTGATCCTAAATAATTAAAGATGAATTTCAGGGTAACAACTGCCCCATGTTTGATACTTTTTTTTAATCAACTCGATTATCATGATTTGGAATATATGCTTATTATTGCTTGTTTTATTTGTTTTCACTGAATGTATTCTTTGTATATTTCTACTTGGGGATCCTTTGGGATGAAAATCTGTACACAAATATGATGATGATGATAATGATGATGATAATGATGATGATGATGATGATGATGACGACGACGACAATGATGATGATGTCAAAAGGAAAAACACAGATTTGTTAGGTGGAAAAATTGCTGGCAATTTTAGTTATGAAGTTGCCCAAATCTTAGGAGCTCAGATGGATCAGCTCTCTATGTTTTTTTCCCATTAGTTTGACTCTCTCCACCCCCACTTTGGCCAATCTTGCTAGAATGGTTTCAGCGTTTTATATTTATACACTCTTTGCAGAATTTGCTGATTGGCATAAATATTTGCTGACATTTTCTTGAGAAGCTGTTCTGAACATTCACAATCTTAGCCCAATCTTAATTTTACAAATGAACAGCTTTTAATTTCTCATTTACAACTGAAACACCCTTTTATCTATGGTTAATATATTTTCATTTCTCTGGGTGCCATAAACATATTTTTACATTAATCGGGAGTCTTGAGGGATTCCATTAAATTACCTTGTTTGGAGAGACAAAGCTGTCAATTCAGAAAAAACTATAGAGTACCTTTCCCCCCCTAATGTACCTGTTTGACCTGTTACTTCATAAACTGTGTCCTCAGTTAACAGTTTTGCTATCCAGTGAGATTAAAAAATTGAATCATTTTTTCTTCAAATATAATTCAGATGGAATGTGCAAAATATCTAATTTTCTAGATAATAAAAGCAATGGCACTCTTTTGTCACTGAGAAAAACATATACCTGGATTGAGATAGTGTGTGTGTGTGTGTGTGTGTGAGAGAGAGAGAGAGAGAGAGAGGAATAAAGAAAAAGAAAGAAAGAATGATAGTCTATCATCTATCTATCTGGCAAATAGAATTCAAATGAGTTAAGGAAGTCCTGAGCTGCGTTACTGATTTTTTAAAGTTAAACCTCTCCTTTAGCATCTCTGTAGAAGCAGGATGCCACCCCCCCACCCCACCCCCCCAAAAAAATACTTTAAAATCATGGCAGTGCAGCTCTAGGCTAACTTAATTAATTTGAAATTCTCTCTCCTCTATTTGCCAGATTTCCATCCAGCTATTTCTCGCTGCCCCCCCTTCCCCCGTCCTTAAAAGATCCAGTTAAATGTGAAGCCAGCTGTAAGTATGAGTCTATTGAATAGGTATAACTAAGCGCCGTCTGGTAGCCCTGAGCATGGTCACATTTGTCTCACAGCATACAGCCTGGCTGTAGCAACACAGCGGCACATGGTGACAGCAATTTGTGTTGATTTGCCTCCATAGCTAGTCATGCTGCTACAAACAGCAATTGATTATTAGGCTGTAGGTTTATTGACTGTCACTATGAACATGGGGTTTATTTTATTTTTATTTCTTTTTCTTTAAAAAAGGCAAGACATTAGATAGAAATAGATAAATGATAGATAGATAGATACACGATAGACAGATAGATAAGTAGATAGATATAGAGAATTAGAGGGGGGGAAGAGAAAGAGAGAGAAAAAAGAGAGAGAGAGAGAGCACTAGGGCAGGACTGTCAAACTTGTGGCCTGTGGGCCCGGTACGTCATGTTCTAGCCAGACCCATTTTAGTAAAGGGAGAAAAAGTTGTGATACATCATGTGACGTAGCCGTGACAACGCGAGTTTGACACCCCTGCACAAGAGGAATCAGACACTCCTTGCCAAAGGAATGGCAAAACAAAAAGGCATCTACAACTCACGATTGTTTTAACAAGACTTATTGAACTGGAATACCCATCAAACTGAGATATGACTGGTTGGTGATAGGGAACATGTATAGGAGAGAGAGAAATGGTTGTGCACAAGTGAAAGAGTTGGAGGGTGCAAAGACTTTTTAACTTCCGTTCAAATCCAGTCTTAAGATATAACCTTATATGGAATAAAAGTATTTTTTAAAAACAAAAGATTCAATGGAACTTCTTATTCTTGGGTAGAAAAGTATATAAAGTGCAAAAAAAGCTGTAGTGAGGGTGCTTCAACTATCTCTTTCCACACAGCCGGGAATTTCAAATTTAGTTGTTGCATCACTGGTTTCTAGTAAAAAAACAAACAAACAAGTACCATAGTTCTCTGCAAAGATTTTATTTTCATCCTAATTTGGCAATCGTGATTCAAATAAATTCAAATCATCACCATCACCATCATCTTAGCCATTGTCAATCCCCATGATGGTGAACCTATGGCATGCCCATTTGTGTGGGCATGCGAACCCCAGGCAAACTTACCTCACTGCGCATGTGTGCTCCTCCCAGCTGATTTTTGGGCCTTTTTTGGCCTGCCAGAGGCTTGAGGGATGTCTCTGCAGGCTTTGCTGAAAAATAGCCCGCTTCATCACTTCCTGTATTTCCAGAAATACCGAAGTGATGAAACAGGCCCATTTTTTGGCCTGCAAAGCCTGCAGAGGCATCTCTCAAGCTTCTGGCAGACCAAAAAAGGCCTCAAATGGGCTGAAAATCAGCTGGGAGGTGCAGTGCAGGTAAGGGAGTGGCGGGGGGTGGGGAATTGCACACGCATGCACAGGGGATGTGGGGGAGCTGCGCACATTGCATTCTGGATGCTGGCATGTGAGCGTGCGCGCAAGTGCACACACAATTTTTGTCACAAGACCCCAAAAAGGTTAGCCACCACTGATCTATCCACTGCAGGATGAAGGCCTCTTCTGCCTGTTCCCAACCAATACAGTTCTGAGTTTTATTTTGCCAATTGAGCCTGTAATACTTGCTGATGTCATTGATTGATCTTATTTTAGGTCTTTTTCGTGGATGCTTTTTATCAATCCATTCTAGAACTGCCTTGGTCCATCTGCTAATCAGTTCTTCTTGCTATGTGACCAGCCCATTTCCATTTCAATTCAAATCAGTTTGAAAATCCAAACCTCTGTTTCTCGGTGGAAATTAATCCATGGATACAACTTTTTTTCTGTTTTACTGATGTGGCTGTCATGCTCAGAGATGTTAAATCTATGCTATACAAATGTCAATCTCCTTCTACAGAATTCTCAATAAATGAAAAGGAACTTGGTATTAATTGCCTTTAAATTTTTGTTTCATTTTTTTTGTTTTTACATAAAGAAGTAGTAGATAATACTGGAAAAAAATGGCAGAATGTGCAGGATACTTCAAATTATTATTCTGTCATCTTTGAAGAAGTCTGTCTCCTGAAACTGTCTTAAATTATTCTGACTTGGATTGGGATTCAAGCTAAATTCTATAGTCACTTCTAATTATGATCACCTCTGAGTATGAAAAGAAATACTCGGGCAAGGTTACTTTTAAAGCAATTTTGTAAAGCATACAGCATTATCTTGGAGGCAAATGAAAGGAAAGTAGAAAAAAATGAGTAAGTATTTTAAAGATAGAATTTTTACTGACTTGGATTCCAGTTCCCCTGCCTTTTAAGCTTTCTGAAAGTATGATGTTTCTTTATATGATTTCCACACTCCTTTCCTGGGGAGGTATGTGGGAATTTCTCTATTTTTACGTACTCTTAAACGTATCTTGTGGGGCTCTTTCAGTTACATGCCCTGTTAACCCGTTGATCCTTCTACAAATCTATTTCTAAGCCTCCATCCTGATATTTGAGAACTTAAATCCAAGTTCTCCTTTTAGCTCCCTAATCACGGAAGATTTAAAACTGCAGAGAAATCCTGCACTGTAATGTCCTCACCCTCTGACATTCTTCTCCTTGTATCTACGTGCGACAAGCATGGGAAGAGACTGGTAATTATTTCAACAGGAAAGATGAAGACAGGAAATGATACCAGCCCAATGAAATAGGGCTGTCTTTCTTTCAATTTCTCTTCCAGACCTTGGGAAAGAAGTTGTCCCATGGATGTATTGATTTCAGTTATTAATTTCACACAAATTTTATAGCTCAGGGTGACTTTCTGTGTGGTGGCATCTTCATGGGATAGGCACACATATAATATTACAAACCCACCTGATACAGGGATTGTTTTATGAAAATGTGACGTCAACATTAGCTGCAACCAGAGCATGCAGTTTAGATAGAAATGTTAGATTTGAGTTGTTAGATTTCAAACCTTTGCCTGGATCAGCCGCTTTTTGAAGAGATTATCGGTCAAAATCTCAGAAATAGAATCTCATTCCGATTATCGTTTCTTCCCTGATTGGCAGATTAATTTACAGGTGCTTAACCTGAGCAGGCAAAATTGCTCCTATAAAGAAGTTTTCAATATGTCAGAAGGAAAATTGATTGAATATGTGACTGGAGTAATCATATTAATTAGGTCTAATTTTTAATAGATATAGATAATTAAATGAAACTTTAAAGTGCCATGTGGCTTTTGGCACACCCTTCAAAGGATAAGGAAGCAAAGGTGGTATTCAATAGGTTCTGATCAGTTCTGGAGAACCAGTAGCAGAAATTTTGAGTAGTTCGGAGAACCAGAAAATGCCACGTCGAACTGGCCCTACCTCCATCTATTATCTGCCTCTCGAGTCCCAGTTGATTTGCTGGGTCTTCCTTTGTTGCCTGCACAGAAGAATGGAGCTGGAAAGCAGGTTAGTGGGGTGAGGAGGAAATGGAGATTTTGCAGTATCCTTCCTCTACCACACCCACCAAGCTACACTACACCCACCAAGCCATGCCCACAGAATTGGTAGTAAAAAAGTTTGAATCCCACCACTGCAAGGAAGGCATTATTTTTCTACAAAACCTTATGTTTCTGGAATAAGTTCACTATTGCAGTTTTAAACTGATTTTATTTATTTCAATTTAACAGGGTAAAACCAGCTTAAATAAATCAATACTTTGATCTATGCTTTGATTGATCATTAGCGGATCATCTTTCTCTCTTTAACAGAGTTACAGTGTTTAAGTAGTTTTGAACTATTAGCATTACAAAGTCTGGATGCTGTAATATAGATTTTTCTTTAATAAAATATCCTGTATGTCCCAGATTAAAGCAGGAAGTATCACGTTAAGAGTTTTGCTCCTAAACCTTATTACAGTAAATCACATTTTATATACAGACATTACCATTTTTTTTCCTTTTAACTAATGCCCTTTGAGTATTAAACTTCAGATACACCCTGAAAATCCAATAACAGTGGGCAGAGACAATATGAGTCTTACTTGGATGACATGGCTTGCAGGTGACAAGCATTAACTCTCCAAATCTCAGCTAAACATGGGATTCTTAGTGTTCTTAATTCATTTGGAAAGAAAAGATAATAACCTGAATTGAATCTCTCTACCCATGTGAAATGGACTCCAGGGATTCTTCTGCTGCAGATTAAAAGGCACTAAAACATCGGAAAGAAGGCTGTGCTAATAAATCTGTGCTTGCCATCTATATCAAAATTGGAAAACAAAGCCTGGAGCAGATTAGAGAGAGAATGGATTTTTAAAGACCAAGAGTACAAATTCTCTAAGACACAAAACAAGTGACTAAGAATTTGCGAGCAGAAGGGGGGCGGGAACAAGTAGCAAGGTGTGGATGAATGTGTTTTGTATTGGATGTTTTTGTATTTGAAATACTCACCTTTCATTGGTTACCGAATCGGCGGGAGATCCTTCTTCTGCCATTGGCTGGTGAGACGCGGGCAGCCTTTAAAAGAGAGGCTGCCGCAACTCTCAACCCGAGTCCGATCTGAAATAAACCAAAAGAGCTGGAATCACTTAAGTGTGTGTGCCTCATCTTTTCCCGCCGCTTAACACTGGTGACGAAGGTGGGATCGAGACAACACTATTAAGCGAGTGCGATAGCGGCGGAGATCGAGTGGCACCATGTCCGGAAGCAACACCCCGCCTGAACAATTCAACCCGGCAAAAGAGGAATGGCAGTCATACGTAGATCGATTCCTCATGTTCCTGGAAAGCAGCGACCTGAGCGGCGTATCGGAACATCGAAAGAGAGTGGTCTTCCTGACCCATTGCAGCCAGACTGTATTCCGCATGGCGAAAGCACTAGCATCTCCGATCAATGTCAAGACATTAACCTGGCCCGAGCTGGAAAAGATCCTGCGGGCGCACTACGCTCCAACAGTCTCCTGCCTGATTAAGCGCCACGAGTTTTATCTCCGGAATCAGAAAGAAGATGAAACTATCGCTGACTTCGTGGCAGCCCTAAGAGACATCGGCGGTGAGTGCGAGTTCTCGGATTTCGAAGAAGCCCTAAGGGACCAAATAGTGCTAGGACTAAAGGATCCAATACTTCAGAGCTGATTGTTAAACCGGCCCAAAATAACAGTGAAGGAAGCCATGGAAGAAGCCACCGCAGCCGAAGCCACCCAAAAATCAGCAGCAAAAATGAAAAAGATTAACAAAGCTGCAAGCTACAACACCAGAGAATCACCCAAACCAGAGGGGGATCAAGAGAAAACCACAACACACCATGAAGACCTGGAAACAGAAACCAGTAGCGAGGAAGACGATGTATGCCACCTGAAGACAGGAAGAGGGAAAAAAGAGCGGGCAAACAGAAGGTTCGAATTTGAATGTAACCGCTGTGGAGGAAATCACCCCCGGTCAGAGTGCCATTTCATCGACGCGATATGCAGGAAATGCGAGAAGAAGGGGCACATCGCAAGGGTATGCAGATCCAGGTCGAGCTATTGCCCGAGGCGAAAAGGAAGCCCTCCCCCAAGAGAAAGAGAAAGAGAAAGAGAAAGAGAGAAAGACGAGCAGCCGTTGGAGCCAGGAAGGAAGACAAAGGAGATACAAAGAATCAAACTACAGAAAAGAGGAAACACACCAAACGGTCATAATTGGACATTCAAATACAAAAAATGTGAGGAAAGTCCACATTCAAGTAAGAATTGAAGAACAAGACTGTGAAATGGAGGTGGACTCGGGATCATTTCTCTCTATGGTCTCGTGGGACACTATCAAAAACTTGATTCCAGACATCCAACGAAGCGAACTTGAAAGGCAAAATTTAACACTAAAAGACTACCAAGGTAACAAAATTCCTGTCGTGGGCGTTGGGCACTTCCAGGTCACTTTCAAAAATCACACCGAAATTCTACCACTAACAATCGTTGACCGGAACAGACCAAGCCTTCTAGGATTGGAATGGTTCGAACCGCTTGGAATTGGGATGACCGGCGTCAACCACATCTCAGACACAGACTGGGAAGCAGACCTCATCCAAGAATTCCAGGACCTGTTCAGCGGTGAATTAGGCAAGTACCGGGGTAACCCGATTTCTTTTAACCTAGACCCTAAAGTAGCCCCAATTAGACTAAAGACAAGGCGTGTTCCCTTCGCCTTAAAACCAAAAATAGAGGAACAATTAGATAAATTAATTAAGCAAGGAGTCCTCGAACCAGTTGACCACGCTAAATGGGAGACCCCCATAGTCACCCCAATTAAAGCAGATGGGTCGATTCGTATCTGCGGGGACTACAAGGCAACCCTTAACCACGCACTACAACAGAGTGCATACCCCCTTCCAGTCGTCCAACATTTGTTACACTCTATCAAAGGCGGAAAACTCTTCGCTAAACTCGATTTGGCCCAGGCATACCAACAACTGCCTGTAGACGCAAAAACAGCAGAAGCCCAAACAATTGTCACACACCGGGGCGCTTTTAAATGTAACCGCCTCCAATTCGGCGTTAGTGTGGCACCAGGCATTTTCCAATATTTAATGGAACGCCTCCTCCAGGGAATACCGGGAGTCATTCCATACTTTGACGATGTCCTGATTGCAGCTAAAGACAAAATGCAACTGCGAGACCGTCTAAGAAAAGTTCTCACCAAATTCGCTGAAACAGGTGTCAAAGTTAAAAAAGACAAATGCACATTAATCACAGAGAAAATCAAATTTCTTGGATACCTAATTGATGGCGATGGCATCCACCCTACAGAAGGAAAAATCCGCGCAATCAAAGATGCCCCCACTCCGACTAACAAGGGAGAACTACAAGCCTTTTTAGGGTTAATAAACTTTTATCATGTTTTTCTACCACAGAAAGCCACAGTTGCGGAATCTTTACATAGACTCCTGGACAAAGACACTGTGTGGAAGTGGGGCAATCGGGAGGAAACAGCTTTTAAAAAAATAAAGGACCTCATAACTTCAACAAAGGTACTAATACAATATAACGAGATTTTACCATTGATATTGACTTGCGATGCATCGCCTTTTGGAGTCGGAGCTGTTCTGAGCCACCTCTTACCAGATGGCAGAGAGGCTCCGATTGCTTTCTATTCAAAGACATTGTCTAAAAGTCAACGGAATTATAGTCAACTAGACAAGGAAGCACTGGCCATCATATCAGGTATTAAACGTTTCCACGAGTACCTCTATGGTCGCCTATTTTCTGTGATCACCGATCATAAACCATTATTGGGAATCCTGGCTGGAAACAAGGCGACCCCTAACATATTGTCACCCAGAATGACTAGATGGTCAGAATTCCTCGCTGCATACAACTATACCTTGTCTTACCGACCCGGTCCGTCTATCACGCACGCCGATGCGTTAAGCCATTGCCCATTGCCGGACAGTGACCCTGACCCGAACCCCAGCACATCCACTCTGCTGATTGAAGCCCTAACCAACCTTCCAATGACAGCGGCAGACATTGCTCACGAAACTGCTAATGACCATCTACTGCACAAAGTGGGGGTTTGGATTACCAAGGGATGGCCAGATTCTGACTTGCAAGACTTTTACAAACCCTTTAAACAGAGACAAACAGAACTTTCCGTACTTAAAGGCTGTATACTTTGGGGGGATCGGGTGGTTATTCCTCCAAGACTGAGGGATCCAATTTTGAGGCTCTTGCATGAAGGACACCCCGGGGTAGTTAAAATGAAAAGTTTGGCCAGAAGCTATGTCTGGTGGCCTGGGCTGGACAAAGACATTGTTGATTGGGTTGCGGGTTGCCATCCATGCCAAGCCTCCCGTCCCTCACCCCCGAAAGCACCAGTTGCTGAGTGGGATCTGCCCAGGGGCCCATGGTCGAGGGTTCACATAGACTTCGCGGGCCCGACAAAGGGTTATACGTTTCTAATCCTGGTAGACGCTTATTCAAACTGGCTAGAAGTCAGCCTCATGCAATCAACCGCCTCCGAAGCTGTCATTCGACAGCTCAGGAAATGGTTTGCCACACACGACTTACCAGACGTCCTAGTCTCAGACAACGGCCCTCAATTCACAGCTACAGAATTTGAGGGCTATTTAGCCAGCCTGGGCATACGGCATGCCCTAACCGCGCCGGCCCACCCGGCAGCGAATGGACGAGCCGAATGCATGGTTCGGTTCACCAAAGAGACACTCCACAAGTTAGGCCAGGGCCCTATACAAGCACGCATCGATAAATTATTATCTATACAACACACCACCCCCAGCAGCACCACGAACAAAACCCCGGCCGAGCTACTCATGGGGAGAAAATTACGCTCCCCTTTGGATAGACTACACCCCACATACTCCACAGACAAACCACTAGACTCTTCCAGCAAACTCCGAACTTTTCAAGTAGGAGATTTAGTTTACGCAAAAAATTTGGTGGGGCATCCTTTATGGGTGCCAGCCACCATCACCCAACTCACAGGCCCACGATCATACCGACTTACCACTTCTGACAACAGAAGCTGGAAGCGGCACATTGACCAACTTCGTTCCCGCACCCTCACTAGACCTTACGAGCACCCTGGGGGGAAGGGGATCAACCAAAAACCCAAGAAACAGCATACCCACACTCACCAAACAATCAAGGAACAACAGACCCACAAACAAATAACGATGACCTAACCTCCATGCATACACCCTCAACTCTAGCTCCGGTCGAGTTTCGCAGCTACGCACCTGAGCCAGGGGAACTTCCAGATGAAACACCAGACACGGCCGATGATAATCCAGGCCTGGAAGGGAGCGGCCTAGCCATCTCAACAAGTCGAGATGGGCCCGCTAGGAGTGGCTCGGCCGGCTCGACCTTCCAGAAGTTTCCCAGGCCAAGGACAGGAGGACCAACAGGTCCACCTGCACCGACCGTCAGCGATGAAGTGAGTGAGCTGCGCAGGTCCAGTCGGACCCACAGGAGCCCCGCCTATCTACCTGATTACATAACATAGGCGGAGCTCCTGATTGGTTGGACTGAACCAAGAGGGGAGGGGTGTTTTGTATTGGATGTTTTTGTATTTGAAATACTCACCTTTCATTGGTTACCGAATCGGCGGGAGATCCTTCTTCTGCCATTGGCTGGTGAGGCGCGGGCAGCCTTTAAAAGAGAGGCTGCCGCGACTCTCAACCCAAGTCCGATCTGAAATAAACCAAAAGAGCTGGAATCACTTAAGTGTGTGTGCCTCGTCTTTTCCCGCCGCTTAACAGAATGGTTTTGGCAAAAGTCCTTTGGTATGTTAGGAATGAACTAGGCAAATTGTTGGCTATATCATCCCCATTCACAAAATTGTGTCTTTCATTACGTAGAACAGGAGACGGATCACCTGATGTCCAATTTTCCATCTCAATCCTGCTGCTGTTATTTATATAACAAGGTTAAGGCTGGAATCACCAAAGCTTCCTTTGAGACCATCCATGCTAATTTCTAGTGGGTCTAGAAAGTTGTGTGTTTTTTCATAGATACTATCAATATAAAGATATATACTGGTAGATAATATTAATCTTTTGTTTATAATTTGTGTTTTTTTCTTTCCTTGTTTTTGCCTGCCATTTATCCCATTTAGCCAGTTAATTTTGTGATTTGACCATATTTAATACAGAAGCAGAGCTAATTTGGTGTAGTGGTTAAGGAATCAAACTAGCAAATTAGAGACCATGAATTCCAGTCCCACCTTAGACACAAGACTATCTGGGTGACCTTTGTGCTTGCTGAATTGAATGTCATTTATGCTTCTTCTGATCTACTTTGGTGACTGACTTGGATTGAATTGGTGATCTTATTGGGAAGGGAGAAAAACATATGGACCTTTTGTCAACAGCTCTGGTTTCTTCCATGTCTTGTTCTCTTAGATACATTTTTACAATGCATTAAAGAAATGTCCACCAGCATCCTCATAGGGGTGAGAGGAGTGACAAAAGAGCAGAGAGTGGCATCATAATGCCTTTTTAATCATCTTGCCTTGACACTCATTCTCTCTGGCACCTCCCTTGTAAATTCTTGTATTCATGCCCAATGAAATTGAAACAATATTTAGAAGCCATGATTTATTTTCTTTTGCAAAACATGAAAACATCACTAATCCACAATCTTTTTTTTTTTTTTTAAAGACTGTTAAAAACCACCCATTTCAGGTGAGATTAGAACTGTTCAAAACCACCCAGGTATTGTGATGCTTAGCAATAGCATCTAGACTTACATATCACTTTGTAGTCACATAATGCTTTACAGCCCTTTCTAAGCGGTTCACAGAGTCGGCAAATTGCCCCCAACAGTCTGGCTCCTCATTTTACCAACCTCGAAAGGATAGAAGGCAAAGTCAATCTTGAGCCAGTCAGGATTGACCTACTGGCAGTCAACAGAATTAGCCTGCAATACTGCATTCTAACCCCTGAACTGTCATGGCTTACTAACCTTCACTCAGGACTAAAACAGGTGATGATATCACAATAAGATCGCATGCATCATGACCAATGTTACTCAATTGTGAAAGTCATTTGCCACTCATCTCTCTGCCCAAACCGATATCCAAAATAGTAACTCAGATAAAAAGAATGGTTGACAATTGTTTCCCAATTCTCAGTAGGGCCAGGCAAAACCTTGAAACGGAGTCTCTCTTCTGGGAAGGTTTCTGAGAGTTGGTTTATGACACAACGTGTTCCTTTGTTGCTAAATAAGAAGTGAAGGAGGCATCTTGCTTTGTGCATCTATGAGACCTTGTCCAATGGAAGGCTGACTTTAGAGGAAAGTTGTGCATCTTGACAAGGCAACTGCATAGCTAGCATGGCATGGCGTGTGAGATAGAGGCAAAAATGTCTGCCTCAAATATTCCTGATCCACCTGGTCCAAATCTATAAACCACAATATGCTGAAGCGTAACAGCTGCTGAAATTACATTCTAAAGGCTACCTTGCTGATCTCTCCCGCATGGATTGAGGACAGTGCCTCAAAATTATATCCAAAATGTAGTTTCATAATTAAATATTTTCCTTTCTTTGATACATTTCCTGGCCAAGTTTCAGCTCTCTGCTTTTCCCAAGGGGGCTTACAATGTAAAACAGTAAAATTCAGTGCAAAAAAAAAAAAAGATAAAAGAACCTTTAAGTTAAACAATCTTAAAATAAGCCACTTCAAAAAAGATGCAGTTTCAAATACCTAGCAGAAACATTCCACAAACTCTTTTCAAAAGCAACGGCAACAAAAGTCGCAAAGAGTCAGAACGTTTTAGGTTCAAAATTATTGAATTATTACACACACACACACACACACACACACACACACACTGGAAGGGCAAACAATTGTATATAAAGAAAATAACCAAACTCAGAAAGCACCAAGATACCAAAGTTATATTCCTGTATTTCCAAGAAATAGATTTTGCTTTTGAGCATTGATAGATAGCACATGTGTGTACAAAAGTATTTATGAGAGAGGAAAGGTGCACTTAAGATAAGGATAGAATTATTCTGTCAAATGAAAGTTACAGGCAATGTACTTTTGGCAACCAAGCAACAGATCAAATTAATATTTAAGCAGATATGTATGTATCAATGAGCATGATTTCTCTTTCCTTTGCTATCTTATTCGATGTTGTTGTTAACTCCTTCAAAGAATAATTTCTTCTTTTATGATTTGTTTAAAGAATCCTTTCAAATGTTCTACTATCAGCTAAATAGTGTATATTATCCACTGTTCTTATTGCGAAGACCTTGGACTTCTACAGGGTTCATGAATAATTAGAAATGTTTTATTCCTGAGCTTCAAAAGAGTGCTAGAAATAATTATAAGCAAACATTTTGTATAATATTCGACATCAATCCCATTGTTGCTTTATGTTGTTTGTACTGTAGATAAGGAACTAACAAAAATCTTGGTTTCAGTTCTGTCAGCAGAAAATGGGCAGATGTTCACGCTGTTCTCTTTTGTCTTCCTTCTAAACTTCATTTTCTGGCCAAATTTAGGATATTCATGTCTCTTCCCAGTCAGCGTTGCTCAAATACTTAGTATCACAAGGGCATTATTAATTATTGATCTATCAACATGAACTTTGTAAGCCTGATATACGGTAACCTTCTTTGTGTGTCTCTGTGTGGGTGTGGGTATTAGACTTTCTGAATAGTTCATTAGTAGTACCTCATTTTAGGCTAAAGAGCACAAAAAACACAGGTATTTTTGTTCCAACAGCAGCAAACTACGCAGTTTTATAAAAATTATATGCAGTTATAAAAATTATATGCAGGTATAGAAATTTAGCTCAGTTCTAAGGATCTAAGGTGAGGCATGAATCTCTTTCTATAGAGGTTCACTCAATTGCCTCCTCCCTTGAAATAATTCTATGCATATACATCTGTAGAGCCCCTTGATAGAGTCTCCAAATATATGGGTAGCATAGTGACCATAGTATGTTGTAAGGTGAAGTAGATATAACCACCACAATCCCTGAAAATATAAAAAAAGAAAGCATGAACAAAACTGAGAGAACTTTGCACATTTTATTCTTCTCACATTACAACTTTGTAGTAACACCCTCTCTTTTTTAATTTCCATTGGTATACACAGAGTGGATACATATTACCCTCGGCATTAAGATGCCTTAATTTAATTGGTTAATTGAAGATATGCCATCATATAATACAGAGCTGTGGTGGTGAAGTGGTTAGAATGTACAGTAGTATTGCAGACCAACTCTGTCCCTTGCCAGCAGTTCGATCCTGACTGGCTCAAGATTGACTCAGCCTCCCATCCTTCTGAGGGCAATGACTCAGATTGTTGGCAGCAATATACTGATTGACTCTAAACTGCTTAGAGAAGGCTGTAAAGCACTGTGAAGCGGTATCAGAGGTGGTATTCAGCAGGTTCTGACCAGTTCTGGAGAACCTGTAATGGAACTTTTGAGTAGTTCGGAGAACCGGCAAATACCCCCTCTGACTGGAGATTTTACAGTATCCTTCCCCTGCCAAGCCCACCAAGCCATGCCCAGAGAACCGGTAGTAAAAAAATTGAATCCCACCACTGAGCGGTATATAAGTCTAAGTGCTATTGCTAATGTTATATTGGTGTCAATTCTTAGCAATCACACATATAAACTTACCACAGGATGATTTGTCCTCAGTCTGGCTCTTTAGGTCTTCCAATGGTACATTCTTCTGGCTAGCTACTCATTGCTTTCTTCTATTCTTTTCTTTTACCTTTCCCAGCATTATATTTTATTTTTTATTATTATTTATTTATTTGTCAATTGATTACAAGATAATAGGTATAAGTAAAACATAGTTATGAATACATGGATACATATAAGAAAAATAAAATATAAAAGAAATAATAGGACAGGGATGGTAGGCACGTTGGTGCACTTATGCACACCCCCTACAGACCACTTAGGAAAGGGGTGAGATCAATAGTAGATAGTCTAAGGTTAAAGTTTTGGGGGTTTGGGGAAGAAATCACAGTCAGGTAGTGTATTCCAGACATTGACCATTCTGTTGCTGAAGTCGTATTTCCTGCAATCAAGTTTGGTGCGATTAACCTTGAGTTTGTATCTATTGTTTGCTCTTGTGTTGTTATGGTTGAAGCTGAAGTATTCATTGACAGGTAGGACATTGCAATGTATGATTTTATATACTATACTTAAATCGGACTGAAGGTGGCGTAGTTCTAGGTTTTCAAGGTCTAGAATTTCGAGTTTGGTGCATAAGGTATTCTGCAACGAGTAGAGGAGTGAAGAAATCTTCTTGTAAAATATTTCTGGACTTTCTCAACTGTGTTAATATCAGATACGTAATGTGGGTTCCAGACTGATGAGCTGTATTCGAGTATTGGTCTAGCAAATGTTTTGATGCTCTAGTTATTAGTGTAATATTACCAGAGAAAAAGCTACAAAAGATTAGGTTAACAACTCTTAGTGCCTTTTTGGCTATGTAATTACAGTGGGCTCTAGCACTTAGGTCATTTGAGATGAGTACTCCAAGATCCTTGACAGAGTTTGGATCATCAACAAGGTCTTGACTATTCAGCCTGTATTTTATTTTCTGATTTTTTTGCCAATATGTAGGACAGAGCATTTATTTCTTGAGATTTGAAGTTGCCGTTTGTTTGACCATTCTGATACATAGTCAAGGTATTTTTGAAGGGTAGCAGTATTGTCTGTGGTGTTGAATAGCTTTACATCATCAGTGAAGAGAACACAGTTGCTCTTGATATGATCACAGAGGTCATTTATGTACAGTATGAAAAGAGTTGGTCCTAGAACACTGCCTTGAAGGACACCACTGTTGACAGGTACAGAATTTGATAGAACACTCCCAATTTTCATCATTTGTTGTCTGTTTGACAGGAATGCTTCTATCCAGTTATGCAGGTGTCCATAAGATTTTAGTTTTAGGAGTAGTTTGTCATGTACCACTGAATCAAAGGCTTTACAGAAGTCTATGTAGATTGTGTCTATTGCTTTGCCCTGATTGAGTTGTGTAGTCCATATGTTTTTGCAGTGTAAGGGTTGCAGATTACATGATAGTTTTTTCCTAAAACCAAATTGTTTATTAGAGAGTAGGGTGTTTGTTTCTAAGTGGAGGATGATGGATTGGTTAATAATTGATTCCATGACTTTACAGATGACACAGCATAAAGAGATTGGTCTGTAATTTTCAACTAGGTTGGGGTCTCCCTTTTTGAAGATGGGGATGACCGTGGCTTGTGACCATAGTTTTGGCAAGGAGCTGGTCCTGAAAGATTTTTCAAAGATTATGCTTAGAGGTTCTGCTGTGGCAGTGGATAGCTTTTTTAAGAAGTAGGCACATATTCCATCCGGTCCAATAGATAGAGATGGTTTTAGATTGCATAGTGCTTTTTCAACAATGTCTTCTGTAAAATCAATATGTATTAGATCATTATAGTTGTCTGTGGTTTGACTAGGAAATACTGAGCATGATCCATTGGTTTTTTACAAATACTGAGCCAAAAATGTATTAAAGAGGTTGGCTTTAATAGTGTCATCATTGCAGTCTTTACCATTAGGTCCTTTCAAGGGTGAGATGGACCTTGAGTCTTTTAGTTTGTTGTTTATAAAATTGTAGAAAGTGTGGGTGGAATTGGTGGGTAGAAGGTTTTCTTCTTGTTTAATGTGGTAATTGGTGCATTCAGTTTTTATCTGATGGCATAAATTTTTGTATCGGCTTTTGAAGTTGGCAACGTGACCAGATTTGTTTTTCTACCAAAGTGATTTCTTTTTGAATTGAAGCTTCCTTATTGTTTTGGGTAATTTGGTTTTTCTGGTTTTGGGAGTTGTTAATGGTACATATAGTTTGATGACTCTTTTGACTTCAAGTAAAAATATGTTGTAATGGTCTTCTACAGTATGCATCCAGAGAATAGAAATTGCCAATCAAGGGATGAGAGATCATTGTTTATAAGATCATAGTTGCCTTTTTGAAGTTATAATTGGGGATTCCGTTGTTGTGATGATTTTTGTGTGGACGTATGTTGAGACAAAAATCAATCATGTTGTGGTCACTGTTGGAAAAGGGTTCTTTAATTTGTATTCCATAAATTGAATTCAAACTGTTGCAGAAGATGAGATCGAGGCAGTTGTTAAGTCTAGTATTGTTGGTTACTAGTTATTCCAGTCCTAGTGTGGTGGGTAGTCTGTAGTCAATGTATAGGTCATTTTCTCCATTGTCTAGATGGTTTTTGAGTTCTGCACTGAGTTCACGGGAGTGGATTCTTTGCAGTATGGATAAGTCTGGTCTTGAGCGAAGTTTTTTGTGGTTGGAACTGATTTTTGCAATGGTATTTATTGTATGAATGAATATGCGTTTGCTGGACTCATTTTTGCATACAACTCTACAAAATCTTGGGCCCACAGAGCTATCATTGTATTTGTACTCAGGGCTATCTCTGGTTATTTCAATGATATCTTCAGGAGAGATGTTTGTTGTATTTGAGTTGTTTATGATATCACAAACTTTGGTAATGTCATCTGATTCATTGGTGTCTTCAAGACCAAATAAGATGGCATTTGGATCTTCCTGTTCACGTTCCATGGTGTCTCTAATGAGTAAGGAGATATTAGTCGTGAAATTATTTGAAGGGATAGTAACTGTTTGTGGCTGTGGTTTGGTATTTATTTTTGGTTGTAGTGGTGATTGTAGTTGAGGTTGTGGTTGTAGGTAGTGCTACTATGCTATTCAAGCTCCCCCCCCCTTTCCATTAGGACTATGAAGGGAAAAATACCTGCATGTTATTACTGTGTGTCATAAAGATAATACATGGATGTAGCTGTGATTTTAAGCCCATTGTGTTTTTTCCAAGCCACTAGTATGAAAAGAGTATTTTGCCACTGCTTCGTTGTTCTGTGTGGTCATTGTAAATAACTTACCTACTTAAGTTTTATCTTGTCCTCTTTACTCTGCCTAGCTTGTGTACAGGAAATAGACTGTATTTAATATTGATAGCTCTCTGTGAGTCATTTAATTGTCCTTATTGATTGGATTTCATCAGAGTGTTGGTCTTGAACAGGAGCTTTGATTATACTGAGAGGATTCTTTGCAGTTTTCTGTTACCCAACACCCTATCAATGCACCTTGTGGTCTGATATCACTTTCACAATCAATACCTGGAAATAAAATAAAAGAGGCCTCTAGGAAAGAAAGAAAGAAAGAAAATCTGTTTTCAAGTCTCATTTTGCACATAGCTTAAGCCTTCAAATTGAAAAAGGTTTATTGTATGTTTAATATAAGAAGGAGAGTGTGGGGGAGGGGCATAGAGAATAAATCTGCAAAGGGTCTCTCCACGGATGGTTTGTGCAATTTGACATCTTTTTTTTTTCTCTTTCTTTAGAAGAGTCATGTTATTGATTACAAACCTGTTTGGTATTTGCCAGGGAAGTATTTAAATCATATTCCATTTATTCCTGAGTGAATCAAGAATCACTAGTTGGAACTTGAAGTATTTTAAATAATACTTCAGTAAGTATTATTCAGTAATTATTATTCAGCAAGGGGCATGCATAAGCACACCAATGTGCCTAACATCTAGGGGTAGGATTCAAATTTCTGAACAACTGGTTCTGTGGGTGTGGCCTAATTTGCAGGTGTGGCTTGGTGGTCATATGATTGGGTGGGCATGGCTTGCTGACCTGGCATGGCTTGGTGGTCACATGACTGGGTGGGTGTGGCTTGCATGTAAATATTGTAAATATTTATGTAAATATTGAATTTTTTATTAAAAAACAGCACCTTTTACCCAAAATCAAGCAAAGCAGGCAGGCGGATTCACTCACAGATCTACCTTTCTGCAATCTGCTGCCTGAGTCTGTCACTTAAAATTTGCTTGCAAGCAAACTCACAAAATTTGCTAGCAAGCAAACTCACAAAATTAATTCACAATGCACCATGTATGTAATACTGATTTTTTTTTTTACAAAAAAGAGCAACTTTTACTCAAAATCAGGCAAAACAGGCAGGCAGATTGAGTTGCTTGCAGAATCACAGCTTCACTCCCAGATCTACCTTTCTGCAATCTGCTGCTTGAGTCTGCACTGAAAAATAGAAGCTTCAGTCCTAAGGAAGGTTCAGCTCTGCTTTCAGGCCACTTCTTCCCCTCCCCCCCAAATACCTACCCCTGACTGGGCCTCAGGGAAGCCTCCTGGGTGAAGACAAAGCAGTACAACAGTGATTTAGATTAGATAGAAAGCAAGAAATCCAATGATTTTCTGCTTTCTAACTAATCTAAATCATGCGGCACAGCTGATAGTCGTAACAGCTGATCTTTGAGGGGAAAAAAAAGGAAAAATAGCAAATTACCAAAAATTAGGCAAAGGCACAACACAAGCACGTTGGATGGCACACATGCGAGATAAGGAGTAACTGGGTGGGGAGGGAAGGGAAGTGTGGGGCCAACCACTGGTGCAATTTGCCAATTCTCCGAACTGCACAGAATCATAACAACCAGTTCTATAGAACCTGTCCAAACAGGCAGAATTTCACCTACCCCTGCCACCTCTGTTCTAACGTCCCCTTTTATTCATACCCAGTTCATGTAATCACAATCATGTTCTAATTATACTTGTTATTTAATACATGCTTGACAAATAAATAAAATAAACACATAAACACTACTTTACTGTGACCGATGTGTCTGTGTCTATCTCTCTTTTCTTAACCAAACATGTTTATTAGGTTATAAAATATTATAAAATGCAAAATACAAAAAATAAATAAAAGAGCAGTGAGAGGGGAGGGGGAGAGGGAGAGAGAAGTGAGGAAAGTAAGGAAAAGAAAAACAAGCATTGACTTCTGACTCTCTCTGTTGCAGTAGAATAGGGCATTACCATCAAATTACAGCTTTTTGTTTTTTTCCCATATGAATAGGAACAAGTCATTTCTATAAAGATCTATCAGTCTAATCTGTAAAACCCAATGTCAAAGTTACGTTCTTTTCCACATCAAGCATGAAATTCTGAAGCGGTTTCCATATGGAAACAAAAGTACTTGTGTTTTTTTCCCCTTTAATCAGAGTAGTCAGTTTTGCCATTTCAGCCAACTCCATCAACTTTGGCATCTATCTATCTTTTCTTGCTAGGATTCCACAATATAAAAACATGGACATGCTACAGTAGAAATGCAAATTCTGAAATGATACATGAATGTAAGAATCTTCTTGAATGAGGCCTCTTCATACCTGATCCCAAGCATTTGGCATTGGCTGCTCAATCAATCCGCCAATTAGTAATCTGTAATCTTCAAGAGATGCAGGCATGATTCAGCCATGGGCTGGACAGAGTCCATTAGCTCATTTGATACTGATGACCCAATGGCCACCAGATGGTACCAAGCCTCCATAACTGCCAACCTGACTTAGAGCCAAGCTGGTGACCTGCAGGTGAAAGAGTCCAACTCCTGCTAATAACACCGTGTACAATCTAGCCTGCAATAAATGATTAAAATGTTGTCAAATGTACTCAGCAGTCTTGGACTGGATTCAGTGTCATATGGCTCTTTGGATTGGCTTGATCGTTTAGTTATATGAAAAACACAATTCAGATTGATCCTGAATGTTGTTGTTTGAAGATCAAGAATGTGGTGGTGGTGGTGGTGATGATGATGATGATGACGATGATGATGATGACAATGTGAATCCCTTTTTTCTCGGGATTCTTTTTCCTTTTTCTGCCACCAAGCAATTCAGAATATCAAAGAAACGATTAATTTGGCAGTCAGGAGACAGGCATCTTATAACTGTATTTTAGTAGACTTTGTAAAAGTCAAACATTCAAAGACTAAGGAAACAAGGCCCTTGCTGTGCCTGTTGCTCTGAGTTATTTGAAGTAATAGGCTTTGTCAGATGTATGTTTTGAACTTCGGAAGTAGTGCTTTATTACTACAATCAGATATAGAGTTTTAGCCGAGGAAATGGAATTTTCTCACAGATGTAGATGTCTGCTTGATAAGGCAGAAAACAGACAGATGTGTCTCTATGCACTAGGGATGAGGTGTGGATAAGGAACAAATGCAACTGCTGAGAAAATTCCAAGATGCAATGTTGAAGTGTTTTTTGGAAGAGTTCCCAGTCAGAAACGTTTTCACAAACAAGCAACTTTATATCAGACAGCAAAATGTGTGCCTGGTATTTACTTACCACACTAATAAATACATTTCTTACTTATTTAGGCAGTTTACTAATGAAATGCATTTGTACACACCACCTTCCCATAAAATACATGCAAAGTGTGTGACAGCAATACAACATACAATAAAAAATAAGAACTATATAACCAAAAAAACTAAAGGCATTTTAGAACAAGCATCAAGTTAAAACATGTTTAATTTAAATTCAGGCTAAAATGCAAAAGAGAAACCACATATCTCTGTAAACCTATATACATGAAACATATTTTTGCTAGCAATGTACAGAGCTTAGTTGGCTGGATTTGGGGACTTTATTTGGAGCTTCAGAAAAATGCCTGTTCTGCTAGGAATTACTTTTGGAGGCAATTAAAGCTGATTAAATTCTAGTTTTAAAATCAGATTCAGAAAAACATTGCCTAGCATAAGAGAGAAAAAAGATAGCTGCAATTTTTATTTTGCTCAGCAGAATGGGATGAAAGTTCTGGATGACTCAAACCTTTTAATCGAGTCACTTTCGGCTGGTTGTCTCCTATGGGTAAATCACCTGTGTGATAGAAAGCAATCTTTTTCCAGATTTCAATCTTTCTGTCATTTTGACCATGCAGATGGAATCAGGTTCAGTCCAGATCACAGTTAGCCAGTACTGTTTTCATTTATCTGGGAGGGTCTTTTGAGGACTAAGGGGAAAAAATGCTATGATAGTATGTATTTACATGCTTATCAAAGACCAGCAACAAGAAAACTAGATGATCTTTTCTTGTCTACAAATTTGGGTGATGACACCAGCAAGATCTTTGTTTGAGTTTCCACCAAATACACAGCAGATACTGATGGAACAAAGGGAAGAGGTCTTCATATCTGGACTGCCATTTGTCAGAAATGGTGTAGGGTCTCCTGCTTGGGCGGAGGATTGGACTAGAAGACCTACAAGATCCCTTCCCACTCTGTTAATTTGTTAATATCCATGAAAAAGCATTATACCTTACTTGTTGAAGGTCTTCTTTTCAAAAGTAATTGCTAGGAATCCAGGCTTCAGCTAAACCAGATTCTGAAATTGAATGGTCCATTTTGGTTTCTACGAGAAAAGACAGATTTGTGTAAGGGAAGTAAATAATTAAGTGTTTTAAAATATTTTATGTCTACAGATCAAAACCAGAATCGATAGCAGCAAATATATATATATTTGGCCTCAACTATGAGTTTCATGCTGACCTTAATCAATTTTCTAGCTTCAAGATTCAGAACCAGCTACAATTTCTGAAGAGTCTTCAAAGCAGTCTCTCATACAGTGTTCCAATCATTCAAATGAGATCTAATTATGCAATGAGTATATATCACCAGGGCCATAAATGGATATGGTTGATCCACACGTTTCAATAATCCTAGCCATTGCTAAAATCTTGGCATTCAGATCTAGAATGACTCTAAAATCATGAAACTTGTTTTATTTTTCATGGATGTTTTCTCCCTAATCTTACACAAAGCAGCTATATCTTGACTTCACCTGGGAAATTTAGATTAAGAGGACTTTTTAAAAAATCTGGATAACATTATTCCTGGATAACAAACCCTGTTCATTTTGAAAATAGTTCACTTCCACTGAGATAGGTGGCTATGTAGATTAATAGATTGGATTAATAAATAAATAAATTGAAAATACATACTTTAAAATTGCAAAGAAGAATGCAAGTAAAAAAGCAAAATATATTTATTATACACATCAAAAGTTTGTGTATTTTTCTCATATACTTATTTTTATTTGTATGCAATAACTAGATTAAATGGGTTAATGAGATCTTGAACAGACCTCAAAATCAAGTAGCTATATGCATCATTTCCTCAGTTTCCTAATAAAACAAATATTAATTTCTACAGAAACAAATGTTTTTGGAGAATCGGGTTCATAGATTCTCTGCTCCAATATTAAAACTTTGGTTTCCATATGGGAGCATTTGTTTATTGTGAGAGGACTGTATCCTGATCCAAAGGATTATACAGATTCCAAAACAGAATTAATTTATGCTAAGCTCTGATACTGAAACAGCTAGTTATTTTATTTGGATGAGCACAGATGTCATAGCTTCCTCAGATGAAGAAATGTCATACACTATCTACCCCTTCTTCCAAACAACTACTTTTAATAGGTATGTCTTTGTCTTCTTTTGTTACTTGGCTAGGTATGGAAAAGTCCAGCTGAGAAAAAAAATGGAAACTCTCTTGCCATAAGACATCTTGTGAGTGACTAATTGTGAATGCCACCCAACATACACAAGTGTAATTCTTTTTGAAATTATGGTCCTTTATAAGATTTCTCTGAGAAAAAATGACACTGTTTCCATCCTAAGTCTTCTTCATCCAGGATATGGTGAAGAAGCCTGGGAAACATTATCAAAAAATCAAAGTGTTGACTCCCTTAGTGCCTCAGGTTTAATTATGGGATTTAGGTAGTGAGGCTGGATATGTTGTGATTGTTGGACTCTGCAATTTAATTGGACCAAATTTTAAATGTGGGGCTTGTCATGCGTTTGCCTTTTTCTTGAGTTGGAGGGCTAAGCCGCTAAACTTTCTTGCTCAGGATCAAAGCTTTTGCATCCTTTTCTGGTCTAATTCCCAAACTGCCAGTATATTAGGAGAGGTTTTGAACACTTCTGGAGGGTGATAACTTTGAAAAGTTCACTATTTTGCCTCTAAGAAATTGGCAAGTGCAGACTTGAAAGGTTGTAACATTTTAAAATTATGATATAATTTGACTTAAAACTTGTACCTGGATTGATCCAGCACTTCACATCCTGAATGGAACTATATATTGATTCTTTCTTTCTTTCTTTCTTTCTTTCTTTCTTTTCTCTGCCTCGTTTCTTTCTTTTCCCCCTCTGTCCTCCTTCGCCTCTTGTATCTTTTTTCCTCCCTTCTTTCTTTCTTTGCCTTTCTGTCGGTTCTTCTTTCGTCTTTCCTTCCTTTCTCTTTTCCTTCGTCTCTTTTCTTCGCTTTCTTTTTCCGTTCTTTCTCTTTTTTTTTTTCCTTTTTTCCTCGCTTTTTCGTTTTCCTTTTCTTCTTTTTCTCTTTCATTGTCTTCTTTCCTTTCCCTTCTTATCTTTTCTTTCTTTTTCTCCCCCTTTCTTTCTTTCTTTTCCTCCGCCTCCTTCTGTCTTTACCCACTCATCTTTCACCTTCGTTCTTTTTTCTTTCTTTTCTTCTTTCTTTCTTTCTCTTCACCTTTCTTTCTTTTTCCTTTCTTTCCTTTCTTTCTTTCTCCCTTTTCTTTCCCCTTCTTTCGTCTCTCTTTCCTCTACTTTCAACTTTTTTCTTTCTTTCTGTTGACTTTCCCCCTCCCTTTTCCTCTTTCATCCACCTTTCTACACACACACACGCACACACACACACAAACTCAGCCAAGAAAAGCATATAGAATGTTTCCATTAGAAATCTAACTTTCTATACAGAGATGAGTGCTTTTATATGTAGAAACATCCAGTCATGTCCATTCCCACTTGCAATTTAAGTGATAAGCCAAGATGCAGAATGTCCACCTTGCAAGGACCCTACTGTGTAACAAAACAACAGGTGGAAAGCAATTGCTAATGTTTTTTCAACTTGAGGTCAAGGTCAGCCATGGACCAGTAATTTAGATGACAGCAATTTAGAATACAGTGAAAGCAGAGGAGCAAGCTGGCAAATACATGGCATTCTTAAACTAATTAACTCCCCAGATAAATGAATATAACCATTGTTTCAGAGTATTTTGGTACATGTTGTGCATCAACAGAAAATGGTGTTAATGCAGAAAAGGAATTTTATCTATATGATTTTATGCAATTTATATCTCATGTAGATTAGGTATATATGTAATTTGCTTTCAGTTCAAGGTCATTGAGATATTACTGAAAGCCCTTCTTTCTGGTCATTAAGATATTTTATGCACTTTTTTTTAAGTAGACTCATCTGCTTTTATATCTTAAAGCACATCAGAATATAGAAAAGGGAACAGAAGAAAAAATAGGAAAAGAAGGAAAAATGGAATTAAAAAGAGCAGACAACTGTAATAAAAGAAGGCAGGAAATTTTTTTTTTAAAAAATGAATGTATGTATGTATGTATGTCCATGTTGAAAACTTTTCTCACTCTTAGTATTCCATAGGTTAATTGGCAAATATATAGTCATTTCAAATTCCTGACATGAGTTAAAAACTGCAAGATCTCTTCATTCCTACCTGCATAGCTCATTCACTAGCTTGCTTGTCTTGCTTGGTTCCATTCCACAAATCAATAAAATTTAACACCACCTTTCATTTTATAATTCTTTTCATTCATAATTCTGATGTGAATTAATTTTATTTTTGAAAGCTTTCCTCCCAATCTTGGGACACCTATCTACCAATGTTTGGTTACCCTTCTATTTGCCTTAGGTTTAAATTCATTAGCACTGAAACTGATTAAGAAGATTCCAGGGCTTCAGTGAATTTATTTTTGCATTGCTTTTTCCTTTTGTGTCATAATTTTTATATGTCAGAGTTCTGAGTTTTACAAGTGCTCTGGATAAGCATTACATCTTTTTGAGAAATACAGGTATAATATTTTGCTATCCAAGTATGTATAGTTATATCATGCAAGGGAGAAAATAAATATATTTGGAAGAGTTAACAGTAAAAAAGAAACCATGCCACCAAAGAACATGGTGGCTGGACATCATCAAAGCTTACACTAGCCAGAGCATAGAACAACTCAAAGGAGTTGTGCAAGACTGGATGATATGGAGAGACCTGGCCCAAAGAATCACTAAGAGCAGGACATGACTGAATGGATAATATCACCATCATTAATGTATGTATTCATGTGTGTATAAACCATTTAGGTTAAGCAACAGATATCAAAAGTATTCTTGGAAGCATACAGGATACAAGATGCTCACCTGGGCTGAGCATCTCCTTTCCTCTCTTGAAAGGTAAACCTGGGAACAGATACAGTAGTTTTAATGAATTGTAGAAGGTTTCCCTATTTTCCCCTACACACACACTTTGAAGTACCTTTTTAAAACTGAATACAAAGGCCTACACAGTTCCCCGTGTAACACATACGAACCGGATTCATATCCCTTAGACCTTATTTCTGTTGTTAACTCTTGTCGTATGTTGCAAAGCTTACTCCTCATACCTGAGAAATGAAACTCTTGATGGCAGGAATCAATTCCAAATATATAGAATAATATCAAATTTTAGAATTCTGAAACATATTTATCAGCTACTGCTCCTTAGTCTATCAGCTGCATAAAACACACTTTAAAAAAAAGTAGTGCCTAAATACATATTAATCCAATTGACCAGAATGGCATTGAAGCAGTTGTAATGTATTTTGAAAAATTGCCTAAATACATATTTACCCAATAGACTGTAAACGCTCATTCAAAGGCTTTCTGGTCTCTTGGGTACATAATATGTGTTTTTTTAAAACTGCCTGACTATATATTTACCCAATAGACCAGAACAGCTCTCAAGTAAATAATACACATTATATAACACTCTATCAATATTTTTTTTCATCCTTCCTTCCAACTACGAAACATGTAGAAATAAGCCATCACAACAAGAAATAGCAGCTAAAAATTCTGATTGAATGACGTGTCTTGGAAACATTATCCTCATGCTGCATATACTGGAGATGTTGCCCAAATGCAGTGTGCATTGTGTGGTGTCTCCAATCACTGACCAGTGAGGGGCTTATTTGCAACCTAATGCGAAATAATCATCTAAAGCCAGCTATTAGAAGGGAGGGAGAAATTAGTTTGGTTGATATTGGCCTACAGACTTTTCTCTCTGCCACATTTTCAAGTGAACTGAAAGTCAGGGTTCCTTCAAAATGCACACTTATCTGAATTTTTCAAAGCAGTTCACCCATGGTAAAGAAAACCTGCATTTGAAAAAAAAAACATGCATTGCACCAAAATGAATGAATTTATGAAAATAATGTGTATAACTATACCACAATAGGAAAACTGGGTTCCAGAACCTATGCATATTCAGAAAAATTGCAAACAAAATTGCTTGTGGGGAAAAAAAGTAAGAAAAATGTGTACCGTATTTGCAAGCTACTTTTTTTTTTTTTTTTAAGTGTGTAACATGTCAATGGAGCAAAAAGAGAGAGTGAAGGTGAAAAATGGAGCAAAAAGAAAGAGTGAGGGAGAAAAATGACGAGACTTGAATAGATTTATTTATTCCAAAGAGTCAATCCAATGCTTCATTCATTTTTTTCTCTTTTGGCAGCTCATGTTACCTAAAGAAATATGTCGAAGAAACCCAATTGGGCAGTGACATTTCTGTGGGAGTGACAATCTCCATATTGATTGAGAGTTCACATCATCCTAAAGAAAGTATGAATGGCTTGGAAAAAGATAACTATGCCTGACCTTCAATCTGGCAAAAGGATTTATTTAGGGGGAAAATCGCCTTTACCAAAAGCACAAAGGGGACTATTAATATAATATCCACATTATGAAAGTGCTGCATGATAATTTATGTGCCTTTATTCTACTAGTTTGTGTACTTATTTACTTAGAAAGCAACATTCCCTGTGAGATATAGAAATCAATTAAGGCATATATAAACAATACAATAACTAAATATGGAAAACAGGACAATCAATAATAATAGCTTATTTAAGTGTGCTGCTTCTAGTTTAGAAAACAGGAAGTGTTATTTGCACCCATCACCCAACATTTACAGGTAGTCCTCAACTTACAACCACAGCTGAACCCAAAATTTATGTGAGACATTTGTTAAGTGAATTTTGCCTCATTTTATAACATTTTTGCCATGATTATTAAGTGAATCACAACAACTATGTTGTTACATAGTAACATGGTTGTTAAGTGCATCTGGCTTCTCCATTGACTTTGCCTGTTACAAGGTCACAAAAGGTGATCACATGACCCTAGGACACTGCAACAATCATAAATATGAGTCAGATGCCAAGCATCTGAATTTTGATTATGTAACATGCCACAATGGTGGTAAGCTGTGGTGGTATGCTACCGGTTCGGACTGGTTCAGCCAAACCGGTAGTAAAAAAAGCCACCCACGATCAGCTGAGAGGAGAAAGAAGAGAAAAGTGCAGGATCGGCCCTCCCACCCACCCCTGAACTTTCTGTTCTTTATCCTCTCAGCTGATTGGTTCTGTAGGCCCCAGCTGGTGTGGGGAAAGCTGCGTGTGCATGTTAGGTGCCGGCACACACACATGCAATCACTGAATCGGTAGTGGAACAGGTAGGATCCCACTGTTGGTGGTAAATATGAAAAACAGTCATAAGCCACATTTTTTTTCAGTGTTGTTGTAACTTTGAATAGTCACTAAACTATCCAACTATTACAAATCAAGGACTACCTGAACAACTGTTCTGTGTGTTTCAATGCACATGTTCAAGAAGATTAAGAAACCTTGCACAAAGCAAGGAGAATACATATTGAGGAGGGGACACAGAGCAAACACAGATGAACTTCTGGTAAAGGAAGATAATTTCAGACTCAGATACCAAACTTTTTTATGAGACGTCCACCTCTAAAAATCTACTATGTGGAAATATTTGTGAGATCAAATAAATCAAAACCTGAGGTCAAATATCAAAATGGATCATTGATGATTCCTATAGTAGGCTGAGTTTCCTCGATGTGTTTTGTTAATAAATATAATTTTACAAAATGAACTGGAGACACTGTCCCATTTCATGTAAGCTGTAAAAAAAGACCCTCCAGATGAATGCTTCAATGTATTGCTAGCCTCCACAGGACATGATATACGGTTCTGCAAGTGAAGGCTTCTGTATCCTCTCACCATCCCTACTGTTCTTCGAACTCCCATTTCTGGGTGATTTAAAGGAACACAGGAAATATTGCAGGCATTAAATTTAAAGGAGAGTGGATACAGGATATTTAAAGAACAATCATATTGGCTTTCAGTAAAATTGTAATGATACATTTAAAAAAAAAAACAGAATAAAATGAAAGTATTTTCAGAAGGATTTAAGTGTTGTTGTATCTCTTCCAAGCTTTTCATTCAGTACCGAGAAGCCTTCCTGCAAGACACAAAATTCATTGTGTAATATTTTTTTTAAAGCAGGAGAGTAAAAGTATACACTGCTTCCTTCAAAAATGGAATCATCTTTCACAGATGTAGGCATGCACTTGTCATGCCAAGAAGAGACAGATGTGTCTCTATTCACTGAGGGACAGGTGCGGAGGAAGAAGAAATAAAACATTTGTAGACGTATAAGCAACTGTGTTACTGTCAAATAAATAAACTCGATGCCAAAACAGGGGAGGTGGGGAGGATTTGTCTGTCTGGGTTCTGCCCTGAACATTTATTTTAAGCTGTAAGTCATTACATTTCATGTTTTCAATACTGATGTTACCATCACTATGATATTGATGAGATGGTATTTGTGTAGTTTGCATGGTACCACTCAAGTTTGCTAAAATGCCTAAAGCTACAGATCTTATTACTTGCTAATTATAAGACATACATTCCTGGATAATTCCATTTTACATGGGCCCATGGCTAAAATTTCAATGACAGATGACTTTCCCTTTCAATCACATTAAAATAGACTTCAATAGTGTGAAAATACGTTCTTTTTTGGAAAATCCAGGGAGTGCTATCCTAGAGATCAATGGTTTTTTTTTTTATTTATATATCATTCAACTTCCATCAAAACTGATTTTCCATCTAATGTCACTTATGCCTACACAATCTAGCTCTCTTACACACACACACACACACACACACACACACACACACACCATCATCATCATCATCCAGGAATAAGAGTTGTTTATTCAACCAAAAGGTTCCCAGTCTTATCATTACAGACATTTCCTTGATACTAAGGATTTTTTTAAAAAAAGAAACAACAATTTGTCTTCATTGTCCTTGCTATATAGCTATTATTTTACTAGAATTTCAGTGTGATCTGCAACATGCTGCCTTGGAAACTTTTACTTCCAAAACTCTGCTTTTTATAAGCAGAAAAGAGAGCCAACTTTAGAAAACAATAAAGAATACCATGAGTTTTGTCCCTTTGATTAGATGGTAGTGCTGCATATTTCCAGTGATTGACTTTAAAAAATGTGATGGATAAGCATTCGGAGCATCCCAACCTTGGATGAAAATTGGAATGAAGTGGGATGCAACCCCTTTACTGATTTAATTAATTCAATTTGTAGACCTGCTCTTCTTATAAATGTGACCCAGTGGACAGTGAACAGTTATAAACTCAATTAGAAACCAGTTATAATCACAATAAAAAAGAAAAATGAAATAGATATAGCAGCAGAGAATTATTATAATCTGTAGATGTTAGCATAACCAGGAAATAGGGCCCTCACACAGCCAAAACCCCAGGGCCTGGCACATGAATTTCCAAAAGGCCAACAGGTTCAGGGCTATCCTAATCTTCAAGAGAGAGCGTTCCAGAGTATGGGCACTACAGCAAAGAAGTTAGGCCCCTACCAGCCAACATTCCTTGCTGCACATACCCATTCTTCTGGATGGGATCAGACAGGAAAAAGAACTGGGAGAAGATGTGTCCCAAGCCAAGACTTCCTGAAGAAACTCTTCCCTCATTGGACATTTTGAGATCCAGTATGAGCTCCCAGGAAATTTCAGAGTAATGAAAAGACATGCAATACAGGAGGAGAAGGAGGAGGAGGAAAAAGAAATAATTCAATTAATGAACAGTATGCCTCCATACTGCATATGAAGGCATATGAAGTGCCTCCGTTCAGAATATGAAGTGATGAATCAAGGCAGATGCAAGTTTTCTGTTTCAGTAACCCTAAGCCAAAATGCCAAAAGTAGTAACAGGGGTGACTAATAGGGGAATCAAAATTTGCAAGAATGCATCGGGATCCAAACTCAATGTATGGAAGTATAACTTAAGAATGGGCTTCAATCATGATGCTATACCCATTATATGGCAAATTTGGGCACACACACCTTGCTGACATGCTCTAAGCACTTTCAGCGATCACTTAAGCACACCCACACCCACCCACCCACACAAATCATGAAAAAAAACTCTGTAAATTTAAGAAAATGTCTCTTTTGCAGAGAAAACTTCTGAGAAATTAGGTGGATTTCAGTGCTGCGTTAGTTGAAAACAGAAGCATAAGCACAATACAAACTCATTTTTCTGCTAAGTAAAAAAAAGAAAAATAACTTAGAAAAAGACTTTCAGTTATGTAGAAGTCAAGCAAACATTAAAAATGTTCCTTCATCACAGTTAACTAATTATGCATCTGGACAGGATTAACTAATAATTCAAGAAAGGATGGGATAAGATAAATAAAAGTCTAAACACATGAACAGGCTGTAGCTATTGAGGAGATACAGTACTTAAATTATAGCAGAGTTAAAAAGGAATGGCTAGTTTGGTGTATTATAATAATAATTTTTTTAAAAAAACTGGTCTAGATCTTTCTTCCTAACATTTTAGATTTTATGCATATAAGTATGATGCAGCTTAGAGCGATCTTTAAGACTTGATTTCTTTATTTCAGAACACAAAGCATGGATGAAGGGATTTTGGCCACAGGAAAGCCGACTCTGTTGGATATTAATGGGGGGGAAACTTTCCTAACAGGAAGAACAACTCAACAATGGATCCAATTACTTGGAGATGTGCTCTGTCACCTTCCTTGGAGGTGTTCCAGGGGATGCTTTAATTTAGATTTTTATGCTGAGTGAAAAGACCAATTTTTTTTACACTTTCAACTATTGCAATATCCCCATGGTCACATGATGAATTTCAGGTGCTTGGCAACTGGCATGTACTGATGACAGTTGCAGTGTCCCATGGTCATGTGATCCCCTTTTGTTATCTTCTGACAAGCAAAGTCGATGGGGAAACCAGATTCACTTACCAATTGCATTTGTCACTAACTTAACAACCATAGTGATTCTTTTTACCACTGTGGCAAGAAAGGGGGTTCAAATGGAGCAAATCTCTCTTAGCAACTATCTCATTTAGCAAAAGAAATGTTGGGCTCAATTGTGATTGTAAATTAAGGACTACCTGTACAACTTAATAAGAGCTTATTAAGCTTGAAGATGAGCCCACAGGGTATCCTTCTTCTTGATAAGGCAAATGTTACAAAAGTCTTACCACTCTTATATTCCTATATTCAACTCTTGGTGGTGCCTTCTGAAGCCAGTAGTTTGATTGGCTTTGCTTCAGATTCTCCAGATCTGTCTATAAAACTCTAGGGATCTTCCAGAGCAGACAGTCCTTGGCTCTCCATTACGGTTGTAAGTTGGGATAGTCATAAAAAGCATGATATCATTTCTAGTCATAAAGCACATTATCATAAAACCTGATTTTATTACATTTTTTGGAAATGGTCGTTAAGCAAATCACCATGGTCATTGATTTGTGGTCGTTAAGCAAACCCATTGTTTTTGGGGATCGGCCAAAACCCCAAAAGTAAATGCCAGGTATCTGCAATCAACTCATAAATCACAGTCATGTAGTCATGGGAAGCTGCAGGCCAGTCACTGAGTGCCCAAAATGTGGTCACATCACTGTGAGGGGTGTGGCAGTCAGAACTTCAGAACTGGGTCGTAAGTACAGTACCTGGTTCCATCATAATTTCAAACTGCAGTAAGCAACCATGGGCCACCTGTATATACTTACATACACAATAACTTATCCCAGTACCACCATGTGCTTCCTTGTACTTGGTAAAGCAAAGAAAAGGACTGGAAAGGACCTGAGAAAAAGATATATTTTAAAGACCTTTCTTAAAACCTCATGAGCTCAGACTCCAAAGACAAATCAAAGGGAAGTTGATTCCAAAGAGGAGGAACTAAATGGGGAAAGAGTCTGAAAAATGAGGTGGCCATTCCATAGATAGTAAGCAACACTAAGCAATCCTGATAGCACAATTAAGCTGAGCATCTAGGAACGTGAATTTCAAACAGGTTATTCAAATAACTGGATGTTTCTGTATGAGTGATTCAGAAGTTCCAGCTGTTTGAACAGAAGACCCCTAAGATCCCAGCCAAGGGGAAGGCTTACATCCCTCCTTGGCTGAGCTGATGTAGAGGGTGAACTTTTAGCCTATAAATCACAGTCATCTGATTTATGCTGATTCCCCATTATAGGTCTTAGACATTTTCTTACAATAGTTGCATTTATTTCTTTGTTGATTCCCTCGGTTGATATTGTCCCAAAGGTGCTTTCTTTCAAAAGGCAAACTGGACTTATTTGTTTTCCTAGAAGACACTTCGCTTCTCATTCAGGAACCCAGTTCAGTTCTGACTAAATGATGAGAACTTCTCCACCATTCAGTCAGAATTGAAGAAGCTTCCTGCATGAGAAATGAAACATCTTCTAGCAAAGTCCAGTTGCCTTTTAAAAGAAAGCACCTTTGGGGCAACCATGACCTGGACAATTGAGAATCTCCAAAGATACTTGGTTTATATTCTGCTTTTTCCTCTGAGAAGAAATTGGGATATCTATTGCACACAAATTCATAAACACACACACACACAAACACACACTGTATTCCCTGGGAGGGTGTTTCAGCTGAAAGACCAACAATACCTTGATATTGAGAGTTAGGAAACTTTAACTGCTCTAACTCAACTTTAACACTACATTAGAACTACAATCAGTTTCTGATTGGGTTCTCAATTCTAGAGTAGGCCTTCTTACTTCATTATGGTATAACACCTATTTGTCATTTATGATGTCTCCTAAAGTCACCTAGACGTTATTGAGATAATGAAGCCTGTCTCTATTATAGTGAAGATAAAGGTTCCTCTCGCACATATGTGCTAGTCTTTTTCGGCTCTAGGGAGTGGTACTCATCTCCGCTACAAAGCCAAAGAGCCAGCACTGTCTGAAGACATCTCTGTGATCATGTGGCCAGCATGACTAAATGCTGAAGGTGCATAGAATGCTGTTACCTTCCCACCAAAGTGGTCCCTAATTTTCTACTTGAATTTTTACATGCTTTCGAACTGCTAGGTTGGCAGAAGCTGGTACAAGTAACAGGAGCTCACTCCGTTACATGGTGCTAGGGATTTGAACTGCTGAACTGCTGACCTTTCTGATGGACAAGCTCAGCATCTTAGCCACCAGTGTCCCTTCTCAATTATAGTTAGACTGGCCCAAAAATGATTAGATATTAGCAAAGATGACACATATCACTAATGGGACTGGACAGTCAACATTCTTTGAAACATCCTTAGATGACCTTCTTTCAGGAATCTGTGTGGATCCATTTCTGAAATATCCATAAGCTATCTGGTAGAGGACATGTGTATGTGCGTGTGTGTGCGTAAATGTGTGCTATATGTGTGCCTAACTCTCTCTCTCTCTCTCTGTCCCATTTATTGCTGAGGTTTATTTTTCTTTCCTATACAATTCATTATTTTCATTTGTGAAAGAATAATAGGTTCAGTAAGGACTCTGGAATAGTGTTTGGGAAAGTTAACTTCAACATTTCTCTTGACCTGTCAGCTTGAAATGCTTCGGGAGTACCATTCTCTAAAAATTAAAAGAGAGAGAGAGAGAGAGAGCTAGTTTGCTTTTCATTTTTTTCAAAGTGTACATAATGTCACCAGTGAATCCATCTTAACAAAAATGTTTCTCCCTATGGAATAAAGGATTCTGAGACTTGTCTTACTTTTCTTCTTCAATTTAAAGAGCAATAACTTCAAATTTGAAAAATTCTAAAGGTGATGGAAATGGGAAGGCCCAAATCTCCTCTATGTCACAGATACCTATCAATAGGTGACTATTCGTACTGCACTCTAAGCTTGTGCATAGATATTTGTGTCAAGAAAAGAATGTAGACGTAGTTTTGCTGAAAGTAGAGAATTCATTAAAAAATGCTTATGTTTATATTTGCAGCACCCCAGCCTTGATTTGCTCCTTATTTAAGCAACATTTTTTTGATAAATTAAAAAAGCAGCAATAGCCATTACTGCAGGCTATATACAGCTTCTAATATCACTTAAGCATATTACAGAATATAATATCTAGTACTTAACGACTAACTTGCATATGAAAGCTCACATAATGTCTCATAAAACCCTTAAAATGGCTTCAGTTTAAGAGTCTCCCTTTTTAAAAAAAAACACCTTCAGGGAATATCTTAAATGAAGTAGCATTCTAGCCTTGGAAAAAAATTCACACAGTTGCAAAATTTTTTAATATAAATTGAACACATTAAAAATTAATTTTGCATGACCATTTCGCATTGCAGTGCCAATGCCTAGTTAAGATAGGGCCTTAACTCTTCTTTGTTTAAAGTATCATGGAATCTTCACTTACTCCCAGATTTCCTTTTCATCTTTATCTGTATATAATTATTATTTTCATTCATCAGAGACAGAAAAAAAAAAAAACGTTCCTCCTCTGACAGCCTCAGCTGGAGTTGAATGAATTCCTACCTGTGTTACTGGGGCAACTTCTGAAAAACTCATTAGAGAAAGGTGGATCCCAACAATTAGTCAGGCTAAGCAATGGCCACATTTATGTTGTAACAGAGGCATATTGCAAAGAAACAGAATTTGTTGGATGTATACAGTAATTGCACTTTAAAAGTAGTCTTCTAGCTCTGTTCTCTTTCTAACTTTATTTATCCAGCAATGACAATGTGTCAGCACAGGCCTAAGTGCAGCTGAGTACAAAGTTATCTTTGAGTTATCTTGCATTACGATATAAACCTCTCTGTGGAAACACACTGTTACTATTATCATTATTACATGTATTATCAATTTGTGAAGGTTACACAACACCAAAAGAAAAGTCCTCTAGATAACTTACAAATATTAAATACATACTTAAAACAAAATTTTAAAAGATAAAATGTCATTACGATTCTCCTGTCAGGATAGTGAAAACATCACTATCTTGACAAGAGAATAACAATAACATTTTAAAAATTTCACACAGGGCTCCTGTCGATAATGACTTCAAATAATCACTTGAGGAAACAGCCAAACTACTGGGACACAATGTCCCCACCCCCAATTCCATGTTCTTAGTTCTTGGAGTCTAATCCTGGAGGTGTACAACATTCAGAGTTAAAGATGAAAAAAATCACCAAGTGCACATCAATCACAAATGAGGAAGTACAATCCCATCCCATGCCAATGACGAAAATTTCCCTCAGCTAAAGGGCCCAAACAGCCACAGCCACCATTTTGTTCCTCCTCATCTAAACTCAAACAGGCCAAAATGTATAATTGATGATACTGAACCCCAGACTGGATTGGCTGATATCACTCAGTGGTTTCATGTAGATTTTAAACAGGAGGGCTGAGAGCGTCGAACCCAAAGGTACATAATACAATCTCTCCCCTCCAGTCCAGAAGAATACAATTGTCAAAGGAACTAAAAACCTCTGAGAGATCAAGAAGCAAAACGAAGAATACATCACTCTCATCTACCAAAGATAAGAATTGTCTCCATACTATATCCTGAGCTGAAACCCAACTGGAACAAGTAGAGAATATCTGTTTCCTGCAAGACTCTTTGCAACTGTTGTTTGGTCATCTTCTCAACAACTTTCCCTACAAAAGAAAAGTTGGAAAGTAAACAATAAAGATCCAGCAATAGTCTCTTGATCATCACCTTCTTCAAAAAACTAATACTATCGCATAGCCCACCCACTCATCATTCTCCCCTTCCCTAGATTGCTTTAACAATTCAGGATGGGCCAGGTGACCAAACTTAATTTGAAGGAACTTGTCCACTTCATCAGAAGTCACATAATCAAATAAATGCCAATAACATAACATAACTACCTCCAGGTAACTGTCTTGAACCTGCTCAGTTAAAGTCTAACCAGAGGTGGTATTCAAGCAGGTTCTGACAGGTTCTGGAGAACCAGTAGTGGAAATTTTGAGTAATCGGAGAACCGGCAAATGCCACCTCTGATTGGCCCCTTCCCATCTATTCTCTACCTCCCGAGTCCCAGCTGATTAGCTGGGTCTTCTTTTGTTGCCCTGAACAAGAGAACAGAGCTAGAAAGCAGATTAGATAGGTGGGGAGGGAATGGGATTTTGCAGTAACCTTCCCCTGCCATGCTCACCAAGCCACGCCCACAGAACCAGTAGTAATTTTTTTTTAATCCCACCACTGAGTCCAACTCTGTTTAATCTGAGTAACTTTATCCATCAGATAATACTATATTAAATATATTACATACGGTGATGAAGACTTCTGATGAAGTAATGAGTTTAAGATATAGATATTTACTACAGGATCCCATAAAATCAGAAGCCTTATAGTGTCTGTCTGCTCTCTCAGCTGCTACAAGATTTTGCAAAAATATTACCAGAAATTATGGAAACATAAATGTTTTATGATTGGGTTCAAGTGGACTTTTCAAAACACTAGAGATACTGAAAAACTGGATGTAATATTTATTTATATACTAAATATAAATATTTAATATAAAACTTCCAGCGTAATAGTTCGACACTATCAGGCAATAAATTAACGTGGATTCAGCAAGATTTCTCTCATAATAATTTTAACAATTGCATATGCATAGTGAATATCTAAACATAAGCATTGAGGCAAATGTTTGGTGGTGTATCCCCGCTAATTTCCTTTTGTTGAAAACTTGTATCTTTTTAGCAGAAAATTTTGTGTGTGTGTGTGTGTGTGGTGTGGTGTGTATGCATTCTCTTTGGTCCTTTGCTGACACCAGAAGTTTTCAAAGTTTACTTTTATACAGATCACCACATCATAATCGAAAGTTTTTGGGAGTAACCAAGAGCTGACAACAGAGGGTCAGTAGTCATCATGATATATACAATTGTGCAAAGATATTCATGGGATCCACAAATGAAATATAATGTAATGATGTCAAAAGTTAAAAATTGAAAATATCAAAATCTAAGGGATTACTAATTTAACAAGATTTGATGCAATTTTGAAATAGGATACCCAAATATCTCAAAATTTAGTGATTTCATGAAATTTCAGCTATTTTTTAAGATTAGTTTTCTTTTTGCTTTTGGAGTTTGCTATACCACAAACCAACAGCAATAGTTTTATTAACTGTGTTAAGACCTGGAATAGTTAGACTGGCCACATTTGTACATCAAAATAAATGACTATTTCAATGTGCCTAAATAACTTGAGTCGCACTGTCTATTTGTTTAATAAATTTATAGGCCACCCATCTCAATCACATGACTCTAGGGAACTTACAATTAAAATAGAATTAGAAGCAATAAAAAGCAATCAGAATTAAAAACAACAAGAGTAACATTAAAAATAGCAGATAAGAAGACTCAGATACTCAAACAAGCCATGACACAGGCTTACCCCTATGGGTCTAACAAAACTCGCTATGGCCAACTTGCCATGGGATAAGAATTATACTAATATCAAAGAAATGGTAGAATAGAATCATTAAAGAAAGGATATCAAAGGAGGAACAAAATAAAATGTGAAAGTCAGAAATTAAAATCATTTTTAAAAATATTTTTGATTAAACTGAATAGTTGACAAGTTGTCTTGCAGCAAGTTGGCCACGGTGAGTTGGCCTATGGCAGGGTTGGTAATCTTAAATACACAAAGAGTCATTTGAACCCATTTCCCATAGAAAAGAAAACACTGGGAGTTACAAAACCCTTCCTGTGCCTCACTATTTCCTGACCGGCCACAAAACTAGCATATGTAGTTGAATTAAATGTTCTGTTTTCTTCTGAAACTTTTCTTGGATTTACCCATGGTTGGCCTACTGGATGTTGAAAAGCTCAATAAATCGCATGCCAGTGGGTGTCACACATTGGCGGTTGTGACACATATTTTGAGCAACAGGGAGCCGCAGTAGAGGGACGAAAGAGCCACATGTGACTCCAGAGCCATGGATTGCTGACTCCTGGCCTATGGTTACTTGGCTGCAGTGAATTGGCCACAGCGAGTTGTCCCATTCTGACTCACATAATATAGGCCTGAGGCTCAATGGTTTTCAAGGTCTTGGGAAAGGCCAGCAGGGATAAGGCAGGGGATTCTTTGGGAAGGGGGCATGGGAATGTTCTAAAGAGCATCAGCAGATCAGAACAGAAAAGGAGGCTTTCCTCCTGGGATGTGATCTTGTTTCACAGATAGGACCCAGAGCATTCCTCTCCTAATGTACAGTATCTAATAGAATAGGTAGTTACCGCTGCAGAAAGACAACAGTTCCATGATAACCAGCTGCCAGCCATGAAGAGCTTTAAAGTAACTGCCAGTATCTTGAATTGTACCTAGAAGTAAACTGGTAGCTAATCAGAGGTGGCATTCTACCAGTTCAGACCAGATCGGGCAAACCCCTTGTTTCCATGTTCAGCTCATTTCGAACTGGGTTGCTGTCAGAGATGGGATTCTACCAGTTCTCACCTATTCGCTAGAACTGGTTGTTAACATTCTAAGCAGTTCAGAGAACTGGTTGTTAGAAGAAATTACTGCCCTAATCCTGTAAGGAAGGCAGGAAGGAAACATTCTGGTGTTGCTTACAGAAACTGCCTCTCCATTAATCCTTATTACATTCTTGGCAGGACTAGACTTCCTGTCTCAGGAACTTCTCTGGGGTTTCCCCCCCCCCCCCTTTGCTGGTACTTTGCTTGTGTGGAGGGACCATTCAAAGTTACAATGGCACTGAAAAAAGTGACTTATGACTATTTTTCACACGACTATTGCAGCTTCCCCATAATCATGAGAGGCCAGGCGAGGAGATGCGGGCCTCGATGTGAGTGATATTGAGTTGGCCACGCCCAGCCAATAACATGACCACCAAGCCATGCCCACCAACTAAGCCACGCCCACAGAACCAGTTGTTATAAAATTTGAATCCCACTCCTGGTTGCTGTGATGAGGAAGTGGGCCCGCCCCTGCTCTTTCCTCTGCTGTATGCAGGGGTGGGATGCTACTGGTTCTATAGAACCTGTAGCTGCAAAGAGCAGCTGACACTAAACTGGTTTGGTGTTTGGCCCACCCATCTGCTCAGGCTCTAGGCTGTCCTTTATTCCCTGCTTTTCCCTCCTCAACTACTTTGCATAGCACAGCTGAGGTTGAAAAAGCAGGAAACAAGAGGATTTTCAAACACTGTGCACCGGAGCGCAGCACTTGTCAGCTGTCCAGGCAGCATAGCTGATGATTTCTTGCAAACGCTGCACACACAATTGTCCCTAGTTTGGAGAACCAGCAAATCACTTCACTGGCTGGCCCCTCCCCTCGCTGCCCACTCACTCCTTACCTGGTATGCGAGCCATCCAACTTGCCTGGTTTGGTAAGTTGCTATTTTTCCCTTTTTTCCCCTGACCATTAGCTGTTCTACTCTGCCAGGAGATTTAGATTAGCTAGAAAGCAGGAAATCCTTGGATTTTTTGCTTTCTAGCTAATCTAAAAGCAGAGCCGAACCTTCCTTAGGACTGAAGCTTTTCAGTGCAGACTTGGGTAGTCAATTGCAGATAGATAGATCTCTAAATTAATCTATGACTCTGTGAGCAACTCAATCTGCCTGCCTGCTTTGCTTGCTTTTGGGTAAAAGTTGCTCTTTTTTTTAATAACAAATTCAATATTTACATACATGGTGAGTTCTGAGTTAATTTTCTGAGTTTGCTTCCTAGCAAATTTTATGAGTTTCCTTGCAAGCAAATTTTATACCACAGACTCGGATAGCTGATTGCAGATAGATATATCTCTAAGTGAATCTGTGATTCTGTGAGCAACTCAATCTGCCTGTCTGCTTTGCCTGCTTTTGAGTAAAAGTTGCTCTTTTTTAAATAAAAAAATCAATATTTACATAAATATTTACAATATTTACATATAAACCATGCCCACCATATCACATGACCACCAAGCCATACTCAAAAATTAGGCCACACCCACAAAACCGGTTGTTAAACAATTTGAATCCCACCCCTGGCTGTATGCCTTTGTTTAGAGCACAGCTGATTCATGTGGCAGAGTGGTTTGCTGTGCCTCAGCTGTTTTCTTCACAGAGGCTGCAGTTGAACGTAAGTATGTCTTTTTGAAATGCGGAGCAATCTGCATGCAATCACTGAACTAATTGTTATACCAGTGGAATCCCACCCCTGTAGCCAATGCAGCTCTAGCAGCAAAGCAGAGGCATACATCTATTAGATACATCTTATGACAGATGACTGGCACCCATAGCTGCCCATGGTGCTGCATTTTGCACCATCTGACACCTCCAAATACTCTTTAAGCACAGTAAGTTCCAGTTGCTGTAATCCATTTGGCAAACTATTAAAGTTGAAGGACTGTGAACAGAACCACCTGTTCCAGGAAGAAGGTCTGTCACCTCCTTCTCCCAATTGATGGAGCTATATAATTATCCATCCATGGTCTGAATATATCATGCAATAATTAAAGGGTAAATCTGTATGGGGGATTTGCTTGTTTTGTGGCTTCCATTTACGTTACCTGGATTGTGATTAGCATGCCTAGAACTAAGACACCATTTTCCTTAAATGAATGAATAATGGATTTTCAGAAGACAGTGGAGTTTAATAGCCATATTCATGCTAACTCAAGGTTATAATTTATTGTGAATGCAATGATTTCAGATGTTGTGCTTCTAGAAATGCTTGTAGGTTTGGAGGCTTTTGCCAAAGCCATGAAAACTGTGTTATAACACTGCAATGCAAGTTCTGTCCTTTTCATATAAGTGTGCTACAAAAGATGGTATTGTGTTGCTTTCACCATTTACATACCTTCGATCCCCCTTATTGAAGCAATATTGTACATTAATATGCAACATTACATTAAGAGACTGTTATTTATGCTGCTACAACACGAGCAACCTGTGGATGGATTGGTTTCTCTCCACCTCAAACATTGAATCTGCTTGGTGTAGCAGATAGATTGGAGAGGACTCTTTGTAGATATAATTCAATGACACTTACATAATGCCCCATCCAAGTTCTGCTTGCATTGTGCAGTTGTTTAGTTAGTTAGTTCATCTATAATAGTTAAATTAGGAGACAAAAACCATCTGGATGGCTGGATTGCTAACTGCTAAATTAGGGCTGGCAGATTTGGCCAAGAACTTTTGACATTTTCTTTAAAAAATATATATATATATTTAACCATTATTTCAATTTTTGCAGCCATTATTTAGTAAACCCAATGAAAGAGCATGAAACAAGGAAATCATTTTGGGTCAACACTTTCAGTGTCAAATCCTTCCAGACTAATATGTTAAACGCATATTAAACAATGAAGAGCATCACTTTTTAAGATTTTCTTTTTTCTAGGAAGGCTTTGTAAATTAGCAATGCTTGTAATTACAAAATCTGGGAGCAGGTAAAGTCAGGTTATTCTGATCAGTCTACCAGACTGTGCAAGAAATTTAATAACAGAGGTGCATCTGGAAACAGCTTCACTTCCTCAATAAAATATGAAAGATTCATATATTATACATATAAATGATAAATAAATTATACCTGTGGACTATCCATGCAAGTATCTCCTTTCTTAATAACTAGTGGAGACGCTATCTAGCAAGCATTGCCCTTTGACCTGTATAAGAAACTTAATGACTTTGTATGAAAAGTATGCTAGTTGCATTGCTTTTGTTCCCAAACTTAACTATAATGGACTAATTAAGCGACTCAACAGTGCCAACTAAATTCCAAAGCAGCTAAAGAAAATAAAAACCAGTGTGCTGAATAAGCACAGGGTGTTCACAGAGTCCAAACAAACTTGTCTGCATTATCCAATGCATCTCTGTTTCCCCAGTTCCAAAATGAATACACTGATGTAATTAATTATGCAGGATGTCATTATACGTGTATGAATGTATGTATGCATTTTTCAAATATTCATATACATTTTTGTTTATTTGTCTCTGTGGATATCTACAATGGAGTTAAGTCTAATTCCTAGTTTGGAGATAATGATTCTCATCAGATTTTACAGAAATGCATAGACCAGGGACAAAGACAAATGCATAGCCTTCTAGAGCTTGCTAACTGCAACCTCAACCAGCATCCCACTAACCTGGCTTCCTTAGGATGTTGGGAGTTATAGTTCAGCAGCATCAGAAACTCCTTTGCTTTCGCTAGTCTAGACAATTCAGACCAAAGTGTGATAACACAAGCCCAGGGGTGAAATAAAAATGGAACAAATGTGTTTTGGAAATTCAAATAAATGAAGCAAGGTCAAAATAAAACTGTCCCAGAGAATAATTCCAAACTTTATTTTTAATTAAAATTAAGAAAATAAATACCAGTTGTGGTGGTTGGGGGGGAGTGGAAGTAATTTTCCAAATATTATTAACTCATTAGTGGAGGAAGACATAGCATGTACCTTAATGAAAGAGCAGAATAGACATTTTGCTGTACTCCGAGCAGAAAGTTGCTGCATTGGCAGCTTTGTGCTTTTAGGGCTATTGTTAAAGCAGAAGTATGAATAAACAACATTCTTCAGAAGGGTGTTCAGTGTTGACAGGCAATTTTCAAGATTGGAATTCTGATATTCTGTTTGGTATCTGAGACCAGTTTGAACTAACGGTTCAGGCATCAGCCTAGAAAATGGGAGCCTGGGAATTTTAGTCCCACTTTAGCCATGAAGTCCAGCTGGATAATTCTGGGCCAGTCACAACTCACTTCACAGAATTGTGGTTATGGGGAAAATAGGAAGAGGAAGGCATATTGGGTATGTTCTCCATCTTGAGTTATTTGCAAAACTAATAGATGGAAATAAAATCTGTCTACAATTAGGATTGATAGAAGAGTGATGGTATGACCCAAGTTCAATGATAGAAGCCATTCCCTCTAGCCATACCTATTGGAGGAAATGGAAGGATGAAGCAACTTTGCATGCTACCTTAAACAAGATGCAACTCTAAGGAAGAAGTACATAAAGCTTAATATCTGTTGAGATTCTCACTCAGGCCATGATTATTCCAAATATGCTTTTTCAAATGGCGGAGTACAACACTACCTGTTTACAATGCAATTCTTTCAGCAGTTCCAAGAAGCTTCCACATCCATTTGCATTCTGATTCAGGTGATCCTGAGGGCACAGATAAATCTTCAAGTGGCCTCAATGACTCTCAGAAAGAGTGCTAATGTCCAGGTGACTGCAAGGAATATAAATCCTTCCATTCTCCACCATTCAGTCAGAACTGAAGAAGCTTCTTGGATGAGAAGTGAAATGTCTTCAAGGAAGAACAAGTCCAAATGAAAAAACACCTTTGGGACATAAAGCTTAATTTTTCCTCTTCTGCTTTCTGTTATTGTTTTACTATTGTGCAGTTCATATTGCATTTAATACTACCATTTATCAGCATTTAATGAATTGATTTAACAATCTTATTTCTAAACCATTTTGAATTTTGTTTTACTATTAATGGGAAGCACTATACAAATATTTTTAATAACTTTAAATATATAGGAATTTAAATTTCACTAAATAGTGTAGAGATCAGGGGTTTCCAACTTCCCTGCCTTTTTTTTTTCTTTTGAAAAATATGTCGCCCCTCATGTAAGAAGCTTCTTCAGTTCTAACTACAACCACTTTACAAATGCATGACACAACACAGGAGAACTAATTCATCAGGCTAGGATTCAGAAGTCCATCTGCATCTGAAAAACAAAGGTTGCTCTTTTGAAGATAGCAAAGTTCACATTTTGGAAAGAGAGGACCACAGATTTGAAAGAGGAGTCAAAGAAGCCATTTATGTTAACATTGATCAGCCCTCTCTCAACAGGGGTGGGGGTGGGCAGGCAAAGAGAATACAACACCTGTCTCCTGTTTGCAACACAGTCCTTTCAGCAGTCCCAAGAAAGTTCCACACCTGTTTGCACTCAGATTCAGGGAACTTTGAAGACAGAGGTAAACCTCTAAGTGGCCTCAATGACTCTCAGAGAGCTAAAGACCAACCCTCAGAGTGCTAATGACCAGATGACTGCAAAGAAAATAAACCCTTTTATTCTCCACCAATCAATTAGAACTGAAGAAGGTTCTTAGATGAAAAGTGGAAGGTTCTGAAAGGAAAACAAAAGCAAAAAAGTCCATTTGCTGGTAGACACATTTCTTGGAGTTGAACTGAAGTATGAATAGTCAGACACCACTGTTAACAAATCACTCAGAAGTTTTCAAGGAAGGAGAGAAGTTTTTTCTCCCAATAGCTTGAAGGAGAAGGGATGAAAAAATGCAGAAGAAATTTTAGAGGTAGTTCTAAACTCACCCCAGAAGGAGAAACTCACCCCCACCTTTGTTAATGGGTGGGCCATTAAGGCCTGGGCCAGAATACTTTACATAAGAAGGAACTCCAGGTAAAGCTATATAAATTGCCAAAAGCCCTTTTAAGGGCATAATCCCCCAGCAAGGCTAGACAAGCCTGGAATTTAGGACAGCCTACAGAGTTGCCCCTGGGAGTCTGACAACCAATTAGAATACAAGCTCCAATTCAAATCCCAACAAAAGGTATAAAACCCAGCACTCTCAGTATCTCAGCCCTTCTTTTTTCTTGACCTTCTCACCTTGAGTTTGTGATCAGACTTCTCTGGAGCTCCAGGCCATGTGGTCCTGTGCACCATTAAACCTTCTAAGCAGCCTCCATGTTTCCAATGTCTTTTTCCTCACTTGGAACTGAACCCAGAAGGATATTTCTTTCAACAGGACAACAGCTGGAATATTGAGAAATGATAAATTACATTACTTTTATTACTAGTCCACATTTGTCAATGATGTTCTCCTTTTTAAAAACATAACTTTGATATGTGGATTGACAATAAGAGCCCTGGTACGTTTTCACTCCTGTGAATTGCAGCTGTTTTTTATAAGTTTCTCAACAAAACATCCCAAGTGGAGGTTTTCAGGTGAATATTAAAAATAGTGAATAATAACATACTTTCTTCTCTGACTCCTGGAAACCATTTTGGTGATAGTTTTGCTTATCCACTAGAATTTGCACTAGATGTTGTTTTAATTTATGTCTTGAACAAAGCACGATAAGTTTATGAATCCAGCAGAAAACCCATCCTCTTTTACGCAGTTTGACAGAACTTAGCAGTAATAATTACAAAGGAGAAATGGATTTATCTGAATTTTTATACAAATATAGCCAGTTCAAATATCCTGGACTGATTCATAGATCAGACAACATTTGTGCAAACAAAGGTTTTACCAACAGTTTTCAATCAGAATCGTAACTCAAAAAACATGCATCAAAGTGCATCCTCAGAAAACTGGTCACAAAATATGCATCTATCTGGAGAAAGAATACACAAAAATGGATTAGGGTGGGAAAAAGTTGCATAAATTGCTACCCACTGGGAAAAATATACCCGAAACTGCACATTAGGGGAAATGCGAACAAAATGCATATCAGTTTCCAGCAAAGCTTTTTTTTTTTGCTAAAACAAACTTATGGTTAGGTAAATGAGAAACTAAGTGAAACCAAACATATTTTTTCTTTTTATCAGTTAGAGTGAGAGTTGATAAAACATATAGATATGTTTCAGCCTATCTTAAAACCAGCCCTTTAGCTTCAGGCTGAATCTGTGAAGCATGTCTAGTTGTGTCCAGAGATGCTGAAAGTCTCAAATACTTGCAAATTCAGATACAATTTGCCCTGACCCGAACATTCAGGCCAGTACATTGATCAGCATTTAATTATTCACCAGCTTTTATGGTTCCTGAATAATACATCACATTAGTCAACTCAAGAAACCATTAAACTAACTTATAAAATAAGGATATATATTATGGAATTAGGTTTTTTGAGCTAAATGGCTCTGTTTTCTACTGATATTTCATTGTGATATTGTTTTATTAAATATTGCAAAGTCTGGTGGGCTATTTGTAGGTTTGATCTGTTCTAAATCACTTTGATGTCTTAGAATGAATGACAGGTTGCAAGCTCTCTCAATAGGCAAAGGAAGGTGTGAGAGTGGAGGAGGAATTAAGAGCCAGTTTGGTCTAATGGTTAAGTGCTAGTTTAGAAACCAGGAGACTATGAGTTCTAGACTTCTAATTCCACCTTAGGAGTGAAAGTGCCTGGGTGCCTTTGAGCCAGTCTCTTTCTCTCTCTCAGCCCCACTCAGTTGATAGAGTTGTGGGGAAAACAGGAAGAGGGCCAAGTATTAGTATGTTTGCCATCTTAAGTTACTTATAAAAAGAATAAAGGTGAGAGATAAATAAATTAAAGTGGATATGGACCAGGAAGATCCATTTTGAAATCTTGCTGATGAAATAGGAAAGAGCGGGTAGTCCCCCTCTATTTCTTCAGGACATTATCCCCTCACCACTGTGCATTTTTGCTAATATTGCTCACATTAAATGCCTTTGGTGACTGGAGAATGTGGGAGAGGATGCTTGTTTTCTGCTAGAAAAATCAAATCACCTCAAAGACCGGATAAATCGAGAGTTGGTTTCCTCTCTCTCTGGGTTTTCTTTCTTTTCCCAAGAACCTTCTTCACACACACATACAGAAAGCTAACAAGTGTCAGCTCTATTTGGTAGTGTTTTACAATTCTTTTCATTTATAAAAAATGACACATATGAGAAGTCAGCAGTTGCAAGGTGAACTGAGAAGAAACCTCATCCCTGGACCAGAACCCTGTGTATCTTCATATCATGGCCAGTTTACTGTAGTGGATTTATTCATGTATTTATTTAATGTATGGCAAATACATGGACTTATAGTGGTTCAAATGTTAATGTCCAGTCCACCCAGCCATTCAAGGGCAGGGTAGTCTATGTTTTTTTTAATATAAACCTTTTAAAATTTTATTTTACAAACATTCTCTTTTCTTTATACAGTGTGTTGTCTGGGTACAAATATCTTGTGCATAATATTTGTGGTTAATACAATTTCCTTGCCATAACAACAACAATTACATTACATTCTTATTTTGAACCAATATACATAATATATCTTATCATTGTAACTTTCCCCTTTTTAATGCCTTCCTCTCTGTATTCATATATACCATACACACACACACACACACACAGAGTATATATCTTCTATGTTCATATATTTAATTTCTAATTTCCATTTTTCTTTTCCAACCATTGATAAAATAATTCCCATATCAGATAATATTCAGATTGTTCTCTTTCCTTTAATTGCCAGGGTGGTCTATGTTGAAAAAGTCAGACATTGGGCCGGTATAAGCTCTTGATGGACATTCGGACAATATTGATAGATTTTTTTTGAGGAGCACCACAGTCCATTGCCATGTATTTAGAGAGCCAGGAGTTCTACAAAGATGTCTGACTGCCAACTGCCATTAACTGCCAATTCTTCGATGTAGTGTGGCTGCCAATTGTTGCTAGTCATTTGGCTCACCCTACCATGCTATTCAGGGTGCACCACGAGGAGGTGAACTAGCATCACACCATACTGTAGTGGTAAAGGTGCTGGCATAGAAATAGAGACTGTGAGTTTTAGTTACCTTAGGCATGAAAGCCAGCCAGGTGACTTTCTTTTAGCCATCCACCTCATAGAGTTGTTGTGCGGATTATAGGAGTAAGGAGTTACTTATAAAGTAATAAAGGTGGGTTCAAAGGTAATCATAACTAAAATTAAATGACCTTAGCCCCCATTTTGGAGATCAGGAATTGATAGTTCTTACAGACTCCACTTCTTCCGGGGGATCACCATCGCTTCCTAACCACATTAGCTGAGAGTGAACTGACTCCCACAATTATGCTGCCCCTATTTATTTGTATCCACCTTTATTACCTCCCTTGAGAGAAAAGCCAGTCTCATAGGTAATGAACAAAAACCCTTACCTTCCTCACAAAATTAATTTTCTGAGGAAAATTGAGGATACACCTTCCCTCCTCCACCTTTTTTAAGCTCTCAAAATTATATATATATATATATATATATATATATATATATATATATATATATATATATATATATATATATATATATATATATATATATATATATATATATATATATATAATACACCCTGTACTCTTCTGTGCTTTTTGTGCAGATGTTTTTTTTTTAAAAAAAAACACAGAAAACAGATTTATGGAACAATGTGCAAATATGACTATCCTGGAAAGAGACTTATTTCCTTATATTTCTCAAATGATTCTGAAATGCAAGCAATTTTACCAGCAAAGGCAGTTGTACAACCACATGCCACATGCAGAGGGGAAAGGGCCCTGTAGTCTTGCAAACCTTTGCGTGTGTTATGGGAGCAACTTGTTAAGATCAGAGGGTGCCTTAAATATGGCTTCAGATACCTGTGGCAGAGAGGTCACTGTAGGGTGAAACTGTCTGTTCCACAGTGAATTAGAGACATGCATTCATTATCTTCCCAAACCTCATTAAAAGGGCTTTAATGTGGTGACTAAGTCATGGGCAGACAAACCTTTAATCTTGACTACATCAGACACACCTGTGTTACATTTCCTTTTGAGGAAAGTTAGCAGAAACAGGTTAACTTACTATTTATGCCTCCAGTCTGCAGAATTAGCATGGAAAGCAGGCTCCCTTTGAACTCCCTTTAACAGGGTACTCCACTAATTTGCTTTGCTTTTTTAAAAAACAAAACCAAATCCTGCAAACTATTATTGGCATCTTTAATGATCATTTGGATCAGGGCCACTCCCCAGACATATATATCCCCATAATGTACTAGTTGAAGGTTGTACTTTAGACTCTGATGATTTATTCTTTTTTACTCCATTCTTATGATTTTGATTCTAATGTACATTGTAAAATAAGTCATAAATTCCCATTATGATTATAAAAGGTTAGGGTTCAGTCGATATTCAAGTCGTTTAGGAATAATGTAAAACCAAATAATCCTTAGTAATAATCATGGAGTTTTTCAGAGTGTGGCAAGGAAAAAGCTAAAAGAAATTGACCACTTCTGTTGGGATTTAAAAAAAAACACCCCAAAAATAGATTGCTTAAATTTAATTTAAGATATTAAGATATTGCTTAAAATTTAATGCCATTACCCAAAGCTGGATATCCAAAACTAGTGCCCTGTTGCAAGTGAGCAAAAATATTCTTGGTTTTTTTTGAAAACTAGATAATTAGGAAAATCTCAAAACTATAAGTCACTTCAAAAAAAAAGTGCAATCCCATCCAAAGTGGATGTATCCTGTTTGGGCTGAAAAGCTACGCTTTGAGTTCTGTTCTTTTATGTTTTACTTTTGGTGACAGAAGATGCAAAGATACAATAAAACTAGATAACATTATTATAAAGCAGAATGTAAACAAGCACACACAAAAATGCATCTTTCACTGCATGAAGCAAAATATATATTTTATTTAGAAAAATTAAATTTCCTTTGACTCAGGCTATATTTTTGGATGGTAGTGTGGGCACATTTGTGTCATTTTCTTTGTAATTTTTTAAAAATATTGATTTAATATTATATTTTTAAAACTTATTTTTAAGAAAAATTTTAAATCCAATGCAACAGTAACATATTAAATAAAAATATAACAGCCCTGCAAACACGTGCAACTGACTGAAGTTAAACAAAAGCAGAGCAAAGCTGTATTGTGGCTTGCTAATGAATTTTTTATTATTGAAAAATTAACTACTTACAGAAATAAGTGAACTGTAAGCATAGAGATCATCATTCAGGCCTTTATTTGAAGAGTTTTATTATGTTACTTCTAATAATTAAGGTAACCTAATATCCAATGAAACCAACCTGCTAAAGGATATAACAGTGCCTTTTCAAGGCTTTTTAAATGCTTTCTTTCAACTGCCTAATTCAGCGTACAGTCCCATGACTACCTAGTTCTCTCCCATCCAAATACTGGGTCATTCTACTCTGGCTATTATTTTGCAATCAATCTAAGTTGATTCAGAAGACATCCTGTTCCACCCGCATTTTCCAACTACAGAGGAACTGCTTAAACTCTGGGCTGGATACAACTTTCATCAGCCTGGACAATGATGAGAATTCGGCATAGCTGGAGGTCTCCCTTTTCCTTTAACTAAACAAAGCCAATCTTTTAAACAAGAAAGTTCAGATTGAATCTTTCATTTCTTCTTATTCCAGGGTTGAATTAACTGGCTTTTTCAAGCAGCCGGATAGTCCTTGTTTAGTAATTTCCTTGTTTAGTAACTGTTCACAGTTATGAGGGGGACAAAAAAGAAATTATGTCCAATTCTTGAATGTATGACCATCTGTTTGAAAGTCTGGGAAGCAAAGGAAAGCTGAAGTAAGATTAAAGGCATTGTTGTGGTTTCACTTAATAATCGCATTACAGCAGGTTATTAGTTACAATTGTGGTCACTAAATGAGGACTACCTATACCTGTTCTTTCTCAACACTTCTGCTAAAGCACAAACAATAGGCTCCAAATAGGACAGAGAAGATGCTTGCCTTCTCTCTTGTCACTCATCATTCATTCAGGACAGGAAGAAATCAGAACTGGAGAAGGTTATTCCCAAGATCAGCACTGGCCCTCCTGCAGCAGCTCAGTGGTATTAATCTTTAATATCAAGATGACTTTTTGAGGGATTGCAAAGGAATCTATTGTGAATAATTTTTTGACCAAACCACCAAAGCAATACCTGGGATTTCCCATATTTGGTGGAAAATTCTAACAAATCTAGCATTAATATAAAGAAATACACATAAAGTTACATACACTGTGACCTTGTTTCTATAAAATGAAGTACAGTTATTAAAGTTTCATAAAAAATAGTATGTTTAAGTAAAGTTACTCCATACAAAAGCCAAAAAGTGCTAATGGCTGTGTGTGAACTCAGAAAAGCCTATATGGTACTCGTTACATAAATTATGTAAATGTAATATATGCAATACATAAAGATATGTTCAAAAACTATACAACAATGGGTGTAGATCTCTAGTTTATAATTAAACAGAATAATATTTGAGTGCACATTACATTCACAGAAGGTCAGACGTGCACAGCATATAGTTGGTGGAGAGTGTAATCACAATATTTGCAAAATTTGAAATTAGTAGATGCTGCCAATTCTTTCTCTTCCTTGATTTCTCACAACTTTGTTTCAGGCATTCAAGATAACATTGGAAGACCTAACTCATGATATATTAACAAAATAAACTAGGAAAGTAGGAACTGAGAAAGAACTGAAAAAAACAGATAGTGTTAGTCTGGAGAGCCTCAAAGTTGCCAAGTATTCTGAAAGTACCGTACGTTATCGTATGTACAATATATCTAATCCTGGTTTTGACACCAAACCAAGACTGGCAACTTGGTCATTAAGCAAATTGGTTACTAAGTAAACCCATGGCTAAACATGGCAGTCACTAAATAAGGACTAGCTATGTAAGCAAGTACAGTATATTGTTAATGTGGTTAAAATGTCCCTCATAAGACCGAGGTATCAACAAGCTTTCAGAAGCTGTGACATATGCAAAAGTGGAAATTGTTTAAAACAAGGATCAATAAACCTTTTCTGTGAAAGACCAGATCTTGTTGGACCTCATGAATGCAGTTGGCAACATTGGATAGGTTGGCCCACAAGCAAAGAGGTTGCAGATAGGTTGCAGCTGAAGATACCTTATCCCTAGCTCTTGGCCTGCCCCTTGTCACATAGCTTAGCTAAGGATAGGTCCTGATGATCTACTGTTCACTTGCCTACCTGTCCATTCTTATCTCGAAGATCTTACAAAAACATGGTGGGTTAGATTTGGCTCTTGAGCCATAATTTGCCAACCCCCTGATATAAAAGAACAGTGGTGGAATGCAAAAGAGAGAAAGGGGATAGAAAGAGAGGAGAGAGAGAGACAGAGACACACACACACACACACACACACACACACACACACACACACAGAGAATATTGAGCATGCCCAGGAGGATTTTGTAGTTCTCCAAAGAGAAGCATCTCTTTAAGGAGGGTTCAAGTAAAGCATTAACTCAAAAGTAGCTATGCAAAGCAACAAACTCCCTCTCATCTATCAGTAAAGAAGCTATGTGGCTTGCTATGCTTGGCCTCTGTGGCATTTCCAATATGGGCTGTATATTGGCACCTGCCTCTTCCAATTCTTGCAAGTGCCAAGCAAAGCTGGACAAAGTAATCCAATGCATTTTATTGAAGCACACTGTGTTTCTCTACTCCTCAGAGAAGAGAACTGTATCGGTTGTTCTTCAAGGCAAGTCCACACTTCCTCCCTTGGAGCAGAGAATCTTGAATGACCATTGCAAGATGTGGTACACAAAGAGAATATTAGGATGGGGGGAGCACTAAGGAAGAGAGAATAACGGACTGGAAAGGGATAAGAATATTATCCTTTCTGCAATCTTCTAATCCATTTTTTATATCCTGCCAAATTCAATGGGAGCTTTTACACTCCCACACAGATACACAGACACACATAAACACGCACACACAGAGAGAAATCTAAGAAATGTGCCCTGGGTCAGTCCAATGTGAGTGGGATTCTTTTTTTTTTTTTTTTTAACTAGCTATAGAGACATTAGAATGATTTACAGAGACACAAGTTGAAAGTAAATTATGTTGTAAATGCCGGTCCCTTGAGTCAACAAAGAATCAGAAAGAGAAAAAAAAATTACAAGAAGCTTGAAATTCCCAACAGCAGAGGTTGACAGGAAAATATGGTGTTGTTTTTCTAGGAGTAAAAGTAACTTTTGTACCCTGTTTTCCCATGAGAAATTATAAACTTTCAACGGAATTTTAGTCTCTCGCATGCAAACACATATATAAGAGCAATTTATCTGGGATTGCTCTCATGGAAATGCCAGGAAGACTTTCAAGTTGTTAGGGCTATGGCTGAACTTCATCTGAGACTGCTGCTACTTATTTGTTCTCGCTGCCTTGTCTTGTCAAAACATTTACTCAGCTTTCGAAGAGTTGCAAGTTGGCAACGTGTTAATAATATTAGAATGCATTTGTATTGGCCATGTGGCTGCAACATTTCAGAAAATTCGTCACTTATTCAATGAATAATGAATCTGAAAGAGTAGCTATGGAGACAAACAGCCATATGTAGTAAATTAAACATGGACTTGTGGATGTATAGAAACATGGAGTGTCACCAAAGCAATTGTTTCTATTTCGTGATGTCAATCAATGACAGGCTTTCTTCTTTCTGGCTGGCTTACATGTATTTTACACCATATATTGCCACCGTACTCACATCCTCCTCTCTTTCTCTTTTCTCCGCCAACTCTGAGCCTCCTTTTACATTATTGAAATATCCTTTGAACAGTGTATAGCATCCAAGTAATCAGGAAGAGAAAAGAAGACAAATTGCAACTCAGAGAGATATCTGTACAGGCAGAAATGGAACTTGTAGAGGTTGTGGGTGGCAACCTCTGTTTAGTTCAATATCATATGCATTTACTTACTTTAGCTGCCCTGCACCTCTTTGAATCCAGGATGGAAAAGTCTACTTTAGAAGGATAACAGGGATTTTAACTTTCAGATTTAAAAAAAAAAAAATTTCCCCCCCAAAATCCAATTTGCAGGCAGTTCTTGCTTTACAACTGTTCATTTAACAATGGTCCAAAGTTACAATGGCCTTGGAAAAGGCTACTTATGCCCTATAGCACTGGCCGCTGCACTATCCCTGGGTTCATGTGATCATAATTTCACACTTGGCAATTAGATTGCATTTGCAACCCGCTGCACATTTAATGCACTTTCCATTAAAAAAATGCCCATTGGGAATGTTCGATTTATTGAGCAATCACCATAAATATCATAAGTCATACTACCAGTAAATTTAAGAATTGTTCTCTGTATTTACCTATTATGAAAATCTTACCCAAAAATAAAAAAAAATACTCTTAAGAGTCTTTGAAGTCTTTATCCAAAGTTAAAGAAGAGTTTTATGATGATTAGAGGAGTTTTTGCAGGGGCTGCAACATTGTGATCCAAGCCATATATAAGGCAATACTGTGTGCATGTAGAAAAGGATGGGGCTTTGATTGAGTTGCCACAATTTCTATCTTGCTGTTTTGGTCCTTATATTCAAGCAATATTTTCAGGCAGAGAGACAGTGTTATTTATCTCACTCCTTCTGTTCCTGATTACACAAAGACACACACATGATTAGTTTAGTGTGGTGGCACAGTGGTTAGAATGCAGTATTGCAGGCTGAACCTGTTTATTACCAGGAATTCAATTATGGTTGTCTCAGCCTTCCATCCTTTCAGTAAAATGACCCAATTATGGGGGTGGATTATGGGTGCTGACATTATAAACCACTCAGAGAATGCTGTTAAAAACAAAAAAATGGTATATAAGTATAAGTGCTATTGCTAGTATGGCTTTGGACAAGGGTCACATTAAACATCCTGAGGACTGCAAATTGGATGGGGACACTTGAATCAATGGGAGGGGGGACTGTTTGGAAGTTTAACTCCATTATGCCTAGGGTAAAGTATATACTACAGATTACACCTGTTTACCCCTCAAAATCAGTGGTGGGATTCAATTTTTTTTATTACCAGTTCTATGGGCGTGGCTTGGTGGGTGTGGCAGGAAAAGGATACTGTAAAATCTCCAGACAGAGGTGATATTTGCCGGTTCTCTGAACTACTGAAAATTTTTGCTACCGGTTCTCCAGAACTGGTCAGAACCTGCTGAATACCACCTCTGCTCAAAATGATCAAGAACAGCACTATATATATTATGTAGCCAATCTCTGAGGACCACAAAAAGAGGCTCTTGAAAGCCATGATGAAGGCAGCAGATTTTCTTCTGCATGAGGAGAAACTGTATGCTGCTGCTTCTTTAATGGACCCACTTCTTATAGCCAGCACAGCTCCTAAAGCAGGAACCCCATTTTTCCAGCTCATCCCCAAATGTGGTAAATATGATGTTTATTTAATGAACAATGGAAAGGTCTTGCAGTCATGCGAAGTCTGAAGTGTTTCTGAATTATTTTCTAAGATGTCACAGCCAGGAGTCCCCAGATTACACTTTAAGAACCACTGATTTAAAGATTTTTTTAAAAGATTAGTACATTTTTATTTGATTAGTTGATTTATAAAAAAAAGGTGTTCTACCCTTTTATAATTTAGCTGTGACTTCCAGAATGTTATGGTTGTTTATATAAATACTTGGTTCTATCCCAGGACATTTTCAAATATATCATTGTATATTAATGATTATTAACTGGAGTCTGAGCTAATTTTATTGGGATGATTTTTAATTATTGTTGGTTATTGTTTTCATACATTTTGTACTATATCTTGGTAAAGGCATGTAATAAATTATTATTCCTGTTCCTCTAATTGTGGATGACAACCAATGTTGGCTGGTTTTCTTCTTCATATTGCAATACTTACCTAAGGTCCAGGGGAATTTTAAATATAATGTCTAATTATGTATAGCACAGGTGTCAAACTTGCGGCATCACATTGCCATCATGTGACATTTCACAATGTTTTTCCCTTCACAGAGCTGGGATGGGCGTGGCCTGCACATGATGCATTCAGCCTGTAGGCCGCCATTTTGAACCCCTGATTTATAGGATACTCAACAGTGCTGTGATTTGTACTTGAGTTGTTGTAAATTGTTCTATATTTAGGTAATCCAAATTCTTTCTAAATCATCATAGTATCGCATTTTGTGCCCAAAAGCAACCGTTTGCATTGACATTTTTTTCCCAAATTGTTGAAAAAAAGGAAGACAACATATTATAAAATCTCAGGTTTTATTCCATATGTGGTAAAAACACAAGAAAAAGACAAGAAGAAGTCCTGATCTTTATAAGTATAATTACAATTTTTTGCTTTTGTGATTGTTTTTGTTAAATGAAGTATTTCCAATTAATTTTAGCTTTTAAACTGCTTGGAAAGAAGAGAGGAAAAATGGACTAAAATATTGAAGACTGAAACTAAATGCAATAATATTATGAATTAGTAAATAATAAAGTTTTTGTGTCTATTTAAAAATATATATTCTTTCAAAATTGCAATTTGACATGAATTCTGTAACATATAGAATATCCACATGCAAAAAGGTTCTTCACAAATACCTGCCTTCTTGAATTGTCCCATTTTACATCTAAATGGTATAATAGATGAATAAATTGAATGTGACTCTCTCTTTTTTTCCTTGGTGACTTAGTATAACAAACAAATGGTGACTTAGTATGACAAACAAATGTAGCTTTTGACACCAATGAACACTTTAGTCTCATCAAACAATTTTGTTGGTTAATCGTTCAAAGAAAGAACAATGAGATGTTATGACATTTTTACACTCATCTCCCACAAAATGTAAAATAAACCTTTCTTAAGTTTAAATGAGGATTGTTCATTCCTTGAAATCCAATCATGTACAATCAAAATATAAATATTTAAACACTGCTCAAGTTTATGATTGCCTTTCATGTGAAAAACATAAAACAGCCTCTTGGAATAAAGTTGTCCAATATGTAATGTTAGTGGTAATTATGCTTCACATAGATACTAACCTACCTTCCCCTCTCATCAGAACTGACAAAAGCATACTTTCCAATTCCACAGCATTTTCAAATCTGGAGTTTAGACAATTGGCAGTCTTTCATCCACTGGACAATTTCCCATCCGATACACAATACAAAGAACAAGGGCATTTCTAAAGGCAGCAGGAGCTTGGTTCCATGAAGAGGCATGAAAGATGGTGGGCCAATCTATTGTTTTGGGCACATAAGGGAATCCTGAAATGTCATGATGTCTCTGTTTGATCTGTTGTCACTACTGTTGGTTGTATGAAGAATTAACATATTTAATTAACTGTCTGACCAAAGCAGCTGTTACCTTATATAAAACTTTCAACATGGATGCCACTGAATGCTTGAATGTGCCAGGACAATAGAGGTTGAGAACTACTCGTTATGTTTTTACACCAAATGGCTCAGCATGGCTCCACTTTCAATGGCCCCAATCAAGATTGTTCTTAAATTTATAATGGCACATAGTGACGCTTCTGCCGAAATGGGGTGATCATATCCAAATTTCAAGTTGCCAAGAGGATAGTTATGTGCACCAAAATACAAGGTTTGGCAAACCAACTACTTCCCATATCTCTCTGATCCTGACATTCAATCGTCTATATCATTGATAGAATTGGCATCTAGATCACTTTTGTATAATCCAACTATGAATTCATTTATAGTCAGTCTGTATCATGTGTGACTCCTGCTTAATTCTTTGTTGTTGTTTTAAATAACCCGTGAAAAGGGAAATTATTGAAACCACTTTTAAAGCAGTACAAATCTTTTTATGGAAGATGATGCTGATGTTGATTTCTATTGACTTATGTGTCATCATGAGTCACATGAATAACATTAGACAACATCTATCTATCTATCTGTCCATCTGTCTGTCAGCTAGCTAATTTACAGGTCTACTAATCTGTCTGATGAAACTCTAGGGGATGAATATACAATAAAACAGCAGAACCTGGCTTGAGGCCCTATCTTTTAAAAAACAAAACACCTACCACATACAATCATGCCAGGTAGAACCACTTCCTAGTTTCCACCAGGTGACATTGCCTCATTGCGGGGAATCCAGAACATACCTACTTTGCAAGATCTGGCAGAAATTACTAGGGAGAGGCAGTTCCCCAAGAACCCATAACATGTGAGACTTTAAAATGAAAATCTTGAACTGCATCCAGAAATCTACTGGGAGCAAATGCAGTTCACATAGCAGAGGTATTATGTGATACATTATATTGTTCCCAATACTGCATGTGTTGTGGCCTTCTGGATCACCAAAAGCTTCTGAATGCTTTTCAAGGGTAGCCCCATATATAGTGTGTTGCAATATTTATTTATTTATTTATTTTAGGTTTTATATACCGCCCTTCTCCCGAAGGACTCAGGGCGGTGAACAGCCAAGTAAAATACATGTAGACAAATATAAATAGTTAAAAAAGAATTAAACCCTAGGCTGTCCCTATAAAAATCTAAAAACCCCAATTAAAATAAATTAAAACTTTGTACACCCATCCCAACTAATCTAAAAACCCCATTTAAAATCCCATTTGAGTCAGCTCAGGCCGGCCTGTTCGAAGAGCCAGGTCTTCAGGTCACGTCTGAAGGCCCTCAGGTCACTGGTCATTCGTAATCCAGGGGGCATCCCATTCCAAAGGGCGGGTGCCCCCACAGAGAAGGCCCTATTCCTCGGGGTCACCAGACGACACATAGAAGGCGTCGGGACCCGGAGGAGACCCTCTCTGTGGGAGCGCACCGGTCGGTGGGAGACTACTGGCAGAATGCGGTCTTGTAAGTATCCTGGTCCGATGCCATGGAGCGCTTTAAAGACCAAAACCAGTACTTTAAAGCAAACCCGGAAGGCCACTGGCAACCAATGCAGCTCGCGCAGGAGGGGCGTCACGTGGGAGTATCTCGACGCCCCCATAACCACCCGCGCGGCTGCATTCTGTACCAGTTGAAGCCTCCGGGTGCTCTCCGCAGGGAGCCCCATGTAGAGGGCATTACAGTAGTCCAGACAGGAGGTGACCAGGGCATGAGTGACTGTGCGTAAGGCGTCCCGATCAAGAAAGGGCCGCATCTGGCGTATCAGGCGAACCTGATAAAAAGCCCCCCTGGAGACGGCCGTAATATGCTCTTCCAAAGACAGGAGGACACCAAGATTGCGTGCCCCTTCTGTGGGGGTCAAGATCTCATCCCCAATAGCCAGCGATGGAGTCAGCTGACTATATCGGGCCGCCGGAAACCACAGCCACTCGGTCTTGGAAGGGTTGAGTCGAAGCCTGTTCTCGCCCATCCAGTTCCGCACAGCCTCCAGGCAACGGGCCATAACCTCCACAGCATCGTTGGGGTGGCTTGGGGTGGAGATGTAAAGCTGAGTGTCATCAGCATACAGATGGCATTTCACCCCAAAACCACGGATGATCTCTCCCAGCGGCTTCACATAGATGTTGAACAGAAGAGGGGAGAGGACGGACCCCTGAGGCACCCCACACATGAGGGGCCTAGGGGTGGACCTCTCCCCCCCCCGTCAACACCAATTGCGAGCGGTCCGAGAGGAAGGACGAGAACCACTGCAAGACGGTGCCCCCAATTCCCAACCCCTCCAACCGCCGCAATAGGATACTATGGTCGATAGTATCAAAAGCCGCCAACAGTTCTAAGAGGACCTGGACAGAGGAATAACCTCTGTCACGGGCCCTCCAGAGATCATCTACCAACGCGACCAATGCTGTTTCAGTACTGTGCCCGGGCCTGAAGCCCGATTGGAACGGATCTAAATAGGATGCTTCCTCCAGATACTGAGGGAGCTGACGCGCCACCACACTCTCAACAACCTTCGCCACAAAGGGAAGGTTGGAGACAGGACGATAGTTATTCAAAAGAGCCGGGTCCAGGGAAGGCTTCTTGAGGAGGGGCCGCACCACCGCCATTTTCAGGGCGGTCGGAAGCGCCCCCTCCGTCAACGAAGCGTTGACAATCCCCTGGAGCCAGCCTCGTGTCACCTCTCTGGAGGTAGAAACCAACCAGGAAGGGCACGGGTCCAATAAACATGTGGTGGCATTCAGCCTCCCCAGAAGTCTGTCCACACCCTCGGCGGTCACAGGATCGAACTCTTCCCAGATAACCGTCTCAAGACCTGCCCCGGACACCTCCCCCGGGACCACCCAACTGGAGTCCAGCCCATCCCGAATCTGAGCGATTTTATCATGCAGAAATTGGGAAAACTCTTCTGCTTTACCCTGCAAGAGGTCCTCCCGCGCTCTCGGCTCAAGCAGGGAGCGGGTCACTCTAAACAGGGCAGCAGGCCGATTTTCTGCAGACGCAATAAGGGCGGAGAAGTGTGAACGCCTCGCCGCCCTTATCGCCACTAGGTAGGTCCTAATATAGGACCTCACCTGTGTCCGATCAGACTCAGCACGACTGGCCCTCCAGATACCCTCCAGACGTCTTTTCCGGCATTTCATCCCCCTCAGCTCCCCCGTAAACCACGGAGCCAGGTGGGATCTATGCCGAGTCAGAGGTCGCAAAGGCACAACTCGGTCCAGAGCCTCCGCGGCCAACCTATCCCAGGTGGCCACCAAGTCTGTGGCCGAGTTATGAGCCAGAGTTTCAGGAAATGGCCCAAGCTCCATCTGGAACCGTTCCGGATCCATCAGGCGCCTGGGGCGGAACCATCTCCTCGGCTCCACCTCCCTGCGATGGGGGGTGGCGGCACCGAAGTCCAGTCTAAGAAGAGAATGATCGGACCATGACAAGGGTTTTATAACTAGATCTCCAACGCGACCATTCAACCACTGACCAGAGGCGAAAATCAGGTCCAGTGTGTGTCCCCCCGTGTGAGTGGGGTCAGAAACTAATTGGGTCAGATCCATGGCCGTCATGGAAGCCAGGAACTCCCGGGCCACCCCAGAGGTTTCCCCGAGCGAAGGCAGGTTGAAATCACCCATGACTAAAAGCCTGGGGGTTTCAACCGCCAGCCCGGCTATCACCTCGAGGAGCCCGGGCAGGGCCGATGACACGTGGCAGGGAGCCAGGTACGTTATCAACAGGCCCATCTGAACCCCCCGACCCCACTTCACAAAGAGAGACTCACAACCAGCCGTCTGAGGAACAGTGGCCTCCCTAGGACAAAGGACTTCTCTAATAATCGCCGCCACCCCACCACCCCTTCCCTGAGATCTCGGTCAATGGAATGCTTGGAAACCTGGTGGGCAAATCTCTACCAGAGGGATACCGCCCTCTGGGCCCAACCAGGTTTCGGTGACCCCTGCCAGGTCCGCACCCTCCTCCTGAATGAGATCAGGGGGGCCTTGTTAACGACGGACCTGGCATTACATAACATCAGCCGGGTACTCAGGGCCTGAGACTCTGCACAACCAGGCCTGCCAGACGGGTCGGGAGGGTCGGAGCGCGCCACCGCTTGGAGACAACGGGCACGCGATCCCCTAACTTGATATGGCCCTCTACCCCCGTCATATCTGCCCCTCCCACTTATGGTGCCAATGAAACCCACCCCCTGTGTTTGCCCCCACAACTCATGACCCTCTGGGTTCCCCCAGACGTGCACTCCAGCCTGGCTGACTCCAAATCCCCCCGGGCTATCCCCCAAACCCGGACCGGGTACCCTCCCTAACCCCAATAAATTTCCATCCCCCAACCCTCTCTTCGTCGCCCTCCCTAACCTCGATAAAACCCCGAATAAAAATCTAAAAAGTTTAAAACCCCCTCTAAAAATCCTTTTTTGATGGCCATGCCACCTCTCCGGATCCCAGGAACCGTCCTTGAGGTAGGCCATCGATAGACCGGAGGGCCACTCCAGGGAGTGGGGGACCCTCCCGAGGGCCCGCAATTCCGCCGAGGAGTATGTTCTTCTAGCCCTCGCCGTCGTCGGATCAGGGACCACCACCGAGATCACCGGCGTCCTTCGAGCCAGCCAGTTCTGTTGTTGCCAATAGTCCAACTGGGAGATGAATAAGCCATGATTAACCACAAGCAGTATTTCTGATCTAAGAATGGGTGAAGGGAAGCAACAAGATGCATTCATGCAAAGATCCTGCTTGCCACAATTGCTACTCATTGTAGGAGCAATGAGTCCAGGAAGGCTCCCAGAATGCACCAACTCTGCCTGGGGGAATGTAACCCCATTCAGAGTTAATAATAGCAAATCATTACATACATGTAGCTCTAACATCCATAGCCCCTCATTTTGTCAGGGCAGGGTCAAAAATGGTTCCTCTGCATGCAGACCTGCCTAGCCTCCAGATATGGGAAAACAATTTGTTGGCAAATTGAGGCATCATCATACTACTGAGTATCATCAGCTGACTGATGAAACTTCACCCTATGCAGATGAACAATCACAGTTTCATAGGGAAGATAATTAGAAATGAAGAAAAAGCTAAACTTTGTGCCATCCTACAGCAGAGGCCTAGAGCTGAACTTCTTCCCCTATCAACTATCAACTATCAACTGTTAACACTTCAACTGGAAACAGCTACAGAGAAAAGAGGAGGACCACTAAAGGATAATAACTCTCACTTCCAACCCCAACAGCCAATCAAGAGGGATATCATCATCAATGATATTGAAAGTCACTGAGAGATCAAGAAGGACCAGAACCACCTGACTTCTGAGCCCACCAGAGTTCATCCACAATTGCAAGTGTGATCAATACTTTCTTTGTGCTATGTCACAGCCAGAAGCCAGATTGCAAGGGTTATTAGGGTTTAAAGCCACAACTAAATATGATACAAGCAACAGCACCCAAAATACAATAATCCACACAACACATTAAGGAAAGAAATCAATTCCATCAGTACCATGGCAATCAAAAAACAATCTAAGGAAGTGGATCATTTTGCAACATCCCAGGACCATGCTCTTTTAGGTTTACAACAGCTTAACAAATCCCAGGCAGATAGAGGTCAGGATGGACACTATTCCAGAAGACAGGTGCAGCTAAAGAGAATATATGCCTCCTAGAACCCACGACATGACAAAACTTAATACCTGGCAGAAAACACAGCAATTATTTTAGAGATTATGGTTGGGCAGAAATTATAATGGGGGGGAATCCCTAACCAGGTCCTATGTAGTGAATGACTTTAAAGGTGACAGACAAGACCTTGAATTTTACCTCAGAATGTGGCAGTATCTTGAAGATCTTGGCCAATCTCCCAAAAAGTCATGACCAGCAGTTTTTGTCTCTCCTCCCACCCCCCCAAAAAATCACCTAATTACTGTAAAAGCAAATGCTTGTCTTACTTCCAATGAAAATACAATGACTGTAAGAGTCAATGCAGTGATGTAAATTGTGTTAAAAACCAGTTTAAAGGTAAATACATAAAATTAAAATAATAGAGAATAAATAGCCTAATTATTTTGGAAGGAAGGAATGAGCAGTATTCAGTAAGGAATGAAACCCTTCTCTAACACGATGGAGCTCAGACATCACACTTTTCATTCTGAACGGGATCATCTTATCCACAATTAAACCTACTTTTCTCTTATTTCAATGAGCCTAGCAACAGTATCATGACTTGGTCACCAATCAGGCCATTCAATGTAGCAAAATGTAGGGCATTCTACTGCAGCTACCATATTAGGTTTTCTACTTCCCATTGCTGCCAACTAGAAATTTAGATTCATGAAACTTATATGTGGAAGCGGTAGTGGAATGTCCTTATTTTCATACACATACACATCCCAAGTGAGATAACACTGATCACCCTCTAAATGAAAGAATGTGAATAGGTAACAAGTCTCTTGAACAAGTCTCTCTTGCCTATCTCATAGGCATAAAATTGAAAACATGGTGGGTTCTTCTATGATCGAGGTTTGAAGCTTTTTATTACAAATGTCTTTCTTCAAGAATCCTTCTTAACACACAATCATTTGTCAAGTGATACTTTCTATAATAGTGTTGATGTGTAGAAATATGCTCTCCCTCTGCTTCGGTAGTTCTCACTTTTAACTAGGGCTGGAATTGAAGTGTAACAAACTGGCTTCCCCAGTTTCAAATATTAAAGAACTTAATGAAAATATGAAACATCCAAAGAAATGGAAATATGAGGCAGCACAGGGAAGCTATTGTGCAAGTCCAGAATTTATCACGTTTTTGAAAACAAATTTCCCAGAAAACAAGCATGTTTTATTTTTAGATACAAGGCTTGGTTTCTGGAAAAATAAGTTAGTTTTTTTCTCCACAGAAATCCAGGTAAAAATACAGTTTGAATAAATGTAGTCAGTTGGTCCTACCACTCCCTCTCCCCCTCTCTCTTCCCCTTCCCCTCCCCTTTCCTCCCCCCTTGTCTTCCTCCTCCTCCTTGATTGGTGGAAGAATTTGGGAATAAGGAAACTAAGTTACAATTTATACCAATATTTTCTGTCATTAAAGCATAAGCAAAAATATTTCTTTCTAGGTGTTACTCACTTTCATTCTTTAAAAAATAATTATTACTTGAAACAATTATGGTTAGAGTCTGATAATGAAGGTTAAATTAGTTTGGAATGGAATACCAACCTGTAAAATCTGCCTTCATGTTCCGGCATGCACTTCTATTATAGTTCAAATATTGTTATTAAAGCAGGAAATTGATGCCTGTCTGCTTTGGCAGCATACAATTGTTGAATATTTGAAATTTTAAATTAACAAATAAGGGACAAGTTATGTTTTTTTTTCCAAGAGGGGATCATATTTTTAAATTATTTATTTCTATATCCAAAGGCTTCAGTGAATGGCAGTGAAATTATGATATTAAGAGGGATTTAGAGTTGAAATTTTGCATCACTTTTTTTTTTTTAGTAAGTTTAGGAATGTTGCATTTAGCAGGGGTTTAATGGTAGGCAACTGAGAACATGACTTCTCATCTAATTCTGTGAGTGCTGTTCCAAAGATTGTAAATATTGAACTGGAATCATGGAATGCCAATGAAATTGACAATCTGGTTAGACAAAGGAAGTTTAACCAACTAGAGCAAAACATAATAACAAAAAACATGGTTGTTAATCAGGTTGGAATGGGCAGCAAAAAATGGAATCATTTTACCATTTCCCACAATTTGCTAAAAAAAGGGGGGGGGGGAGAAGAGGATCATAGCAGAAGCCATCTATGGCTTTATACATTCCAAAATATTACAGCAAGTCGTTTTATTCTTATCTACTTAACTCTGATTTAGAACATTATTCCATTCAAGTCATATGAGCTGTCCTTTGTGTGGGTTTCTGATTGATTCTACCGAAACCCAATATGATGATAGGTTGTCTTTTTTTCTGGTAGAAACCTTTTACTCATCTTTGAAGCTTGGGCATTTCAGGCCAAAAATGAAAATCAAGTCAACCAAACAGCTTGAATGAAGCATTCCTATTTCCACAGTGTTTAAAGCATGCCACCTAAAGAACATGCTAAATTGAGGAGGGAGGATTGTCAGAGTTATCCTTCTTCTCACCAAAGTGGAAAGGAACTTCTTTCAAATTCCATCCTTAATGCTGAGTTCTCTTCCTCTTCTAGTGCCATCCTGAAGTCCTTCAGATGAAGCTCTCAGCATGGTGCTGAAAAGCTCAGGAAGCTAAGGACGGGAAATGGTGTTTCTAATTTCTCTTTCTGTTTGGCTTCTTTTTCTATAATTGGATATTTAGGCATAGGGAAGTAGTTTTGCATGTTTTGATTTTACTATTCAACACAGATTTCGGGTCCCTACCAAAGGTGGCTTGGAGAGCTGTGTTTAAAGTGGCACTTGAATAGCAGAGAAGAGAGTTGGCTCTAGCCCATAAAATCTGTCCCAAGTACCAAATAAATCATTTCTGCTTCAAAATCAATCTGGATGGGAAAGCTGTTTCAACAGCCAAGTGGAACTGTTTAAATTGGCTACTAATGCATCAGTGGCTAACTAATCCATTGCATGTAATATCCAGGTTTCTCCTTTTGTTCCCTGGAACAAAACAGTGCCAGCAAAATCTATAAGGAGGTGATTCTGACTTCATTTCTCCCTTAGAAGAAAGGTGAATGGGACATCCACATGCAGATGATTTCCTGATAGACACAAAAAGTATTTCAGCAAAATGAAATACTCCTTCTGCTTTCCATTAGGGAATATTTCATTCAACCAGTTCCGGCCTCTGGAAGCTGGAAACAGGTCCGTTTCTGGACTTCTGGAACTTCTGATTTGGCTCATTTTTTGTCCTCCCAGAGCTTCTTCCAATACAATTCTGTTGTTTTTCTCCCTGCACTTACCTGCATCCAAAATGGGCTGCATGGAGACTCCTGGGAGGGGAAGGGCAGGGTGGGAAGGGCCAGATAGTCAGTTCAACTACCAGTTCAGTGAACCTGTTGTAAATTTAGCATCCAGTTTGCACAAACTGGGCCAAACTGGCTGAATTCCACCCCTGAGCTTATGATGGTTATCAAAGCAGAGGATGAACTTTCTTGTTTGTTTGTTTGTATTTAAGGATAGAAACAATGCAAATAAGCAATATTAATGTTATTCTGCTCTTTTTCCACCTCAGATGCCCAAACAATTTGCATGCTTTGATTTAGATGAGGACATTGTCTATTCTTTTACTCTGATTGGAAAATTGTCCCTGTGCAAGAGGAGATGGAAGTGAAATTAAACTAGACAAAAGATATTTTGAGGAATGGCATAAAATACTCTCCTGATTAAAGACAGTTATAAAAATTTACATCTAAGACAAAGTCCAATGAGAAGCAGAGACGGTGTTGTTGCAGCACAACAATTTTAAAGTGATATCTGTCTCCTTTTGATTTGATACCAGAAAAACATTTTCCATAGTGATAGAACCACATTCAGAACCAAATTAGAGGATTTCTTCTTTATTATTATTATTGTGTTATCGCAAATCTTAATACACTGTGTTGTTTCAATTCAATTTTAATACTGTATTGGTTGAAGACTGTTAGCACTCTAATATTTAAATAAGTTAGATGGTTGAGGATCAAAATAAGAAATAAGTATTATATCAATATTAATTACAATTTAGGGTGTCAATGTTAATAAATATAAGATTATGTACATCCTGAATTGAATTTAAGATAAAAAAACCAAAAATACTACAGATTGGATCAATATATTTGTTGTACATTAAAGGTTTCGGTCTTAAGGTAATTACTTAGTGTAATTGTTAATGGGTCAGTGTATTGTTAATTGTTTTTTAATACATGTTAATAAAGGAAAAGCTACACACAGCAAATGTAGCAATAATTAAATATGAAAAGATAGAGAAAAAGAAAAAAACTAAATTATTATTGTAATAGTAAATTAAAAATCCAACATAGATTATTTCTGTTATGGAACATTCAAATGTACAGAACCCTGAGAAGAACCATATTTATTGCAGAAGTTGCCGAGTGCCTTGATCTGAGGTTTCATCAAAGAGGAACCTCAAATAATGGGACTTCAGACAAGAAACATGACAAGGAATACTAGATCTTTCTTCACTGTAAGGTTATATTAACAGGATTTTACAAGACTGAAAGGACTCTCTTCCCATCCCTCACTTTTATTTTCTTGAAAACTAGGCTGAGTCTTTTTGAGACACTTTCTCCATTCTCACCCTTCGGATACAAATGTCATTTATCAAATCCTTGTCTAATCTGTGGCTCTTCCTCCTATTTTCCAAGGCCATTCCTATGTATGATTACACCCAGGCAGGTCCTTGTCAATGTAGATGGGATTATTTCTATTCTTGGACAACACAGCTCTTTGAAGAGGGGAACATTGGCAGGGAGGTCCATTGTTAAAGAGATAGAACATCTAAATCAGGCTGTAAAACTCCCAGCCCATGGGCCAGAATGTGTCACTCACTGGCCATGGCCACACCCAGTTTAGTAAAGGGGGGAAAAGTCCCAATTTGTCATGTGATGCCACCATTTGATACCCTGATCTAAATAATCACCCCTGGATGAGTATGGAAGTTGGGTTTTTTCTATTTTGTCATTCCTATTGGAGGACTGCTTTTGGGCTCTATGGTAAATAGGCTTCTTTTCTATGGGGATTTTGGTGGCCAAAGGCATCAATTTGGGTCTGGCAGGATTAAGTAATAATTGGGACTTGGTTTGACCATGTCTAAAAGACTGGGAGGAAAAGGGTGCAAGCTCCATTTTATTCATTAGATTTTTTTTCTCCTTTACACCTAATTGCAGGATGGTAGCATTTTTTAGGCAGGGTATTACCATGAATGATCAGATTTACCTCCCAAACTAGGCTCACCTTTTCAGTTCCAATGAACTTTGCACACTGTATGCAATCACATTACATCCTGGCACACTGGCAATTGTACTGTCTCAATATATCTTTCGCCCTTGCTTTTGATTTCTGAGTCAACAGTCACTACACACCTCATACTAAATTTAAAACACCAAATTTAAAATCACTGCATAATTCATTTGATATAGAAAGTCATTTTACCAGGCTAAGTTTACTGAAGTGGCATAAGAAGATTAGAATTTTGAACTCTACCTTTATTGACAATATATTCCCCCTTTCTTTTTATCACTTTCTTTGTATCAGATTCCAAGCATTTGGAGTAGAAGTGTCTTCTCTTTGCATGCCACAATTTCTTCCCATTACAGATATTTTAAAGTCATGAAAAAAAAGTTCCTATTTTAATGCTCGATTTGGATTTTCTATATTTCTCTAATTGCATTATGAATCATGCTGGGTCTTTTTTACGGCATTCCCATCCAACCATCTCCAGTGGTTGCTATTTTTGATTAACAAAATAGCCAAATAGGAGAAGGATCCTGCAAAGCCTACTGAGCATTTTATAACATTTAGTGTCTACAATTGCATTTTTACTTTCTTAATGTTGCTGTCATTATTTCAGGGAACTAACATTTTATAAATACACTAATTCAGCTTTACTCATCAGGAAGTAACTGCTGGGCAGAGATATTAGCCTTCATTTTTTAAACTAGTTCTTGTTCAATTTGATAATAGATTAATAGATAGATAGATAGATAGATAGATAGATAGATAGATAGATAGATAGATAGATAGATAGATAGATAGATAGATAGATAGATATAGATAAGAGAGAGAGACAGAGATAGATAGATAGATAGATAGATAGATAGATAGATAGATAGATAGATAGATAGATAGATAGATAGATAGATAGATAGATAGACAGACAGACAGACAGACAGACAGACAGACAGACAGACAGACAGACAGACAGATAGATAGATATAGATAGAGACAGAGATAAAGAGATGATAGATAGATAGATAGATAGATAGATAGATAGATATAAGAGAGAGAGACAGACAAACAGAGATAGAGATGATAGAGAGATAGATAGATAGATAGACAGATAGATAGATAGATAGATAGATAGATAGATAGATAGATAGATAGATAGATAGATAGATATAGATAAGAGAGACAAACAGAGATAGAGAGATGATAGATAGACAGATAGATAGATAGATAGATAGATAGATAGATAGATAGATAGATAGATAGATAGATAGATAGATATAGATAAAAGAGAGAGAGAGACAAAGAGATGATAGAGTAAGAGAGAGAGAGAGAGAGAGATAGATAAGAGAGACAGACAGACAGACAGACAGAGATAAAGAGATGATAGAGAGATGGAGTGATGAAAGATAGATGATATAGATAGATGGCTAGAGCTAGAAGGGCCTGGGGCAGCATTGTCCTCAGCTTCCCCCACCCCCACTGGGATTCTTCAGATGTTCTGGGGAGACATGCAATCCCTGTTAGCTTGTCTCAGTTCCTCCTTCTCCTCCTCTTTCTCTGAACTGGGATCCAATATGGCCATGACAGTACACCAAACTGGTTTTGATATTTATTCCCTTAAATTTCACCATTCTATTGCATTTTTCTACTTTGGGCTCAATGGATTTGGATTATTGTCGTTATTGTTTGGTTGCCCTAATCATTACTCTCCAATCGTTTTCATAGTTTGATGTAACTGAATTTGCTTTAATTACTTGTAATTGAGGCAGAACAATGGTGGGTTTTAAACATGACTAAGTAAATAAATAAACCTGGCATTATGATTTGTATTCCTGGAGACATGGCACATACATTAAATATTACAATTCTCTACATCATTAATTTAAGTAATTCCTAATTATTCACAGCACCATCTTCTTATGCATGTATATACAGAAGTAAGACTCACTGAGAAAGACAATTCTTATACAAGATGTCAGTTTAATAAATTTGCCCAGTGAATAAATGAATATAAGTTCTAAATAAATATGAATATGCCTGAGATTTAGAGAGTCTTAGACTACATAAGTTTTCATCTTTTTTTTTTTTTACTGGATTTAGTTTCTCAGAGTGAAATTTTCCATTTTTCATTCTTGACAATAGTTTTCTTTATAGCAGAGGTATCCAACCTTGGCAACTTTAAGACTGGGGAATAGCTGGGGAATTCTGGGAGTTGAAGTCCACATGGATTAATTGATTTATTTTTTTATTGATTAGTATGATTGAGTGTTTAGTGCATATAATGTGATTACTGAATATCTGATTAGTAAAATCAGTGATTTAGTGAATTTAATTGACCAGTGTGTTTAGTAATTACTATAATAAATTAGGCTGTTTGTTGGTTAGCAAAATTATTTGATTAGAGTGATTTGAATAACCAATTGATTGATTGATTGATTGATTTTAGTAATAAGCAACCTTACTTTTGATTTGTTCTCTAACATATCAATTAACATTTATTAATTACCAACATTCATTAAGTAAATGTCTACCTATCATATTAACTAGCTACTGTAATTGGCCATTGGCTAGCTCAGTCTGCCACATAAAATTTGCTTGCAAGCAAACTCATAAAATTTGCTAGCTAGCAAACTCACAAAATTAACTCACAACACACTACACATGTAAATATTGAATTTTTTTATTTTAAAAAAGCAACTTTTATCCAAAACTAAAGAAGGCAGATTCTGCTCACAGAATCATTCAGTGATCTACTATCTACCATCGGCTAGCTCAGTCTCTCAAATTTGCTTGCAAAATCTGCACTGAATTTGCTTGGAAACAAACCTTCAATCCTAAGGGAGATTTGGCTGTGCTTAGCTAGAAAGCAAGAAATCCAATCATTTCCTGCTTCCTAGCTAATCTAAATCTCCCGGTGCAGCAGAACATATGATGGTCGGAAAAAGGAAAAATAGCAACTTAGCAGACAAGTTTGCCAGGTAAGGAGTGAGTGGGCAGGGAGGGTTCCCGCGGGCCATGTGGGCTGAGCAGCCTTCTGTTTCTGTGCAGTCTGGATTAATTGCTTTGGAGGGGTGCTCCGGGGGTGAGATTTCTCTGTGACCAAAATTTTCTCACGGCCCACCAGTGGGCCGCAGCCCACCAGTTGGTGATCACTGATCTAGCCCACCTTGCCTGGTTAAACGTAAACAAAAGCCTAGCTGATATGGTTAAAAATTCAGATACATTATTTTATCTATGTCCATCATGTTCTCCTAAGCTAAACAAACTGAGTATCCTACCTGACAGAGTTGAAAACATAGAATCACTCATTCACTCAATAGAAGAACGCTTAGCAACACGTTTTGAAACAACTATACAAGCAAGCCTTATCTCTCTTGAAAAAAAAATACAGCACAGATAAGTGAGTACCTATCAGCTCAAAATCAATTCCCACAACAACCACGACTACCTCAACTACAATCACAATTACAACCAAAAATAACCACCAAACCACAGCCACAAACAATTACTATCCCTTCAAATAATTCCACAAATAATATCACCTTACTCATCAAAGACATCATGGAACGTGAATAGAGACATCCAAATGCCATTTAATTTGGTCTCAAAGACACCAACAAATCAGACGACATCACCAAAGTTCATAATATCATAAGCAACTCAAATACAACAAACATCTCTCCTGAAGATATCATTGAAATAACCAGAGATGGCCCTGAGTACAAATACAATGTTGGCTCTGTGGCCCCAAGATTTTGTAGTTGTATGCAAAAATGAGTCCAGCAAATGCATATTCATTCATACAATAAATGCCATTGCAAAAACCAATCCCAACCACAAAAAACTTCGCTCAAGACCAGACTTATTCATACTGCAAAGAATCCACTCCCATGAACTCCGCGCAGAACTCAAAAACCGTCTAAACAATGTAGAAAAGGACCTATACATTGACTACAGAGATGATTGCATCAAAAGAAAGTCACACAACCCACAACTCTGCATCCAACCCCACCCCATCCAATCCAACATCACTCAAAACTAGGCATGCACGCATGCCACTAACAATCTCTATTCCAACCACAACTGGCCTTAAATGTAAGCTAATCAATGCAAGAAGCCTTATAAATAAAATACCTGAATTTCTCTTACTAAATATGGTTAAATTCAACATTACATTTGTCTGTGAAACATGGCTCAACGCATCTCTCCCTGACTCCATTACCACAGTAATAGGCTATCATGTTTATTGATCAGATCATGAAATCCGTAGAGGAGGTGGTGTTGCTATCTTCTATAAAAAGTCCCTACATCTAAAAAACATCCAAGTTACCCAGGAGCGTGCTATTCCTGAGACCATCGTCTGTGAACTGTCCTTAAATATCACATTTCGGTTCTTACTATGTTACAGAGCCCCTGATTTTGACATCAAACATGCAAACAAGCTAAATACACTACTAACATGGGCAGCATCCTGCCCACACGCTTTTATCTTTCTTGGTGACTTCAATCTACCACATATTAACTGGACCCTTAACGAATGTACAACTGAATCCACACATGCAATCTTCTATAATGCAGTAACAAATCTGGGACTAGAGCAACTAGTAACCAACAACACTAGATTTAACAGCTGCCTTGATCTCATATTCTGCAATAGTTTGAATTCAATTTATGGAATACAGATTAAAGAACCCTTTTCCAACAGTGACCACAACATGATTGACTTTTGTCTCAACATACCTCCACACAAAAATCATCACAATGACGGAATCCCCAATTATAACTTCAAAAAAGGCAACTATGATTTTATAAACAACGATCTCTCATCCCTTGACTGGCATTTTCTATTCACTGGATGCAATACTGTAGAAGACCATTACAACATATTTTTACTTGAAGTCAAAAGAGTCATCAAACTATATGTACCAATAACAACTCCCAAAACCAGAAAAAACAAATTACCCATAACAATAAGGAAGCTTCAATCCAAAAAGAAATCACTTTGGCAGAAAAACAAATCTGGTCACGTTGCCAACTTCAAAAGCCGATACAAAAATTTATGCCACCAGATAAACACTGAATGCACCAATTATCACAATAAACAAGAAGAAAGCCTTCTATGCACCAATTCCACCCACGCTTTCTACAATTTTGTAAACAACAAACTAAAAGACTCAAGGTCCATCCCACCCATGAAAGGACCTAATGGTAAAGACTGCAACAATGACACTATTAAAGCCAACCTCTTTAACACATTCTTTGATTCAGTATTTGTAAACAGCAATGGATCATGCCCAATATTTCCTAGTCGAACCACAGACAACTATAATGATTGAATACATATCAATTTTACAGAAGACAATGGTGAAAAAGCACTACTCAATCTAAAACCATTTCTATCTATTGGACCGGATGGAATATGTACCTACTTCTTTAAAAAGCTATCCACTGCCATAGCCGAACTTCTAAGCATAATCTTTGAAAAATCTTTCAGGACCAGCTCCTTGCCAAAACTATGGTCACAAGCCACGGTCATCCCCATCTTTAAAAAGGGAGACCCCAGCCTAGTTGAAAATTACAGACCAATCTCTTTATGCTGCGTTACCTGTAAAGTCATGGAATCAATTATTAAACAATCCATCATCCTCTATTTAGAAACAAACACCCTACTCTCTAATAAACAATTTGGTTTCAGGAAAAAACTATCATGTAATCTGCAACTCTTACACTGCAAAAACATATGGACTACACAACTCGATCAGAGCAAAGCAATAGACACAATCTACATAGACTTCTGTAAAGGCTTTGATTTAGTGGTTCATAACAAACTATTCCTAAAACTAAAATCTTACAGTATCTCTGGACACCTGCATAACTGGATAGAAGCATTCCTGTCAAACAGACAAGAATGGTCAAAATTGGAAGCATCGTATCAAATTCTGGTGTCCCCCAGGGTAGTGTTCTAGGATCAACTCTTCATACTCTACATAAATGACCTCTGTGATCATATCAAGAGCAACTGCATTCTCTTTGCTGATGTTGTAAAGCTATTCAACACCACAGACAATACTGCTGCCCTTCAAAAAGATCTTGACTATGTATCAGAATGGTCAAACAAATGGAACTTCAAGTCTCAACAAATAAATGCTCTGTCCTACATATTGGCAAAAAAAAAAAATCAGAAAATAAAATACAGGCTGAACAGTCAAGACCTTGTTGATGATCCAAACTCTGTCAAGGATCTTGGAGTGCTCACCTCTAATGACCTAAGTGCTAGAATCCACTGTAACTACATAGCCAAAAAGGCATTAAGAGTTGTTAACCTAATCTTATGTAGCTTTTTCTCTGGTAGTATTACACTAATAACTAGAACATACAAAACATTTGCTAGACCAATACTTGAATAAAGCTTATCAGTCTGGAACCCACATTACGTATCTGATATTAACACAGTTGAAAGTCCAGAAATATTTCACAAGAAGAGTTCTCCATTCGTTTACTCATCGCAGAATACTTTATGCCACCAGACTAGAAAACCTAGAACTACACCGCCTTCAGTGCGATATAAGTATTTTATATTAAATCATACATTGCAATGCCCTACCTGTCAATGAATACTTCAGCTTTAACCATAACAACACAAGAGCAAACCATAGATACAAACCCAAGGTTAATCACACCAAACTTGATTGCAGGAAATACGGCTTCAGCAACAGAGTGGTCAATATCTGGAATGCTTTACCTGGCTGTGGTTTCTTCCCCAAACCCCAAAAACTTTAACCTTAGACTGTCTGCTATTGACCTCACCCCTTTCCTAAGAGGTCTGTAGGGGGTGTGCATAAGCGTACCAATGTGCCTATCATCCCTGTCCTATTGTTTCTTTTATTTTTTTATTTTTTTTATATGTATCCATGTATTCATAACTATGTTTTTACTTATACCTATTATCTTGTAAGCAATTGACAAAAATAAATAAATAAATAAATAAATAAATAAATAAATAAATAAATAAATAAATAAATAAATAAATAAATAAATAAAATAAAAAATAAAATTCCCTAGCCAGCATGGGGAATAGCTGGGGAATTCTTGGAGTTGAAGACCACATGTCTTAAAACTGCCACGGTTTTATACCCTTGCTATCCAATAGTTTTCTTTGTTCAGAGACATTACTAAGGGAGGCAAAAAGAATCAAGATGATTTGTCAGGCTGCATGCTTGTAAAAAATGGGTGGGCTTCATCTGCATGGTTGTGCCCTACAGACACCTGTTTGTGTTTTTTTTAATACATACAGTTTATTATAAATTGAAAATTACAACAATAAAAGTCTTGTTTTTTTCTCCCTGGATTCTTCTACTCAGAAACATATTTTTTAAAGGGAAAGATAGTAGACTAGTTAGAGCTACATATTTATAGTCAAGACACTGATGTCAATATATAGTCAAATTCAGATGTCTATATGTGTTATCCATATGGCAGATGATTCATAAAGATGGAATATAATATTAACTTTCTAATCGGAAGCTAACTTTGACTATCAGCTTGAAGAACACATCTTGACTCATTATACTAGATCAAATTCAGATACCTACAGCACGAAAAATGAAATGCATTTGAATAAATAAAACAGGTGAGAATGTGTTTGAATTGGGTACAACACAATGAGCAGCCGTTTCATTTGAAATGTGTCAAAATAAAATACCACGGAGAGATAGTATGTCTTACTGAATATCTCATAATAGGCAACCTAACCAAAATGTGTGAAATCAGATGAAGTTATTTTTTAAAAAAGGGAATATGTGTGCCTTTCAAGAGTAGCTACAGTTGAAGTTTGCTAATAAGAAAGTTAGAATCACAAAGGACCGCATTTCTATAAAATGTTTTGTTCTGTCACCAAACAACTTTATTCTTTTCAAATATTCAAAAAAATCAGACACAGAATTAAAGTGTAATACAGCATTTGCTGTTATTCTCTCCCTGCCTTTCTCCCATATATGTGTTTGTTACTTTAACACTTGTGTGATTTTAATTTTAATTGCATGCAACTATGACCCAGTAACCTGTTGTGAGATCCATTGGCAACTTGGTTTCCTTAAAAGTTTAGAAACAAAATGGAATCTCCTAGAATAATTATCATAGGGGCAAATGCAGAGGTTTCCTACTAGTGCTATCCAAAATACTAGCTTCAGCAGTGGAAATAAATATGAACAGATACAAGGAGGAAACCTACTGTTTCCTACTGGTTGATCATTTCATAATCTACCAGAAAGTCAGGAGGACTTTTTGCATTCCAAGAATTGCACTATTAACAGCAAATGACTTCAACTTGTCCACTTATGCAATACACTGTGATAATGCCCCACTGAAGATTTTAAAAGCTTAAGAGATGGTGTGTGAGATTAACACTTTAGAAAGTTGCATTTAGAAATGTTGGGAAATAGTGACAAAAATATATTTTTGCAAGCACTACAGTAATAATATAGGCTTTAAAAAGGCTATCAGCTGTTGGAGATTTTTTAGCAGTTACCTTTGCTGCTTCATTCTCTACAACATTGATTTATTTATTATATTTTTCACCCTTATTTATTTCTAACTAACTCAAAGTGGTGGACATACATAATATTCCTTCTTTTTCTGTTTCTCCCCTCAATGACTATCATGTGAGCTAGATTGGGCTGTGAGAATGAATGGCTGAAAATTACCCAACCAGCTTTCTTGCTTAAGGAGGGACTAGAACCCATGGTTTATAGGCTAGTACCTTTACCACTCACCAAACTGGCTCTCCATAATGACATCAGACCATAAGAAGAGTCTTTTTTTTCAATCAGGCCAAAGCCCATCTTACTCCGGAGTGTTGTTTCTCACAAGGGAAATGCTGCTGGGTGTTTACAAGCTAAGGAAGGGATCAACCCTGAATTTTTTCTCTGAAATTGTTATTTGGAAGCATATTGCCCCTGTAGCACTGAGAACTTATATAAATATGTGTCTCACTTATTTTGGCCATGTCAGGCAGGAGAGCCATGGTGGCAAAGTGGTTAGAATGCAGAATCACAGGCTAATTCTGCATTCCACTTCCAGGAGTTCAATCCTAACCAGCTCAAGGTTGACTCACCCTTCCATCCTTCTGAGGTCAGTAAAATGAGGATCCAGATTATTAAGGGGCAGTATGCTGATGCTACAAAACCTTAGAGAGGACTTTAAAGCACTATGAAGCAGTATATATGTCTAAGAGCTATTGCTATGTCATAGAGAAAAAATCTGCATTTTATATAGCTCTGTTATATTTCTTTTCAAATGTGGTAACCAGAATTGTACAAAATATGTCACTACCTTTTTTGGATAAGAACAGTACAAAGTTGGTTGTTTTATGTACAGGCCCTTTCCCTAGCAGGGAATTTGCCTTTTTCACAGCTGGCCTACATTGAATTGACATCTATGAGTTATTAACTAGGACCCCAATAGCTTATTATCACTAAGTTAAAGACATGTATGTACTTGTACATGTGAAGTGAAGATTTCTTGCACACTTTAGGAAAATTCAGTCGTGTTTGCCATTTAATTGTCCATTCATGTAATTTAAGGAGATCCTATTAGAGCTCTTCACAATTTATTTTGGCTTTCACTATTCTGAATAGTTTGGTACCATCTACAGATTGCTCATCTCTAAATTACAAGGCCTATATTCTCTTATACTGCACAATACAAGTTGTGGGTAAGATTCTGTTCAATTTGTAGTTGAAATTCCCTTGCATGGAATAAAAAGGGGAGGGGGACTTTACAAGCAAAGCCACTAATGGTGATGAAAACAGTCCTGTCTAGATCAACATTTACAATACTTGACGCTTATGGGAAAAGAACCATTTGCAATGTACGCATATACCTCAAATGTATACATTTTATTTGGTTTAAAAAAACATTTCCTTTTTTATTTTATTATTTTCACACATGCTCTCTTTGAAACATGGGCAAAATGCTTCCTCTCCTGACACAGTGACTTGCCACAATTTACAACAACAGATTCTGTGCCCCAATGGAGGTGTCTAGCTAGAGTTTCCAGAGCTAGCCTTCTGGGTTAATTTCACTTGGTCCACCCATATTAACCTCCAGTTAAAAATAATAACTGTGTAGAAATTTTCCAAAGAGGGGGAAAAAAGTTAACTGCAACTTCTCGACCATACATCACAATAATGAAATATTTCTTTCCTCCATCTGTTTGCTAGTAACAGAAATCAACATCTTGTTATGGTTGTCCTATATATACATTTTTGGAATATTTATCTGCATACTTCTACCAGCATAGACTGTTTGTCTCCAGATTAAAATAAGCAAGCAAGCAAGTCTTAAAGATCTATGATGCAAATTACTCCTTTTTGAAATGGCAAAGAGAAACCTCTGCCTATTTCAAATAAGCTAATAATCACCACATGTGATAGCGGAATACAAATTTCTCACGTTGGACATCTTTTTTTTAAAAAAAAAGAATATGCATTATCCAGCTTTAAACTTCAAAGCGAGTGGGCAGAGAGCATCCTCCATGCTGACTGGAAACAAAATGTCCTACTGCTATATATGAATCTATATATATTTGTGTCAGCATCCTGACCTGGATCCATGATAATCCTAGCTTGATTTTTTTTCCCCTGTGTGTGGCTGATAGCATCCTCTGAGTTGTTTGAAAGAAGTGTTTGTGACAGCTGGACACCTTTCTCATTTGAGCTTGAAGCATGGGAGGATTTTCAAAGCTCCGTGGCTTGTTGGGAGACAGGGAGGGGAAAGGATAAGTGTTTGCAAAGAAGGTAGTTGACAGGAAAATCAGCATTAACCTCCCAGACAGCACAACCAGAAAATCCTATCCTCCTAGCTCTTAAAACTGAAATAGTGCAGAGGAAGGAGAAGGAAGGAAGGAAGGAAGGAAGGAAGGAAGGAAGGAAGGAAGGAAGGAAGGAAGGAAGGAAGGAAGGAAGGAAGGAAGGAAGGAAGGAAGGAAGGAAGAGGGGAGGGACAGAAGGAGACAAAGAGATGAGGACCTAGTACTGTATGTTATATTTTGAGAAGTAAGGGTGAAACACATGAGACTTGAAAACAAGGACATATAAAAAATAAAATACATGGCAATTTCTGGTTCCGAACTGTGCTTCTGAGCTATTTCCTCATTTATTAAGTTGTTTAAATGCTCTTATTCACTCTTTGGCCTAGAGAGTATTAAGATCTATCTGCCCCCCAATAAGTTATATAATTCTGATGGCATACATGCATTCTGAAATAATTGCATCATGGTAAATATGAAATATTTAGCTTTTAAATGCTGAGATGTAAGGATAAGAAAGGAGAGGGAAATTCTGATATAGCTATTTGAATTCCCATCCTCTAGAGAGAGAGAGAAAAGTGCCTCAGGTTTGTTTTTGTTATATATATAGGCACACTTGGAAAATTAATAATTTAATGCTCTAATATTAGCTGTCATTTAAGTTATGATAAAACTAATAATTTATCCGACTGAGATTCAACAAATGATACCTTTTTATTGCAGATAAGAGGCATTTTGTTAGATCTGTGGAACTGGATAGCCTCATTTGCTTAATACTTTCCAGTCCTAACCCCACAGAACAAGTAGCCATTTCTGGAAGGACAGAAGTGCATAACACAATTTATTCAGAAAACATGTAATTCCTGAATCAATAATTACAATTAAAAGAGACAGCAAAACAAAACAGGTTTTGCCTTTACAAATTTTCAAAGTACAATATGTATGCAAGTGCTTGTTGATAAGAATAGAATAAATAGAATACTTTATTTGCCCAAGTGTGAGTAGATACACAAGGAATTTGTCTCTGCTGCAGAAATTGTCAGTACATGCAAAATGTCATCATGATCATCTCAACAAGAGAAGGGGTATAAAGAAGATAATAAGAAGGATAATATTACAGCCATACTACTTGGGGAATAAGATAGGATAGGATGGGATGGGATGGGATGGGATGGGATGAAATGGAAGCTTATCATATTTTTGTTGGGAGCACTGCCTTTGAGTCAATCTTGACTTTTAGCAACACATTCTAGACACATCCCTGCAGTTTTCTTGGCAAGATTTTGGAAGTGGTTTGCCATTGCCTACTTCCTAGGGCTGCCAGTGACTGGCCCAAGGTTACCCAATTGGCTTTGTGCATAACTAGAGCTCATGATCTTCCAGTTTCTAACTAACCACTACACCAAACCAGCTCCCACTTCTAATGTATGACATTCTCTTACTGTATCCAGCAAGCAAATTTTAAACTATATTTCAATAAAAGCATTCTGTAATTTAACCTACAGTATATCATACAGTAACTCTAAATATTAGCAAGTTTTCCTTGTTACATCCATTCACTTTTCAATAACATGTGAAGTAGTAAATTTTGGAAGCCCACATTCATCTGGAACAAAGCTGCATTGCACTTCCAAAATTTTGCTTGTCATCTTTTCTATTCACACAGTCAGAAATCAGCCAAACATCTTTACAGGAAAACTTATAGAAACCAATTCCTCTGTAGTATTTGCATTAACTCATTAATTCATTAACAAGAAGAAAACCTCCTATGAACCAATTCCACCCGCGCTTTCTACAATTTTATAAACAACAAACCAAGAGACTCAAGATCCATCCCACCCTTGAAAGGACCTAATGGTAAAGACTGCAATGATGACACTATTAAAGCCAACCTCTTTAACACGTATTTGTAAACAGCAATGGATCATGCCCAGTATTTCCTAGTCGAACCACAGACAACTGCAATGATCTAATACATATTGATTTTACAGAAGACATTGTTGAAAAAGCACTATGCAATCTAAAACCATCTCTAGCTATTGGACCGGATGGAATATGTGCCTATTTCTTTAAAAAGCTATCCACTGCGATAGCCAAACCTCTAAGCACAATTTTTGAAAAATCTTTCAGGACCAGCTCCTTGCCACAACTATGGTCACAAGTCACAGTCATCCCCATCTTCAAAAAGGGAGACCCCAGCCTAGTTGAAAATTACAGACCAATCTCTTTATGCTGCGTTACCTGTAAAGTCATGGAATCAATTATTAAACAATCCATCATCCTCTATTTAGAAACAAACAACCTACTCTCTAATAAACAATTTGGTTTCAGGAAAAAACTATCATGTAATCTGCAACTCTTACACTGCAAAAACATATGGACTACACAACTCAATCAGGGAAAAGCAATAGATGCAATCTACATAGACTTCTCTAAACCCTTTGACCCAATGGTACACGACAAACTACTCCTAAAACTAAAATCTTACAGTATCTCTGGACACCTGCATAATTGGATAAAAGCATTCCTGTCAAACAGACGACAAAATGGTCAAAATTGGGAGCATCCTATCAAATTCTATACCTGTCAACAGTGGTGTCCCCCAAGGCAGTGTTCTAGGATCAATTCTTTTCATAGTCTACATAAATGACCTCGGTAATCATATCAAGAGCAACTGCGTTCTCTTTGCTGATGATGTAAAGCTATTCAACACCACAGACAATACTGCTACCTTTCAAAAAGACTTTGACTATGTATCAGAATGGTTAAACAAATGGCAACTTCAAATCTCAACAAATAAATGCTCTGTCCTACATATTGGCAAAAAATAAATAAATCAGAAAATAAAATACAGGCTGAACAGTCAAGACCTTGTTGATGATCCAAACTCTGTCAAGGATCTTGGAGTGCTCACCTCTAATGACCTAAGTGCTAGAGCCCACTGTAAGTACATAGACAAAAAGGCGTTAAGAGTTGTTAACCTAATCTTACGTAGCTTTTTCTCTGGTAATATTACACTAATAACTAGAACATAGAAAATATTTGCTAGACCAATACTTGAATACAGCTCATCAGTCTGGAACCCACATTACGTATCTGATATTAAAACAGTTGAGAAAGTCCAGAAATATTTCACAAGAAGAATTCTCCACTCCTCTACTCATTGCAGAATACCTTATGCCACCAGACTCGAAATTCTAGACCTAGAAAACCTAGAACTACGCCTTCTTCAGTCCGATCTAAGTATATTATATAAAATTATATATTGCAATGTCCTACCTGTCAATGAATACTTCAGCTTCAACCATAACAATACAAGAGCAAACAATAGATACAAACTCAAGGTTAATCACACCAAACTTGATTGCAGGAAATACGACTTCAGCAATAGAGTGGTCAATGTCTGGAATACTCTACCTGACTCTGTGGCTTCTTCCCCAAAGCCCAAAAACTTTAACCTTAGATTGTCTACTATTGACCTCACCCCTTTCCTAAGAGATCTGTAGGGGGTGTGCATAAGCGCACCAATGTGCCTACCATCCCTGTCCTATTGTTTTTTTTTATTGTTTCTTTTATTTTTTTTATTTTTCTTATATGTATCCATGTATTCATAACTATGTTTTTACTTATACCTATTATCTTGTAAGCAATTAATAAAAATAAATAAATAAATAAATAAAAAATAACTGTCCTTTTGTTTAGAGGAACATTAAAAACATTTTTTCAACCACTTGACATAGATTCATTCTTTATTGACATATTAAACCAACCCTCTAATTAAACAAAACGGTTCCTCAGTTATACCATCTGCACTTTTCAGCCTTACCATTTTTGAACATCTCACAGAATTTCCTACATTCTTTTCATTAATATTTCAGAGACTAATATTTTTCACATGTGTTTAAGTTTCACTTTTTTCCACACAAATCTTTGAAATACTTTCAACTATTTCTTCACTTCAGTTTCATTCCAAATCATCTCACCCCTTTTATTTGTAATTCATTCAGCTCCTTAAGGCTCCTTGTTTGCCCCTCTTCACCTATTTTCCATTGTTGTTTGTTTTAAATCTATCAGTATTATTTTCATCCCCCCTCTTTTAAACTTAAGAATTCCTTGTTCTCAATGATTACATTATTTTCAATTATCTTGTTGCCTAAATATTCACTTTTTCATCTATCCATATATGTATCAGTAAATAATGACTTCAAGAGAAATAGGAAGGAACTTTTATATAAGCAAAGAAGTATTATTTAAGTCCTGGGAAATAAGATTGTATTTGGAAGAGACTCAGACAAATTTCTCCCTAATTCACTGGAATATAAGACAGAGGGAATATAAGGCTCAATCAGGCTTGCAAATTTACATGATCATACCCTGAAGTATAATTCTAGTCTTCCTATGAAGTCTGTTTCCTGATCCAGTCTACCCCAAAAGTCTGACAGTGTCTTTCCTTGTACAGTGATACCTTGGTACTCAACTGCTTTGAAACTCATTGAAGTTGGTACTCAATGAATTTAGATGCAAACATTTTATCCTGATACTATTATTTGTTTGTTAGTCACTGCACTAGCTACAACGTATCAGTGACTCACTACATTATTCTTTTTGGAAAAAAAATGTTTGGTACTCATCATTTTTGGTACTCATTTCTCCTCCTGGAACCAATTAACAGTGAATACTGAGGTACCACTGGATTTGATTTTCCCCCTATTTTTTTCAACCATAGCCTCTTGCACAACATCATTCCATAACTATTCTTTTTCATATTTCCTACTACACACTTCTATGGCATTCCCTATCATAACTTCATTCTCTTCCAAGCAGCTCCAATTTTAAAAATACATTTTATTTATGTTGTTGGCAGATAATCTATCTTTCAAAACTTTTCCATACAAAGCTCAAGTCTGCTCTTTTTGCATTCATTCTATTTTCTCCAAGATCCTCTCTTGATGCTACAAAAAAGTTTGAACTTGTCATCAACTTTTTATCCTCCACTAATTTTCTCAGTCTTTCATCATCAACAATTACATTTATCATGCTTTGAGGTTTATATTTATCCTTTGCCAAGTTACATATGAATAAATCTATGGTAAAACCACATGCAGTAGTTGAAATAAACCTTTTTCTAAACATACACTCTTCAGATAGTAAGCATTCCTAGCCATTGCTGGGTTTCTAAAGAACTCAGTCACTTATTCTGTACTGTTTCATTCCAATTACCCATTTATATCACCTCTAGAATAATTCTTCCATTTGATTTCACTGATTCAGAATGTGGCATTTCCCCAAAATGCACGAACCTGATTTTTCCCACAATAACACCCCCAAAATATAACACACAACATGGATTCCTACTTTCCTATATCTCTTCAACATCCTAGATGATATCAATTCATACTATCTACCATGTACTTATCCTTTTCATTCATAATTAACATACACTTTCCTACATGTATTAATCAACTGTAATCCACACCATCAGATGATCTAGTTTACTCATCATTCAGATCTAGTTTATTCTTCCTCTCAGATTTTTACAAATATAAATTATTTATTTATTTCACTAATGAAGACAAATATACATTTCCCAGGATAAGGTTGAACGATCCAATCTGGGTTAGTCTCTCTCATCATGTTCTGATGAGACAGAAGTTCTCTGAGGCTGGGATTGTTGTTGTTATTGTTGTTGTTGTTAATCTTTGGTAAGATTCACAGCCTTTGGTGAGATTCACAGCTCGAGTCCTAACCAAGGACCTAGAACTGTTAAGGCAGCATCGGATATCATATCATATCATATCATATCATATCATATCATATCATATCATATCATATCATATCATAACATAACATAACATAACATAACATAACATAACATAACATAACATAACATAACATAACATAACATAACATAACATAACATAACATAACATAACATAACATAACATAGAATGCTTTATTGGCCAAGTGTGATTGGACACATAAGGAATTTGTCTTGGTGTAAATACTCTCGGTATACATAAAGAAAAGGTACATTCGTTAAGGATCAAGAATCATAATGATAATCATAGGGTACAATCAACAATCAAATCATACTAGGAAACAGTCAATATAAATCGTAAGTTACAGTCCTACAGTCACAAGTGGGAGGGGATGGGTGATAAGGAGTGATGAGAAGATTAACAGTAATAGTATTGTACACTTTGTAAATAGTTGAACAGTGTTGAGGGAATTATTTGTTTAGCAGAGTGATGGTTTTCGGGAAAAAACTATTCTTGTGTCTAGTTGTTCTGGTGTGCAGTACTCTATAGCATCGTCTTGAGGGAAGGAGTTGAAACAGTTTATGTCCGGGATGTGAGGGGTTTGTAAATATTTTCACAGCCCTCTTTTTGACTCGTGCAATGTACAGGTCCTCAACTGAAGGCAGGTGGGTATTAATTGTTTTTTCTGCTGTCTAATTATCCTCTGAAGTCTGTGTCTGTCCTGTTGGGTTGCAGAACCAAACCAGACAGTTATAGAGGTGCAGATGACAGACTCAATAATTCCTCTGTAGAACTGTATCAGCAGCTCCTTGGGCAGTTTGAGCTTTCTGAGTTGGCGCAGAAAGAACATTCTTTGTTGTGCTTTTTTGATGATGTTTTTGATGTTAGGTGTCCATTTTAGGTCATGTGATACAGTAGAATCTAGAAATTTGAAGGTCTCTACTGTTGATACTGTGTTGTATAGTATTGTAAGAGGTGGTAGTATGGGAGGGTATAACATAACATAATATAATAATATTATTATTTACTTTATTCATTCAGCATGAAACTCAGTCAACTGAACATTAAAAAATGCATCACAAATACCATTGACTGGTGCTAATGGTTGATACGGGTTGCTGCCAGGGTCCTAGGTATCAACCAAGTATTTTCTTAAGATGTACAATGTTCCAAGTAACACAGTTTTATGCAGCTCCACTGGTGTTATTGCAGGAAGCTGAAATTTCTTGATGTATTTTATAAAATTCTTGGACACGGTACCAAGTGCCCCAATAACAATGGGTATCACTGTTACATGTTTCATCCATAACCAAGTAGTTTCAATGGCCAGGTCATGATATTTCATGATTTTTTTTCCAGTTCTTTTTCCTCGACTCTGGCATCTCCTGGTACAGCAATATCAATAAATTGCACGCTTTGGCTCTCAATAACTGTAATATCTGGCATGTTGTGTTCCAAATGACAATCCGTCTGTATTCAAAAGTCCCACAAGATTATATTATTATTATTATTATTATTATTATTATTATTATTATTATTATTATTATTATTATTATTATTATTATTATTATTATTATTATTATTATTATTATTATTATTATACACAGAAATGACAGTATACACAGCAAATGAGATAACGATGCTGGGTTTCGTATTACAGATCACTAGTCGAACACTTCCCAAGTGTTTAGGACTACATGATATATCGGCGGATTATGCGAGCAGATTATGTGGCCTTCTGCAGCTGACCAATGGTCATCTTGTCAGTGCCAATTGTTTTTAAGTGCTTGCCTAGGTCTTTAGGCACAGCACCCAGTGTGCCAATTACCACTGGAACCACTTGCACTGGTTTATGCCAGAGTCTTTGCAGTTCGATTGTCAAGTCCTGATATCTGGTGACTTTTTCAAGTTGTTTCTTGTCAATTCTGCTGTCACCAGGTATGGCAATGTTGACGATCCACACTTTTTTCTTCTCCACAATCGTGATATTCGGGGTATTGTGTTCCAGAACTTTGTCAATCTGTATTCGGAAGTCCCACAGTAGTTATTATTATTATTATTATTATTATTATTATTATTATTATTGTTGTTGTTGTTGTTGTTGTTGTTGTTGTTGATGATGATGATGATGATGTTATTGTTGTTGTATTTAACTCACCCATATCACTAATATAACATGGACTTGTATAAAAATCTAAAAACAACTTTTAAAAATCCTTCCTTCCTTATTTCCTTCCTTCTTTCCTTCCTTCTCCTTTACCATTTACTTCGTTTGAATTCCAAGTCACATTTTTCCATATGCCATGGTCATCTTCATATGTTCCCATAAATAGCTACTTCTGGCATTCATTGCAGTTTTGATCAATCAAAATTTTAACATACTATTTTTAGTGAGTTGTATAGCTAGATTATCAATCTTAGTGATACTTGTATCACTCAAAGCAATCCTAGCTAATGGTAAAGACATTACTGAGCAATTTTGGAACATTTTGGACAGTATGCTATGCCATGAATGCAATAAAGTCCAGTTTACCCCCAAGCATAAACCAGGGTTGCTAATCTATAGATTACTTTGCAACCAACATATGGTTGCCCTCAGGCCACCAAGTAGGAGAGTTATGCAGTATGCTGACACATATTTTGAATCAGTTTAATACACTGATTAAAGAACTGCTGTTATTAAATTAGCATCAAACTATATAGTTATTTAATTGCAGGGTTATATCTCCTATGGGGAAGAAAAGATTTCTTCAAGATTGCACTAGTACTGAATTGAATTATTGCAATATTTGGTTTGTAATGCAAACATTCCAAATGAGAGTACAGAATTGGTGTATGGATATGTTCTATGTTTGTTCACATTTTTATACATGTTACCATTCTTTAATGGGCTCTTACTCCTGAGGATTCATTTGAAAAGGCTTGTGCACAATTTAAATCCAGCCAATCAGGTATGGCCTAATGAGCATGATTTCACAATATCGCAGTGTCAAATGTGGTACTGCAACGATGGCCCTGAATATTATTGTGAAGAGAGGGGAATAGGGTATATATCTTTGTCTTGTTACATTACATTACACTGATTTGTTCATTTTTTCCACTTCAACTATATTTAATTTATTTTATGGTCTAAGTGGGTTTTCCCCTCTCGCCATTTTATCTTCCTAAAATAGAATAGATAAAAAGATATTGACTGATGAAAGTAAACTAGTGACTTGAACTAAATGGAGATTTTAACCTAGATCTCCTCTACACCACCTTTGCACAAAGCACATTATTAATTTGCTCAGAGTATAGATAGCAGTTGCAGATTCAAATCAAGCTGTATAGTAGGATACAGGTCTTGTAAGCAGCGTACTTTTAGTTGGAATTCACAGTTTCTATAAACATATGTTACTGGGTTTGGGTTAAGTCAGAAAAAACCACCCAATCTCCTTTTCTATGAATATATTATCCATATTATTCCATTTATTTCTTATATCCTCTAACATTATTTTTCATACAAAGTCCTCTTAAAAAACTATTAAAATGTTAAGTGGAGGAAAGTAAGAAGATGTCCTGGAAGGACAAGTTACACTGAAGTGAAGGATTGTAGAATCTCCCTCTTTAGATGTAATTAGGCATGGTCTGGAAAAAAGAGTACAGGACTTGGGATATTGGAGGCATAAATCTGTGTAACATTGAATTGCACAAAAGCCTAACATGTAATAGGAATATTAACAGTAGAATGCCTGGAATAATTTGCCTTATGACTTTAGGACCTATATAGACTTTGGGCCTTAGTTATGATCACTATGATTTATGAGGGGAGAGGGGTATTCTGTTGATCATTGGCTTAATATTCCACCAGTTCTATTCAGAACGGCCTTCAATAGTTCATAGTATCTGAAGACTGCTAAACTGCATGTCTATAGTTTATTATATGACCAACCATTTTGATGGATGGATGGATGGATGGATGGATGGATTTATGAGGCAGACATACATACTGGATAATGATATCCACATTTAGAATTTCTTCTGAAAAGTTTTTTATTTAAATATGCATTTTTTCTCATTTTGAAATTTAAGACTAATGTATTTCCTTTTTGTATAAGTGTGTGCATGCTTTTGAATTAGTGTTGACTCTTGACAACTACATGGTCTAGTCCTTTCAGTTTTCTTGGAAAGATTTTTAAAAGTACTTTGCCACTGCCCTCTTCCTAAGGCTGAAGGAGGAGGACTTTCCCAAGATCACCCAAGTGGCTTTGTGACTAAGGTGGGACTAGAACCCATAAGATCCTGGTTTCTATCTTGATGTTTTAACCACTGCACCAAACTGGTTCTCAATATATTTCTTTACTAATTGTGTTTTCATTCTGTATCCAAACAATGTATTTAGGTAAATAATGGGTAGGTGAGTTGGTATCAATATGCATTGATTTGCAGGATAAATATTGACTTGTCTACTAGAGATGGCCACACTTTTTCTCTATACTTACTTCATCACTCAATAGGGTTGCAAACAGATCTGACAGGAGTCAATAATGCTTTGAATTCTAAAAAGTTTGATTTCAAGGAGCAATTTCCTATTCATAGACTAGTGCAAGAAGTAGATAAGAACTCTTAACAAATATAACAATTTGTTTTATTTAACCTTGAAGGAAAGTGACCTGGCAACAGCCTCAGCCTAAAGTACATACAATTTAATGTTAAACCAATAGGGCCATTTCAGTTTCAAAAATGAGACTTGTATGACTGTATCTTTCTTGTGCCTTACCAACGGGATTGGCAGGACATGCTGTAAGAATGCACAGGAAATGTCTCACCTATCCAGTCTGGCTATGCCGAAATGTGTAAATTTTGGCATAATGTACAGTAAGTGTAACTAGAAAGTAATGTCACCCACAATTCTGAGAATCTGCTTCTCTTCCATATCCATCCTTCTATCTTGATTAAACTCATGATAGATTACGGATAAATAAATATTTGAATGAGAGCCAGTTTGGTGTGGGGGTTAAGGCACCAGGCTAGAAAATGAGAGACCATGAGCTCTATCCTTACATAAGCATAAGGCCAGCTGAATGACTTTGGGCCAGTCACTCTCTCTCTGCCCCAGGAAGCAAGCAAAGGAACATCACTTCCGACATCTTGCCAAGAAAATTGCAAGGGCTTGTCCAGGCGATCGCCAGGAGTCAAAGCTGACTCATACATACCGAAACCCCCCACAAATCCTAAAGTGCCACTTTCTATCATGTTTTACTACAAGGTATTTGCTTTCCCTGTTTGATCCAGAAATGTTGGCAATGTTCCTGCCCTTAAGTTCATAGAGGCTTCACACTTATTTATCTTTTCATTGACTTTACAACCACAGGAAATGCCTTGGTGCCCTTTTAATAAAGACTTCCAGCTGTGTGTCCTCTCCCTTCTTTCCAGCTTGTTTAGAATGCAGATTAGTTTTTCCTTTCTGATAGTAGCACAAATTTATCTATTAGTCACTGTGAGCTGCAGGTTAGAAGAGGCCATTTTCTAGTCTCGTTAGAATGTCACATTAATCCCGTTTCTGGTGATTGTCATGTTTTTCTTTGCTTTTTGGGCTAACAACCTGGACCTTGGAGCTATTTGCATAAAACTGCACAATTGGTTACACATGTTTATATTGGGTTTGATCTTTTTTTTTTTTGCCTTTATGCTCTGCAGGATGGCAGCCTGAATTAAAGGTCTTTCTTCTGAAAGAAAGAGGGGGGAAAATAATCTGGACAATTTTCTTCCACGTTTAGGTACCTGGTATGTTCTTGGCGATTGAGCTCCTGAACCTGCTAGTCTAAGCTACAAAGCAGTCTAGCTACAATGAAATGAAAGGGACAATTACTAGAACACAAACAAAAGAAAATTCATAACCGGTATGATGAAATACTTAATGCTTAACATAAGGAAGTAAGTTATTGTATGTCATTCCCACACATAATCTGTTACAGGTTGATAGTGGGAGATTTGGGCCAGAGGTGGTATTCAGCAGGTTCTGACTAGTTCTGGAGAACCGGTAATGGAAATTTTGAGTAGTTCAGAGACAGGCAAATACCACTCTGACTGGCCCCGCCCCCATCTATTCTCTGCCTCCCAAGTCCCAGCTGATTGGGTGGGTCTTCTTTTGTTGCCCTGCACAGGAGAACAGATCTGGAAAGCAGGTTAGTGGGATGGGGAGGGAATGTGGATTTTGCAGTAACTTTCCCCCAGGAGTGGGGAGGAAATGGATATTTTACAGTATCCTTCCCCTGCCACACCCATCAAGCCAAGCCCATTAAGCCACACCCACAGAACTGATAGTAAAATGTTTTTGAATTGGTGGAGCAGATGAGTATATTCCTGGGTCCCCATCTGAAACAACTATCATAACAACAACAAAAATGTGATGGTTGTGTTTTAAAAAGCCAGCTTCCAAATGATATAAATACAAATTAGCTCTACAATAATTATGATACAGGATTCTAGCACTTGGTTGGTAGAATGTGGCTTGAAAACATGCCATCTATAATGTCTCTTGAAAATTGTCTCCCTGGAGATTTTGATTGTGTTCTTTTTCTTCAGTTTGTGGCAGAATCATTGAAATATAAAACTTTATTATTCTTGGTAATGTAGATGGTGGAGTCAATAACACCTCTTCATGAATTCATAGCAGAGACAAAATCTATAAGTCATTACCAATTGTTTGTGATGGGTTCATTCAGAATAGAACAGAACAGAACAGAATACTTTATGGCCAATTATGATTGGACCAGTGGCGGGATTTAATTTTTTTACTACCGGTTCTGTGGGCATGGCTTGGTGGGTATGGCAGGGGAAGGATATTGTAAAATCTCCAGTCAGCGGTGATATTTTCCAGAACTACTCAAAATTTCCACTACCGGTTCCCCAGAAATGGTCAAAACCTGCTGAATACCACCTCTGGATTGGATACACAATTTGTCTCTGGTGCATAAGCTCTCAGTACACATACAAATAACAAGATAATATAGTCAGTGAACATAGAAACATACAAACAACATATAGATACAAACAACAAGTGTACATGATGTAATTATAAGATACCAATAGGAGAAGGTATTAGAAAAGATGAGAAAGATAATAGACACGAAAAGGACAATAATCAGCTTAACTTGCAATTGCAATCTAAAAGTTTCAGTCACGAAAACTACCTATGCTACCATTGCTAGAGTATGTGTGAAGCAGACCTAAGAATGTGATTGAAAACAGGATCGCTGACTGCTTTGTATTTCTAGGTCTAAATATAACATTGGAACTCTGGTGGGATGAGTGACAGGCTCAAATTTAAAAAGAGTAGGAAAATATTTTGAATATTACAGAGAACCTTTTAAAAACATTAGTTTAAATGGGGTGGTGCAAGATGGGATGGAAACCACTGGGATAGCTCTGAGAAGGAACCGAAAACTTTCTGGTATACAAGTGGTTCAGAACATTAAAGACATAAAAATGTTCTGTGTTAAAACATGTTCTGTGTCAATTATTGTGATCTTGTGTTTAAACAGACTGGAGAGGTGAGATATTTTAAAATATCCAAAATTGTGAGCTTAATTTTTGTTCCATTTCTTGAAAAGAACATCACAGCAATTGCATCACCGTGTTAGTCAGAACAGTGGAAAAAACACATAGAAACAATACCCAAACACTGATTGGCTTGTTTGTTTTCATCTTTAAAACTATTTCATTTCTTATACACAGAACCTCCCTCTTTTTGTATTAACAAACCCCCTCCCTGCTTTAATTATTATTTTAGGGATTTTTTTATTTTAAAAAAATCACAAAAAGAGACAATATGCTAAAAATATGCAGTGAACAAATATCATCTGTACAGACTGGAAGAGAACCTTCATAAATTAACCTTATTAGTGCATTACTGTAAGCGAATGCCAAAAAAGCTCCTAATTTGCATTAAGATAGATTTTTCAGGTTGGCTGCATGATTTAATTAAAGAAAAGATTAAGAATCATTAAACAAGCTGCTCTACCTTGCAATAACAGAATTCATATCTGATTCAGGTTAACGAAAACACAGATGGTGATTCTGTAACTGTTGAGTTGCTGTAACAGAATGAAAATGATTCCATTAGTTCGCTGGAAATGTGAGGGAATTTGAAAATTAGTATGCAGATACATTGTATAGTGCTAGACAGCTTGGTCTGCTTGGATCATCACTGATTACTCTTTGTTTGGGTTGGCAACACTGAACTTAATAAATGGAAAAAAAATGTTCCAGTATACCACAGTTGGAAACTGTTCAAGGTTGAAATAGGTGTGCAGACTTACAAGAAGGGAGAGCTAAATAAACAAATGTCAATCATTTGGGGACTGGCAACAATTCCCCGCCCCCCCATGAGGACGTCTGTTCTTTAGAAGCAGAGTGTCATCGCACTGAAACACACACACACACACATACACACATCCCTGCACACAGGCCTATAGGCACTGTCCCTGTAATCACATTCATACGGCATTTATTGCTGCAAATGTATTTTCCATGTGTTGAATCAATCAGGAGGGCTCTCGTCTCAAAATAAATGCAAAACTGGAATCACAAAAATAGAATCAGCCCTGTGGGGAAACACAGACACACACACTTTACTTACACTTACAGTGCAAAATGTAATTTATGAAACTAACTCCACAGCATTGGGAGGTCTAGCTATTGGATCCTGTCAAAGTAAAGTTCTATCATCCCTAACTATTGGCTCTGCTTGGTGATGGGATTTGCAGTGCAACATTAAGGCCTTGGACTACTCTTAATAAATGCCAGTCCTGGATATATTAGATCCATGTGCTGGGTTGTCATATATATACTGAAATGAACTAAACACATAGACAAGATCTATTGCGTTCTGAGACGTTGCTGAGCAGTTCTCACTCAGATCCATGTTTCCAGCGGGAATGCGGACCGCTCCTATTGGCTGGTGCCATTTGACAGCCAACTGTAAAAGGGAGCTGTCAAAAGGTATCAGATGTTGCCTGTCAGAAGGCCTCCCTGTTAGCTTGCGGCAGCCACGGAAACTCTTTATTTTTAAATAAAGTTTCTGCTGAATGTTGCTTTGTGTTGCCTCCGTTCTTCCCACTGCCTATTTTTCACTGGCGACGAAGGTGGGATTCAGTTAAAGAGGCAAGGTCACTGAGCTGAAAGTCACTATGTGAGCTGAAGTCACCATTCGAGCTGATTATCACTGTTCGCGAGCATGAAGGAAAATTTCTCACAGCAGCACTGGCGCAACCTGAAGACGAGATGACTACAACCCCTGCATTCCCACCTTTCAGACCGACATCGGAGACATGGGAATCCTATATAAATCATTTTGACTGCTTCCTGGATGCCACCGACCTAGCCAGAATTTCTGCCCACAGAAAAAAGGCTTATTTTTAAAGTTTTTGCATAGCTACTATATTTGACACTGCTACCGCATTACTGGCTCCTCAGTCAGTAAAGTCTGTGGCCTGGGAGGAATTGCAGGAAATCCTTTGTAATCACTATTCCCCTAAGTCCTCTCCAATTGCCAGGCATCACACTTTTAGAAGACGGACCCAGGCTGAGGGAGAGACTATCAGCATGTATATGGCAGCGCTGAGATCACATTGCGGGTTTAGGGATCACCTTGATGATATGCTATTAGACCAATTAGTCTGTGGAGTGAGGGACTTAAGATTGCATAGACACCTTCTTGCTAAAGGCAATCTCACCCTTAAGATGGCTTAGAAGAATCTCAAGCTGCTGAGCTATCAATGCTCTCAGCGGCAGAGATTCAAGGAAACCTTGTCAGCCAGAGTAGGTCAGCTGTTCATTACGACAAAGCCTTCCCTGAGAAAAGCTCTGACGAAACTGGTGACATCAACCACCCCAGACAGCCAAAAGCCACTCAGAGAAAAAACTGGTCTGCCACCAGTCAGCCCCCATGGTCTCAGCCCATCTGCCTGAGCTGTGGGGGAAATCACTTCAGGGCATCCTGCAAGTTCAGGAATGCCATTTGCTTAAAATATCAAAAGAAAGGTCACTTGGCCAGAATTTGTCAGGATGGGAAAACTTTCAACCAGCCTCAACAGCAATTCCCTCAGCCAACACAACATTTCCAGAAGCAAGTAGAAGACTACTTCACATGCTACCAAGCTAAGTCACTAAACAAAATTTCTAACAAAATAAGTGTCATTATTTCCTTAGAAGGTAAACCTTGCAAGATGGAGGTAGACACTGGCTCAGCACTCTCCATCATCTTGTGGAGCACCTTGAAGTGAATCCTCCCTCACATGGCAAATAAGAGGTTTCAAGACTGCCATCTAACTCTGCATGATTACCAGGGCAGATCTATTCCAGTCATTGGAAAGGCAAGTTTTCCATTCATTTCAAAATTTTAAGGGTCGCTTGCCTTATCCAGTTCTTTGTCTTTAGTTGTAGTAAGTCTACTTACAGCTCCAAGTCTACTGGAGCTGGACTGGTTCCCTACCCTTGGCCTTCATATAGGAGGCATTTACTCTATTAACAACCAGGAGGTGGATGCCTTATTTAATGATTACACTGATATATTCAGCAAGGGCCTTGGGTCTTATGTTGGAACCCGAATTTCATTCAATTTGGACAAAGAACTGGATAAGTTGATTACCCAGGGGATTTTAGAATCTGTGGACTTTTCAAAATGGGAAACACCTATAGTCACGCCCTAAAGATGGCACTTTAAGAATTTGTGCTGATTATAAGTGTTCAATTAACAAATATTTGCATATCAGCGCATACCAAGTCCCAGTGATCCAGCATCTTCTACATTCATTCAAACCAGGGACCATTTTTGCAAAATTAGATATGTCCCAGGCATATCAGCAGCTCCCTGTTGACAACACAGCTGCTAAATTACAGACCATAATAACTCACAGGGGTGCCTTCAGATGCAAGTATCTCCAATTTGGGGTCAGTGTGGCCCCAGGAATTTTTCAGTCATTAATGGAGAGGTTATTACATGGGGTTACCTGGAGTAATACACTATTTCGATGACATATTAATTTCTGCCTCTGACGAACCTCAACTAATGCAAAGAGTTCGAAGGGTTCTTGACTGTTTCAGAAAAGCAGGACTCAAATCAAAGAAAGAAAAGTGCACCATCGTCACACCACAAATATAATTCCTGGGCTACAAAATTGATGCCTCTGGCATCCACCCAATAGAATCGAAAGTACATGCAATCCACAATGCCCCTACCCCATCAAACAAGACTGAACTTCAGTCTTTTCTGGGATTGCTTAATTTTTACGCCTCTTTTTTTTTTTTTTTTTTTACCACACAAGGCTTCTGTGACTGAGCCACTTCATAAACTCTTAGACAAACATACCACTTGGCATTGGGGACCTAAAGAAACTTTTGCTTTCAAGACTGTCAAATCATTACTAACTTGAGATTCAGTCTTGGTCCAGTTTAACAAGAATCGGCCTTTAGTCTTGGTGTCAGATGCTTCACCTTTTGGCATTGGAGCTGTATTAAATCACAGACTGTCCAATGGTCATAAGGCACCAATTGCTTTTTTCTCAAAAACATTTTCTCAAACCGAACACAACTATAGCCAAATTGACAAGGAGGTTTTAGCCGCAGTCGCATCAGTGAAAAAGTTTCATGAATTCCTCTATGGTCACCATTTCGAACTTATCACTGACCATAAGCCCCTCTTGGGACTTTTATTAGGCAACAGACAAACACCTCAGATTTTTTCCCCAAGGATGACCAGGTGGACTTTGTTTCTAGCAGCATATTCATACATGCTATCACATCGAGCAGGCAAGCACTTAAGCCACACTGATGCTCTCAGCTGTTGCCCCCTGCCTAAGCCAGTGGAAGACCAACCAATGCTGTATTCCTGATCAAAGACTTCAACCTGCCCATCACATCCTTTGACATTGCTTCCCACTCTGCCAAGGACAAGGTAATATCCCAAGACCTTGACTGGGTGCGAAGGGGGTGGCCTAAAGGCCCCTTTTCACCTGACTTCTTGCCTTTTAAAATTCACCAGCAAGAATTGTCATCCCTACAAGGCTGCCTGGTATGGGGAAGCAGAGTGGTCATCCCTTCACAGCTGCAGATCCCGGTTTTAAAAGTACTTCATGAGGGTCATCCTGGGATTGTCAGGATGAAAGCTTTGGCACGCATTAATGTCTGGTGGCCTGGCATGGTTGCCCAGATCACTAGCTGGGTGAACACTTGCCAACCAGGCCAGATCACCAGACCTGTCCCTCCTGCAGCCACCCCAGGAAAATGGGAAAGCTCGGGGTCACCTTGGTCCAGACTCCATATTGATTTGGCTGGCCCTTTTCAGGGGTGAACATTCTTGGCAGTAGTGGATTCCTTTTCAAAGTGGGTGGAACTGGCCTTAATGCCAACCACCACTTCTGAAGCAGAAGTAAAGGCCCTGCTATGAATCTTTGCCATCCATGGCCTACCAGACACAATAGTGTCAGACGATGGCCCTCAATTCACATCCAATGAATTTAAGGTATTCCTTGCTAACCAAGGAATAAGGCACGCTCTGACATCTCCTTTTCACCCAGCTAGTAACAGTCAAGCTGAGAGAACTGTCAGATCTACAAAAGAGGCCTTGGAAAGGCTTGAGTCTGCTGATTGGCACTCTAGATTGGCAAAATACTTTTTAATTCAGCACACTACTCCCAGTGCTGCTAACGATCGCTCCCCAACAGAACTTCTGATGGGCCACCATTTGAGGACCACCCTGGATAGACTCCATCCAAATTATGCTCCTGCCATGCCTTTGGGCTCCACTAGCCAGGCCAGAAGTTTTTCAGAGCATGACCTGGTTTATGCAAAGAACTATGCAGGCCATCCCTGGTCAAATAGTGGCAGTAACTGGCTCTAAATCATATAGGGTCCAGTTACGGGATGGCCGCATTTGGCACCGCCATATTGATGAACTAAGGGGGCGTTGCAGTACTCCCGCAGGTGGCCCTCTGGACAGTTTCGACACCTCGAGCACATCATCACCCAAAGCAAGCCCCCATGGACCCAATGACGATGCTGATCTACCCAGACAGTCGACCACATCCCATCCCAAGTCGTCAGAGGCTGAGTTTCCCTCACCGCCATCACCAGAGACTCCATACCCAGCAGAAGATCCTCATTCTTTAGCGGCACAAACAGAACTGAGAAGATCTGGACATCTGCACAAGCACCCAGCATATTTAAAGGACTACACATGCTCCATTCTGGGAAAAAGGAGTATTACGTTCTGAGACTTTGCTGAGCAGTTCTCACTTAGATCCGCATTTCCAGTGGGAATATGGACCGCTCCTATTGGCTGATGCCATTTGACAGTTGACTATAAAAGGGAGCTGTCAAATGGCATCAGCTGTTGTCTGTCAGCCAGACACCCTATTAGCTTGCGGCAGCCGCAGCAACCCTTTATTTTTAAATAAAGTTTCTGCTGAATGTTGCTCTGTGTTGCCTCCATTCTTCCCACCACCTATTTTTCAAGATCAATACTTCAGAGTTTCAGGTGTTTCAGTAGCTACAACATAATTTCAATAAGTGGGGGGTAGTGATGATTATCATACATTTTATTTTATTTCTTTATTAGGTTTAATATAGCTGTTTCAAAGGTGAGACTATTGCTGATATCAGATGTTCTACCTGATAGATCACTGGATGTAAATGCACAAATATGAAGCGGAAGTCTAAAGATAGGCTTGGAGTAATACAGTACTTTTGTCTAATCAAATCTCCTACCTGGAAGTTGCATGTCTGAGTTTCTCTACTTTATCACCAAATTCTCTCCAATTGATTGTGCTGGGAATTTCAGTCCCTGTATTTGAGGATGGGATTGTGTTTAGCTCAAGAATCCCTGATGGTAATAGGCTTCTTCTTGTCGATAATTGGTCCAACTCACACAGGTTGGCTATACAGTGGTTTGACCTTGTCCACTATTTGAGAGCATTCCTTGTTACAGCAAATAGATGCAAGAAATGAAGCAGTGAAATAGAAACTTGGAGCACCAGTGTTGGAAGTTGAACAGTAAATAAGATTGAACAAAGGTGCCTATCCAGGTTAGGACCTGCACTGTAGCAATAATAATAGTGAATAATTAGTACATCACTCTTAGTGTATCAACAGTTGTTTATTCTATTCAGGAAGGATAGGGAGGAAAATAGCAATACCAATAGCACTTAGACTTATATACTGCTTCACAAGGCTTCATAGCCTTCTCTGAGCGGTTTACAGTGTCAGCATATCGCCCTCAACAATCTGGGCCCTCATTTTACCAATCTCAGAAGTATGGAAGGCTGAGTCAACCCTGAGCCAGTGAGAATTGAACTGTCGAGCTGCTGGCAGTCAGCAGTCAGCAAAAGTAGACTGCAGTACTGCATTCTAGCCACTGTGCATCATGGCTCTATGTCCCTAAGACTGACTTGTCTGCAATGTACCTTGTTGGTAAATTCACCCATATTTGCTCTTGATTAGATGACCCAGTGAAATCATCTGCCATTCATTTCAGCATATAGAACCTGAAGATCTGAACAGGCTTCTCTGTAAAATCAGCACTGGTTGTAGCAGATTAGATTGTGAACAATTAATAAAAGCACAGAAATCCAGGAAGTACTGGATAAAGAAATGTATGGTAGAGAAATAATATTTGGTTTTTAGAATTTTGTTTTAATATTTTGTTTTAAGTGATTTTATGATTGTTCACCACCTAGAAACACTTGTATGAAATGGGTGGGCATAGAAATTATATATATAATTTCATCAGAGACAGAATCTCATCTGCCATCATCAGGTTGTGTATTATATATATATATAATAAGCCTGAAGATGGCAAGTGGTATCTCGTCGCCCAGATAGTCTCAATCTTACATGGGAAAAGACCCGAACACACCAAGACCTGCATACCTGTACCCGTGAAAATCTACGAAAACAATATACACACACACACACACACACATATAATTTCTATGCCCACCCATTTAATGTGTGTGTGTGTGTGAATTTGTATGTATGCATGTATCTATCAATCAATAAAAGTTGAGAAGTCATTATGAAAGCATTCCAGGGCCTGCTAGGTATCAAAACTGAAACCAATATATAGTGGTCTATTTTCATTCCTCTTTCTCAAATCATATTAAGCAAATTCTTTTTTGGGGGGGCAGGAATCCAGGATTGATCCGTCTCTTGTTTTGGTAATGGTTAGATATGATATTATATTGTTATAATCAGTCTGGGTAAGTAGTAAATCTCATACTATCTGGATCCATGCCTCTTCTGACTTATTCCATCAGTTAGATTCAAGAGGTAGCTAATACTTCTTTAAGGAAGGGAGTGTTTTTTGGTCTTGTTGTGTGTTCCGTCCTGAAGAAGTCATCTCTTGATCTGACTATGTTGGATATCTTGTCTTTTTAGGGAAGGTTTTTATGAAAGTGGCAAAGTAACAGTTGCAGAAAGTTCTGGATGAAGTGAATTATTTGCATGTCTTGCATGTTTTAGACTGACATGTGAGGGAAATATCATTGGTTGGTCCTGTGTGTGGATTTGGACAGAAAGAACATGGAACTCTGGGTTCTACTTGAATAGTATTGAATATGCTATCCTTTTGGAAGATTGAGGTTTGGTGGCTACACTTTATACAGAAACCTCAGTTTCTTAGAACTTTAGAAATCTTTTGTGATGGAACATTGATAGAGGATGAATGGTCAAGACTTCTGGCTATGGCAGGACTCAGTTTTCTCCCTCATATTATTTCCCACAGAATGAAACTGTTGTGGATGGTCCATCAGTTTGGGTGAGGTATCATCTGAATTTTAAAAATATCCAGCTCCATCCATTCATCCATCGACTTACCTACCTACCCACCACTTGAGGGCCAGAGTCCTTATCTGAAGTTTATTCACACTTCACCTATTCATGTCTGAAAAGGCAAATATTAAATTCTAGCAACACTCCATTTTGTCTCATGCAGTGGCTCTGAATAGGGCTGCATTTCCACTGGAAAAGTAGAACTGTGACCTTCAAGGCTTTTTTTTTTTTTAGATTACTGCTCAAGCTGCAGGTCAAGGCCATGACCAGAAAAGCCTATACCTAGCTTCAACTAATGTGCCACTTCTAGCCTTATTTAGATCAGGTTACTTTGGCAAAAATTACTCATGTCTTTACGTCCTTAACCATCTCAAGAATGGATGAATGCAATGTTTTTTCATTTCTGGATGCCTTTGAAAGCATGGAAATTTTAGCTAGTGCAGAATGAAGCATCTGCTCATTTGTTTGGGGGTGGAAGTCATTTCAGCAAGACAGTATTCACATTATGAACACTGAGCTATTGTCAGTATATTTACAAGTACAATTCAAAGTGTTGGTCACAAGCTTTTTATGGTTTGGATCCTTATACCATAGCTGCAAAACCATCTTTTCTGAGTTGAATCTTTATGATCTATATATGGAAGCCAGAAAGGGATACTATAGATCCATGGGAGTTAGAGAAACAAAGTTTGTTTGATGATTGTCCTTATTATGCATTAGCTTGTCCCCAGAGATTAGGAGAATGTCCTCTTCACTTACTTTCAAGAGAGCATTGAAAAAGGGTTCATTGGTGCAGTGTTCAGACTCTAAAATACCATTATATTGACCCAGGCATTAATTTCAGTTCGATTTTTAATTTATGTATTTGTTTCTGAAATTTATATCTCCTGATGGACTCTGGGTTGTTAAAAATAAGATAAAGCATTCAGTAGATAAAAATAGAAAATAAGTTAAACCATGCAGACAAGGCAGCAAATACAATTATGGACAAAAGCATATTTTTTTAAAAAAATAGTTTTAATAGCTTTAACTTGTTTGCAAAAAATAAGCAATGTTGGAACCATAAGTATATATGGGGCCAAGCACTCTGAATAGTGAGGCCCCTGTTGAGCAAATCTATCATCTGGCCTATAATCTCTTGAAAGAGAGAAACCACAAGGGGCTCTCTCAATGTCCAAATTGGACAGGCAGATTCTGATTTGCTAAGGCAGTACCTAATATAGCCTGGTGCTGCCACAGTGTAAAGGATTTTAAAAGCACAAAGTAACAAGCACTTTGAACTGGATCCAGAAGTATATTGTTAATCAATGGAGTGACTTCAGGATTTGAATGCTCCAGCCACTAATCTGGCTAACCCAATAGCAGCTTCTGAGTCCTCTCCAAAGGAACTATTTTATAGCATTTTTTTTAAAAAAGGATGATGGATATCAGGCAGAATATCACACTTTATTACAAAAATAGCTTTATTGTGCAAATATGGATTAAGTATTCTGTATGTTCACAAACAGCATCGCATCTGTTCACAAACAGTTCGCACCTATTCGCTAGAACCGGTTCTTAACATTCTAAGCAGTTCAGAGAACCAGTTGTTAGAAGAAATTACTGGCCTAATCCTGTAAGGAAGGCAGGAAGGAAACATTCTGGTGTTGCTTACAGAAACTGCCTCTCTGTTAACCCTTATTACATTCTTGGCAGGACTAGAGTTCCTGTCTCAGGAACTTCTCTGGAGTTATTTTTCCCTCCTTTGCTGGTACTTTGCTTGTGTGTAGTGACCATTCAAAGTTACAATGCCACTGAAAAAAGTGACTTATGACTGTTGCAGCATCCCCACAGTCATGACAGGCCAGGCGAGGAGATGCGTGCCTCGATGTGAGTGATGTTGAGTTGGCCACGCCCAGCCAATAACATGACCACCAAGCCATGTCCACCCAGTTACATGACCACCAAGCCATGCCAAGTTACATGACCACCAAGCCAAGCCAACTAAGCCATGCCCACAGAACCAGTTGTTAAAAAATTTGAATCCCACCTCTGATGTAAATACTTAACCCAATAGCTTCCACTGGTCCTGCCCCAAGACTAGAATCTAGCATACAGCAAATCTCAGTTAAATTTAACTGCTAGATGCATAGCATATTCCTCATAACAACCATGTAGGTGAATATATTACATTACATTACATTACATTACATTACATTACATTACATTACATTACATTACATTACATTATATTATATTATATTATATTATATTATATTATATTATATTATATTATATATTACATTACACTTCACTACACTACATTATATTATTATATATATAAAAGCAAAATACCACTCACACATCATCACAAAATCTCCAGAACTATAAATCCTACAAACTTGAAATTTAGCACGTATGTTCCTTTTGCCTTCTAGGTGCTCACTAAAAAAGGATTTTTTTGAAATGACCATCAGAGCATTAGTATTTCCTATATTATTATTAACATGCTCTGATGCTACTCCCCCTCTCCATCTGAAAAGAAATACGTTCCAAAGGCAAAACATAAGCAGAGGAGAGGAGTTTCAGTTTTAGTTTCACAGCACCCAGCAACTTTAATACAGAACAGTTGAGCTAAGCCATACCAAGGCTCCTTGCTGTCTCCTTCTTGCTCACAGAAAAAATACTGTTTCAGTTTTTAAACTGAATGCTAGCCATATGTATACCGATGGATGCTGGTGGGCAGAGGCAGAATTTGCCCCCTTATTTTCCTCCCAAAAAACCAAGCCTGACCACATAGTTTCATAGTAAAGCATGGGTATCAAGCTAGTATATAATAATAGTGCAGAAATAATTATATTTTGCTGTCCTTATTGCCATGTGGTAGGTTCTGATAGCAACCCTAGCTTGTGTTGAATCATCTTCACTCTTCACTGTTCACCAGCAGTCCTTAGGGTGTCTCTTCACTCTCTTCAACTCCCTTAGCATTTCTATAAACCATAGAGGATTCCACAGTCTTGGAGAGGCTGCTGACATACTATCCAGTCAATGCCACAGCAGTTCTTTCATTCCAGTGGCCACCAATGCTTCAGCTAGTGTAGCAGACCTTTTAGATCAACTCCAAGCTCCCTCTTGAATCCAAATGGAACCAGTTTTTTGGGGGGAGGATCAATCTAATAAGTCTAGTCTCCTCACAGAGAAGGTGAGTACTAGAGAATTGGAGACTCACCAGGGATCACTTAAATATGACAGGGGAGAAAAACAATGTCTCTCCAAATCCATAACACTCTGATGTGGGGTTTGCTCCAACACCAAACCCCTTTCAGATATATGACTACTGTTAATTTGTTATGCCCAGAGCTAACCCCCCCCCCCAAAGAAGACAAGTTGAAATGCCCCAAGGCCATGACCTTAGAGGGTTCTTTTGCCACCCAACCTAGCCACAGAACCAAGAAGGTCAGATAAAGAGGCTGACTACATACCAGGGAGGCTGGTACAATAGCAATAGTCCCAACTAATCTCTTTTATAGCCAGGGGTGGGATTCTTTCGGTTCTCACCTATTCTCTAGAACGTGTTGTTAACTTTCTAAGCAGTTTGGAGAACCAGTTGTTGGAAGAAATCTCCTTTTGTTTTTTTTTTGTTTTTTTCTCTTTACAGGGCTAATCCTGTAAGGAAGGCAAGAAGGAAACATTCTGGTGTTGTTGCTTACAAAAACTGCCTCTCCATTAACCCTTATTACATTCTTGGCAATATAATTCCTGTCTTTGGAATTCTCTGGAGTTTTTTTCTCCTTTGCTGGTACTTTGCTTGACTTTTTTTAAAGGGAAAGGGTTGTTTTAAGCTTTTTACACTGCTGTTGGGAGGAAATACTCCCCTGTTGGAGTTCTTCAAGTCTGGATGCAACAATTAGCACTTTGAAGAAATAATTGAATAACAAAGCAGAGCAGCGGGAAAGAAGCTTTTAATGACAAGGAACCAAGATGAGTGACATTCAGCAAGGCTTCTTGGCTAGCTAGAAAGATTGACATTCAAATGTGAGTTTACGTACCCTTTCTGAGTTTTGGTCTAAAACTGGTTTTTGATGAAGTTTAATTCTGTGCTTGGTGATGTTTAATCCTGATTTGATGGGATATTTTCCCCTATTCAGCATTGTTTGGAAGAAAAAACGTTAATCTCTGTTCCTGATAAAAAACTGGGTTGAGTAATCTGGCTAGTTCCTGTGTCTATTTGTTCTGGTAATTGGTTTAACAAGCAACAGCTACTGTTGTGATTTAATTATTTGTACTGTGTTTGAATTTTTTCCTGCCTCATGATTTCTTTTTTTATCTGGGGAGGGGGTCTTCCTTCACTGCTTTAGTGGTATTTGGCACTGTCCTTTTGGGGTAAACTTCCAAGAGGCAGGATGCAAGCTTGGCACTGATTTTTTACTGCCTTTCTGTGAATCATGTAATCTTTCCTTAAATCTGGATGATTTCCTTAGGATATCTTGTGAGGTGAGTGAGATCAGCTGGTGTCTTTAAGTGGTGCAAATGGACAAGGATTGCTTCTCCTGGGTGTGCTCTTTCTGGATAGCTCAAATGACCTCTCTGCTAAAGGGTTTCACTTTATGAGCAAGAGTTGGCTGCTTGATAGTTATCACTGCATTTTAACTATTTTAATTCCTCAAGGTGCTCTGGCCACCCTGCCTGATTTGTAACTTTGGCTTGCAGGTATTTTTAATCTAATGATTGGTATTTAGGGCAGCTTTTTGCAAGCAAAGAAGCTTTTTGTATTTTTGTACAGGTAATCCTTGACTTACAACAGTTCATTTAGTGACCATTCAACGTTACAATGGCACAGAAAAAAGTGACTTATGACCATTTTTCACACTTACAACCATGCAGCATCCCCACAGCCATGAGAGGCCAAGCGAGGAAAAGCGCCCCTTGATGTAAGTGATGTCAAGTTAGCCATGCCTACCCAGCCACATGATCATCAAGCCATGCCCACCAACTAAACCAAGCCCACAGAACTGGTTGTTAAAAAATTTGAATCCCACCCTTGCTTTTAGCCCAGTTTAACAACTAGGGTCTCACACCTGGCAATCTACAGAACAATGCCATTGGATGCCTTCTAAGTATTTTGGATGATTACTGCCACCCCACCACCCCTCTCCTGGGGTTTGATTGGTGCTACACCAAATACCCAGGTGGCCCTATCTCAAAAGTGGAAAAAAAAACCCTTTCCCAGCCATGTGTCAGTAATACACATTAGCCCTCTTATCAACTACCAACTCATGAATGAAGGTGGCCTTATGATAGATAGACCTGGTATTTAGCAGCAGGAGCTGACAACCCAGGTTCTGGAAGCTCTTGCATCTGGGATCCAGGAATAAGCTTCAGGCTTTAACTCCAGAGGTGCTTTAGAATTATGAATGTTTGTTTATTTGTTATTAATTGATGAAATTTTACATGGTCGCTCAATTGACTCCAGGCAGCTTACTGTAATGTTAGATTATAGATGTACAGAGATGCCTTGGAATTATAGATATGAAGCACCAGCATATTCTTAATAAAATATTACCAAAATACAGCCATGTTTGTAATATTGAGGGTAGTCAGAAAAGAAAGAATGAAAGCATTTTCTCCAAAAATTGGGAAAATGTGCCCTCCAAATATTTATTTAATTGCTAATAGACCACAGGGTTACTGATTTATATACTTATTCTTCTTACAGAATTCTGTCATTTTTTTTCTAATGATAGCAATATAAATATGACTAGTCTGGTACCTATTAATGATGGAGAAACTAATGCTATACAAAGTTGTTCAATGGATTATGAGATGTGCATTTTATATTTGGATATAAACTCTCCATTATCACAGGATTTTACAAATGTACAGAATTATGAAGTAGTCCAAGGATTTTAAAAACAATGTTTTCTTTGTTATCTCATTGTACTGTAAAAGATATTTTGAGATGCTGGAGTAGAACTATGAATGACATTGTCCCTGACACTTCTACCTATAGGACCATGACAACAGACATCTTTTATTCTCTCCGTTCAATTCCTGGAAGCAAGATCATGTGATCACTAAGCACAATATCCATTTATTCCCTTTTTATCAAGTAATAGTGAATAAACAGTGTGTCCTTGACTCTCCTTTTAACCTAAGAAAAGGAAAAGGAAAAAAGAGATCGTGTTAACTCTAAATGACACAACTTTAAATGCCATCCTTTTTTATCAGCTAGAAATAATTATGACTTTTCAGTTAGTATTCCTTAAGTTGGAGTGGTTAAAAAGTAATTTCCACTCACTCATCTTACATTTCTTTATCCATTTTACCAGCCACTGAATTGCAAAGCAGAGATTCCATTCTCTTTTGCTCAATGGTGGGGTCTTCACGAAACCGGGCAAGCCATGTCACTCTTCCTATTGGAGTCAAACCATGATTCTCCTTCATGTTTTCATGAATGTCCTTCACATTCACTATCAAAGAAAAGAGAGAGAAAAGAATGGCAGATATGGCCCTGCCATTCCAGATTCTTCTCTCAATAAGATTAGCTTTATAAAACACATACAGCATTTAATTTTAAACATCTTATTCCACTCTTCTTTAAACTTCAGAGCCTCCCCACTTTCCATATTGAAGGAGTGGGGATGGGTACTTTTTATGGGTACAAAATATTTATCAGGTACATGCAAGCCTCTCACTCTAATTTGGAAACCAGAGAAGCTCTCAAAATGGAAAAGATTGTTTACCCATGGACTATGCATCTGTACATATGTGCTGTCACATCACAACTCTCTCCTAAAAACCTACTACAAACTGCTGGAGAAAAAAATCCCTTTCGTTAATCTCAGATATCTGATGGGAATCCTATTTCTTGTTCTAGTACCCAGCCTTCACAAGTAATGATAAGCCATTTACTCACAAGTAAAACAAACTCCTTTTCAAAACAAGGCTTTTATGCACATGGATAAATAAAAACCAAATGTAATTAGTCCCAACAAACCTAGTTCTAGCCAATAAATCCAAATTGCTTGCTGTATACTAGAAAATGAATGGTTGTCTGAAACAACTGGCCACTCCCAAACCTCTACTATTTATTTCACAGCCAGGGAAGGGCTGGCTAATATCTATGTCTGCTTTTCCCAGAGAGCTGGCTTATTGTTTTCCTTTGCTCTCCTCTCCTCTCTCTACGCATTTGTATATCTGGGATGGACTCCATTTGTTTCTCCCCTTCACTCAGCTCAGGCCCCAAAGACAGCTGCCTCTCCACCTGAGGGAGGAGGGAAGGCCTAGCTCTTCCTCTATCTCTGATGCTGTTTCCTAATCAGAAACTGACCCAGGTCTCCCTCAACCTCCTCCTCATCTGACTGTGCTGCTAGCTCTGCTGACAGCCAATGGGCCACAACAGTGGGAATGGTGATAGGAAGTGAACTTTGCTTTTCTTGCAATTCTCTCCCTGCTCATTATAGATAGCTGTATGAAAAACAATAGACTTCAATGAGACACAAGTTTCTATTCTACACACTACTACTGGAACTTCATAAGCATAGGTTGAATTGAGAGGGGCAAATTTAGTCATCCTTAGGATATGTTTCTGAATAGGAGATGTCAATCTGGCAGTGTGCTGAGACTCAATATAGATTTACAACTTTTCATGAAGTCCTGTTGGACCAATTTAAGATATAATTTCAATCCTCCTGCTAGATGTTTAGTTTTGTTGCTTTTCTCTTTTGGATTCTTGCTGAAGGCTGACAGCTTTCCAATGCGATTTTATTTTATATTATTTATGCTTATATTTTATGGTATATGGTCGATACTTTTGTGTATAGTTTGCTATATGATTGGTGTCTACTTTTACATTTCTCCCACTGCTGTACAAGTTGTTTCAGAACTATTTAAATGTAAACGCTCATATAGAAGGAAAATCCAAATGAAAATTGACCATTGAAATGAAATAAAAGGATAACAGCATAAGACTATTGAGATGGCAATTCATGTTTAATTTATTGTTTGTTGACCAGGAAAATACATGCACACATACATGGATACATAAGGACAGGAGGTGGGGAACCCTACCTACATAATTTTTGTATTTTGGATATATAAAAGGATAATGTGAAATTGTGTATTGTGCAATTTAAAGACTGCATTTTTTCTGCCATGCACTGCATCAGGTAGTAAGGGAAAAGAAAAAATGAGAGCCATTTTCCCATGCCCCCTGTTTGTATCCTATGTAAGGCATACAACTGAAAAAGCAATAGCAATAGTACTTAGACTTATATGCAACTTTACAGCCCTCTCTAAGCAGTTTATACAGTCAGCATATTGCCCCTAGCATCCTGGATCCTCATTTTACTGACCTTTACCAAAATATGCTAGACATATTTACTACACCATGCAAACAAGATATAGAAGATTCACCCTCTCATACTTTTGTTTGCAAACATTAGGATTCTTTTGAATCTTCCCAGCTCTGAACTACAGAATTGCCAGCATTATTTTCTACTATTAAATACTTAACTACAGATTTGATCAATTGGGAAGAAGCTTCCCCTTCTGCCTTTCCCTCTTTCTTATTTCTTGTTTCTCCTCCCATTCCTCCTCTCTTTTGTTCTTTCTTCCTTCTTTCTTCTTTCTTGTTTCTTTACTTGTTTCTCCTCCTCCCCCTCCCCCCTCCCGCTCCCCCTCCTCCATTTTAACTTCCTTGTATTATGTGGTTGGGCTATGGCAAAGCATTCAGAAAAAAATGCTTTTAAAAATTGGCATGAGAGAAGCCCTCATTCTCAATATGAAAGCAGCTGAATAGTTTGGAAGGCTTCTTTAGCTATTCAAAGGCTGTTTCTTGCAATTGTGTGGGCATACCTATCTAATTCACCTTGTGGGCATTCCCAGTGTAAATGTCATTTTTTCAGTTCAATTCCCCGTGAGGTGTTTCTCTGGAACTTTTTCAGTAGCAATGTTCTTGATGATTCTAAGGAAAGTCCCCTCCTTGAGAAACATTTCAAGAAATGTCCTTCCCTTTGGAGAAATCTGGCAACATCAGCAATCCAATTTGCCTCCTGGATGTTTGATAGAATATTTCAGTAGGCCATTGGTGCTGAGTTTTGGTAACGTGTATTTCACCTGATGTCTGTGCCTTTGTTGCAACTAAACATGAATAAATAATCCTTGAAAAGAGTGGTCAAAAAAGCATCCTGTTTCATACTACCGCAATTTCTTTTAATTGTGTTTTGATTGTTCATCACGCAGCATTACTTTACATTACAAATTAAATAAAAAAAGTAATTCAGGATGACTGAAGATGGTGACTGTTTTCAAAATATCTAAAAATGGCTGTGTTAGCAATGGGCACATTTTACCAATTCCTCCATACTGCCAGTGCAAAAAGCTTTTTCATTAAAGAGTCCGCATTCTTCCTTCCACTTCTAAGTTCTCCTTTGTCTTTAATTGTGCCATCCATTTGGTTACACCATGGTATATTTTATTTTGTTTTGTTTTTCCCCAGAGGAAGGCAAGGATTAAAGTTGGGCTGTCAAAAAATGTAACTCAGCATCTTCCCGTGGCCAGTGGCTGGGAGCCAGGTCTGTTGACTAAGGGCTTTGTACTATCCAGGGGAGAGAATTTGATTCTTCAGCAGCATCTAATCAGTTTAAAATAAATCTGGAAGATGTTACTAAATGACTAGATGAGTTCCAGGCCACAGCAGCCTCAGCGCACAAAGGAATGAGGGATTTAGTTTGAGAAGTAAATTGAAAATGTGGAGACAACATTTGACAGCTTCAACATGATTACAGCTGTGAATAACAAGAAGTGCACTACTGTTCTAGAAATCAAATTACAGGTACCTGGCAAAAGATGCTCAGAGATACCTTGGCTCTGGGAGAAAGAGAGACCCAAGAGTACAGATTCCCAGCACAGATAATTTGCACTTCTGATATTTTAAGACAAGCATCTTTAAGAGCAAACAATTGCAAAGAAACAATAGCATAATAACACTTCAAAGACGATACTGAATGATGATGCATCAGTGTACAAACAAGTTCCAGTCCTGCTCCTCAGTCTGTCATAATCTCAGATTCCCCATTTTTTCTTTTGTAGTGGTTTAATGCACAGGAGTTCTTATGCATGTGGGAACTCTGAAAGGAATCCACACTGATTAGGCTTTAAAGAAAACATATGCAAGGCCTTCTTTTTGAGTTACTGTGGTGAGGTTCAGGCTGTGCTAATTCTATGAAGGCACCTATAGGGAAAGAGCTACAATCACGCATCCACATAAAATGTGGATTTTGTAATAATTATAGCAGTGTTTCAGAAAAAAAATTAGAAGGTTAGAAAGTGATGATCAAGAAAATGTTGTGTTTGTTATTATATTGAGCCAACCAGTTCCTCCCAGTTTAAGCAAAGTTCTGTTTCTATCTCTAAACCGCGGTGGGGGTGGGGGAGATTATTGAGCCAATCTGAATTAAGTTGAACCATATTTGTACAGACACTTTGTATTTCTTCTTCCTTCCCAACCTCTTTTGTGAGCCTCTTCTCACCTGTCTATAGCATTGCTATGATTGTACATCAGCCTCAGGATGGATGGGATAGTGTGGAAAGAAGGGAAGAGCAGAGTAAAATCTCAACAGAAATAAACACTTGGAGAATACAGGATATGTTACAGGAAATGTTGACCAAATGGATGGGTGAATGAATTGAAGTGCATTGCAATAAAAGAATGGAAATGACCAGGGATACAGATTGGAAGACAGCAAGTTAGAGGAGCCATCAAACTTCTTATTCCATCAAATAACACTTTTCAACTCCAGCTGGAATCGTCAGCACTTTATGCTGAATACAATGGGCAATATCTCACTTTCTCTGTATTTATTTGGAAACTTGTGTATAACAGTGAGGAATTCAGCTATTCTACCTACCTTCCTAGTTGCTTGAGATAAAACCCCTTCACTAAATTAGTTGGAAACTTGCTATTGTGTGATTTCTCAGTTCAGAACATGGTAGATACTGAGAGGACATTCATGAAGAAATATTAGCAACATATTCCATCATCGCTGATCATCCATTTCCATAAAGGCACACAAAAATAAGTTGACTTAATAATAATTATACTAAACATGATGCCATTTTGGGCCAAACAGAATAAAACCTACAATACTATTTGTGTCATGTCCCTATCGGAATCTGATTCCAAGGGAGAGGCTGAGCAACTGACTGGGAGTGGGAGTGTGCCTCCATTGGCTGTGGAAGAAACTGGGGAAGGGTACAGTCCGGCTGGGCAAAGCAGGGAAGAGGTAGAGCAAGTCAGAGGGAATTCAGAAGAAGATCCAGGCCCACCCTCTCTTCATCCTAGGGCACACAGGGAGGAATGAAGAAGGGAGCAACATGAGTTGGGTGACTTACGGGGGAGGAAAGGGCCCTGATTCCCTTCATTAGCTGCAGCTGGAAACACAGTGTTTAAAAAAGGAGATTGCACACAGCAACTTGTTGGAAGCAAAAAGTGGGTTATCTGCTATTGTTGAGGCTTATCTGGGTTCCTGGCATCTTCCCAATTGTGTGTGCTTTGTTGGCCTTTCAAGTCTGGAATTCCTTCTCCTGCTCTTTCAAGTTAATTACAGCAGCATGATTTGTGTGGATTTTTATTTACAGTTTGTATGCACTTAGTTTTCGGACTGAATTTCCTCCATTTAAAGACTGTTCTTGGAAGAGTTTTTTTCTCCAGCCGAAGGTAACCTGGACACTGGGGGCAAAGTTGGAGGTATTAAAGGGACTTTTCTTATGTGACTTACTTATGTGTTGCTTTTGTGCCATGCCCCGGGTCATCACAATTTGTTTCAATCAATTTCATTACTTATTATTGAAGAAAATTGACCAAAACTTTGAATCAGTTGCCTGTCAACCCCACCTTCCTACTTTGTCTTGACTTATGAGGACAATTAAAGGAAAAATTATTCAAGTTTGGTTTCAGTTTCATATTTAGCATCAAAATATTCTTGGTTAACCTGACAGATATTTTGTTCAGAGAAAGAGGGATGGAAGGAAGGAGGAGGAGGAGAGTACAAATATATTGATGCTTGTGGATCTCTCAATATCTTTGACAGGAAGAAGTTGGAGATTGGAGGAGCCCAGGAGTGGGATTCAAATTTTTTAACAACCAGTTCTGTGGGCATGGCTTAGATGGTGGGCATGGCTTGATGGTCATGTGACTGGCTGGACGTCCATCTCAACATCACTCACATCGAGGCATGCATCTCCTCGCCTGGCCTCTCATGATTGTGGGGATGTTGCAATAGTCGTAAGTGTGAAAAATGGTCCTAAGTCACTTTTTTCAGTGCCATTGTAACTTTGAATGGTCACTCCACACAAGCAAAGTACCAGCAAAGGAGGGGGAAAAAATTCCAGAGAAGTTTCTGAGACAGGAAGTCTAGTCCTGCCAAGAATGTAATAAGGGTTAACAGAGAGGCAGTTTCTGTAAGCAACACTAGAATGTTTCCTTCCTGCCTTCCTTACAGGATTAGGCCAGTAATTTCTTCTAACAACCGGTTCTCCAAACTGCTTAGAATGTTAACAACCAGTTCTGGGGAATAGGTGAGAATCTGTAGAATCCCACCCCTGGAGGAGCCCCTTTCTGATTGTTCCATTCTTATCAACCTAGCTACTATCAGAAGGAACAAGCATTATCTGATTGGGAATTTCCTGGAGTCCTGCAAGATTATACTTATCTCCAGTATTATTTAATAGTTATATGACCTGCTGGGCAGCATTCTAGATGACCTTGCAATAGGAATTTGCAAAAATATACTGTTTACTCCCAGTAATTCTATTCCCATCCCCACCCTAAAACTGTGACTATATTTCCTAATGTGTATTTTCCAGAAAAAAAAAACAGTGCTATACATGCAAATTGGTACATTGATTGATAGTTTTGTTTTTCATATCACTCATTTGAAACTAGTAACTCTCAGTAGGATGGTGAAACTAATTGTACCCTTTCTTGCAAGTTAAGTATTATATGTATTAAGAGACTATGTTTCCAACCTGGAAAAAAGAGGAAGCTGAATTCAGAAAAACAGAGTTGGAAGGGACTTTAAAACTCTTCTAGTCTAACCTTCTGCTCAAGGAGGAAACCCTATATCATTTCAGACAAGTGTCCAACTTATTATTTAAAAAAAACAAAAAACTCTCTAATGTTGGAGCACCTACAATTTCTGGAGGCCAGCTGTTCCACTGGTTAATTGTTCCATCAGGAATTTTTTATTTAGTTCTAGATTAATTCTCTCCTTGATTAGATTCCACCCATTGCTTCTTGTCCTACCTTCAGTGCTGTGGAGAATAGGTTGACCCCTTAGATACAATATTGGAACACTGCTATCATATTACCCCTAGTCCTTTTTTTCATTGAACTAGATAAACTGTTCTTTATATGCTTTAGCTTTTAGCATTAGATCATCTTTGTTGCTTTTCTCTGCACTCTTACTAGAGCCTCAACATCCTTTATACTGTATATTGTGGTGACCAACATTGGATGCAATATTCCAAGTGTAGCCTGCTGGCCTTACCAAGGCATTATAAACTGGTATTAAAACTTCATGTGATCTTTATTTGGTCCCTCTTTTAATGCAGCCTAGAACTGCATTGGCTTTTTTTTTTTTTGCAGTTTCAGCACACTGCTGGCTCATATTCAAGTAATTATCCACCAGGACCCCAGGATTCCTCTCATAATTGCTAGTATTGAGCAAGGTAGCACCTATTCTGTACTTAGTTTTGGTTTTTCTTTGGTTTTGGTTTTGGCTTGGATTTTCTTTCCTAACTGTAGAACTTTGCTTTTCTCACCATTGAATTTCATTTTTTTTTAGGTAGGCCCAATGTTCAAGTTTGTCAAGATTTTTCTGTATCTTGAGCTTTTCTTTTGGATTGTTGGCTATTCCTGCCAGCTTAGAGTCATCTGGAAGTTTCATGAGTTTCTCTTCAATCCCTTGTCTAAATAAGGGGTCGCCAAATTCATAATTTTAAATCCCGCGGACCACTAATATGAATTTTGACTGACGGTGGCTTGCTGACATTTTCCCAGTCTCTGCAGAAAGCAGCAGCATATATATGTATATATATGTGTGTGTGTGTGTGTGTGTGTGTGTGTGTGTATATGTGTGTATGTGTGTGTGTGTGTGTGTGTGTGTGTGTATGTATGTATGTATGTATGTATGTATGTGTTTTTGTAGATTTTCATGGGTACAGGTATGCAGGTCTTGGCGTGTTTGGGTCTTTTCCCATGTAAGATTGAGAGTATCTTGGTGACGTTTTGATGAGGTCCCACTCGCCATGTTCAGGCTGATGCTTTTGGCTTCATGCATGTGCGAGCAAAGCATGATCGGAGCTGCCATCTCTCTGTAAATACTGGTGGGGAGGTGTATTGTGCTGGCTCTGTTGTAAGCTGGCTGATTGGCTGTGTTGTTATTTCTTGATTGGTTGATGGAATTGATGTTTGCAGATTGGTTGGCTTTTTTGTAAGAACCTGTGTGGCTGAGGTGCTGGCTGTGTGTCTGTCAGCCTCCTGTGTTGTAACGACTTGGGTAATGGGCTGTGTGATGACCTTCTGAGTTCTATTGTTGTGACATCCTGGGTCTTGTGCTGTAAGACCTGCATATATGTATGTGTGTGTGTGTGTATGTATGCAATTCTGAAAAAAAGTGATTTACAATCAATCCTTGCATTTATGACCATTGAAGCATCTCCAAAGTCACATGATCAAAATTCAGATGCGGATCTTCCCAACTGGCCCCTGACAAGCAAAGACAATGCAAGAAGCCCAATTTGCTTAACAACCATGTGATTCACTTAACAACTGTGTTCAAAAAGATCATAAAATCGGGCAGAACTTACTTAATAGCCTCACTTAGTATTAGAAATTCTATTCATAATTGAGGGATTACATATACTTCTAAACTGTCACATCTTACAAAGTGTCTAAGAAGGAAAAAATATGGAAGTAACTAAACATAAATAAAACTTGCCCCCAAATTCAGAATTCAGTGACTTTACTGTGGAGCACAAGTAATTTTTTGACCCTTCAACAGAACAGTCCATTAAACAATCTAGAGTTTACTACTTTCTGGAAAAACAACCCTTTTCTCAGACTCCTTCCTTCCTTCCTTCCTTCCTTCCTTCCTTCCTTCCTTCCTTCCTTCCTTCCCTCTATAGGCCACTGAATCTTTCACAGCCTGTTTCCCTCCATGAAGCTGTACAGTTAAGGATAATCTGACTGAAGAAGAAAGGTTAGAGATGGAAGAGACTGAAAATGAAAGGGGGGGGGTGCAGGAAGCATTAGAGAAGAACGTACTTGTGGCTCAATAAATAAATAAATAAATAAATGAATGAATTGCCTTGCATACTTTTAAATAACTTACTTGAAACAAACTGAATTATTCATGCTTCAAATCCTACAGCATTACAACACCTGTTTTCAATCATGCATAATGTAAAATCACTCATTACCTCACAAGAGCCTCTACAACTCCAGCAATCAAATAGCATTGAACGAGGAAAACAGGTGCCTGGCAGGTGGATCCAAACAGATGTTGGGAGCAAGCATGTCTTTTCTTGTACAGGTGTGATGATCTTGTTTTCAGCAGCATAATTGCTATTTAAGTAGGTAATGCTTAATTCTTACATGCTTTAATATTTATTTTTGCTTCTTCAATTCCTTTTCTTCCCACTTTGCAAACTGCAGCAGCTTGAGGCTGTTTTGGCAATGCACGAAAGCTTTCAATGAGCTTTTTGGCAGGGGAAACCTCATTCCAGACAGCCTTACTTCTTCCTTGGGTTTTCATCATTCAAAGTCAACCTCTCCTTTTTTTAATCTCTATCTTTCTCTTTTTTTTTAAGTTTAGCTCTTTGCTTCAGAGGTAGAAAGAAAATGTAAAAAGAATTTCCTTGCTCGATAGAATGATTCCAAGACATTATATCAGTTTCTAGATAAAGAGACTTTCAGAATTATTTCTAGGAAATCGTACCCATGAAAATTGGAATAGGAATTTATTTGAGTGTATGAATGTGGGAAGAAGATACCAGTACCTTAAAAAAAAAGAAGGCTTCAGTTTCACTTTTCTTCAAGTGTATCTTTTTAGAATAACACACACAGAAAGTCCAGCAATTTTTACTAAGGCAAACTTTGTTAAATGGGGCAGTAATGTGCTCAGGGAAATTTTACAGAGTGGTGAGCATAGTATGTAGCTTTTTACACATTTTTTATTTAAAGCAAATAATGGTGTGCCAAATAACCTAGCAAAGAGGCAGGCAGGCAGGCAGGCAGGCAGGCAGGCAGGAAGGCAGGAAGGAAGGAAGGCAGGAAGGAAGGAAGGAAGGAAGGAAGGAAGGAAGGAAGGAAGGAAGGAAGGAAGGAAGGAAGGAAGGAAGGAAGGAAGGAAGGAAAAAAAGTAAGAGAAAAGAGTCATTTTTCTAGAAAATAGTAAATTCTAGATTGGGAAGGGAAGGAGGACAAATTGCAAAGAGTATGCTTGTTGTGATACTGCTCATTTAACAGTTCCATATATGGAGGTACATCTTTGAATACAAGTTCCTTTTTTCAAGGTTTTATATGAACTAACTTAGATGATAAAATAAAGTCCGTATACTTTTGAACTGTATAGTTGTATAACTGTGCAGAAAACCTCTATAAGCTATATAAACAGTTGGCAACCAAACCTTTATAACAATCAAAGACTGGCATAAGGAAGCTGGGGTACAATCAATTAAAAACCATAGAAAAAACAGTTACAGGAACCAGCTCACCGTGAGCCTGGTCTGACAAGACCTGTTATAAAACTCAATATTAATACCAATGTGAACTTTTTTGGAAAAAAGAGCCAGGTGCTCACTTTCCAATGTTTTTGGCCAGCATAGACCATTGTTCTACTACGTATCTAATATTGCATCTCATGATTTTTTTGAATTCAAAAAATCGTGATATTGGATCTCACTTAGGAGCTATTGAGAAATATCATTCAGCTTGAATCATTCCTTCCTGGAGAGGCTACTCTGTTTTCCCCATGGACCATCAATCAGTATCCTTCTGCTTTCTTTTCTACTTCTCCCAGTCATAAAGGAACATGCCACCAGCTCAATGAGCTTCAAAGGCAGCTTTACCATATTGTATTATATCAGGGGTGTCAAACTCATATTGTCACAGCAACATCATGTGACATATCAGGACTTACCCCCCTTTGCTAAACCAGGCATGGGTGTGGCCAGCACGTGATGCATCCAGCTGAGAGTTTGACAGCCCTCTCCTATATACTGTACTGCCTGGAAGCTAAGATAACTTATTTAATGGAGCTACAGTCAAGCAAACAGGTATAAAAGTATATGCAAGGAAAATTACTGGTACTTTTTTTTTTACTTGAAACTAAACCCAACAGCCAGTTGTGACTTAAATGTCTACATCTAGTTGGGGTACTTATTGTTAAGTGGTAGAATAAACCATTCGTTTGCAAAACATCTAAAACTAGATCCTAATTGCCTGGCTCCCTCTCTCTTTTTCTTCTTCCCCTCCACCATTCAAGAAAGCTGAGATAGATAAATAGGTGAAAAGTCTCCAGTTACAGAAATAAAATATTTGCTGACAACTCAAGAGTCTTTGAAATGCCAGTGTACACAAAAGCAGTGACAAAAAGAAAAAGAAAAAAGAAAAAAATCTATTGCATGTCACTGTGCTTACAAGGGACCTATCACTTCTAGTATTGTTATGTATTTACACACACGCACAGAGGTATTGTGTGCAGTCTTGCACTTTTGCCTGCCCTTGATATGCCTGTCTCTATTGCCATATACCTAGCAACTCCTGCTTGTCACAGACAATATCTGTGCTTGATGAGGAGGCATAGGCTAGTCCCAGCCAGTCCGCCCCCCCCCCCCCACACACACATATCCTATTCTGTCCCTATTCAGGCTGACAGCTGCATATCCCAGGTGGTCTGACATTTGAGATCAAGGCTGTGGATAAGATTGAAGGTGTTTTAAGGGAGAAGAAGGCTGTGAATAACACCAAGCCTTCATCCAGATGGAATCGTTCACAAGACAACCTGAGATACTCTATTACCATCCATATGTCTTCTGGGTCTCTAAAGGCCACGCTCTATTGATTTATTAGAAAATCTGCTTTTTTTCCCTCTTTCCACCACCAATGGCCTTTGCCCAAACAGAATACATGAGTTGGCTAACAGGGCAATGCTGAGTTATAAGAATATCAGTGATCATGGAGTTACTATTTATGAATAGAAGACCACTGCTTATGTGATTAACTACTGCACTTTCTGTTAATTTACTTGAAGCAGGTTGTTGTTATCTGAGACGCTAAGAAATAATAGAACCCCTGTCTTTTACAACAATCACTTAATGGTTCTGTGTTTTCCCCTTTTCCACAACATTTCTGTGATCAATCAGTCCGTGGGTTAATCAGTGATAGTAGCTAGTCGCAGTTCAATCGAATGTTACAGAAATAATATTCTGCTTATAAATCTTGTTGTTTTCCTTTTGGAACAGATAAGCTCAGAAGCATTTTTGTTATTATTTCGAGCACCTAAAACAGTTGTTATTAGTCTGCCTTATTTATAGACAGTTCTTAGAGGCACAAAAGTAATATAGCAAAATATCAATTTTTTCATCATGTGGGTGAATTTAATGAACCTGAAGGTGTGTGTTATTTTAGCACTTGCTGCGGCTCCTGTGAAAACCCAGTGGTGCTAAAATCTGTAAACCTGTCACTGCTTAAGTAATAACCTTGTTAAAAGCATCTTCTTTTAACTTATTTTGGCATTTGCAGGAGGCAGGTTTTATTTTATCCATAAAAGGAATAGATGTTTCCAACCAAGCCACTTATGGTAAATACATTTAATTGTATTTCATGAATTTATCCCCGTGGTTCTTGCTTCACGTAGTTTGAATTAAGTGTTAGCTGGAAACAAGTTCTAGTTTCCTGTGTTTTTGTATATGTGTGTGTGTTAAGTAGATTTAATTTCCTTATAATATCTACATAAATAAAGCTGCATTTTGTTTTGGTTTTTTATTCAAGAAAGTGCATGCTGAATCAGAAAATCCTTTTTTCAAGCTCTTGTGTCACTAGCCATAAAAGACAAAAGTTTGTGGAAATTCAGGTCTCCAACTGCAAAAATCTTTGACTCAGCGTTGAATTCTGATTAATCCCTGCAATTTCCTTGACAAAATTTTGGATGTGGTTTGCCATTGCCTCATTTCTAGGGCTGAGGCAGAGTATCTGGCATAAGGTGGATTTGTGCCTAAGGCAGGATTCATTGCCTCTTGCTTTATTGCCTGGTGACTTAACCCCTACATCAAACTGTCTCTCACTAAAATCATTAGAGAACTATATATATGCGCTCCTTTTGCATAATTACCAACAGTTCTGAAATAATGATATTCTTCTGTATTAACAGATTCTCACTGAATCAATGGATACATTTCCCTGGTTCCCGCTTTACATTTAAAAGGTAAAATGCTTTTTCTGAATGCATAATCTCATTTCAGTGCACAGATTAAAGTATGTTTAGGGAACAGATTTTTAGCAGCTGCTGTACAAATTGCATTTAAATTTTATTCTAATTGGCTGAATAATGCACAGGTACAAAGGTATGTTCGGCAACACAATGAGCAAAATAGCATTTTATGATAAAACAAGTATTTGTGGAACAATGTCTGAGTAATTCCCGCTTTGGTATTTGAATGTTCTTGATTCAAGCAATTTCATTCTAGAATTATCTACTTGGAAGTTTCAAATAAAAAAAAAAAAGATACCACAGGGACTAGAATCAAAACTTCAGATGACCAAATACAATAACATGTGCATAAATCTTTCAAAATATCAGCAAATGCAACCATGCGATGCTTTATGTCAGCACCAAAGTATGGGTGTATAGGTTTTCCATGATTTGTTTTCTTCTTGAAAACATAGCCAGGGAAATTATAATCTAAGGAAAACATTCAGTTGGGGAGTGGATTAAAGAAACATTTTTCTTATATTCCACAGTCATCAGAAACACTCAGTGAAAAATGCTCATGTGCTTCTGCTCAGATACATATTATGTCTAATTTGGATTGGTTTGGAGTCATCTATTTTTATTTCATCTTCTAAAGATTTTAAAATCTAATGGACCGTAACAGAGAAATTGGATAACTTAGTTCATTTAAGTGGAGATACATACATACATTTTATATTTTATGTTTTAAGTTTTATGTTTTCTATTTTATATATTATATTTTACATTTTACATTTTGCATTTTACATTTTATATATATATAGGTAAATACATATATACATTGTTAGTTGTTTCCAGATTTTGGGGTGGTGCTCATCTCCGTTACATAGCCGAAGAGCCAGTGTTGTCTGAAGATGTCTCTATGGTCATGTGGCTGGCATGACAAAATGCCGAAGGCACACGGAACGTTGTTACCTTCCCACTAAAGTGGTCCTTATTTTTCTACTTGCATTTTTACATGCTTTCAAACTGCTACGTTGACAGAACTTGGGACAAGTAATGAGAGCTTACTCCATTACGCGGTGCTAGTGATTCAAACCACCAAACTGCTAACTTTTCTCTCTCTCTCTCTCTCTCCTTCTCTCCTTTCCTCCCTCCCTCCCCCTCCCTATCTATCTATCTATCTATCTATCTATCTATCTATCTATCTATCTATCTATCTATCTATCTATCTATCTATCTATCATATCTATGCAGGTCTTGGCATGTTCAGGTCTTTTCCCGTGTAAGATTGAGACTATCTTGGCAACATTTCGACGAGATCTCACTCACCATCTTCAGGCTGGTGTTTTTGGCTTTGTGCTTGTGCGAGCAAAGTGTGATCTGATCTGCTGTTTCCCTATATATACTGGTGAGGAGGTTGACTGTGTTGTCATTTCTTGATTGGTTGATGGAGTTGATGTTTGCAGATTGGCTGGCTTTTTCTTGTGTGTGTCACATGTGTGGCTGAAGTATTGGCTGTGTGTCTATCATCCTCCTGTGTTGTAATGACCTGGGTAATGGGCTGTGTGATGACCTTCTGAGTTCTAACATGCCAAGATCTGCATACCTGTACCCTTGGAAATCTACGAAAACATACACACACACACACACTCATACACACACACCACAATATATTTATATATATATATATAGAGTGGCCCTAACTCCCAAGCCTGTGCTGTCAGAGGAAGAGGACCTGGAAGATGCGGGGGAGGAATTGGCAATGTCTTCCTCCTCAGGACGTTCCTCCCTGGTAATGCCTCAGGTTCCATCAGATAGCCGAGAGGAACAGCCTGAGATGAATCAGGAGGAAGGCATGTCAGAGCAGCCCCTGAAGGGAGTGAAGAGGAGGAGTCTTGGCTCAACCCCAGGCAGCATTGTAGGGAGAAACGTGAGCAGCAATGTAGGAGGTGTGGGAGGGTCAGAGAATGAGCTGAGTCACTGAGCCACACCCCACAGGGGATAAAAGTGGGTGCGTTTTCTCTTTAAACTTTGTACGGGACAAAGTTGAGCTTACTTCAGATTTTATTTGTGACTATCTTGGAAGAATGTTTGTTTTTTGGACTGCCTTGTGCTTTGTGAAGTAAAAGACCCATTTACCTCTGTGTGAGTAAGATTTTGATTTAAAATTGCTGCCAACTCGGACTTGGCAGGCAGGACCTAGTGCTCTGCGAAGTTCGAGCCAGCTTGCCTGTCTGTGTTTGTGTGCGTGTATAATCCCTTACCTTTGGGGGAAAGGGAGACAGAACATATATATATATGCTTTCTCCCTTAATTGGGGCTTAACAGGGTGTTGTAATACAAAGTATATACTTATTCCCCTGCCTGAGCTGATAAGGAGAGAGCCAGTGGTGTAGTGGCAATTACAACTGCCTCACATGTAATACTTCCCTGGTTCGAATCCCAGTAAGGGTATGGCTAGCTGAAGAGAGCTAACTAGCTCGAAATAGATCTATACTAGTCTCCCTTATTTATTATTTAAAATTATCAGCTTAAAAACCTTACACACATGTAAACAAAAGGCAACAAAACAAATAGCTTTCTGTCGGTATGGTCTCTGGTGATGAGCCAAAAGACAGAAAAGAAAGCAGTATGCTTTCTCCCTTAATTGGGGCTTAACAGGGTGTTGTAATACAAAGTATATATATATATATATATATATATATATATATATATATATATATATATATATATATATATATATATATATATATATATATATATATATATATATATATATAAACAAATATATATATTTGTTTTCGGAGGTTTTCGCGGGTATTTGTATGTGGATCTTTGGTTCTTCGGGTTTTCTCCCACATAGAATTGGAAATATCTAGGCGATGTTTCGATGAAGTCTCATTCATCATCTTCAGGCTTGTGACTTCGGCCTTGTGCTTCTCTGCTTTCTCAGGGGAGAAAACCCGAAGAACCAAAGATCCATATAGTTTTCATAGATTTTCACAGGTACAGGTATGCAGGTTTTTGGCATGTTCGGGTCTTTTCCCATGTAAGATTGAGAGTCTCTTGGTGATGTTTTGATGAGGTTTTGATGAGGAACACTTTGAAACCAACGCTCTAGACAAATCTGAACACAAACTCAAACTCTGGCTCAGATATGTAGATGACACTTTCATAATTTGGCCATATGGGAAAGAAAAATTGGCAAACTTCCGCACACATCTCAACAGCCTATACCCCAAAATACAATTCACCATGGAAACAAAGCCAACAACCAACTTCCCCTCCTGGACATCCTTAATTTACAAAAAAACCCAATGGCTCCCTAGGACTCACCATCCACCAGAAGAAAACACACACCAACTGCTACTTAAAAGCACAATCCCATCACCACCCTGCACAGATCAACTCCATAGCCAAGACCCTCACCCCTAGAACCAAACGCCTAGCCAACAAAGACCACCTGAGAACAGAATTACACACCATCACTAATGTATTAATTTCCAACAGATTCCAAAGAAACACAATTACTAACCTAATCCTAAGGGAGACACCCCCCAAAAAACCGAGACAAAGAACAGGACAACGGTATCATCCTCCTCCCCTACATCAAAGGCACCACAGATAAAATTAGCAAAATTCTCCACAAACACAATATAAGGCAGCCTTCGGCACTGACCCAAAAATAGCCAACATCCTAAGAAACCCCAAGGTCCAGCTAGAAAACCAAGGAGTTTATGAAATACCATGCAACAATTGCCCAGCCACATACATTGGACAAACCAACAGGAGAATAAATGCAAGCATTGCAGAAGACAAGAACGCAGTCAGAAAAGAAGAAAACTCTTCCTCCCTTTTCTAGCACCTTAAAGCCACAGTACAGGAACTTAATTTTGAGGGAACCAAATTATTCTCCAATACTGAACACTTCAACAAGAGAATAATCAGGGAAGCCATCGAAATAGAGAAATACCCCCATAACATGAATAAATGGGACGATACCTCCCACCTACCAGACAACTGGAAACTAGCCCTTATCAACAAATGAGTCTCAGCCATAAAAACCAACACCGGATCCAAAACAACACATGACCCCACCACCAATCTCCCTCACCAGACTCAAATCAAAACCCATCCCATAGACGAAAGGCAACCACCGTCCAGAAACCGGACCATGCCTGCATCACCAGCTGTCACACACCCTGACCCCCAAACTAAGCATACTGACCCACACCATGAACATATAGCCAGATGTCAAACTTGGAACCAAACCAAAATCCGGAACGTTACATCACAGCCATCCGCTCAGGATATCACATCACGGAATTCAGGAGGTTACACCACAAAACCTCAGGATGTTGCAGCCAACGACCCAGGAGATTACAGCACAAGACCCAGGATGTCACAACAATAGAACTCAGAAGGTCATCACACAGACTATTACCCAGGTCGTTACAACACAAGAGGCTGATAGACATACAGCCAGCACCTCAGCCACACAGGTTCTTACGAAAAAGCCAACAGATCTGCATACATCAACTCCATCAACCAAACAAGAAATAACAACACAGCCAACCAGCCCACTTACAACAGAGCCAGCACACCACACCTCCCCACCAATATTTATAGAGAGACGGCAGTTCTGATCATGTTTTTCTCACACAAGCATGAAGCCAAAAACACCAGCCTGAAGATGGCAAGCGGGACCTCATCGAAACGTTGCCAAGATACTTTCAATCTTACATGGGAAAAGACCCAAACACACCAAAACCTGCATATATATATATAACCTGCATATATATATAACCTGCATATATATATAACCTGCATATATATATAACCTGCATATATATATAACCTGCATATATACTGTATATAACCTGCATATATACGTATATAACCTGCATATATGTACAGGTAGTCCTTGACTTGTGAATGTAATTGAGCTCAAAATTGTGGTCATAAGCCCTTGTGATGATAAATAAAGGTTCCCATATGGTCAGAAGTAATTTGACATCCTTTTTTGCAGTGATTGTTAAGTGAAAGTACCTATCATTAAAACAATGAACAGTCATTAAGTGAACCCATTCATATTTGTTGACTTTTGGTGGAAACTAGCAAAAATGCTGAAAAGCAGCAAAAAAACTTTTTTTAAAAAATAAATCACGATTTAAAGTCATCTGACTGTGCAATGCCACAAACAGTCATACAGCTGACTTACCTGATATGCAACCACGTGACTATGAGGAGTTATGTGACCATTTATAACAATCAGGGTAATTTATGGGCTGTAAGGCACCCACTCTATGGCCACTGTAACTTCAGTCAAACCAGTTGTTAAGTGAGGACTACCTGCCATATGCCATTTAGAACATATTGACAGCTGTGTACCAAGATTTAGAATTCTTTTTCAACAATCTAGCCAAAGCTATCAGGATGAGCAGCATGTCTGAAGGCCAAAGGGCCATATTCATTTTTTTTTCTTATGTGTTTACACAATTGGGGAAGAAACACTCAAAAATCTAGAATGATACACTCAGATTCAATAATTTTATACTAAAATAGAAATTTAAATCCAAAGTAGAAGGGTATGTATTAACATGCCAATTTTTTTGTTCCATCCATAAATAGTAGGAGAATCCCAAGCATCTTTTCAAGATTGGGGAATTAAAAACTGAATTTCCTCCCAGGTTGCAATTTGTATTTTTAGGGAAGCTTTGAATGATTTTCTTTCCAGTGTAAATGGCAACAGCTTGGGATGACAGCTGGGGGGGAAGGGGGATGGAGGGAGAAATTTTCTTTTGAACAACAATAGTGAGAAAAAGATCAAATTTTCCCTCCTCAACTTAACTGTTCCATTCACACAATAAAGGTGACATCAAGTTTGTCTGCCAGGAAGCTCTGAGTAATGCGTGTTTATTATATTCTTAAACTTATAAAAATGATTCTAGCTGATATACTCTTCTTTACCCAAAAATATAACCATGAATTTTAAAGGGACATTTCAGATGAAATGCCTTAATCTGCATATTTTTCCATACCAAAAAGGCATTATTTTTCTTTAAGCCATTTGTTCCTAGAGCAAAGCAATAATTTTACTAGCCAATCAAGTATTATTTTTTTAAAAAGACTTGTTAATTATTGGAAAAAATTAGGACATTAGTGTCACACTGTTTGGTCACTCAGTGCAGATTTTAAGCAATGGAATCTTCAGACGCATTGACTACAAAGATCCACTAATGTTAGAACAATTTAATGAAATTCTCCCATTTATTGCAGGGGATTTTTAATTAAATCTATTGGTTGTTGCTACCCATAAAGCTTTAAGAATAAACACCTGCAGTGTTTTATTATGTAAAGGTGGTTTAATTGCTTCATATTTATCACTGACAAATCAAGCTCTATTCAGAAGATAATAATGACATGGTAATTGGATCTGTAATTGGTTCAGGATGCTTCAATATTGTACTAATAATCATAAATACTTGTGCTTCCGATTTTCATACTGGTCTGACTTTTTTGGTAGACTGCAAGAGATAATATATACTGGATCTGTTATCAATGACACATTTAGTTTTTGTTAGCCTTACTAGGAGACACAATCAGATGAGCTAATTCTAAAACTACATTGACAGAATCTTACAAGTCTGAAAGTACAACTCTTTTTCTCTTCTCCCATCTATATTACAGGCCAAGAAATTAGGGAAGGTCCTTTCTGATCCTCTTACCCCACCCACTATACAGCTGCAGGCTACCAAAAAATGCTGTCTCTTATCTGACCATTCCCTAGACAATGTCACTGGACCCAGTTTTCCAATGTCTTTGCCACATGTCTTTACAAGTACAGTTTGACCATATGAATAGTCCCTAACGGGTATAAACAAAAGTTAGATTCTTTTTTTACATTTACTGATTAGAATAAATATAATCCCACCTTTTATATTTTTTCTCCTTGTTTCAAACTAATAAGATTCAAGTTTTAGTTTCACAGTTTTAGTTTCACAGCAGCAACCAGCTTTAGAACAGTTGAGCTAAGCCATGCCCAGGCTCCTTGCTATCTCCTTCTTGCTCATAAAGCAAATACTGTTTTTGCATATACAGATACAGATATATACAATAAACGTTTTAATAACACATGTAAGATAGCATTTACCTCCATGTCTGAATAAAAGCAAGTTCAGCTTTTCAAAACTTATATATCTATCAGTACTTGCCCCAGTAGATAGACCTCCAATTCAGGTCAAGTAAACAGTCTCTTATGAGGTCCAGATGTCAATGAATTATCTAAGGAATTATCGAATAGTGCAGTTGAGCTATACAAGGAATGGGAAATATTGGCTCCATCACTTGGGATATCCAAATCCCAAATTCTCTGCTTTGATTCAGCCAGAGTTTTATAATGTACCAAAATAGAGAGTGTGGACAAGGTAAGATACAATATTCCAAATTGTCATTAATTCGTTTTCCTAGGGTGGCAGAGAACATATCTAGTAAGGTAAAATGAAATAAGACAATTTACCCAATAGATTTGCTTTAGCCAAAATTTAAAATGGCAAAATCTTAATCAGGCGCCAAGAGAAATGGAGTCTAATTTCAGTCATGTTAGAGTATTGAATAAGGAATTTATAGTTAGATTTTCAAGAATTCTGATTAGATTGCTTCTAAACTAGGAGTTCTTTTTCTTTAAAATTTCTTATAACCTATTTCAAAAATATAATTTTTTCATATTAGGGAGAATCAGTATTGATACAGGCATTCCTGTAGGTAAGAAGTAATTGTGCTTTGGCTGTGTTATACTTTTTGTCAGACTAAGAGTTAGACCAATGTAAAAAAAAAGGAGGCTAGACAGGCTGTGCATTTGAGCAAGGTTCTATGTTAGATACCTATCTGCAGCACTGCCTAATCTACCCCTTAAAGTTTGTAATTCTCCTATATATAAATATTGAAAATAGCCAAGAACCTTGACTTCTGATGTCCTAATGACTCCTCATTCTCCACTGAGATGACTAAAGACTCAGAATATTAGAATCTGGGGCAGGGAGCACATGATCAACCCAGCCTAATTTTGAGTCTGACTACTAACAGATCTAACCGCAAGCCTTTTTTTTCTTCTTCAAAAGATTGTCCAAGAAGTGATAGGGAAAATTGGAGGCAGGGCTTTAAAATAGTGCCACAGTAGAGTCTTGGACCACCAGATGACAGAGGTATCCTTTCTGAAGTTCTCAGTTACCTGTACTGTCTCCCTGAAAAATGGCACTCGTATTGTACTTAGGATTGGTGGTATGAATATACTAGGAAACACTAACAAATAATAGGTCAGATATTTGAAGAAGTTGTTGAGTCTAACATAGGTGTTGGTCCCACTGGTTAGTCTTCTCATTGCTAGTAAAGTCTTTACTGGACTGGTATTTCTATGGGCTGAGGAGACCAATCTCCATCGGCAGTCTGTTAAGGTGCTTTTCTTTCAAGCTTTTTGGCATTGCATCACCTGTCTATCTTTCCAGTCATTTCATTCATAGGACTAGATTTTGAACAAAGGTATGAATGCTTGAGGGACACAGTGGCTCAGTGGCTAAGTACTGAGGTTGTTGATCAGAAACGTTGGCAGTTTGGCAGTTCAAATCCCTAGCACCGTGTAACGGAGTAAGCTCCCATTACTTGCTCCAGCTTCTGTCAACTTCTAACAGTTTGAAAGCATGTAAAAATACAAGTAGAAAAATAAGGACCACTTTAGTGGGAAGGCAAACAGCGTTCCATGCACCTTTGGCATTTAGTCATGCCGGCCACATGACCACAGAGACAGCACTGGCTCTTCGACTTTGTAATGGAGATAAGCACCGCCCCCTAGAGCTGGAAATGACTAACACATATGTGTGAGGGGAACCTTTACCTTTATGAATGCTTGACCAATTCCCATAGAAGAAATGACAAGATTAGCTTTCTTCACATACAGGATATTTGAATTTGCTAAGGTAAGTGAAATATGATATGATTACAATTCCCTTCATTCATGAGAATTAGGATATAAAATGATGGATGTGTCTCTCACAAGTGCATCTGTAAACTGAAACTGCATTGTAGTGAGCTGCACATAGGTTCTTGCTTACCTTTTGTTGTTTTCAGTAGGAATTAATTAATCCAGTCAATCTGGATATAGCCATACGTTTTCTGTACATTTCTAGGTACATTTGTCACACAAATTCATCTTTTATGTATGGTAAGCCCTACCCCCACCCCCTTTGGTGGATTATTTACTTATTATGGGAATACTTTTTTAGATTCTGGATTTTATGCTGTAACATTTCCCAAACCTAACAGTGTTACTTAGATTATGGATGAAAAGATTTTCACCAGCACTATACAAAATGTGTCTTCTTTTGATTTATAGGAATTTTGGATTCTTGGAACTTACTCTACCTCATTCCAGTCTGAATTCCTTCTCTGAGATTTGTTTAATTTAATAACATCCGAGAATTCAAAGTACAGTTGAAAAAGTGTCCCCTGATTTTGAAGTAATCTCTTTCCTTTTAAGGGATCCATCAACAGCTAGAAATATTTGAGCTTTTTGTAGTTTCCCTTGTGTTGTAAAAAGGGAATGTAAAAATATAGATGAGATAGTTTTATGTTTCTTATAACCAGTTAAGCCAAATAACAGAAGTACCAGAACAGACTGTGTTGAGAATATTGCAGTGCAGAGCCAAGGAATAACCATTAACATATCCCTAACTGACATTTTCAGCAAAACTAGGTTTCCTTTTCAGGTCCATAATCTTTAGTGTGCTAGTCTGTTCATTTCAGCTCTGCCCCATGCTCGGTATATAGATGCCACAGTTTCCCTGGCATATGCTCATCTAAATCCCTTACGTTAGCATCTATTTTGGTTCTTTTCCATGTATAGGCAAGGAGGAATGACTACTTTGCAGCAATCTGGGGCTATAGCCAAAAGCAAAAATCTACAGGAAAAGTAAAAAGATTGTTTTGATTTCTGAACATGGATGAAAGGTTTGTGAGCACCTGAGTGTTGAAGAAGCTGGAAAACTGCAATGCCTTGTCCCAGAACTGCTTCACATACTTTACATCGAAAATCTAAAACCCAATTACGATAAATTATATATATATATAAACAAAATATAGGGTAAGTAACAACTGTTTCTTAGTGCTGCAAATTGAAATATGTGACAGTTTGTACAACTATGTGGCTATTTACATTACCAAAATGGGCCTAGCATATGGAAATTAAGGTCACTGAGATGTGCATTCCACCCTTACTCCAGGATTCTCCATTCTGTGTCCTTAATGGCCACTTTGTGAGGTACACAAGATTGAGAGGGTACATGATTTATCCCAAAAGGTAGTTTTGAACCCAAACCTCTCTGATCCAAAATTCAATATCTTAATCTATCCCTCACACTTGTTCTCAGATACAGAGGCGCTTAAAACAGGACTCCCACAATTTTGTCAATAAGTTGCTGATATTCGATACTAAAATTTGATGCTAACTCCATCGCTGGCCATGGGAGGAGAAATTTTGACCCCCACGGAGAGGGTGTGCAATCTGGGTGTCCTCCTGGATGTACGGCTGTTGTTAGAAGATCATATAGCGGCCATCGCCAGAGGGGCTTTTTGTCAGGTCCGTAGGATCTACCAGTTGCGGCCCTTTCTGGATCGGGATGCACTCCGCACGGTCACATCTGCCCTTGTCATCTCCCACCTAGATTATTGCAATGCTCTCTACATGGGGCTCCCCTTGAAGAGCATTCGGAAGCTTCAGCTGGTGCAGAATGCGGCCACGTGGGTGGTTTTGGGGCCTTCTCGGACCTCCCATGTTACACCGCTCCTGCGCAAGCTGCATTGGCTTCCGGTGGCCTTCCGGGTGCGATTCAAGGTGTTAGTGGTCACCTTTAAAGCGCTCCATGATTTGGGACCGCCTGCTGCCACCATCGGCCTCCCGTCAGCCAATACGGTCCCACAGGGCGGGCCTCCTCGGGGTGCCGTCAGCCCTGAGGGTGCGGGCCTTCTCTGTGGAGCACCCTCCCTCTGGAATGAATTACCCCTGGAGATGAGAACTATCCCTGACCTATAAACCTTCCAGTGTGCGTTGAAGACCCACCTTTTCCAACAAGCTGGTCTGGCCTAGAGTTACTGGTAGGGTTTTAATTAGTTTTAATGGTTGTAGCTTTTGAAATTTTTTCCTTGTTCAGTTTTATTTTTATTGTATTCCAGCCACTAATTTAATCTATTTTAATTCTATTTTAAAATTGCATTTGTAATTGTGCTGTTTTTACTTGGCTGTACACCGCCCCAAGTCCCATTGGGAGCGGGGGCGGTATATAAAATCAAATAAATAAATAAATAAATAAAATGCCACATTGCTTCATGCAAAGCTTCACATTCAATGAAGTAAACTGTTTTCATATCTCAATTTCTAGTGTCACATCAAACCTACTTGATTTGGTCTAAGACAATTCAGAAAACTGACTTTATAGAGAGGGATGTGGATTATGTAAAGTACCTAAGAAACTAGACAGACACTTATCTGAAATAGTATAGGTTTTTGTGCCTGAGTAGAAGGCTGGACTATAAGACCTCCAAGGTCCCTTCCAGGTCTATTATATTCTAATTCCTGTATTCACACTATTAAACTGAATAATTATGATGACCAAAATCAAATTGACTATAATCTCAATAAGATATCTGCAACTCTTGCTACAATAATAATAGCAAAGTTGAAATAATTTCAAAGCATTCTTCAACTCTTCTTTACTTGTCTGTTTTATATTCTTTCAGTTAGGGCATCTACAGAGGAGATCCATATAGTTAACATGGCATTTTCAACCACATATCAAAGTCTTCCCCCATTTTTCATGTGCATTGGCCCTTTTAAAAGGGTGACCTTTAACCACGTAGTTACAGCTATCATCTTGAGTTTTTGGCTATCTCTGCAGATATCCTTGCCTCTTGCTGTTCCTTATCAGGATCTGGACAAAAATTCATAGAAAACCTCTTTCTCTCTCTCTTTATTCTTCCTGTCCTCTATATCCATGAGAAAGAAATAATAACATGTACATTATAACTTTGTGTGATGACCCAGGGTGGGATACAAAACAAATACAGTCACAGAAAACAGGTGAAGCCCCCTTTATTCCTTCATTTTGCTTCCAAGCTCAGAATATCTTGACGGAAGACAAAACTCCCACACAGTTACATGAAGAAGGAAAAAAGCAACACAAACCAGGCAAATGGAGGATGTCCACAGATAACATACACTGGGAAGGATGCCACACTCAAGAGAGGAACTATAAAATAAAGGTATGTACCAGTGGTGGAATTCAAATTTTTTTACTACCGGTTCTGTGGGTGTGGCTTATTTGGTGGGTGTGGCTTGGTGGTCATGTGACTTGGTGGGCGTGGCTTGGAGGCCATGTGGCTTGGTGGGCATGGCTAACCTGCCATCACTCATGTCAAGGGGCGCTTCGCCCAGTTCCTTCCTTCCCAGCCACTCCTTGTTACCCTCAGTCTCAATGTATCTATTGTTCTGTTAAAAAAAATTCACCTTTTTTCAACTTTATTATCTGCAGCCACATATTATAGATGTACTTTATGGATCACTGAAAGGAGGAAATGGCTCACATGCTTTGTCCAAGAGTGTGATAGGCAGGTCACAAAACAGGGTTTTGAGGGGTTGCCACAAAGAAGTGGGGGGCAATGTATTTTCCAAAGCAGCAGAAGGCAAAACAAGAAGCAATGGATCGAAACTGAACAAAGAAGAAGCAACCTAAAGCTAAGGAGAAATTTCCTGACAGTGAGAACAATTAACAGTGGAACTGCTTGTCTCCAGAAGTTGTGGACGCTCCAACACTGGAGGTTTTCAAGAAGAGGCAGGACAACCATTTCTCTGAAATGGTATAGGGCAGGCAACTTTGGCAACTTTAAGACTTGTAGACTTCAACTCCCCAAATTCTGGGGGGAATTCTGGGAGTTGAAGTCCAGAAGTCTTAAAGATGCTAAGGTTGGAGACCCCTGGTATAGGGTCCCTCCAAAGATTATTCTGACACCTTTGCCTGGCCCTCTACTCAGACTTGGCATCCTCAGTTTTCCTGCCTGACCAGAAGGTTTGGACTAGAAGACCATTCTCTCTCATTCCCTCTTTTTCTCTTTCCCTCTTTTTCCCTCTGTCTCTCTCACTTGGCTGGCCAAGTGCTCGTCCCTATCTTCCCCTTCTCTCCCCCATTCTGTGTGTGTGTGTGTGTGTGTGTGTGTCTCCCGCGCAAAGCCGCGGCTGGGCTTTCCTTTTTCTTTTTTCTTTTTTGAATCAAGACTGGCTGAACAAGGATCGCCAGCCACGCTGGAAGCATCCCTTCGGCTGACCCATCTCCTCCTTCTCCTCCTCGGGTGTGCGTGCACGCCATTCTCCCGGCCCTGCCACAGCTGCCAGTTGCGAGAGGAGGGGGAGGGGAAGATCGGTCAACCAAAGAGACACTTCCAGCGCAGCTGGCGATCCTTATTCAGCCAGTCTGGATTCCAAAAAGAAGAAATGAAAATAGCAAGGAGCACCAAGGAAAGGCCAGCTGTGGCTTTGAGGGAAGGAGACAGACAGACAGACACACACACACACATACACAGAGAGAGAGAGTAGGGGGGAGAAAGGGAAAGATAGGGACCCAGCCGCTTTGTTATCCTCTGCCTTCACCCTTACCTTCTCAGGCCAGGCAAGGGAGGCGAGGGTGAAGGGCAGGAGGACCAGCCACTGCAGGCATATCGGGACAAAGGAGAAGCGCCGGGGCATCCGCCCGCCGACCTGCTGGCTGGCTGAGCCAGGCTGGGCTGGAAGAGGCGTGTCAGCCAGTAGAAAGCAGAAAATGTGTTCCGGGAGGGCAGGCAGGCAGGCGGATGTCCCGGGACTGTTGCACATGCATACTGCATGTGTAGCAGCTGCACACGCAGTGCGCATGTGCAGCAGCCCTGGGACATCCGCCTGAACTGTGCCATGGCACCACATGGTTGGGAAAGCCAGGAGAGTGAACAGGACAAGCGGGCGACTGGGCGACCCGGTTTGGGGGCGTGGCAGCCAGGGGTCGCTACCAGTTCTGCAACCCATGGCAAATCACCGCTACCACTTTTCCCGAATAGGCGAGAACCGGTTGAATAGCACCTCTGATATGTACACACTTTGTTTCCAGCGTTTGCCAGTACGCAGGTCCAAACTCTTATTCAGTTATCACAGCTGCAGCCCATGAAGGGGATCAAGGCCCTCTCCTCATGAGGAGACCACGTCTCTCCCTTATCCTCTCTTCCCTGCGTGCCCTAGGATGGATAGGGGATGGGCCTGGGTCGTCCTCTGACTACTCAGCTGGCCTCTGCCCTTTCCCAGTCTCCTCCACAACCCCCGGAGCCACACTTTCACTCACTATCAGCTGTTCCTCCTCATTGTGATACAAGTACTAAGTTGCATACTTGAAACAACTATGTCATGATGCATCTGCTGTCATTTTAAGGTCATTCCATTTTGATATGGATGCTACTGTCCACCTGATGTCTCAAATGTGAGATTATAACATTTATAACCAACAATCTTGGAAACTACAAAACCCATAGAGCCCGGGATGTAACTATGAATGGTCAAAGAGGTTTGATCTGAAAACATTGCTGAGACATATAACATTGATGTCTCTATTTTGGACAGATATCCTGAAGAACTTCATTTCCCAGACCTCCCGAAGCATAGGATGCTGCCATAGAAGCAATCAAGGTGCCAATATTGGTAGAAAGAATCATATTGAACTAGTCTGAAATACTTTTCCAGCTATGCATGAACTTTTAGAAGTAGTCATTACTTCCTTTCTAATGAAGCAATGAATTATGAGCTGTTGGCAGGAGATATAGTCAATCACCTCTGGGGTGATTGGAAGAGCTGGCCCTGCCTACTGAATGCAAAGTGTATCTTTTTTTAAGATAAGGACTCTTCTGTTAAACACACAATTGATCTCTTCAAAGAAAATTTGGATTCTGAACTCAGCATTGCTCAGAGTGCTATTTTTAAATGACTGGATTTTCTACATGTTCTCTTCCTTGTAATACATACTGCAGAAGACATAATTGCTTGATTTTTTTTTTAAGTATTTCCTTTTTTGGCAGATGGAGATACAAAACATGTTATTTGACAGAGAGGTTTGATATTCAATGTTAGTTTAGCTTCAGTGAAACTAAGCATGTTAATAATAAATCTATCAAATTAAAAATTAATCTTTCGCTCCAAGTCACATTTGTTTGACAGCTAAGCAACCAATAGGATTTTGTGTGTGCTACAGAGAGACAGAATAATGATGTGATTATGCAAGGAAATATATAAAAGACGTGCATGCATGTGCAATTTAGTGAAGAGCTTTGAGTCTTTTTCAAGATCATAAGCCTATCTATACACAGGTAAATACTACTATAGAAGTTGCTTCCAAGTATGACATTATTGTGCAGTCATATTTTTTCTTACACTTCTTCAGTTGTTCCAGCAGGAAAATTAAAAAACTTAATAGTTAATTAATAACAAAACAAAGGAAGTCTGTCTATAAGTACTTACCTTGAAATCAAATGAAGAAGACAACCAATACTAACAACTAATCTGTCCTCTGGGGCAAGGCCATCTTCTAAGTTGCAATCAGAAAGCAAATGTAGCTAAAAAGCCGTCAGAAACCATCATGTGACTAAGGGTTGAAAACTAATTAATCTCCATAAAGCTGTAACTGAGGCAGGCAAGATGACTTGAAATCTGATTATATGGTTGCATTTAAAAGGGCAAGATAGATGCCTGAATTTTTTAACCACCTGAGCCTTTCATGTCACTCTGACCCTTCTGGAAATACTAATAATAATAATGTAAAATGATCCACACTGAGAAAACTCCCGTCCATATAGTGTGTAGTTTGAACTGCCTAGCCTATGTACATTTAGGCCTACGGTTTAAAATTAAGAAGAAGCTAGAAATAATTGCAAATTTCATTGGAGACTCATTGTTCAGATACAGTTGATGAAGCTTGGCAATGAATGAAAGATGCTGGGCATGACTGTCTATCGTCTCACAACTTGAGAAACTGAGGAAATGGCCAGTTGAGATATGCAAAAAAACAGTTGAATGATCAGGAGAATATCAGACAAATGTTTGTTTCAGGTAGTTAAAAATGCAAAAACAATATGCAGAATCTATACAAATTAAACTCCACCCAAGAAAGTCTTCGGGGTTTCTATGTCTTTGGACCAAACATTGCACAAACCATGTTTTGAGAAATGATTAGAAGAAGAATGTATCTATTTGCAGAATTTGAGTGTTAAAAGAGATTTCTTTACATTGTGAAGTTTTATGTTTTTTTAAAAAAAATACACCTAGGAAAAAATTATGTAACAAAATCATATCAGAGAAATTTGTATTAAAATTGTTAGAAAGTGTACAAAAACAATTTTCTTAGGAAATTAAGAAAAAAAATCAGGTGAATATTCTATAACACAGTCTTGTCCACCCTAACACAGGAATTGTTGAATCGATGCAAAAAAAAAATCCATATCAAGTTAAAAACAAGTCATATATTTTGTGCTTAAAGTTTTAAGATACTGTAGCTATATTCTTTTAAATTATTATCTAGTAACAGGTGTATATTAGTGGGGGCTGTGGCAGTCTATTTGTATGGTGTGAATATCACTAATTACAGCTGCATCTAGTATGCATAATTTAGCGCTTTTATGAATTCTCCCAAATATCCAAATGGAATGTCACAAAATGTCTTACAAGTGCTATGGCCTGTTTCCCAATGATTAGATGGAATCATAGGTGTGTCTTTTTTTTTTAACCTATATGATTGTACCAGTGGTGGGATTCAAAAAAATTTACTACTGGTTCTCTGGGTGTGGCTTGGTGGGCGTGGCAAGGGAAGGATACTGCAAAGTCCCAATTTCCTCCCCACCCCACTAACCTGCTTTCCAGCTCCATTCTCCAGGGTAACAAAAGAAGACCCAGCCAATCAGCTGGGACTCGGGAAGCAGGGAATAGATGGGGGTGGGGCCAGTTAGAGATGGTATTTGGCAGTTCTCCAAAATTTCCACTAAGGGTTCTCCAAACTATTCAAAATTTCTGCTACTGGTTCTCCAGAACTGTTCAGAACCTGCTGAATACCACCTCTGGATTGTACTAAAAATTAGCAGGCATTTTACTTATGATCTCCTGGAGCATATTTGTCTTCTGTAAAGGAATTCCTGACAGAATAAGAATAACAGAGTTAGAAGGCACCTTGGAGGTCTTATAGTCCAACACCCAGATCAACGGAAGACGCTATACCATTGCAGACAAATGGTTGTCCCATGCTGGCAAAGCATAGAGAAAACATAGAGAATAGCATGCATTAGCACTTAGATTTATATACTGATTCACAGTGCTTCACACCCCACTCTTAAGAGGTTTACGGAGTCAGCATGTTGCCCCCAACAATCTGGTTCCTCATTTTACCAACCTCGGAAGGATGGAAGGTTGCATCAACCTTGACCCTGGTGAGATTCAAACTGCAGACAGTCGGCAGAATTAGTTTGCAATTCTGCATGCTAACCACTGCACCACCACAGCTCTTCGGAATGTTGTCCAAATGCTGGCAAAACATAGAGAAAACAGAATATTAGACACCAAATATTCAGAACAGATCAAGAGCTTCTAAGATCTTCTTCTCTATTACTCAAGTATAGGACCATCTTCATGTGTGAATCCCCAGCTTCAGAGTTCTGGCAGGTGGTCCAATATATGAATCAAGGCAGAGTTTCAATATGCCCTGACAATGAGGAAAGTATGCTCATTTTTGATGATGAAGCTGAATTGTAAGGTATGTCTTCATCATTGCTTACTGTCTTCTTAAGGGCAACCTTTTTGTCTTTAGAGCTACATCAGCATAGATTTAAATGGAACCTATTTAAATATGTACATATTTAAATATACCCAGAGAGGGTGACTCAGGCCAGAGGAGAGAGATACCAATGTACTGCATGCATGTTTCTGTGTGAGTGTGTAACTAGCTATTGAAACCGTGGGCCATGTGAATGGCATGCTTTGTGCATTATCCCACATAGCACAGGATGTTCTGGCACTCTGCATCTCACGTATGCGATTCTAAATCTTCCGGGTGTCAGAGGTTGGCCAGAAAGCAAAAAATGTGTTAAACAAAAGTGCTACTATTGGGAGTGTCATTTTTAAAGTAATGTTTTATGGATTCCACATTTTACTGAAACAATTATGCCATATATGGTCAATGCTATGAGTGTCCCCCTCTTAAACTTAACATTCCAAACAGCATCCTTCCCAGCCTTTTGGGATTATATCCCAACACTGAAACATTCCTCCTCAAACTTAATTCCTATTTGTCCCAATACCAGTGGTGATCTTATATATATATATATATATGTGTGTGTGTGTGTGTGTGTGTGTGTGTTTTGCATTATACTGCTTGATCTCATCGCAATAAAATTGAAAGCTGAGGTCTCAAGATTTTTTTTAAACATGATAAGCCAAGGGCCTACTATGGCTGAAATCTACAGAGTGAGTAATGTTGATAGCCATGGTGGCACAGTGATTAGAATGCAGTAGTGCAGACTAACTCACTGTTCACTCCAGGAGTTCGATCCCCACTGGCTCAAGGTTGACTCAGCCTTTCATCCTTCCGAGGTCAGTAAAATGAGGACTCAGATTGGTGGGGGCAAAAGGCTGACTCTGTAAACTGCTTAGAGAGGGCTGTAAAGCACTTTGAAGCAGTACAGAGCTATTGCTAGAATAGTATAATCACACAATGGGATTATTTTTTAATATGTAGCATGGTCTATCACATGTTGACTCAAACATGTGTTCCAGAGAGCACAGTACCACTTATTATCTCATTAGGATATACAAAAGCGGCTACTTATTCTTGACCAGGTTAAAAAAAATCTTCTGTATCATGAAATATGAAAGTGTGTATATATGCATAACTGCACATGCATGTCTGTTTTAAAATGAAAGCTTTAACAGGTAGAACAAGAACACATTAAAAATGCACACGGGTGTACAATTGATTTAAATAAACATGATTATGAATTATTACTAACATAGAATGGAACCTACTGTATGTAAATCAAACAGGGGCAACAGCTTTTATTTAGAAAACCATTGTGTTAATACAATAGTTAAAATGTAAATTTTGAACCTTAAGAAATACACATGTGTAAGCCACCTATTTAACATATTAAGCTTTTGATTTGCCACAGTATTCTTTTCCCTCACCTTTTCTCCTATGCTTTGTCTCAGCAAATGCAGTTGGGCCACAATGAAAATCAACTCGCCGAGTTCTCGGTAACAGGAGACAAGCTTTTACACACTTCTGCACCACAGGGTGGGCTCCTGGGATACCTACAGAGAAAAGGCATGCCCACTGAGCATGCCCAGACTATTAAAACAAATTGACATGTTAATACTGACAGAGAAAAGAGCACCAGAGAGTTTGCTAAATTACTGCTCAGTCAGGCACTAGGAATTCCTGAGTGGCCCATCCTTGAGCAAAACCTGCATCGAGAGGGATGTGGGAGGAAAACAGGGAGGAAAATTGAAACTTTATTGTCAAATGCTATAAAACAAACAAAACCTGAAGGGATGCCACGTTTGTAATACACCTAGTCATAAATCATATGGATTTTAATCATACCTGCCACATCAACCAACATTCCCTTGAGAAATTCTTTTTCTTTTCTGCTTCCCTCCTTCGCTCGCTTTCAATTATCTGGAAGCTGTTTCATGTGTTTACTTATTTATCTAAAGTTCACCTACTGCATGCGTGCACAGATTGTCTCTCATGGATAGGGAGCAGGGAGAACATACGAAGAGGTGGCAAGAGCAAAGGCACCAAGGCTATGAAAGCAAAACAAAAGAGAAGAAATGTTACCAGGTCTGGATGACAAAGAAGGGGAGGGCAGAAAGCAATTAAGCAATTAAGAGGCATCCTGTGCAGTGCCCAATCATAGCATTGTCCTCTGACCTTCTACACTTTAGATGCTAGGTAGGCCAGCAGGATGACAAACCTAAACCCAAGATGCTGTCTGAGAAAAGCGACTTTGCATGCTCCTTGTACATGCACTTCTTCTTCCCCACATATACCCAGAAGAATTTGGTTAGCTATAGCCTTTTTCCCCTCTAAAAATCCAGATAATGCTAGAGGCAAGATAACTGGGCTTGATTCTGTGAAATTCTAGTGGACTTTTCCCATGCACTGGTCCCTATTAGGATCAAAACTTAAATAGAGAGAGGGGAGGAGGGAAGAGCATTGCAAATTCTTGCAAGGAATGCAGGCAGGGAATGTAGCATCTACAGAGCTCCGATATGTTGTGCATGGCTGATGGGAAGGAAGGATACCCTCATGAGTATCTCCTCTGAGCTAGGAATAACCAGTGGTACCAAGCAATATCTGCTGGTAACAAAATAGCATGTTTGCTTAGCTGCTTCTATTATCACCAGGCCCTAGTTGCCATTCCACAGTATGAAACAGGAATCCCTGAAAACCTCCCAGAAAGACAAAAAAGTTAAACACCACTTCTTGGGGAAGGGTGCCACTCCCCCTTGATTTGCTTCTAGGAGTCTGTAGGAGTCCTGATCCCATCATATTTAGCTAACTAACTGGAGTTAGCTGATACGAGTTGGCACACTGCAAAAAAATGAAACACAAGGTTGAAAGCCAATAGAGACTGCTTAAATGATTGAATTTAGAGGCTGCCAAACTCCAAAATGCATCTGTGAGGCTTCCAATTTATAACAAAAGGACCATATCATAATTTAAACATCTGAACAGTAATATCCCATATAACCAGGGGTGGGATTCCACTGATATAACAATTAGTTCAGTGATTGCGCGCTTCGTGCGATCACATGTGCTATGTGCAAGCGCATGCCAAATGTGCACTCTGCGCACCCTCTCCACATTTTAAAAAGCTCTAATACTTACCTTCTACTGCAGTCCCTGTGAAGCAAACAGCTGAGGCGGGGCAAACTGCTCTGCCACGCGAATCAGCTGTGGTCTAACAAAAGGAAATAAAGTACAGGAAAGAGCAGGGGTGGAAAGGGAGGCCCACATGCTCGTCATGTGGAGCCAGTTCACTGCTAGCTGATCTTCAGAGCAAGAGGTTCACCCTAACTGGTCCAGACTGATAGAATCCCACCCCTGCATATAAAGAAAACACTATCTTATCATAAGAGGAGCAGAAGCAATATGATTTACACCACCACTTATTTATTTAAAGGCACAACAACATCTGACAATTCACATGATAAAAACTTATGTGAACAACATAAATGCAGAGGCAGGGGCTTCCAGATGTGACACTCTAGATCCTGGCAATCTATAACTCAGAGCAATTTCATGACCAATGATGAGGACTGGTGGAACCTAAGACTCCAGCAGTTGGGTATACAGTTAGGAGTTCCATCCTGATAACATCCAATTATATTTTTCAATCTCAGTCTGGCAAAGTAAGATTGTTGAGTTACACCTAGTACCTAGAGGTTGGGCAATCTCTGATTCAATCTACTAACCTAGAATGAGTATGACTGTTGAGGCCAATCAGATCTGGGCATGTTCCATCTTTAACCTTGGATGGGATTGCACTTCTCCATTCAAAAGTGATGCTCAATCTGAGGATACTCTTGAGATGGCAATTGTGGTAATTTCTTCTGGTGTGTTAGGTTACATCAAGAGGCTTTTCAGACCCTCATTCACACCGTAGTAACATCATGGCTCAACTATTACAATCTGGTCTATATGGTGCTCCCCTTGAAGATCATTCAAAAGTTTCATCTAGTCCCGAATGCAGCAGTGCTAGCAATAATGGGTATTATTCAATGTTCCCATGCTTTGTGAGCTGTATTGGTTTTGAGTTTGCTTTCTGGTGCAATTCAAGGTGCTGGTTATGGCCTATAAAGGCCTATATGGAATACAACCTGGTTATGTGAGAGATTATCTATCTTCCATGTTATCAGCCTGGCCACTACAATCTGACAGAGTTGCCAACTCTGGGGTCTCAATTAAATAATGTCATCTATCAAAACTCCAGAGTTGCAACACCTGCCTTCTGGAATGAGATTCTTCCTGATATCAATATGTTGGAATTCTCTAGGCCTTGGGTTGGGCTACTTGGGTCTCTTGCTGGATTGTGGGTAGATATGGTTGATCAAATTCACTATTGGGTCTGCTATTCTTTTAAAATTATTGTATTCTAAGATACAGTGGTTAGAATGCAGCACTGCAGGTTACTTCTACTGACTGCCAGCTGCCTGCAATTTGGCAGTTTGAATCAAGGTTGGTTCAGTCTTCCATTCTTCCAAGGTTGGTAAAATAAGGACCCAGATTGTTGGGGGCAATATGCTGACTCTGTAAACCACTTAGAGAGGGATGTAAAACATGGTGAAGCTATATCTAATTGCTATTGCTATTCTATTTTTATGCTGCCACTTTTTTTGTGCACATCCAGACTTGATTGGCATCAGGTGATGCCTGAACTAAATTAATTAAATCAATCCCTTTGCAGATATGTGGGACCAAGACCCAGAAAGTCCCACATTTTATTTCAGGTAGATGTGTTGTATGTGGATGTAGGCATGCTTCCGTCATTCCCACTCAAAGCATTATAATCATTGCAGGATGTCTGCCTGTAGACATCATCCCCAGCACCTAACACACAACTAAACAATCTTAGATTACAGGAATGAATGCAGCTTCCCCAAACCTTGAGCGCAGTGCCAGAATCCCTTCAAAGTTGCTGCCAAACTGTAATTTTGAATGTGAGTGAATGCATTACACATGGCTTTTAATCATATTAGCTGGATTGGATTTGATATTGATTTGGACTTTGTCCTGGCCCTGCCTTATTTTTGGAACGTGCCTCCCAACACGCACGTTTGCAATTTTCTTTCAAAGTTCTCTTAGTGAAGAGGTTTTTTTAAAGGTTACTTTCAGGTTGGTGGTGGGAGAAGGACTACTGCTGGAAGTGCTGAATTGTTTTTTTTTTTTTTCCTTTCTCTTTGATTGGCTACTCAAATATCCCAAAGAGAACAAGCATCCTGGGATAAATTCCTTCTGGATGTCTTCCCTTGGGATCAGAGTGAAGCATCGGGATCCTGAAAGATGACAGACTGTGAGCAAAATCCTTGGGGGATGGAAGAGAAGACATTTACATAGCTCCTGGGAAAATATATGCTTCAAGGGAATTTCACTGAAATTGTTTTTTTCTTCTGAAAGAAATTTCAAAATTAAATTTGCCTTTATTAAACTAGGTAAAAAATTGGTACTTAAAAATAACCCCCAGTGTTTTCATTTCCCTTCTGTCAATATCAGATGGCCTCGGCTACAATTACTAGATCGCTACCCTTAGCAGACAAAGGCAGTCTCCTAATTCCATTTCTCATATTTCTTTTTTCAAAAAAGCAAAAGATTGATCCTTTGCATGTTCTCCCCAGGGTATCACTCGATTCTTTGCCAGGACAAGATCAGTGGTAGGATTCAGCCAGTTCACACCAGTTCAGGAGAACCAGTTGTTAGCTTTCTGAGCAGTTTGGCCAACTGTTTGTTGGAAGAAATCATCAGGGCAGAGAACCGGTTGTTAAATTATTTGAATCCCATCACTGGACAAGATGTGTGCAGGACCCCAAAAAAGGAAGGCTCTTGGCATAACCTTTGCACATACTACTTTCTATATGTGGATATAAATTCAGGTTATTTGTTTTCCAGCTGTTCATTCTCATTGTCTATAGGATAAGGATCTGTTGAATCAACTTTCACCAGGAAGTATAGGAGAGTCCTTGCAATTCTTTCCAGTCCAGATCATAGCTGCAGAAATCCTGGCCCACATGGATATTCGCCACAGAGCCTGGAAATTCTGGAAGGTGTGGTTGCAACACATTTGGAACCAATAGACTGCTAGTATATCTTATTAGCCAATATAAACATATCTAACTCAGCAGGCTTACTCCTAATTATGCTGTTGAACTTGCTGATTGGGTTCACACATCAAGCTCTCCTCAACCTAAAGGCCTTTTGAATATGTAGACTTTAATTTCCCAACCAGCACTGCTAAGAATTTTATGGGATGAAATCCAAATACATAGAAGTGACCTAGTGCTTTGTTTGACTTTGCCTCAAACTATTACAGGAACCCAGGTTGTGCCTTTTGGAAACTGTGATTTTAGGTTAACCCAGCCTATGCTGATGTAGTCAATAAAATATTGGGTAACAAACCATGATTTGAGCACAAGTTCAAGTGCTTCATAGTACATTCTGATAAGCAGTTTCCTGCTGAATTGGACCCCTGGCCGATTTAGTCTCACAGTCTGTTCTCACAATGGTCAACCAGCTGTACAAGGAAGCCTCCTTCTTACTCAGCAGATGGCCATCAGAGGCAGCCACCCTGCCATTAAGGCTAAATGAGGAAGGAGATACATGCTTTTTAGACAGAAATTCAATTCACTTGCTTCTCAGTAAGTAAATATAGGACTGAAGTATCCAATTTTTAAGAAAATCAATGGCCATACCATTGTATTCTCTACTTTTGGATCTGTAATCACGACAAAATAATGGTATTAAAAATTAAGGAGAAAGGGAAGATTATCTGTTGAGTTTTTGAAGATTTAGAGAGATTTATAGTGCATTTGATAATAAGATTCAGAGATGATTTTTTTAAAAATTACAATACTTTAATTATTATTTCTACACATGTTTAAATCTACATGTACCACAGAGTGTACCGTTCGATTAAAAGAACATCTAGACAGCTCTCTAGTTTGGGACACCCATAGAAATTAAAAGGATCACAGGGAGTTTGACATTTTGCAAAATGAAGGAATAATTAGTGCACCATATTGGGTTTTTCCCTTTTTGAAAAGATTGCTCAAGCAACCCTTCTGTGGCTTAGCTGGAAACAAAATTTAGGCCCTGTTTCTATTGTATTTGCTCAGAAAAAGATAATAAATAAAAGAAATTATAATTAACTCTCTCATTGCCTAGGGTGGGACTTTGACTTCTGCTATTTCTGGAGGAACATGTATTCCTCAGCTACAATGCCTCAACATTGTATTAATTGTAGATAACATTATACAAACACATTATGTGCACCTCTCTTCACATATATATAGCTTGGAGAACTCATGCAGCTCTATACCAACTGGATTTTTAGTGTCTAAGGCAAACTTTAAAGTACAGAGCTTCAACTGAGGAGCATGGAAAGGACTCCAACTTTAGAAGAAGCTCAGTGAAAATTGGGAGTTTATTTGTCTCTTTATTTTCTGGAACAGCTCCACTATTTCTCCCCTCACCTACTACGAAATACCTTGCCTCTTCTTCACATAGTACATTTAGAAATAAGCAATGAAACCCCATCTCCATTATTCTGGATTTTTCAAGGTGATGCCAGTGCATGGAAAAAGCATTCCTTGATTCAAAATCTTATCACACCATTATATGAGAGTCTTGATTGACAAACACATCATAGGGGGAAAAGAGATATACATAGGACTCACTCCCACCCACCAGCCTTCCAATTCACTCATTATTTCCCAACAACATGCATATTTTGTTATGTTTTTCTTGACAGAGGGTAACCATTTGGGAACCTTCCAGTTTCACATTCTTTTTTCATGAAGAAGTACAGAAATATTTTTGTCATTTTAAACAAGGACATGGGAACTTGCTCTTAGCACAATTAGCTTAAGAGTGTATTTTGATAATAATATGTTCTCATTCTTCATGTGTAAGTGTGTGTGCGCATGCACACATGCCTGTCTTCAAGTGTGTGTTGATTCCTGACAACTTCCTGGGCTAGTTAGTCCCTGCAGTTTTCTCGGCAAGAATTTTCAGAAGTGGTTTGGTATTACCTGCTTCTTAGGACTAAGAGTGACAAATCCAGGGTCACCAAGTTGGCTTTGTGCCCATGTTGGGACTAAAATTCATGATCTCCTGCTTTCTAGCCTAGTGTTTTAACCTCTACAATAAATGCTCTGTCTCTCTTGCTCACTCTCATTTTCCTTACAAATGAGTTATCAGAGTTGTAATGACTTACATATTCCCTTGTACTATACTATACTGACCTTTTTAGTATGCTAAATTTTGAAAGCTTGACAAGCCTACCTCTGCTTTGCAGGTTAGTAGGACTGTCATGCAAATTGAAGAACAGAGAAGATGAGTGAACTGAGATTCATGGGCATGCTCTCAAGTTGCTTTGTGTTTTAAATTATTGAGCATCAACCTGTCACTTGCATTTCTCTTAAGCACTCCATTCTTCTTTTCCTGGCACCCAGATAGCAGGGACCTAAAAAAAAAAAATCCATGTAGTTTCAAGATGTAATAAAATGGCATATAAGCTTACAGCTCAGAACTGAAGAGCCTATTAAAAGCCATCCTATGTGATAAAGGCAATTGCCTACAGCAGCTTGTTTGGAGTTTATGGGAAGCATAGTCCAAAACTGTATTAAGCCATTAGACTACCTAATTGTGTTCTAGAGAATTAACTGTTTCCAGAACAGGAAATTATCTTCTACCAAGATTGCATTCCATCCAGGTCAGGATTATATGTATTACCAAAGCTAGGTAAAACTATAGTGTGGGTTGTCAATTTTTGAATAATGTACAAACTCTTTCTTTGTGGCTTGTACACTCTGATTTCTGATGGGGGTGCAAAATTATTTTTCAGACTGCGAGTCATACTTGTTCTTAGAGTAGTAACAGAAATGGTTAACCAAGTGGTTGAAATTAGGAAAAGCAATATGAAATTGATCTTGTGCCATCAACTTTTTGCCAGCTCTTAGCAACCATATGGATTGAGTTCTCCATGATCCTATGTTCCTAACCAGGTCTTTCAGATCTTCACCAGTGTGTATGTGTGTGTGTGCGTGTGTGTGTGTTCTCACTCACTCTCCCTCCCTCCCTCCCTCCCGGATAATTCTAAGAGCCATTTTTATGGAGTGGCTAAGATACTGGTCTAGAAACTGGGAGGCTGTAAATTCTAGTTCCCCAATTGGTATCAATGCTGCCTTTGGGCAAGTGATCCTTTCCCAATCCACCTCACAGAGTTCTTGGTGTGGAAAAAGAGCAAGTGGGAACATAAAGTATGCATATTACCTTGATCTGGCCAAAAATAAATGTAGAATACAAATTATTTATTTATAAACAAATTTACATAGCCACCAAGTCACACATAGGGGACTCCAACTGGCTTACAACATTTAAAACCTACCACATAATAATAAAAATCCCACTCTTCCCCATGGCAGCAAAAACATCATGAAATCAGCCACTTGGTCAGCTCTACCTCCATTCATGGTCCCAGAGCCTGCTGACAAAGCCACATTTTTAGGGCCTTTCAGAAAAGGAACAGGGTGGAGGCCAAACATTTTCCCCAGGAATGTTTCTTTGTTTGTTTCTGTCACATGACAAATCAATACTTCATGGACCCTTTCATAAGGATTTTGGGTGACTTATCAAAGACTTTGAGAACTACGCTCATTTACCCATGTTTTATAACTGAACATAATTGTATTACATAATACATAATTGTATTCAACTGTGGTTATTCAAGAAATATATGATATGGGATGTTACATAAGCCTGGCTACCGATGGGAAATAATACTCAAGGATTGTGAGAGACCAATTTTACACCCATGTTTAGATTTGTTAGAGATTCAATCAAATACCTTTTCTTTGGGATTTACATTTATCACAAAACAATGGTCCTTTAATCTACACTATTTTTTTTTATATCACTTGCTCTAACCATTAAGAAATAATTATATATTGTGGTTCAGTTAAATAAATTTGATTAAAGAAGCCACCATTGTCCAGGTTCACATATTGTCCTAACCATAAAACAATTAAAGCAGAACTGAATATGGCTTACTGCAATGTCTTAAACCAGTCAATATCCATAATCCATAAAAAACTTAATGTACTTTATGTTCTGTATATTAAGCTAGTGTACAACTGAAGTGTGAACATGATTTCTTTTTTTCCTATTAGTTCATAGCTCATATTTACAACTTATACAGTACAATTAGCAATGAGGGGAGCTTTGAAAGACATGTTTCTTCATTTTGAGATGGCAACAAAATGAAACATTGAGACTTTGGGTTTTGCTGATTAGATAAGTTTGTTATTATAGAAAAGGCTAGTATATATTAAGTGCATAAGTGAATGTTTCCCCCCTTTTCCCCTACACTTCTTCCTTTCCTTTTCCCCTACCCCATTCCCCCACTATTTGCATGTGTTTCATACTTTGATAAGTTTAATTGTGGAAAAAATATTAAAGACATATTTCTGAGATGAGCAATAAAGCTTCTGTATAATACAAAGGCAACATAATATCCCCACCTTAACATTATTTCCCAATCACCAACACCATTAAATCTGAGCTCTTGACACTTAAGAATCAGTTCATCAGCTCACTGTTGAGACTCTTCAGAAAAGACTTCTCTTGATGCAACAGTAGCCTATTTCTGTAACAATTGAGGATGTTTGACAATGTGGTTTCTCCCCCACCCCCTTTTTTTTTTATAACTAGTCTTGTTTGCTTTGACTTGCAAATCAACACTGGGACTTAATTCAGTTTAATCAGCATAATACGGTACCCTGGGCTGCCATATTTTATAAGCAAACAGTGCAGGCACAGCTGTGTTCAAACAGGTTCCACTATAAATCATATAAGACATGCAACCACAGCTCTGGGGTTGATACCTTTCATTTTGCAACCAAGTTCTTTCACAGCTGAGTAATAAAAAAGAAAGAAACTCAGCAGATTGCAACTCCCCCCACCCTTTTTTTTTTTTTTCTTTTCAAGCAAAGGGAAGGCACTTGTTGGATTCCTATTCAAGCTGTGGTTAATGTAGCCTTCTGGTGCCCTCCAGATGTGTTGGTTTATATTTTCCAACATACCAAGTCATTCTGGCCAGAAGTACTGGGGATAATAGATCAACACATCAGAGGATCCTTGTTTGGTGATAGTGACTAGTTTATAGTCATAGTTTGCCAATAGAAGATAACATTTGTAGCTTGGGGTTGAAATGTGGAGTTGTCGGTGTTCTCTGAGCTTGGTTGTTTTCTTGCAGACATTTCATGACCTAGCTAGGTAACATCAGTACATTGATATTATGTGGCTGAGTGATGAAACATCTTCAAGAAAACAATGAATCTCAGAGACCACTATGGATCCCATAATCATAATTTGCTTCAGTATGGTTTAAAAAGAAATCACATGGCTTAAAATAAGTGGCATTACATATTATACTAAGCCAACTCTCAGTTCCCAACAAACCACAATATGGCTTATCATGATGGATGAATTAATAATACAGAGAGGTTGTGGTGGCAACCTGAGTCCATTCCCTAACCTTATCCTTACTCCACCCCCCTAGATCTGAAGAGATACGACATGGGAAATGAAGTGTTAAGGATCCTTGGTCTTATTTCTCATGGATTGTTTAGAACACCAGGTGCCTGCAATGTTCTCACTAGCTGGAAGTAAAGAGAAGATGAATCATTGCTGCTCAACAGCTGTGGACAAGAGCCCTCTGGAAACTATAAACTAGCAGTATTGGAAGGTGGTAGAGATCTCAACTTTCTTGGAACTCCTTTTTGTGTGTTTATGTAAATATCAAACATTTACTTTTAGAAAAAAAAACCTCAAGATAAGATGATTTCAGTTTAGTCTGTGGATACTCACAACTCTTAGCCCTACTGTGTCTTTTGCCTTGTGTTGAATATTCTGATATTCTGCCAGAGTAGGGGAAATGTTCTGTTTTTCTTAAAAATGGTAGGGAGGAGTGATGATTAAAGTATTGCAAGTAAGGTCCAGTTTCAGGATAATAATCCATAAATGAAATTTACTTTGCAGAGTTTCTGAATTACTTGGGGAAGGTTAAATTATTTCATCCCAATGTATGAAACCTTGACTTTTTGGAGGAGAACTATAACAACTATCTTCTGGTAAGCAAAGATGTATTGATGCAAATATAAAGATCTTAAGGCTTTATAATTCCTAATTCATTTGCTTAATTAACCAAATGCCATTTTGGAACAAAATGATAGGCTTATTAGTGACTAAAATAGTCTGAAATTTTCTGGCTCAACAAATTGGAAGGACAAATTGGGGAAGACTGAACAGAAGAAATTGCTTCTCAAGTTCATAAAGAATAAGACCTTTGGACTGACTTGAAACTACAAAACTTTGATTTTAAACATACGCCTTAATATTTTATTTTATTTTTTTTTACATTAAACCTGATCTCCTATAAAATTGGTAACTTTATACATCCTCTTGTATAAATTTGTACGGTCTAATACCTAAAAGCTACAGAATTTAGAATTTTTTCTGTATAGATGAGCATGGCTATCCCTATATTTTAAATATGCTAGCACTTTTTTTTTCTGATTTCTATAAAAAAGAAAAATAGGATAGTTGTACTAGCCAGACATAATAAGGTCAAGGACTTTATTGGTTTACTAGTAATAAAATGTCTGGGTTTCAGCTCCAATATTGGTACTCTTGCATACCATTTCATGGTATAGTAACATCTGACTTTTTCTTGGAGATCAGGATATTGCTGGGTACCTGATGATATGTCTGTTCTGTATTGTAAGATGAATTGCCAGGAGTCTGTTTTTGTTTTTTTTAAGTGTGATGCCTTATTATTTTTATATTTTATCCATTTATATTTTTGTTAACCACTGAAAGTTATTTGGTTAAAATGGATGGCCGTATAAATGTGCTATATGAACAAAATAAAGGTTTTCAAAGTCTAGTCATGAATTCTCCAATGATAGCCATATGGCCATTGTTGAAAAAATAACATGATGCATCAGGTAATGCATATGTTGTTCTTCTGTTCATCAGAATCCTTTTTATAATCTTTGTTTTTTCATGAGATTAGCAGAAAGCAATAGGGCTACATGAAGTACTACATGAATTCTAAGTTTTATAGTTCTATAAAATGTCCATATTTAGAAATTCAAAATGCATTGATGGAATGTTTTCTGGGCTTTTAAAATTTCAGTTATAATCTAGTGGTCTAGCATCTTTGATATAATGAATCTATGGAACATAAGCTTGAAATTACTTATTCTGGTCCTTGTATTACCAAAGTATAGATTATGGGGTATTGCAACACTGTTACTTTTAAAAACAATGTGCACGATTCCTTTCAATGGATTTATTATCTGGTTAGAAGCCACAAGGGTTGCAAATAGCAATAGTACTTAGACTTATATACTGTTTTACAGCCTTCTTTAAGCAGTTTACAGAGTCAGTATATTGCCCCCAACAATCTGGGCCCTCATTTTACTCACTTTGGAAAGATGGAAGGCTGTGTCAACCTTGAGCCTGGTAAGATTTGAACTGCCAAACTGCAGGCAGCCAGTAGTCAGCAGAAGTAGTTTGCAATACCGACTCTAACCATTGCACCACCACGGCAAATGAAGATGAAGCCTCACCTATAAGCATCCCAATGAGGAAAATAGTCTCAAATTTTGATCTGAACATGATCTGAAACTCTTTAGGGAGCAAAACATGTCCCTGTAAATGTACATTTATGTGTTGTTTATTGCCACTAATGATTCAGCAAAGTTTTGCATTGTTGTTCAACACTATGTACTTACATCATGCTGAAGCTTTCCATACGATCCTCCATTGGCATGGCAAGCATTGCCAACAGAGGATTAAGATCAATGAGGGTTGCATTATACAAAGTGAGTCCAGCAAGTATTTTCTCCCAATTTAGAAATAGGAATGACCTGAGAGGTCCTTGGTGCTCTCTGAGTTTGGTTATTGTCTTGCAGACATTTCATTACCCAAAGTAGGTAACTCCATTAGTGCTAATAAGAAATGGGGTTTGCTCTCAGTTTATATTCTAATGCCTGCCCTATCAGGGTTGGTAGGAATGGTCTTGGATGTTCTTTGGTTGGGCTGTTTAATGTTAGCTAATTTGGCAGTTGCTTGATTGGGCTACTGTTTACTTCTTGATTGTTGGTTTGATGTTAATTCTGGAAATAATTAATGGTCATCTGGATTCTGATTGCTGTTGGGGGTGTGTGGTCTTTTCATTCCCTTTTTGGCTTGTTGATTGCCTCTTTTGCACAGTATGCAGATATTAATAGAATAACATAATTGGAAGGGAACTTGAAGGTCTTCTAGTCCAACCTTCAGTTCAGGAAGGAAACCCTATACTATTTCAGACAAGTGGTTATCCACTAGCACTGATGATATTAACTAGTTTGGGTAATAAATGTCTGCAAGAAAACAATCAAGCTCAGACAAGCACCAAGGACCCCTCATTTCAACTTGAAGAATGGTCTTCCTAAACAAGACAGTGTAGCTGCAATGTTTGGATATTGGCATATGCTTCAGGGAGAGAGTTGATGGCCTGGATGTGACCAGAAACAATTAGTTTATCACAAAAAGCTTTGAAAATAATATGGTAAACCAAATCAAAGGGCTGACAATGAACCTGCCTTCGCAAGAATGGTTGAAAATAGCTGTTCCAGTGAACTTATAATATTATTTTCAAAGCTTTTTGTGATAAACTTATTGCATCTGGTCACACCCAGGCCATCAACTCTTTACCTAAAGCATATGCCAATATCCAAACACTGCAGCTGCACTATTTTTGAGTGGTTGGCCACTTTTCCCAAGAAAAGCTCAAGATGGCTATACACAAAGGCAAAACCATGATTTAACCATTCTCAGCATGCCTAATAATCAAACCTAAAGAAACAGTACATTTTGAATATATCTGCCTTCTAGTTTTGATCCAAATTTAGATGCAAGTTTATATTACTTGTTGGAATTCATTGTTGGAATATAGTTCTATTAAACAAGTACAGTAGTATTTAGCCAGGGCAATATTTACAAGTTTGGATCTATGGTATATACTCTATGCACTTTTGTTCTAAGCAGATAGAACTCCTGTTAGATAAAAATAGTTGAGCAGTAAAGCACATGGTGACTGTACTTTTTGTTCACTCTGTATGATGCTTTATATAAACATAATTTATAATGCTATTTCTATGACAAAATCATTTCTGTTACTTCTCTCCAATTTGACTTTGTGTGGAGTATAAAATTATCACAAGTCAGAGTGTATTCTTGTCTTTACTTTAGTTGTAAAATGATGAAGGGGTGAAAGTGAATGAGTTTAACTTAGCAGTCTAAAACTTCTCCAGTTTCCTTTCCTTTACATTTCAAAAGGATTTAATTTCTGTTTCTGTTTTTCTTCTGAATTCATATTATTATAAGGTGGCAGATCAAACTAGTTTTCTGATACTGATCTCTCCATTGCACCATCTCCCTGGCTGACCTTGCTTCACATATTTTTTTTTAAAAAACAACATGAAACAGTTGCTACTTGACACTGTCCCTCTTCTCCTGTGAGACCAGGGTTGGGATTTTACAGGTTCGCACTTATTCGCTAGAACCGATTGTTAACATTCTAAGCAGTTCTGAGAACCGGTTGTTAGAAGAAATTACTGTCCTAATCCTGTAAGGAAGGCAGGAAGGAAACATTCTGATGTTGCTTACAGAAACTGCTTCTCCGTTAACCCGTATTATATTCTTGGCAGGACTAGACTTCCTGTCTCAGGAATTTCTCTGGAATTTTTTTTTTTCCTCCTTTGCTGGTACTTTGCTTGTGTGGAGTGACCATTCAAAGTTATAATGGCACTGAAAAAAGTTACTTACCACCATTTTTCACACTTACAACTGTTGCAGCATTCCCACAGTCATGAGTGGCCAGGCAAGGAGATGCATGCCTCGATGTGAGTGATGTTGAGTTGGCCATACCTAGCTAGTCACATGATCACCAAGCCATACCCACCACCTAAGCCATGCCCACAGAACCGGTTGTTAAAAAATTTGAATTCCATCCCTGTGTGAGACCAACTGACCAACAAGAGCCTCCAAAAGCTGCATCTAATTGATGTTTCACTCAAACTACAAATTTTACTACATATTATCTTCTATTGGCACTAGTTTCAGACCAGCAAAACATTACTACTCTCACTCCATATTCCAAACAGAATGAAAATACACTGTTATCACTTTCTTGGGGTCCTCAATGCATTTTCTGTGCCCTTGGTCATTTCTAAAAGAAAAAAAAGCATGTTTAACAGAGGGAAACTATCTTGGTATACCATCTCAATTGTGTCTGTTTAACCATCTTGTTGAGAAGTGTGAAGATAAAATCAGGGCCATGTCATCCAATGGTGTTTTTCATAAATGCTTTTAACTATGATTGGGGAATGGAGTCAGTAATAAACCAAATGGTTACTTTTGGAATTGTCAGGAATTCAACATAAAGGTACTTTGAAAACCATCATGATTCTTTTCCCTTCTCTGGAATAACCAAAATCAAGTCACACCTCCACATAAAAGGCAAAGAAAGGGGGTTAAAAATCCCAAAAACTCAGGATATTTGTACATCCATTTGTCTTCTGCCAAAATGAAAGAGGGAACATGTTGATTTTTTGCCAATTTGACCATTGCTAAATTAAGCCTGCTTTTCTTTTTATTACATTTTAGGAGGTGACTATAAACATGCTTAATGTCACAGTATTTTATTGGTTTTGTGTTTTCTATTTCTTGTTTATAATTGTTTTTATTGCATGTAAAACAATAAAAAACAATTATTTTATTGCATTTGTCAAGGGTATTGGGCTACTACGAGAGTGGGCAGCCTTTAATTTTGCTAAATAAAATCTCTTCAAAGGAACTGCTAGAAGCAAGGAAGCTAAGAAGCCAGGAGGATGGGAGAAATAAAACTTCCTTCACTGGGAAAATTGACCACTTATAAGTTCTGCAGAATTTCACTGTTGTAAAATGGAAGACCACTTTGTGTGTGTGTGTGTGTGTGTGTGTGATATATCACAACTGAGAGGAAATGCATCAGCCCTGCTGAGTAATGGGACCCTGTGTTCCTCATTGCTTACACACTGGCAGAGTTTACAGAATATCAGAGTTGGAAGGGACCTTGGCAACTCTGACCCTATACCAGGGCCCCCAAGCTTGGCAACTTTAAGGAGTTGAAGTCCACAAGTCTTAAAGTTGCCAAGTTTGGAGACCTCTGCCTTATACCATTTCAAACAAATGGCTGTCCAATCTCTTCTTTCAAACACCCAGTGATAGAACAGACACAACTAAAGACAAGCCATTCCACTGATTAATTGTTCTTTCTGTCAGGAAATTTCTCCTTATTTCTAGGTTGCTTCTGTCCTTGATTTGACTATGGAGATTCTCAGCCATCCAGGTCATGGTTGTCCCAAAGGTGCTTTTTCAAGAGATAACTGGACTTTCAGGTTTTTCTTTGAAGACATTTCGCTTCTCATGAGAAGTGAAATGTCTTCAAAGAAAAAGAAGAAAGTCCAGTTGCCTCTTGAAAAAACACCGTTAGGTGCTTTTGATGATTTTCTATCCATTTCTTCTATGCTTTCAGGTGTTTGGAAACAGGTTGACCCCTGTTCACATGATTCTCCTTGAATCTGCTCTGTTTCTATAGCTTTCCTCCTGCGGCTGCTCATTTCATCACAAACTTCAGTAGCATTCGATGATAGCCTGTGTACCTGTAAGTCAAGTTTACTCCTGTGATTGCCCTGCGTTTGTGCAAAAAAGGAAAACGAAAATGTATTTTCTTCCTTGACCCCAGACAGATGCACATCACCAGGGGTGGGATTCTATGGTTCTGTCTGACTCTACAGTACTGCCCGCCTGGGCTCTTACCTGTCCTTTATTTCCTGCTTTTTCAACCACAGCTGCTTTGTGTACACCTGCACACAGCGCTGCTCCAACCACTGTGCACCCGCATGCAGCGCTGCTCAGCAGGTCGTAAATTGCATTCGCGTGACTTGTGCGTGTGCGCTCGACACAGAGCAATAGAACCGGTAGTTATACAGGTCGGATCCCGTCCCTGAACATCACTGTGTGTTACCAAGCATGTCAATTACTGTTACTTAAGAAAAGGAAGGGAGCACAAGGATTGTAGAAAACCTTTCATCCTGCCAGCGAGTGAGTGCAGGTAAATGAGATGCTTTGTGCCAAACTCAAACACTTAACACCATTTACTCGGCAGTAGCACGATGTACCACAAGCTGAAAAGTGATCATCCAGACAACAGGAAAAGGAGAGGTTAGGAAGCACTGTAAAGAAAGCTGCTGTGATGTTAAGGTAACAGATGTGGTGGAAGGATTTGGACTGACGTTGCGAATAGGAGTGAAAGAGAAATAGATTGATTTCTTCGTACAGCTGAAATTAATCGCACTTCACCTCAATCTGTGCATCACAGTCAAGCATTCATTTCCTCAGAGGACTGTTTAGCTTTGAATTGGGGAAGGGGGGGTCTTCTGTTCAAGAAATCTGCCCTAGATGCTCTATAGGACTCAAACTAATTACAGTTGTCAAGCTTGCAGCTAACAATCTGAATGTTTGGCAGAAGTTCTTCTCAGCTCTGCCCTGTGTAACACTCTACTAGTGGTGGTATGCTACCGGTTTGGCCCAGTTCAGCCAAACCTCTAGCTCCGAGGATCATCTGTGAGAGAACTGGTTCGCTCTGATGATCAGTTGCTGGTTCCTCCCACCTGCCCCGGCTCTCTATGACCTTTATTTCCTGCTTTTTAACCTCAGCTGCTTCGTGCGTCACAGCCAATTGCTGCGCATCAGCTGTTTTACATACAGGACTTGCAGCAGAAGGTGAGTCACAAATGCTGTGCACGCGTTCACACCGAACCGGTAGGAAAACATTTTTACACTACACTCTACACATTTCTCTGATTTTCTAAAGTGGAGCTTTCCACTTTTTTTCTTTTAAATCAACAGGAAGTATTACAAAAGAAAGAATTAGATTTATTATTATTATTATTATTATTATTATTATTATTATTATTATTATTATTATTATTATTATTTTAAAGGACAGATAGATATTTTAACCCCACTACTTTTAGGTCTGAGAAACAGTACACAACTGTTGGTTACTAAATTAAACATTAGGGAAAAAAAGGATACACTTTGCAAATATTTTCCATTCTAAAATATATCAAGATGTTTTCTAGTAGTGATCATTGGAAAGTTAATATAGTCTTCTATACCCAAAATATTGCAGATAGTCCTCATTTAGTGACTCCCTCAGACAGTGACTGTTCACACATGGCTCCATTGGCATAACCAAGCTGCAATGTGATTCATAGAAGGGTAAAAAAAAGAACCAACCCCAAACATTCCAAAAGGTGAAAGATATGTTCCTATTTTTATTTTATTTTATTTATTATTATTTGTTTTATTTTACTTATTATTTTTTATCTTATTTATTTTAATTTATTTTACATTTACATTTTGCAGCTGCCCATCACTTCACAGAGGAATTCTGGGCAGTGCACAATAAAATATTAAAACAATATACGTATAAAAGTTAATGTTTATAAAGAGGCATGGATGGTTAAAAATAATGCTAAAAATTAATTCAAGGTGGAGGGAGGGTTTTCACAGCAGTAATGTGACCCACAGTTGCATACTGTGCAATCCTCAAACCACGTTCTTATGCCTTTGTGGAAGGCCAGGAGAGGGAGGTCCCATCTCGCCTCCACAGAATGTGTTCCATGGGTGGGGATAGGGGGCAGCAATGATTGAGAAGGCTCACTTCTTGGATCCCACCAGTCAGAATTCTTTAGCTGATGACATCTGCAAATACCTTCCCTGCCTGACCAGAAGGGATGGACCCAGTGGTGGGATTCAAATTACAGGATACTGTAAAATCTCCAGTCAGAGGTAGTATTTGCCGGTTTTCTGAACTACTCAAGATTTCCGCTACCGATTCTCCAGAACTGGTCAGAACCTGCTGAATACCATCTCTGGATGGACCAGGGGGGATAAATTTGGAAACATGATGTCTGTCTTTCTGGGAGGAAAAAAAATCCAATCTGTTTTATATCTGGATGGCCACCAAAATGTCTTCCTAAAAGAATAGCACCCAGCGATGTCTCGAATCCCTGCTGACCCGGCCGTTTAACTTGGCTGCTTCATCCTGACCACACCAGTTCTAATAATACAGCCCTCCGGCTTTTCAGATGTATCCGTTGTAAAAGTACTCCAAAGCTCAAATCAGAGTCAGGCCTCGGAGCTGGCAAAGCGAAGGCCAGCCATGGCTCCAGTGCGAACACTGAGCCTTGAAACAGGAAGAGGGATTTACATAATAATTATCTCCAATGGACTTGGACAACTCACTCTCTGTGCCATCGCTGCGGATGATTCCCCTGTACGCTCCTAAAAAATCTGTCTAGCTAACGAGTCCAAAAATCAAACACCTGTGTGTCAGAGCGAACAGCTGCACACTTGCTCCTGCTTTGCTGTCAGGCGAAGAGGCCACATGCCAGTTGATGTACTTGGAGTATTTGGGGAGGGGAAGCCATTAGAGAGAAAACACCGCATAATTAAGAAGCAACATGTTTGTAGCTTTCTGCTGCCTGGTTCTCTGCCCTCCCCCCCCCCCCTTTTTTTTTTTTTTTTTGTTTAAATGTCTGAGGGTTTTTTTTTTTAACACGACAAACAGCCTGATTTGTATGGTGGGCAGGTTCTCCGTTCCAAACAGAGCTGGATAACTTTTCCCCAAAGCTGTGACCTTAACCCTCTAATAAGACAGGAGCATTTTGAATCGGGACCAAAGAATGATTAAACCCATCCCTTTCCCCACATTTTTTTAAAAAAATATTATTCCAAAATCTATATTGGAAATCATACATCTTGCTGTACTGTAGATATTCAGGTTTGATTTCAGCATCTTCCAGAAAGCAAGGCTAAGGAGAAGGAAGTAATATAATACTGACACGATTTAATGTTGGTGGGTTTGTGCAGGTCAAAGAATATGTTTTAATTCATGTCATTGTTAAAATATACATCATTATTAAAATGTACATAACTATATATTTGAGTTTAAGTGCTTTCTTTAAATGGTATTTTACTGTCTTTTAAAAGAATGTCTTATGAACAAATGTTATCATTCTTTTCCTCCCTTATGAAGAACTGATGCTCAGGTTCTTAATTTGTCAAGCATAAACTTTGGTACCTTTTTGTCTGCTCCTTATTCCCTTGGGGCTACCTATAGTTGTCTTCCTGCATACTGGATCACCGGGAGTGGAAGCCTGGAGAAAGGGGGAAAAAAAGCATCTCTAGCCATCTTTAATTCATGTGATTAAAAATTCAAAAGGAGCCCTTGTACCAGCTGTTAAACTATGTTAGTAAGCTGTAATTCAGAGTTCAAATCCCAGCAAATTGAAGGTTAGGCTAACAGGATCATTCAGTGAAACTGCATCATATCGTAGCAACTGGAACAGTAGGTGGACTGTTTTATACATGCTCATTTGCAGCCGATCAAGTAACGATGAGCAAACACAGTGCACCACAAAACCTTGCCACTGGATTTGATCTCCTCCTCCTCCCTTATTTTCTTCTGCAGCCGGTTTTCATTCCTCTGAAAGAATGGCAGACAAAACTAACTGTGGGCTTTGTTTAATCTGTGTGCAGATAGGAGCAGAATAAAAATTAGCAATGGAGTGTTTTGTTTAAGATTATCTGGAACCTGAGAAATATGTGTTTCATCTCTGCGACTAATTAGTTTAAATAGAACAAAGGTGGAATGAGTTTGATGGTCTTAACTCTAATGCACTTTCCCCTTCAACTGCACGGAAATTATCTGTATGAGATGAAGAAGAAAAAAAGAAAAACCATGCTATTAGCACAGTTTGACTTGATTATTCTTTACTCAAACAGCTCCCAAGATAAATTTCTGGGAAACTTGCACTGCTATTCCGCATCTTCATTTATTTTAACCTTCCAAAAGGCTTTGTAGCTTTGATTACAAAGAAATGATGGCAAGAGGTCTATTTGGCTGACAGATAAAGGGCACTTCAGGGCTGCCCCACCCAAAGAATGAAGGCACAAAATGCCTGCTGTAGTTTTGTGTAAAAGTTCTTCCATGAGAAAATAGTGCGCCCCGGAGTACATTTTGCCAAGCCATTATGGTTTCTAAACCAGGATTCATGGAAGAAGGCTACACCTTTTCTGCATGGATCACGCTATTGAATAACATGCTGGTGGCCATCCTGCAAATGCTAGTGGAGAAAAGACCAACTGTAAATCATTGTTTATTTTACTCGCAGGGTATGCCATGAAACTATAATACAAAGGCTTAGGAGTACTCTCTCATCAGGATTTAAATATCCTTTAAAGTGTCTACATGAAACCCTTTTGGCAGCCTTTTGGAACAGTGTGCAAGGTTTCCAAGAGTCCCATGTGAGCTTAGCCTCAGGTCATCCACACCTGGTTTATAGCTCAATGAACTTACCAGCTATGGTTTATTCAGTAGACAAACCATGATTTAGCAAAGCATCTATGCCCAGCTGCAATGTATTGTGTTACCCAATCATTTTTCCGAGATAGCAAAACTAAGAGATATTATTGTATCTTTGTTGGAGTCTCTTTGAAAACCCATGTTGAACTTCGGAAATGTTCTATTCTGGCACTATGTGCCTTCAGCTATCTTACTACAGAAGAGCACAGTCCAAGTCCAGTCAAGGGTTCAAGAGTCCAGTCAAGGGTTCATAGCATAAAGATTGGAATATCCTTGTAGTGTGATCAAAGTTCTTGCAAAGATAAGGCCACTTTATCAGAGAAGGATTGTTTTCAAGGGACACAACCATCCAGATAAGGATCACAAACGTTGTCCCAGAATTCAGTCTTTTATGTCGAAGTATTCTTACTTCAGGGGTCAGCAACCTGTGGCTCTGGAGCCACATGTGGCTCTTTCATCCCTCCCTGTTGCTCAAAATAGGTGTCACAACCACCAATGTGTGACACCTGCTGGCATGTGATTTATTGAGTTTTTTGACCTCTGGTAGGCCAACCATGGGTAAATCCAAGAAAAGTTTTAGAAGAAAACAGAATGTTTAATTCAACTACATATGCTAGTTTTGTGGCCACTCAGGGAAATAGTCAGGCACGGAAAGGGTTTTGTGGCTCCCGGTATTCTTTTTTCTGCGGGAAATGGGTTCAAATGGCTCTTTGAGTGTTTAAGATTGCCAATCCTGTCTTAGTTGATCCTAAGATTGAATTGTGCTTGCTGGCTTCTCCAAAATATCAGGTAATCTGATAATGGCAATAAGGCACTCATCCTGGAAACCTGGCTTTTTTTTTAATTTCTCTATTCTTCAAGAATTCATTTATGTATTTTCTTATTGGACTGTCCAAATCACCAACGGTTGCTGGCATTTTACAACAAGAACAAAAATCAATAAAGATATAAAATTAAAGCATCCACAGCAAAGAATTAAAATGAAGAGGTCCATTTTAATTGCCTTCTGAAATGCTATGGGAGACAACTTGATTAGGAGGTGATACAATTCTTGCAGATTCAGTTGCTGTATCCTTGCTTCAGGGTCTAAACCTGAGCTGTCAAACTTGTGGCCCACAGGCGAGATGCATCGCCCAGTTTAGCAAAGGGGGGGAAAGTTGTGATACGTCATGTGATGCTGCTGTGACAACACGAGTTTGACACCCCTGGTCTAAACCCTAAGTCAAAATGTTGGAGGCTGCACCTTGGCCAAGGACTTGGCTTCTCCAAACTGCCCTTGTCGGTGTCTTCATCCTGCTGTTTCTCAGGAGAAAACCCATCTGAGGGGGCTATAAAAATAGAAGAGAAGGAATGGCAGGCAAAGCAGTGGATCAATCAGAAGAGCAAGAAGCTGACTGACTGGCTTGATTTTGGATTGATTACATAAAGACTAATATTGGATTTCTTATAGGCACATTGTTGAAATCTGAGGATGATGACGTCGTTTGATTTACAGGCCTTTAACACTTTTTATTCAATGAAGAGATATGATGCATACAATCTTATTAGCATGCCAAGATTTAAAGCGTGTACATTACCATGTTGCTCTCAATGTTGCAGCCAATATATTCTGACCAGCTTCTTGTACTTAGGATAAGAAGGCATTTGGGTTTCTTTTTAATCAAGAATGGCCTTTTAACAAATATTCATTCTTCTCTTTCTCCCACCATTTTGTAAAATACTGGTCAGTAGCCTATTTTTATTTTATTAAGAAAATTCATGTGGTTTCCCAACTTTAGTGACTCTAAGCAGCTTATAAATATAAACCCCAGTACAAAAAAACAATAACCCCTCCTTACCTGTTTGATGACAGCAATCAAATCAGCAACTTGATGGGCTTCATATCATTCTGAGGTCCCCAGCCTTTTGGCAGAACCATGATTTGTGGCTATGTAAAATAATGTCAAAGTCTTATCTCTGGAGATAGTTTGTGAAGTTGGAATAGAAAATCCATAAAATTCCATTACAGTTCATACTTGCTTTGCCATGTTCATACGGTAGTTCCTGAAGCAAAAGTAGCAATGCATTTACAAATACTATGCATGTTATTAAAAATACAAAATGTTGAAAATGTCTTCATCTCTTTGCACTTTTGAACTTGTTTTGACCACTAGGGCAAATGGAGAGAGATAGAGAAGGGGAAAGGTCATCACACACTGATCTTTTGTGTTTATTTCTCATCTGATGTATTGTTAATTAAATAGGATTCTGTGTTTAAGAAAAAAATGGCAACTTTCTGTTTGTTTCTCTCATTCTTGTACTCAGTGTTTAGAAAGAAAGGAGACTTTCCTATACTCATGTACCTTTTGCTTCAAACCCAATGAAGGTCTCTTAGCTTTCACTGATTCATCATTTTGCATCCAAGAAAACTATATTACATTTTTTCTCTTTCAATTGAAGTTTTTGCTCCATAATTATTCATTATTCCTTTTGCTCTCCGCTTGTCATATGTTCAGAATCACATCTGCTAACTTTGCAAAAGAGCTTAATTTCTAAAATTCCCATGCCAGTGCACCACCAGAATTTGGTCTCTGAATCTGTTGCCATCATTTGGGCTATACTTCCTTTAATTTTGTACAAATTTTGCAAAAAAAAAAAATCAACAAAGGGTCATTGGCAAGAATAACACATGTGTTATTGTAAAAATAGCTTATCTGGGCTGAAAAAAATCCATACGACCACATGATGGCATTAAAGAGGTACAAAAAAGTGTAACTCTTTATTGCCATCCTGTGGTTCTTCAGAAATTTGTAGCTCAAATATGATATTCCTAGTTAATTCAAATGTTGTATTTTGCTTGTCTGATTTTTGCTTGTTTATTTCCCCTAGCTGCCCATAATAGTTTTTATGGGCTACTGTAATCTAGAAAAAACAATGTTGAGATACTGCTGAAAACATATACATAAGGCCACTGGGGTCCACATAGTGTGGATTGCACAATAATCCATTAAAAATCAACATTTGCAACCGCAGATAGCTTGATTAAAATCCTCGCTCTGATACAAATAACATCTGGACAGCTTTTGCATTACATCTTTCTGCATAAAACACCTGGGGTGGAGAGAAGTAGAAAAAGACAAAGGTGCCCTGAAGATTTGATTATGCTTTGGGTGCGGCACTATTCATTTCATGAGATTCGGGGAACTACACTATTGCCAAACCTGAATTTAAACAGTATGTTGTTTTTGAAAGCTGTAACATTGATGATGACCAAGTCAGTATTCTTACATAATTAATCCAGCGTGAAAGAAGGAACTGCAAAGCCATCCAGCGGTTTTAAAATAACTCAATCATTTATAAGATCCCCAGAATTGTGGGCTTTAACATGAAGGTTCAGGAAGTGCACACATCCTAGCAATGAGCAGGCTGCATTAATTCTGCAAATGGTCTTGGAAGCCAGCTTAAACAAGGCAGCTTGCACAGGGTAGAGGCAGCTTGGTGATTTCTTAAGAAAGAGTTTAGTGACCCAATCATTTTTTTTCCTTCTCTCTGTTCCCCCCACCCTGTGACACTTTAGGTTCTGTAAATACCAAGAGATGCCTTTAAACAAATGCATTGAAAACACTCAGGAGAAGTAAGAAAGTCAATGTAGGAGAAAGAGTCTTGCAACTGATGAATAATGGAGACCTTAAAACAGCATATCGTAATAATGCTATGACTCTGAAAGCTTTTTACATTTTACTGTTTGTTTAGTCATTAGCCTGGTTTCATATTGACCTGAAGCAGTGAAACACAGGCATTATCACAGCTGATAAAAGGCAGCTGTGAGTCTAACCTAATGGTCAAGTAAATAGCTAAAAGAAAAGCTTACTTAGAAAAGAAAAAAAAAAAAAACCTCTGGAATGTCACCCACACTCATCTTGATGTGTTTCATCTTAAAAACATTCCTCCTTTTCCATCATCTTTGCCTGCAGTCAAACAATCTGTTGCTATCTGTTTAAGAACAAAAAGCCTTGCAGATAGAGTATATTCCTTCTGCTCTTTCTGTATAGATAGTCCTTGACTTAGTCCACAACCAGGGGTGGGATTCAGCTGGTACGGACCGGTTCGAGTGAACCAGTAGTTCCGGCAATCATTTGGCCCTGCCCACCAGCTCCTGTGCTATTCTGTCCTATATTTCCTTCGTTTGAAGCCCAGCTGATGGCACAGCAGCGCAGATTGCCATACCTCGGCTGTTTTTACTCACCGGGGCTGCAGTAAAAAGTAAGTTTTCTTGCTATTTTCAAATGCGAAGCATGCTATCACTGAACCGGTTGTTACACCCATTGAATCCCACCATTGTCCACAACCCCAGTCCGTGGGCCAGCACTACTCCACAGCATGCCAGAAACCAGGCCATGCAAACAAGCAAAGCCCCATCCATGGGATGCAAGTAGCGTGTGAAACCACAGCCCCTTCGGTCTGTAGGAAAACCTCTCTCCAAACCTCTTTTGTACTCTAACCATGGATGGCCAAAAGGTTGGGAGCCTCTGACTTATAACCTTCAATGACCCCAAGGTTACTGTTGTTAAGCGAGACAATTGTTAAGTGAGTTTTGCTGTCTTTTATGACCTTTTTTGCCAAAGTTGCTAAGTGAATTGGTTAATTTGTTAAATTAGTGACATGGTTGTTAAGTGAATCTGGTTTCTCCATTGACTTTGCTTGTCAGAAGGTCATAAAAGATAGCAATAGCAATAGCACTTAGACTTATATACCGCTTCACAGTGCTTTACAGCCCTCTCTAAGCAGTTTACAAAGTCAGTTTATTGCCCCCAACAATCTGAGTCCTCATTTTACTCACCTTGGAAGGATGGAAGGCTGACCTTGAGTCGATCAGGATCAAACTCCTGGCAATGATCAGAGTTAGCTTCCAATACTGCACGCTAACCACTGTGCCACCATGGCTCATGATCACATGACCCTAGGACACTGCAACTGTCACAAATATGAGCTAATTGCCAAATGTCTAAATCCTGATCACATGACCATGGGCACGTGCAATGGTTATAAGTGTGAAAAACAGTCATAAGTCACTTTTGTCAGTGCTGTTATAACTTTTGAGCAGTCCTTAAACGAAGTGTTGTAAATCAAGGACTACTTATATCAAATAGATCGTCATCACAGGCTTTCATCAGCATGCTGTTTTTCATTCCTTCTCAGAGTAAGCAATGATTCTTTTCTAGAGGGAAACTTATAAAGTATATGTGAATTATACTATGCACATTTCCTTCCACAGTTTACCAAGACCTTGTTAGTGTGCTATGTGTGCATGCACACACAACCACAGAAATGTTTTGTACATACTGCTTTTCAAACGCTATCCTGTTTCTTCTGAAGTGGGTCTAAGGAGTGTTATTCAAGATGACAAGAAAACAGAATTTCAGAATCTTTTTTTACCAATTTAACTGATCAAACTCCAGTTTTTCTACAAAGGACAGTTTTATGGAGCTGCACATATTTCTAAAAGAGGATCAATCCATCTCAGATAATAATATTTCCCTTAACTTCCAATGATAGGGGGAGTGATGCAAAATGGAGCTGAAGATGGCACAACAGCACTACTGATCTATCTATTAAATCTATCTCTTTCTCTTCCAGCTTTACATGTGTTTAAATAAGGTAGAAACGGACTTCTGAAAATTTGAGAGCAAATTGAGAGCAAAGGTGAAATCTCCATTGATTTCTTAAAGGCAGATATTTCTTGGTGTCAATCAGTGGTGGTATTCAACAGGTTCTGCCTGGTTTTGGAGAGCTGGTAGGAATGATGAGCAGCAGAGACTGAACCGGTTCTCTCCGCTGCTCTGCTGGCTCTATTGTTGGGCCCACCTGCCTGCCTGGGCTCTCATACTCACTTTTATCTGCTGAATTTGAAGTGGCAGCTGCTGAAGTGACTGGGATCGTGCAGGCTTGCAGGAGGCAAGTTAGAACACCTCTGTGCCTATGCAAAGTGTGCATTTCATGCACGCATACATGCAAAGTGTGTGCACGCATGCAAAGCATGCCCACCAAGCCACGCCCACCAAACCATTGGCAACAATATTTGAATCCCACCACTAGTGTCAATAGTACCATCGCTAATGGAAAAAGCCCAGTGGGAAGAATTCAGGGGTGGGATTCTATTTGGTAGAACTGGTTGTTAACATTCTAAGCAGTTCAGAGAACCGGTTGTTAGAAGAAATTACTGGTCTAATCCTGTAAGGAAGGCAGGAAGGAAACATTCTGGTGTTGCTTACAGAAACTGCCTCTCCATTAACCCTTGTTACATTCTTGGCAGGACTAGACTTCCTGACTCAGGAACTTCTCTGCAGTTTTTTTCCCCTCCTTTGTTAGTACTTTGCTTGTGTGGAGTGACCATTCAAAGTTACAATGGCACTGAAAAAAGTGACTTATGACCATTTTTCACACTTAGGACTGTTGCAGCATCCCCACAGTCATGAAAGTCCAAGCGAGGAGATGTGTGCCTCGATGTGAGTGATATTGAGTTGGCCACGCCCAGCCAATAACATGACCACCAAGCCATGTCCACCCAGTCACATGACCACCAAGGCACACCCACCAACTAACCCCACCCACAGAACCGGTTGTTAAAAAATTTGAATCCCAACCCTGGAAGAATTCCCTCATTAATCACTTCTTTGGGGACTGAAATGAATCATGGGAAGTCATTGGTTATATAGCAAAAGAAGATTTCGTATGTCCATGAACATATGCCTTGTCCCTTAAAAGCAAGTAAATTACATTCTACCTACAGGTAGTCCTCGATTTACAACCACAATTGAGCAAAAATTTATGTTGCTAAGGAAGGCAGTTCTTTTAGTGAGTTTTGTCTTGTTTTATGACCTTTCTTGCCACAGTTGTTAAGTAAATCCCTGCAGTGGTTAAGTTAGTAGTACAATTGTTCAGTGACTGATTTCCCCATTGACTTTGCTTGTCAGAAGGTTGCAAAAAGGGATGACATGACCCCAGAACACTGTAACCATCATAAATAAGTGCCAGTTGCCAAGAGTCTGAATTTTGATCATGTGACCTTGGCGATGCTCTAACACCTATAAGTGTAAAAAGTGGTCACAGGACACTTGTTTCAGTGCTGTTGTAACTTCAAATGGTCACTAATTGAATGGTTGTAAATTGAGACTACCTGTATTTTTTTTTCTGGAATATCATTAAAAGAAATGTCCAAAATAAATTCCCTTTCATCAAATTAAATGAAAACTAATATAAAGACTCTAAACTAGATGGTGACAATTTATTCATCAAACATATTTGGCTTATGTAATCATCTTATGAGCCTCGCAGTGGTTAGAGTGCAGTACTGCAGTTTACTTCTGTTGACTGCTGGCTGCTTGCAATTTGGCAGTTCAAATCTCACTAGGCTCAAGGTTGACTCAGCCTTCCATCCTTCTGAGGTGGGTAAAATAAGGACCCAGATTGCTGGAGGCAATAGGACATGGTAAAACCATTTGGAGAGAGAGGGCTATAAAGCACTGTAAAGCAGTATATAAGTCTAAGTGCTATTGCTATCTTATGTAGATATATTTGTTTTGCTATTGCAGGACAGTTAAATGTTGGTTGTTGGGGATCAATGATCACCTGGGCAAAAATGTGGGTTATAACATAAATTTGGATGAGTGGGAAAAGACTTGGACTGAGAACTGGAAGCTGACTTTGTTGACAGCATTTAAGGAAAACCAAAATAAAATGTTCTGTAGATGGCACTTAGCGCCAGCAAGACTGGCAAAAATGTATCCAAATATGAAACTGGAATTCTGGAAGTGCAAACAAAAGAAAGGAATATGTGGTAGCAATGTTAAAAAATATTGGAAGAAAGTACAGAGATGGCTTTTTGAGATTACAAGTTATAGATTGAAATTGGAACCAGAAATCTTTTTATTAGGTATGATTAAAGGGAATTTGAATAAAGATAAAAGATACCTTGTTGTACACATCTTAACCACTGCAAGAATAACTTTTGCACAAAATTGGAACAGCGATAAACCAGCACCAGACGAAGTTCTAAGTCAAAAAATAATGGATTGTGCTGAACTAGACAAATTCACTATGGAATTAAAAGGCAAAGATGATCGAGAATATTATGCGATATGGGAGAGGTAGTACGAATAGGTGAAGAATAAAGATAAAAATGATGTATAGTTACAAAATGAGAAATATGTATATACAATGACACAATTCAGTTAAGGGAAATGAGACTTTTGTATTTTTGTTTTTTAAAGAATAAAAATTATTATTTTTAAAAAGTTGGTTGTCAGAGCTGATCTTCACATGAGATCAGCTGTTCTTTTCATTCCACAAAGATGGGTGTTGCTCTCAGAACAAAGCTAGTTGAGACAATTTACAGTAAGACCTGTGACATCAGGAGGAATATACAGGAGTAAAAGAGGACAGAGTAAATATTGTGAAGGAGAAGAAAACCTGAAGAAGGAGGATGCGGCTTTTGATTTTTCTTCCAATTAGGCCTAGCACAAAAATAACAATGATTGTTTCAAAGTCATCAAAACATGGTTTTCAGTTTGGCTCTTGTTTTATTAAATAAATGAGAATCTATTTCCAAAATTATTCAGAAAAATATAAAGAGGGTAAATTATTCAAAAACAGAATGAAGGATTTAAAAGGTATCCTATTCTCCCCAAATTCTCCTTTCTTGACAGAGCAGTTGGTATATCACAGAGGGATCTCCAACATCTTATAAGCAATTCACTTTCTTGATGTAACAGAACTTCCTCCTAAATAACTGTGATAATAAATCATCCAAAAAAGTTAATGTGGGAAAAAATAGAAGGATTTGAAAATTGTTTCTTTTTCAGCTGCTGGGTGTTACAGAAAAAGCCAACCAAGAAAAAAAAATGTCCCATGCATTTGGGAATGACCTAATATATTTTGTCTCAGCAGCTGCCAGCTCCTGGCAGACATTGTCTTCAGACTCTAAAGTGGGTTAGGGCTGGTTAGCTTGAATGGAGATTCCAAGAAAAATCAGGGCTGTAGGAGGTCAGTACAAGAATATCCTGGTAGAAAGCAAGGGCAAAGCACTTTGGGTAGCTGCCAAGAAAACAATATGGATTGTTTTCACTATGGAGTGTCCAGTTTGACCTGCAGGAGGAGACTGAGCTTTACTCATCCATGTTTAATAGCTATCTGCAAGAGTTACAGAATGCATCTCCAAATTTCAGCTGTTGAGTTGCATGAATAGATGGCCTCACTTCTACCTCTTCCAAGAGTTCTCTTAAGAGTTCCCACCCCTCAGTTCTTGCATTCTCAACATTCTCCCACTCCTAAAACACTTGCCTTTGGAACCTTCATACATTTTTAGGCTTCGGGACTCTTAAAACAATAGTTGAGCTCCCATGAGATGCTAGGTTAAAAGCAATTGCTAATATATGGCTGAGGGTGTTGTGTGACCCGAGTCAAAAAACTCAGTTAACTGAGAGTTACCATGGAAAAGAGGACATCCCCTGCAAGTATTGTAGACATGTAGCATTTTTATGTCTTGACACAGGCTGAACTTTCCAGTTGCAACACCCACTCCTTCTGTGTATTTTATTGCATCTGCAAAGAATCCGTATCTGTCACTCTGCTTACAGGAGCTGACATACAAAGGAGATTGTGGATCCAGAACCAATTCAATTATCAGAGTGCTTTTTTTTTTTCCAGAGAACTGGGAAAGGATAGTTTTGGAAGTTCCTATGCCACGTTTCCTTCTCGCACTGCCTAGGAATTCATCTCCACCAAGAACAGATGTTTTCTAAGGCAAATTGAACTTGCCTTGATCAAAGTCATCCCCAAATATTTTGTTCCAGTTTATCAGTAAAATAAATCTCAAGACAATATTCCGCTAGTGCCTGGTCCAAAGATGTGCAAACAGCTTTCATGGCTGAATGTGGGCTTCAGCATGAGTTTATCCAGTCTTGATCCAACACCCTAACTGTAGGATGGCCCTTACATTATCAGAGGGTTAATGAATCACAGTATATTACAGCTGGGAAAATTCCACCTCTTTTCCTCCCAGCTACAATATATTGTAGTGCACTCCCTGCCATGTGAAGATTGCAGCTAAATTCAGAGGCAACAGATGCCAACATTACTGATAATAAACAAGTCCCAGTGCTTTATCCCTGTGAGTTTTGGCTCCACTACAGTACTGATCATCAGTCATCTTAATCCAACGTTGGCTATGTCAGGTTTGATGTAGTCCCTACATCAATTTTACAGGAGAAATCTGTTACATGAAGTTGATGTTTGACTGGGCTGGCTCAGATTTTGACAGGAATTGCTAGATTAGTATGTGGCTGGCCAAGCTGAAACAAATGAACATCAGGTAGAGGCCTTCTTGCTTAGGAATCTTCTGATGTTGGATTCAGCCCATTCATCCATTTTAGTAATTGAATACTTCTATTCAAGCATGTCTTTTATATACTTCCAATGCCAACTGAGTCTTTTAGAGTTGTATTTTCTTTTTGGACTATTGTTTTTCAATATACTTGATTAGAACAATCATTATAGAGTTCTTCCTTGTCCCTGCCTCCTATTTATCCTGTATTGGGTTTAGTTCTTCCATGATTTCTGACATAGGCTCGGTTCAAACAGTATGTTCACATATAATGTGGTTTGCTTGTTGTTGTAGAAGATGACCAAGCTGAGCCTGAGGGAGGGATCAAATGTGTCATTAATCACGAGTTCCTTTGTGCTCTCAAGAGACCTAATTCCACCTTGAATGCCTCTGTTATCTCCTGCTCATTTCCCTTGACTGTTAGTTGGTCAGATTCTTGTAGAAATAAAGCTTAAGCTTGTAATAAATCTTTATATTCATTTGAACTGCCTGAACCTCCTGATTTCCCTGAGGCTTGACAGTTGTTTGCTTAATCTCTTGTGTGCACACACACCCCCAATATAGCTTATTTAAAAAGCCATGTTTAGGCAAACCATAGCTTGCTGTGACACAGGAATACAGAATGTGTTTCATGTTCCAGAAATGAGACTAGCTTTCTTACAGTTCTCTTTCACCTTCTTGTGCTCTGTGAGGATCCTACAAGAAATTTGAAGTATTCATTTCTGTTTCAAATATAGCTCAGCTTGTTGTGCTAACCAAGCCCAGAGGACTGAGGTAATATAATTGTTGCTTGAAGTTGGAGTGGTTCTATTAAACACAACTTTTGAAGCTGCCCTTCTCTCCTAAACTGTAGGTAATTAAGAGAAAAAATAGAAGATGTAATAATCCTTGCAGCCATGCTAGAAAAGTGTGTGATTCTCCAGAATACTTTCCAAAAATACCTTCATATAGCAGGAAACCGCAGTTTAATGTACTTACATACTCAACCATTAGTTGCCTACCTGCAAACCCGCCCTCCCCCCCCCCCCCCCCCCCCCCCGGGGAATCACATTAAAATCATTAAAACAAAACAATTGTTCTTATTGCCTTTAATTTTTTTCCCCAGGAGTATCAATATCTCTCATCTCACTCTGAAATTATTTCTCTGAGGGTTCTCCTTTTCTTAACATTTTCCAGAAAGAAGTCCTTGCACTAGCATCAATGGGCTTCATGCTATGCCATAAAATGTCTCTCATAGGTGAGAGCAGAAACTCTACATATAGTAAACCTTCATGATTACACTATGGATGCAGAAGAAGCTACATGCAGCTTAGGGAGGGCATACTTGATGACAATATAAATCAAATTTAATTAACATGCTGTAATGTGAAGCACTAAATTCAACAACAAACTATACCCTACCATTCTGATTGAATAGATTACCATGGATATACATGGGTCTGCTTCTAATGGAATGTTATTTAGAGATTCCTGAGAATCGTTGTCCCAAAGAGCATCCAGAGCAGAATACACAATTTGTTGGGAGAATATCTGTACCTGCTACCAAATCCTTTCAAAATATTCTTCCAGACCTGGGATCAATTTCACCCACATTATCCAGTTAGACTTCCATAATTTTCCAAAGGCCCAAATGTATCTTTACTGATCCATGTGGTTCTCTTGTTTGAGTGTTAGTTTTAGTTTTAAACATGAAATATGAACGGCTTTCACTTTTGTCACATTTCATAGGCTTATCATAGCCCACACTTCTTGTACTATCTCTAGTTAATACTGCTAGAGCATGAGAGTGGCCTATGACTCACTCCTAGGCCTAGAGTCTTGCTGGAATGGAGACAGATTCCTTGGAAAAGAGATATCTCAGCCTCTTCTGCAAGTCCATGCTTTCCCCAGGGAACTTGTATGCACTGAACTTTCCCATTTCTGAGGCAAAAACCAAAGATGTTTCTGATAAGGAGAGCAAGCCTGTCATTAAAATGATTAAAATTAAAACTGGGAATGGTTTAAAATTGTACTTTATTGAATCCCTATTACAAGTCATACAAGGCAGATCTACCAAAGTTGGAAAAGAGGTTATCTACTGAAGAGGACAGCTGGCAAATAGCTCTGCATGATATAGTCCCAGAAACAAACCTCTTTTGGTTAAACCATGGTTTATGAAAAGCCATCATTTCTTAGGGAAATTAGGAAGGTAATCCTGGTTTGTTGGGCAACTGTTGTTTTGTTTTCTTTGGATCTCTAGGAAGCCAAAACTTTTCTAGCTTCTTCTTCCTTTCGCCAACACACATACACACACACACAGAGTTGATCACATAGAATTTTGAAACTAACAACCTGTGGTGCAACCTTAATTTACTTAATTTACAACCACAATTGAGCTTAGCAAATTTCTGTTTCTAAGTGAGATGGTTGTTAAGTGAGTTTTCCCCATTTCTTGCCACAGTTGTTAAGTGAATCACTGCAATTGTTAAAGCTAGTGACACGGTTGTTAAGTGAATCTGGCTTCCCCATCAACTTTGCTTGTCAGAAGGTCACAAAAGGTGATCATGACATCAGAATGCTGCAACCGTCATAAATATGAGTCAGTTGCCAAGCATCTGAATTTTGATCATGTGAACACAGGCATGCTGCAAAGGTCATGAAAAATGGTCATAAGTCTCTTTTCTAATGCCGTTGTAACTTTGAATGGTCACTAAATGAACTGTTGTAAGTCGAGAGTTACCTGTATTTGGAGCCGAGATTATACAACGTTTCATGATTTTCCAATAGCCCAATGACTTTAAAGTTACTTTAGGCAGCATTAGAATAGAATAGAATAGAATAGAATAGAATAGAATAGAATAGAATAGAATAGAATACTCTATTGGCCAAGTGTGATTGGACACACAAGGAATTTGTCTTGGTGTAAATACTCTCAGTATACATAAAGAAAAGATACATTTGTTAAGAATCAAGAATCATAACGTACAATACTTAATGATAGTCATAGGGTACAATCAATGACCAAATCATATTAGGAAATAGTCAATATAAATCATAAGGATACAAGCGACAAAGTCACAGTCCTACAATCACAAGTGGGAGGGGATGGGTGATAAGGAGTGATGAGAAGATTAACAGTAATCGTAGTGCAGACTTTGCAATAGTTGAACAGTGCTGAGGGAATTATTTGTTTAGCAGAGTGATGGCTTTCGGGGAAAAAACTGTTCTTGTGTCTAGTTGTTCTGGTATGCAGTGCTCTATAGCATCGTCCTGAGGGAAGGAGTTGAAACAGAAATGCTAAGCAGTGCTTCATTGCTTCTTAGTAAGGATATGTAGTTTATGCACCGATATTCAATGCATGATATCCACTTTGATGATGTAGACAAGTGAATCAACTTGCATAAATACATGTGAATAGTGGTGCAAGGAAATTGGACAGGTTAACCCTAGAATTAAAAAAAAACAAGGGGGGATCTGAGTACTATGAAATGTGGAATAAATTCTATCAGTGGTTGCATAGAAGAAGGCAAGGTGGGAACATAAGTAGCTATGATGATTAGAATCATTAGTAAACAAGGTATCAAACAAGTAAATGGTGAAGTAAAATTTATATATGTATAACAATTGTAATGCCAGAATGGATGCACTGTGTTGTATTCTATATAACATAACATAACATAACATAACATAACATAACATAACATAACATAACATAACATAACATAACATAACATAACATAACATAACATAACATAACACAACACAACACAACACAACACAACACAACACAACACAACATAATATAATATAATATAAATAGGGGAAAAAAAAGAAATCATGCACTTGCCATTTAGCAAATGCAGTCTGTGGACAAGTTTGTCTTCATAATGCACTCCTCCTACAAATTCCATGTGGCAGGGGCTAAAGTGTGAAGGGGAAGCTTTTCTATTGCAGCAGAAACCTGTCAGGGTTCCAAGCAATGGTGGGTTTCAAAAAAAATTTCCTACCAGTTCAGAGAGCCCAGAAAGTCCAGTTCCCTCTTGAAAAAAAAAAACGCCTTTGGGACAACCATGACCTGGATGACTGAGAATCTCCATAGACACTGAAGCCAAAATGTTTCTTCCTCCAAAATAAATCATACGTAAATGGACATTTTTTTTTTAACTATTACCATCTGGCAGGTGGCACAGAATAATACAAACAATGACAAAATAGGCTGAAAAACAGCTTCCATCCCAGGGCAGTAGCTCTTTTGAATTCTGCTGTATAGTGCAGTGTTTGGTGAGGTGTCAGGGGTTTTCGGTTCAATGTGTGGAGAGTGAAGGATGTGTGTTTGTGTTTATTTTCATGGTCATGGTTATGATGTGCACTGAAGATGGTGTTTGATTTCGTTGTACGAGGTGCAATGACAATAAAATTAACTAAACTACATTTGTGAGCTTATAAAAGCCATGGCTGCAAAGTAGTTAGAATGCAGTATTGCAGGCAAACTCTGCAAACTGCCAGGAGTTTGATACTGACCGGCTCAAGGTTGACTCTGCCTTCCATCCTTCTGCGGTCGGTAAAATGAGGACCCAGATTGTTGTTGGGGGCAATAGGCTAACACTGTAAACTGCATAGAGAGGACTGTAGAGCACTGTGAAACAGTACGTAAGTCTAAATGCTTTTGCTATTACACAAAAGAAATATAAAGATAATACCCCAAAAAGTAACTCTGGAAACAGTTGGATGTTAGTTACAGGTCATCTGAAATCTTTTTTCTTCTTTCTCAGGCTAAAGTAGACAAAACTGTCTGGGAAATAATACTGCAGAGACAGAGGACTGGCTCAAAATGGAATTGGGTGGCATCCTTCCCCAGGCACCCTTTTCAAGTCAAGGTGCATAAAGCATAGGCAGAAGCTCTTATGCGATGTGCCTCCCTCTAGCAGCAAGTAGGCATTGTGGTTGCATTTTACAGCAAGAGTAAATGAAATTACTAACCATTTGCCTGAAGCAGCCGACTCACTCTTACTTAATGAAAGGGTCAGTCCTGGAAAGATAATAGCTTGCTTCAGATCACCCAGAAAGTTTGCAGATGAGTCCCACTTATAAGTCTAGCATTTCGGCTTATAGAAAAGCTTATAATTTGCCATGCACCACACACCAACTACTTCTTACAACTAAACAAACACAACTAACCAGTAAGAGAATGTTTGCAGACATGTGTGGCTTGTTTGTTTAATGTTGATGTTTATCTCTCCAAATTAAAAAAAAAAAAAGATGAAGCCTTTAATGTTTGCTATTGAAGCAAGTCGTTAATATTATTAGCCACGTAAGTATCAAGCAGAAAGTTTATTGGAAACTTTATTGTGCAGTTTCAAAGAGAATATATGTAGCTTAGAATCCTTGGTTCTCTCTGAGCCTGGTTGTTGTTGTTTTTTGCAGATGTAGACCTAATCAAGGTATTAATAAGGAGAAAATAATTTCCTACCAATGGCAACAGGGCAAGTCTTAGTATATTTAATAAATAGAGAGCAAGCTTTACTCCCTTCTAGTGCTCATGATGTTACCAAGTTGGGTACTGAAATGTCTGCAGGAAAACAACCAAGCTCAGAGGCCATCATAACGACATTGTTAGATGTAGAGATTTATATAGGAATAATTCTTGGGAGTCAAGGTCATTCTTGAATTCGAAGAAGCCCAAGAAAACTCTTCTCTTCTCTTCTCTTCTCTTCTCTTCTCTTCTCTTCTCTTCTCTTCTCTTCTCTTCTCTTCTCTTCTCTTCTCTTCTCTTCTCTTCTCTTCTCTTCTCTTGCTCCTCTCAAGTCTTTTTTCAGCATGACCTCAACCTTTCAATACAGATTTGGAGACATTTCAGTTCAGGGATCATAAGAGGCAGTAGAATACATCTTAGTCAGAGATCTTCAAACTTGGCAACTTTAAGACTTGTGGACTTGAACTCCATAAGTCTTAAAGTTGCCAAGTTTGGGGACCCCTGATCTTAGTGAACATTTGCAAATGGGCAGCCTTTTTCATTCTTTAACTTCCAGAAAATACTTGCAAGGGGGAATCTGAACCTAGAATAATAATTTGTGAAGACTGAACAGATTTGTATATAATAATACAGTATAGTAGCACATGATGATGGAGACATTCATTACCTTTCTAGAAAAATGTATTTGTTTACTAGATGGAGAGGAGAAAATAAGCACCTAACCACAGCAGGTTAGAAGTCTACATTTTATTTTGTAATTCTGTTGTCTCTATTAAGTATAAGGATACCAGGGGACAAAATTTTTGTAACTGAACTTAAAGCTCCCTTCCTTCCTTCCTTCCTTCCTTCCTTCCTTCCTTCCTTCCTTCCTTCCTTCCTTCCTTCCTTCCTTCCTCTCTCCCTCCCTTCCTTCCTTCCTACCTTCCTTTTTTTTAGTGTACCATACCGTAACTTTTGAGTTTACTCACCCAGCATTATTTGTTTAATAGAAATATTTTCTAAACCACCTGGTTCTGGCATAAAGTCAAAAATTTGCATTTATATGAGCTAGTTTATCAAATATAACATACAGAAGTCTGTTAAATACACATTGCATTTTGTTTGGGAGAAAATATGTTCATATTGAATTTAGCTTTTTTTCCTTAAAAAAAAATTAACCTTAATGAAAGCTTCTGAAAATTGTTGTTCTAAGCATTTGAAATATGCCACAAGAACTGGTGCAAGACATAAACATGTTTCCCATTATATGTTATCAGATAGCCCAAAATTACTTCAAAGAAGAAATGTGGGACTATGTTAAATGAGAAAGATAAGAAAGCATTTAGTTAAAAAGCAAAGGTTTTTAGAAGAGTAAAACATCTCACAGTGAACCCCAGCGTTTTGTAATCTCCTACTGGGTGGGACAGAAATGGGATGGGGGGGATGGGGGGAATAAGAAAAGAATTGAGTTTTCTATGTGTAGATTCATACATTCTGAATGGACAAAATACTCCCAAATGCAGCTAATCAGATATATCCAGAAAACAGATATTCTTTGCTCATATCCAGCAGATTCCAAATTTAATGATTTGCATATGTATAATGCAGTAACATTTGAGCTGCCAGGCCTCTGGTTGAGCATCAGAGTATATGCCTATACATAGGCAAGTAAGAACATAGAGAAATAGCCCATCAGTAAAGCCTGGTGTCAACGTTCCGAGTAATGCACCCATTGAAAGCAGAACTCTGAGGCAGGTAGATTCCTCAAAGAACATGTTTATTGGATACATCATATTGGCACAGCCAGTGAAAACCAACTCTGAAGGTTCCCACAGTTTTCACCTAATTTAAAGAGTAAAACATCCCTGCCCCCAGACATGGTATTTAGGAGGTTCTGACCAGCTCTAAAGAACCGATAGTGAACATTTTGAGTAGTTCAGAGAACCAGCAAATGCCACCTCTGACTGGCCCCGTCCCTATCTATTATCTGCCTCCCAGGTCCCAGCTGATTGGCTGGTCTTCTTTTGTTGCCCTGCACAGAACAGAGCTGGAAAGCAGGTTAGTTGGGTGGGGAGGGAATGGGGATTTTGCAGTATCCTTCCTCTGCCACACCCATCAAGCCACTCCCACCAAGTGACATCACACCCACCAAGCCATGTCCACAGAACCAGTAGTAATTTTTTTTGAATCCCATCACTGCTTCCCCTCTTTCTAGGTGTCATCAGTCACATTGTCCAATGAATATAGTTGGCCGGCTCCTCCTTCCCCAGCCACCTGTTACAATGACCTTGGTTCCCACAATATTTTTTTTATTCTATTTTGACTGATAGCTGGGCTGTCTGTTTCACCCCCCCCTCCCTCTTCCCTCTCTCAGGCTTTGTGGTAACACGAAGTCTGAGAGAGCACAAGATGGCTTCAGCCAGGTTCCCTTCAGAGTTGACACCTGATGTTTCCATATCTATCCACATCTCATAATTTCCTTTTACAAAGCTTCCTAATACATGTAGTGTTTGACTTATGGCCATTCATGTAGTGATCGCATCGAAGTTACAACAATGCTAGAAAAAAATGACTTACAACTGTTTTTTTTTTCTTATTTAATTACGACCATTGCAACATTCTCATGGTCATATCATCAAAATTCGGATGCTTGGCATCTGGCTTGAATTTATGATGATTGCAGTGATCATGTGATCACCTTTTGGGATCCTCTGACAAGCAAAGTCAAATTCACTTAACAACTGTCTTATTACCAATTGCAGCAATACCCTTAACAACTGTGAATGGCTGAAGCTGTCTTGTGCTGCTTCATAGTTGCCACACACTATGGGGTGAAGATGAAGGGGAAATGGTTAGGCTATCTCCTAGACAAAATAAAGAGCTTTCCCATGGGAACCAAGGTAATCCCAACAGGTGGCAGTAGGAGGCCAAAGTGATCAAGGGAGCCTGCCAACTGCTTTGATTGGACAATGTAACCTGTGACAGGGACATTTTTGCTCTTTTAATTACATGGGAACCGCAGAAAACTTTTAGAGTTGGTTTTCACTGGCTGTGATATGATGTGTACAATAAACGTGTTCTCTGAGGAACACTCCTGCCTTGGGATTCTGATTTCTTTGGATGCGTTACTCGGAACGCTGACACATGGCAAGAAAAATAATAAAATGGGGCAAATTCACTTAAAAGCTGTCTCACCTAGCAACAGAAATTTTGGACTCAGTTATTGTCTCAGATGAGGCTGCCTGCATACTTACTTCTGACTCAGTTTTATGATTTTAGAACAGCAGTGGGAACAGTGCTCCATATTTTGTGTGTATACAATACATGGGGTTTAGTAAACCTTCCGGTGTCTAAGATTACTACTGTGTTATCAGATGCCTTAAAATTTGGATTTACTACATACATCGTTTTTGATAAGTGTATATAACAGTTAATCTTAGGCTATCAATATATTTAACCTTGCGCAGTTTGTAATCTTTAAAAAAATGTTATGGTTTGAAGGTCAACTTCTTTGTCTCGCTGCAAAGAGAAACCAAAGAAAAGATAAAATTAGAAAGAATTAATTCTTCAAAAAGTTTATACAAATCAAAACCCTGCTGTTTCACACTGAGAACAAAAGGAGCATATTAAACACCAAAGTTTATCAAGACAAATTAGGTCCCAGTTTCAAATTTTCTTTAATCTTTTGCATCTGAACCTTTTTTTGCCTCATACTGTTTTCACTAGTTAAATGTTAAAATGAATTCTAGCCAATACCAATGACTCCCTCCTTTAAAAAATATTGAGACACATAATAAAAAATTAATTACTTCCCCTAATTTCCGTGTGATTCTTTAAAAAGATGTAAAATTCATTTAAAGTAAGTAGTGACTTTGTCTTTGAAGATCACGACAATTAACATGGATCAAAGCGTAAGTTCTGTAACGATGATAGCTTATTAGCATAATGAAATTAACTTAGAGACAAGAATCTTTAATAGGTACAACAAAAACGCTTTAATAATACTTGAAGAAAATTATGTATTTTCTAGAAGTACAATTTCAGACTTTCGATCCAATTAATAAGTTGTTAATTAGCTTTTTTTTTTCAAACAATGTGCACTTTAAGTTAATCTGGCCATTGGATAATGCTCTTTAATGGTACATGTTTTGGAACAGTCCATAGAATTTTAAATCTATTTTATGGGAAATGCATGTTGGTATTTTACATGAAGAAACAGATCTCACATTCCTAGTTTTTTTCTTTCATCCCAGCCAATTAAAGAGGCGAACTAAGTCAGTGATCTAATGAGAACAATGAGAAATGTCCTTAAACTGTAGCTGCAGTGTTACTACATTCAGCATGGATTAGTTCTGTTGTACAAATAGGTTGTTGTGCTGTGGCTTCGTACTAATAGCTACAAATACAAAATAAATTTGGAAATACAAATTTAGCCAGTTTCAAATATCCAGATTTTTGAAAATGATCTTTTATGACTATTATTGTTATCATTATTATTGTTGTTGTTGTCCTAAATCACAATCCACTCCATTAAGTGGATCAAAAATATTTTGGATAAATACATTCCCAAAAGAACACCATAATTTAGTTTCTGTCTTACGTACATTGTTGCATGGATTCAGTATTTCTATCATATTCCCATTTTAATATATATAAATACTGTCTTGAGGTCCAGAGGCATGGCCCATATAATCAGAGGATACATCTTTTGTATATCTATTTTTTTTACATAAAGTTAGGGATAATGTCTCCAATTATACACACAAATATATACATGATGAGGGCTTTTGAAGAGATACGTTTACCCCCTCACCCTCACCAAGAACAAGGTGGCTAGACACCATTAAAGCTGACACCAGCAGAGCATAGAACAACTCAAGGAAGCAGTGCAAGATTGGAAGAGGTGGAGAGACCTGGCCTATAGAATCGCCAAGAGTCGGCCATGGCTGAATGGATATTTCATCATCATCACTCCCTCAAATAGAAAAAAATGTGTTCTTTTCTATTGGAATAAATGAGTGAACTAGTCTAGACTAAGGAGCTCTTGTCTCTTGTATTAGATTCTGTTCATGGAACACAACATGATGAAATTCCATCTGGTCCTTACAGGGCAAGAATCAGTACCTAAATCATATTATTTCCTTTTCCCACCCTTATCCTTTTTTTTTCTTTTTCTTTTTGTGTTGTCTCTTTCGAGCTTGTCAGTCTAAGGCTGGAGACTGTCTGTATTGATTGGTCAGTTACTTTAAACCCACAAAATAATTCAGCCAACCCCTCTGAAAAATTTAAAAAAAAACACGTCACACAATTAAAAAAAATTAAATGCATCATCTTTGGTATTACTTTATTATGATTACTTCTGAGCCCACCCAGAAGTTTCTCCTGTTAGTTTAGAAAGAGGTTTATGAAAATTATTTTACCTTCATTTCATGCAGACTGAAGTTGTCTGAATTCTCATTGCTATTAATAAATTATTAATATATTATAACTATATTAATAAAATTAATAAATATTATTTATATTAATAAATACATTTATATTAATTAATGAATAGAGGCTCTTGTGACCATCACTGGCCAGTTAAGTTGAGGGTTGCTTTTAGACAGTGAAAAAAAGCAAAAACATGCTGGGGGCTAAAGTGTTTATGTGTTTTTCTGTCAGAGATATATGTTTATAATTAATGAGCTCTTATTTTTCTCTCAAAAGATGACTTGCCTTACTTTAACTTTACAATAGAATAAAGTTCTGTTCTACAAGTGTCTATGTCTCTTTGTATGTATATGTATGTACATTTCTTTGTATATGTGCATGTGTGTGACTGCACCTGTTTCTGTGTATACCTAAACACACACACATACAGTAGATATGCACACAGACAGAAAAATACACACAATAAATTTCTAGGACGGCTTCTATCTCAGTAAGGGAGATGGATAAACTCAAAGAAAATGCAAGAGTTATGAAGTTCATCTTTTGCTATGGAATAACAGTTGCCAGAGCAAAACAGTACAAAAATAAGATGCTAATGAATGAGCTTTAGAATATGGTGAATATCTGGACAGAATTGTCAGGTTTTTTTAAATCATTGTTTCCCATTTAAGTACAAACCAGGCCGCTGAACACAATAAAGAGTGAACAAATGTTGTCATCTATTGTGACTTTATATCATATTGTCACTGTTTTGACAATAATATGGAGTTGGCAGCACAACATAAGTCAAAGATGATAGCACATACCCTAAAGCCAGCATTACACTACTTCAAGTCTTTCTAGACTGTGTTAGAGGAATTTAATCTATTCAGGAGGCACTACTGTCTTTCAGAACAAATCAAATCATTGTTATGACCAGTGAGCAGTAAAATACAGGTTAAAGAAAAACATTTTTATTTTAAAAATGAAGCTAAAAGGAAAAGAAATTAATGCAATACTGCAGTTGCAAAGAGAGATGGATGATGAGCATAGAGGCATAAAATTGAACAGGAAATTTCTTCGTAATAGGATGGATGAAAATAAATAAAATTAATCTGGGATTCCCTATAGAGAACATTAAAAAGATCATATAGTTTATGACCACTACTATCCATCACTAATAAGAACATGCAGGTAGTCCTCAACTTATGATCACAATCAAGTCCAAAATGTCTATTCCTAATCAAGACAGTTGTTAAGTGTGTTTTGCCCCATTTTATGATCTTCCTAGCCACGGTTATTATGTGAATCACTGCAGTTATTAACTTAGTTACATGATCGTTAAGTGAATCTTGCTTCTCTGTTGACTTTGCTTGTCAGAAGGTCACAAAAGAGGTTCTCATCACACCAGGATACTGCAACTACGTAAGTACATGCCAGTTGCCAGTGTTCAAATTTTGACTATGTGGATGCTGCAATCGTCGTAAGTGTGAAAAATGGTCGTAAATCACTTTTTTCCAATACCATTATAATGTTGAATGGCCATTAAATGAATGGTTGTAAATCGAGGATTATCTGTATACACTGGTGCAGGGGGACTATTTTTGTAATGTCCCATCACAAAAGCAGAAGGCAATGCATCCCGTTCAGCCAGACTGAAGGTCTGGCAAAAATTTCCAGATATAATAATGGAGTCTAGGAGATTGGAACAATCCTTTCTGAAAGAACCCAACATGGTGTGAGACTAGGAACCCAAACTTTGGTTGGAAGATGAACGTCCCAGTTACACTGCTTAGGAATATTTCTGATGTCTTCAAAGCATAATGGGCAAACTATTTTCAACTCTCTTAAAGCCTTTTAAAAGTTGCCAAATATTCTCTACAAATACCCTCCCACTAGCCTGAGAAGAAAGATGTCTCTTAAGATATCTTCTTGCCCAGGCTAGAGGTAGAGTATGAATCACTGGTGAGTTTGTTGTTGTTTTTTTGAATATTATTCATAAACAGGTAGTCCTTGACTTTTGACCACAATTGAGCTTCAAATTCTGTTGCTAAAGGAGACATTTGTTAAGTTAATTTTGCCCCATTTTACAGCTTTTCTTGCCACATTTGTTAAGTGAAACACGGAAGTTGTTAAGTTGGTAACAGGATCGTTAAGTGAATTGGGTTTCCCCATTGAATTTGCTTGTCGAAAAGTTGCAAAAAGTGACTATGTGATCCCAGGACATTGCAACCACCCTGCATTGGGTGCCAAGGCTCTGAATTTTGATCATGTGATGATGGGGATGCCACAATGATCATAGCAATAGCACTTAGACTTATATACTGCTTTACAGTGCTTCACAGCCCTCTCTAAGTGGTTTACAACCAGCATATTGCCTTCAACAATCTTGGATCCTCATTTCACCCACCTCAGAAAGATGTAAGGTTGAGTTAACCTTGAGCCTGGTGGGAATTGAACAGCCAATAGTCAGCAGAAGTGGTCTGCAGTACAGCACTCTAACCACTACACCACCGAGGCACACAGTAAGTATGAAAAATGGTCACAAGTCACCTTTTTCAGTGCCATTGTAACTTTGAGCAGTCACTAAATGAACTGTTGTAATTGAGGACTACCTGCACTTTTGTCTGAGCAATCATATTCCTTAAAAAAACACTTTGAAGTATTGTGTATTGAAAGTATTGTGAGCCATCCAGTGTGTTTTTGGAGTTGGGCAGTCTAGAAATCTAATGAATAAACAAAATAGCCCCAGAAGATGTGTCTAATGATGCTTAACAACCATCTCAGCTTTGTATGCAGGTGGGTGAACTTTTCTTTGCTCTTCCTTCAGTCAAAGGAGAGCATTAAGCAACCCTGAAGCTGGTCTTCTCTCTCTCTATAAAAAGTTTTTGTTTTTGTTTCAGTTAAATGTTATAACTTCAGTCTTTCTTGAGAGTGCTGGAAGGCCAATCAATGCTTTGCAGAAGCTTTTGTATTTAGAGACAGTGTTTGCAAGTGAAAGAAAGAAGTAATGAAACATGGAAAATCCAATAGTCATCTAGATGAAAAATGCATATGCATGCAAGGAAAAAAAGATGATCTAAGTGCTAGAGCCCACTGTAACTACATAGCCAAAAAGGCATTAAGAGTTGTTAACCTAATCTTATGTAGCTTTTTATCTGGTAATATCACACTACTAACTAGAGCATACAAAACATTTGCTAGACCAATACTTGAATACAGCTCATCAGTCTGGAACCCACATTATGTATCTGATATTAACACAGTTGAGAAAGTCCAGAAATATTTCACAAAAAGAGTTCTCCATTCCTCTATTTGTTGCAGAATACCTTATGCCACCAGACTTGAAATTCTAGACCTTGAAAACCTAGAACTATGCCACCTTCGGTGCGATCTAAGTATAGTACATAGAGTTATATATTGCAATGTCCAACCTGTCAACCATAACAATACAAGAGCACACAATAGATACAAATTAAAGATTAACTGCACCAAAGTTGATTGCAAGAAATACAACTTCAGCAACAGAGTGGTCAATATCTGGAATACTCTACCTGACTCTGTGGTTTCTTCCCCAAACCCCAAAAACTTTAACCTTAGACTGTCTACTATTGACCTCACCCCTTTCCTAAGAAGTCTGTAGAGGGCGTGCATAAGCTCACCAACGTGCCTACCATCCCTATCCTATTGTTTCTTTTAATTTTTCTTATATGTATCCATTTCATGTATTCATAACTATGTTTATACTTATACCTGTTATCTTATAATTGCTTGACAAAATAAAATAAATAAAATAAAAAATAAATAAATTGTTAAACGTGGTTTTATTCTTGGCATTTTTATCAGAAGTTTGGGTGTAATATTCCAAGGCTTGTTTCAAGGAAACAAGCATGTGTGGAGTGTATACATATATTTATATTGTGCCAATCCACCTAAAGTATCATTCAAAATTACACATCAGTGGCTGCGAGAATGACAAAATAGAATTATACCATTAACTGAGTTGGCATAAATGAGAGCCTAGACACTCATGCTAAATTTATTTCAGATCCAGTCTAGGCTAATTCCAACCCTAAGATGTTGTGCAAGTTCTATAAAACTAGCTTGCAGAAGGTAAAGAGGAAGAAATCTGTGTGAAATTCTTCTGAAAGCGAGTGTGGGAATGTGCAATATAAAATATTTCCCAAATCAAATGGTTGAACTTAAAAAAAAAAAAACAGAACAATCAAGGATATGACAAAGAGCAACTTCAAAAACTTGGATCGAACCACTGCAATAGCATGTTGATCGAGAAATAAGTGTATTTAAAAGGAAATAAGAAATAAAACCAACCCCTTTCTTAATTGTGAGCAATTAATTTTTAATTAATTTTCCAAATTAAGTTGTTTTCCAAATAATCAAGTTTTTAAACAATAGGATTTCTGTGTCTTTCATAACCAACCTGCCGGAATGAATCTGAATGTCTTTTATGAAACCTCAAAACATTTATAATACGAATTCATTTTTGGTGCACAGTAACAGAGTGATTGAAGTTGTTAAATGAATCCCTGCAGTTGTTAAATGAGTAATATGGTTGTTAAGTGAATTTGGTTACCTTTGTTTGTCAGAAGGTTAGACAAGATGATCGCATGATCCATGACACTTCCATCATCATAAATATGAGTCAGTTGCCAAGCATCTGAATTTTGATCACATGATTATGGAGATGCTGCAACCGGTGTAAGTGTAAGTTGTAACTTTGAATGGTTATTAAATGAATTATTGTATTGTATTGCATTGAGGCTGCAGTTGGTCCAGAATGCAGCCACGCGGGTGATCTTGGGAGCCCCTCGGAGCTTTCATGTTACACCGCTCCTGCACGTGCTGCATTGGCTTCCTGTGGCCTTCCGGATCCGATTCAAGGTGGTATTGATCGTTTTTAAAGCGCTCCATGGCTCGGGACCTGGGTACTTACGGGACCGCCTGCTGCCATCAACAGCCTCCCGCCACCCAATGCACTTCCACAGGGTTGGCCTCCTCGGGGTTCCGCTGCCTGGTCGTTACCAGTTGGCAGCCCTGAGGGTACGGGCCTTCTCTGTGGGAGCTCCCTCCCTTTGGAATGATTTGCCCCCGGAGATACGGGCCATTAGCGACATTCAGACCTTCCGGCGCGCAGTAAAGACCCTGTTTTTTCAACAGGCCAGCCTGGCCCAGTAACGATTTTTGGGGTTTTTTAAATTTGGTATTTTAAATTTTTTATTAGTTTTATATTCGCTAATTGTATATTCGGCCTCCAATTTAATTGTTTTAATTTGTTTTTAATTGTATATACTGTTTCTGTTTTAGTTGGCTGTACACCGCCCCGAGTCCCCTTTTTTGGGAGAGGGGGCAGTATAGAAATTTAATAAATAAATAAATAAATAAATAAATAAATAAATAAATAAATAAATATTGTAAGTCGAGGACTACTTCTAGTCACTTTATTTTTTACCAGCCTGTTTACTCAAGTATAATGAAACAAACTTTTATGGCCCTTGTATAACATTCTTATCTTATTACCTAAAGACTAATCTTATTCATCACAAGCAACTATTCAAGTAACCAATAGTTAATCTTCACTTTAGAATTTGAGTTTTTTTTTTTAACAATATAATATACTTGGTCATTTATAATCAATTAATGAAATATTGAAAAACTTTAGCTTCTATGATGTTTTCAAATCCCCTTTGTGTCTTGTATCCCACTTTTTATTAATCCTTTCAATTTTTTGTTCACTGTGAGGAACAAAATGCTAAATAAAGCTTTGACCTGGTCCAACAGGACAGTTCTTATCGTTTCTGTGGTTTGAGGCTTTGATGAGTCTAACAAAACTACTTTCAGCCCACATCAGAACCTTGAATCAAATACTTGTACTTTATTACAAAAAATTGTAATTGTTCCCAAGAAAAGGAATACGGAAAATTGTTCCCAAGAAAAGGAATACGGAACACTTTTATAATAAATAACCATATTTTAAATCAAGGATCTCTGCTGTATCAGAGGAACAAGGAGAATGAACAGAGACAAAAATCTTCTGTAAACAGACTGTTGTCCAGGAAATATTTTGTCCAATTTTTTTATATCAGTAAATAGCTTTAAAGCAGGGGTCTTTAAACTTGACAGCTTTAAAACTTGTGGACTTCAACTCCCAGAATTCCTCCTCCAGTCATGTTAGCTCAGGAACTCTGGGAGTTGAAGTGCACAAGTCTTAAACTTGCCAAGTTTGAAAAACCTTGCTTTAAAGGATCTTTTTCTGCCAAGAAATCTTTGCTGAGCTCTTGGTTTAGAGCAGGGGTCCCCAACCTGTGGGCTGAGGCCCACTACCGGGCTATAGCCTAATTGACACTTGGCCTCATGAGCGGCCAGCCAGTATACACCTGCATCCATGTGTGCGCAGGGCCCTACTCATACGTGCATCATCATGAGCAAGGCAGGCAATCCAGCCCCACCTGCACAAGTTTTGCAGGCACTCATGGCCACATTTGCACAAGCCTCATCGTGGGCACTTATGACCCCACTCATGCAAGCATCGTCATGAACACCATGGGTGCATGCATGCACATGTGTATACAATCGCTTGCCCCTCCCACAAAATTATTCCCTCTTTTGCCCCCCCTTCCCCCCCGCTCCAGGTCACCAACCCAGAAAACTTGAGAAAGTCTGGTTTAGAGTATTTCACCTTTCTGGCCACCTTATTTTTTGTTTGTTTGTTTGTTTTGGTGGAATGGGGTGCCACAACAGACCATTAGAAACAAAAACTGCCAACAAAAACTTCCCAGTTCTGTTTTTTTTTTTCCTCTTCCTTTTCAATATGGGGAAAAGGTGCAAGTTTTTTTAAAAAAAAATGTATTTATTTATCAAATTTGATTGCTGCCCATTTTGCTTCAAGGTGAAACTAAGGCAGCTTAGTTTAATTGCCTACTAAGCCCATGGAATATTATGTGATGTGTAATTTTGCAAAAGTAGAAATAACCTGGTAGACATAATTCAGCAAGCACCAGCGAGATTGGCCAAAATCTACCCAAATTTAAGACTTGAACGTTAGAAAAAAGTACCTTCTTTCACATGTGGTGGACCTGCCCAAAAGCAAATAAATTTTGGAATAAGATAAAGATCTGGTTATAGGAAATAACAGGCTCAAAGACAGTACCCAAACCTGAAACATTTCTACTAGGGATAACTAAAGGTGAATATACAAAAGATATTGAATGCTTAATAATACATATATTAACAGTGGTTAGAATAGTATATGCTCAAAACTAGAAATTATAGTAGTCCCACAGATGATATGATCATAAAAAAGTAATGGATTGCTCAGAAATGAACAAACCTACAATGAAATTGCAGGAGAGGGAAGAAAAAGAATTGTATACATCCTGGAAAAAAATAGTATGTCTGGTTAGACAATAGAAAGTAAAGATAATGTAAAAGTAAAAGTGTAATTGTAAATAGTGTGTATATATGTATGTACAGGAGAATGGAATAACTGATGCCACAAATAACTGCAAAAATGTATATAGAATTTGTTTTTAAAAGGGAAAATTCAATAAAATTTATTTAAAAGAAAGAAAGAAATAATTCAGCAAGACAGTTCTTGTTCTTCAAAAAAAATCTCTAGATGAGGAGCACAAGAAAAACTGCTGATGTTACTCTTTGGAAAAATTCTGCCTTTACTATATGAGTGAGGCATATACTTCAACTGGCCCTAGTTCTTGGCACAGTCCTAGGCTTATTGCAGAAAGCCAAGCTCTGCTCCAAATTGAGAACAAAGTGAGATATATCTTACAAATGCTAGATCTATAGCTGTTCTACGCTCACATATAGTTGGATACTCCAAATATAAATGCTGTCAGCATCATTGGGAACCTGGGCCTTATTGGAAAATAAGTATAAAATAGTCTTTGGTTGAGTTCTCAAAAGTTTTCCTAACACAATGTGTTTCTCCCCAGGACTCCTTCTGGAAAGATTTCCTGTACATAGGAAAATGTCAGAGTTAGATAAGCTTGAAAGTCCAGATGGATACTTAAAGAAGGTTCACTAGTGGGAAACTAGGTACCTGCTGGTTCCTACCAAGGGAAGCTTCCTCAAAGAGAGATGTGGATTTATACCATAGGAATGAAGCCATAGGAATGAAGCCCTCCTGCGGAATGGAGTGGTTCTCTCCTCTCTCCCCGCTCCCCCGACAAATTGGCCCTCCACCAGTGCTTACTCACAACCCTGTACGTTGCCAAAATGGCAAGTTACTTTTACGTCTGAGCTATTTTTAAATGCTTTTCACCTTTGGAATGTGAAAAAGTAGTCCACAGGTTTAACCTGAATAAAACAGCCTTATAGGTTCAAAAGCATAGGTGGTATTCAGCAGATTCTGACCAATTCTAGAGAAGTGGTAGCGGAAATTTTGAGTGGTTGGGAGAACCGGCAAATACTGCCTCTGACTGGCCCCACCCCTATCTATTCTCTGCCTCTCGAGTCCCAGCTGATCAGCTGGGTCTTCTTTTGTTGCCCTTCACAGGAGAATGGAGCTGGAAAGCAGGTTAGTGGGATGGGGAGGGAATGGGATTGTGCAATATCCTTCCCGTGCCATGCCCACCAAGTCATGCCCACAGAACCGGTAGTAAAAAATTTTTGAATCCTACCACTGTACTAAAGGGCTCAGGTTGTAAATCATTATCAGCAAACTTTAACCCACTAGTGGAGGCAATGTGAAAAGTGGTTTTGATTTCTAAGAAAAGAATCTTCCTGTGAAATATCCAATTTTGGAGCTTCTTGTCATTTTACTTCAAATGGGAAGATAAAGCTGATTGTTCATCAGCTTTCTCAGCTTCTAAGTTGAAGGTATTTTAATTATTGTGATCTACCAATGGTCTGCAAGACTTGTATTAGATACTTCACTAGAAGCTAAAGAAAAATTGCTTGGAAACTTTCAGATGAAGGTAAGTCTTAGCCTGTTAGCATTTTCTCATCAGTCTTAAAAGTAGAAAAAAATATTTTAAAAATGGAAGCATTTAGACACACAGTATATATGTATGTGGGCTAGGGTGTGTCCTATGTGATAAAGACTCTAATACAGGCCCAGCTAAATGCCCTAAAATGGAGATTTAAGGCTTCTTGGTCTTCCTGTTCCTGGCTTTCAAAGAAGCCGGAGGAATTAAAACATTTTATTATATTATAAGGAATGTCCCAGGAATGAGATGGCATTCTCAAATGAATACTTCCATCATACTTTATAAAGCTGGGAACTTGCCATGATCATTGCACTATCTGGCATACATGCAGCTGGAAAAAAATGAGAAACTCCCACATTTCATGCTGACTTCACATCTCCCCTATACACACACACACGCATATGGGCACAATAAGGAGGCTTTCTGGACTATAAAAATAGTATATAAGGGAATAGGTTTTTCCTGATGACAGTTGCACAGCTTAACGAGCAAGAGAGCTTGCTTGGCTGGATTCGTAATGGCTAAAGTGAGCTCAGAATTTGGCTGAAATGTTAGCCAGCATCTATTAGACAGGATATCATGGGTCTTGCTTCATCTTTTCCGGGATGATATTTTTTCCCCCTGAATGGTCACCTACTGAACAAGAGATGAGTTTGTTCTATGGAAGCTGAGTCACATTCTGAGCTGTGTTCCTATTTCAAGCTGAGTAAGAAGTTTAACAGCTCAAAGGTGCTTTTTCAAAAGGCAACTGGACTTCGTTTTGCCTTGAAGGCATTCTTCTTCTCATCCAAGAAGCTTCTTCAATTCTGGAGAAGCTTCTTGGGTGAGAAGCGAAATGACTTCAAAGAAAAACAAAATCCAGATGCCTTTTGAAAAAGTATCTTTGGGACAACAACTATGACCTGGATGGACTGAGAATCTGCTGTTTAACTTCTGTGTCCCAGTTGTGTTGTGTAGTTTTGCTTGGTTTTGATATCCTGTCACCTGGCTCTGTTGTTCACAAAAGAAATAAACCCAACCTTCAGATGGTGGTGGCTCATTTATCTGAAACATTCTTCTCCCATATATCTCCCGATATAGCCAGCTGACACCTTCGCTGGCTATTGGGGGGGAGGTTCTGCCCCCCACAGAGAGGGCTCGCAACCTGGGAGTCCTCCTGGATGTACGGCTGTCGCTTGAACATCACATCACGGCCGTCTCCAGGGGGGCGTTTCATCAGATCCGTCGGATCTACCGGTTGCGGCCCTTCCTGGATCGGGACGCCTTGCGCACGGTCACTCAGGCCCTTGTCACCTCTCGCCTGGACTATTGTAATGCCCTCTACATGGGGCTCCCTGCGGGGAGCATCCGGAGACTCCAGTTGGTGCAAAATGCAGCCGCGAGGGTGATTATGGGGGCGTCGCGTAGCGCCCATGTGACGCCTCTCCTGCGCGAGCTGCATTGGTTGCCGATGGCTCTCCGGGTTCGCTTTAAGGTTCTAGTTTTGACCTTTAGGGCGACCCATGGCATGGGACCAGGTTACCTTCAGGACCGCATTCTACCAACGTTCTCCAACAGGCCGGTGCGTTCCCACAGGGAGGGTCTGCTCCGGGTGCCGTCGGCCGCTATGTGTCGTCTGGCGGCGCCAAGGGGTAGGGCCTTCTCTGTGGGTGCCCCCGCCCTCTGGAATACTCTGCCACCGGAACTTCGTACCGGCACGGACCTGAGGGCCTTCAGGCGCGCGTTAAAGACCTGGCTCTTTGAGCAGGCCGGCCTGGGCTGAGATAATGATTTTAAATTTGATCTCCATTTTTAACTTTAAATTGGGTTTTAAGGGTGGGGGGGGGGTTTTCTAATTTTAGTCTGCAGCTGATTCTAATATTTAATTACTTTTTAACTTTTGTATTTGTGGGGTTTTTAGACGAGCTGTTCACCGCCCTGAGTCCCTTGGGAGAAGGGCGGTATATAAATGTAATTAATAAATAAATAAAAATAAATAAATAAATAAATAAATTCAATGAATCTAGAGAGCACCTCATTTTAATGTAGACAATCACATGGTACACTTAGTCACATGATGTCCCCCAAGGATCTTTTCTGAAAATTGTTGTTGGGTTTAGAGTATTACTTACACCATGTAGATTGGAACCAAAATAGGAACTGGAGATTTCAGCTTTTTTTTTTTTTTGCCTAAACCAGGAGTAGAGAAACTTGGCTTTTTTATCACTTATGGACTTCAACTCCCAGAATTCCTGAGTGAGCCATAAAAGGTTCCCCATCCCTGGCCTACTGGTTTCTCAGTTGTGGGGGAAATCAATTTTTGACTTGAATGGGACTGTTTAATATACAAATGTAGGACATAAGTGATAAAAGAGCCAAGTTTCTCTACCCCTGGCCTAAACTATTGATTATATTTTGGAAATTCCATTCAGCAGCTGACTGAATCCCATTTTCTTCATTTTATTTTGAACACATATTAGCATCTGAGTTGTAGCCTTTCTGACATCATTTCTACAAATCTAGAATACTGATACATATAGTTCATAGTTGACCAGCTCATCTTTCCATTCCAGAAGTGTGCCCTTTTTTATTCTTACATGTTCCCAAACATTTTGTTCAACTGGCTTATACATTTATAATAGAATAACAGAATTGGAAGGGACTTTGGAGGTCTTCTAGTCTAACACCTTGCCTAGACAGGAAACCTTATACCACTTCAGACAAATGGTTGTCCAACATCTTTTAAACTTCCAGTGTTGGAGCATTCACAACTTCTGGAGGCCAGTTGTTCCACTGATTAATTGTTCTAACTGTCAGGAAATTTCTCCTTAGTTCTAGGTTGCTTCTCTCCTTGATTAGTTTCCACCCATTGCTTCTTGTCCTGCCCTCAGGTGCTTTGGAGAATAGCTTAACTCCCTCTTCTTTGTGGCAACCCCTGAGATATTGGAACACTGCTATCATGTCTCCCCTAGTCCTTTTCATCAAACTAGACATACCCATTTCCAGCAACCATTCTTTATATGTTTTAGCCTTCAGTCCTCTAATCATCTTTCTTGCTCTTATCTGCACTCTTTCTAGGGTCTGAACAACTTTTTTACATCGTGGCGACCAAAACAATGCAGTATTCCAAATGGGGCCTTACCAAGGCATTATAAAGTGGTATTAACACTTTACGTGATCTTGATTCTACCCCTCTGTTTATGCAGCCTAGAACTGTGTTGGCTTTTTTGGCAGCTGCAGCACACTGCTGGCTCATATTTAAATGATTGTCCACTAGAACTCCTTTAATACAATATTTAATACAATACAGATAAATATAATAGAATTAGAGTTCTGAATGCTCCGTTTTCCCCTTGTTAGGATAGTTGCCAATTCTCCTTTTAGAACCTTTCTCTGTTTCTCTCCCTCCCTTTTTTAGGAATTCCCAGATATCTTGAGCTATTTTTCCCATTAGCTTCTTCTGACATGGAAACTATTTATTGCAATTCTCAATCTTGGTAGTTCCCATTGAGGTTTTCATTAATAATGGCATGCAATGTGGGAGGATGAAATACTTTTTTCCTCAATTTTTGTCATTTCAAATGCCATAATGAATCAATACAGATTTTGGCTTCCTGTCCAATAGTGTCATAGAGACCACACCTAGATTTTTCCACATCTAAGTGAAATCTCATCCTGTTGCGTCACATTAAACATCCATTTGCTTCAGTTGCTTTTAGTTTCAATGTGTAGCAACATTGAAAGTCCTGAAGGATCAGATTGAGAATAGACCCTTCTGGAGAAAATCCATCAGTATGGTTGCTAAGAGTTGACACTGACCTAATGACGCAAAATCAATCAACTTTGCTAAACAAAATAAAACAAAACAAAACAGTCCTACCAGTTTTTCTCTTCTTTCAGATATACATATGGTGCAAAACTCAGGGGAGATTATTTAACTCTTAACAGAACTGATATCATGGGATTATACATCTTTTTTTTTTAACTGCACAAGAAAATATCATTTTTCTGATACAAAACTTATCACAAATGTTTTTTTTCTTTTTCTTCTCTTGATTTTAGTCTCTCTGTGCGCCTCTCTGTGTATATGTGTGGTAGGTGGATGTGTATATCTTATCTTACCTTATCTTATTTTATCTTATCATCTTATCCTATCCTATCCTATCCTATCCCATCCCATCCCATCCCAGTCTGTCTGTCTGTCTGTCTGTCTGTCTGTCTGTCTGTCTGTCTGTCTGTCTGTCTATCTATCTATCTATCTATCTATCTATCTATCTATCTATCTATCTATCTGGAGTGAGTATGGATGTTATTTTTTTTTTTTAAAAGTTTGACTTTTTTGCCTATTGCTTTTTTCAAGATGTTGGTCACCAGAGTTGCACTTTGAGTGGAGGTGGGCAGCCATATAAATTGAACAAATTATATAGATATAAATGTTCTGTAGATGTGGACAGATAGAGATAGATGTTATAAATGATATAGATATGTTGTATATGTAAGTCCGATAGTTAAATTCATTACAACTACCGTATCTGCCAGTATTTCTAGCCACATAATTATATTTCTTGTATATTCTTATATTTATACATATTTACATTTTTTCTGTATTTTGGCTAAAAATAATAATTCTTTCCCTGCATACACAAACACACATTTACGCATATCACATATCTCAAAGGTTTCTTTCTCTTTCCTGCTCGGTGATGTTATCTTAAGAACACAAGGTCAAAAATACAAAACTAACTGAATACCTAATAAGAAACTAAGAAGCCTGTTGTTTCCTGTTGAGTATCATTTAAGCTTTGTATATCTTCCCTAATACCATGAGGCTTGTTGGACTTGTTAGGCATTGTTAAATAACTCTTGTTCCTCTTCTGGGTCTTCACCTGCAGAACATGATCTTCTACATTTGGCTGATGTGACTCTGAACCCAACTTACACTTCCAGCTCATACCTCAGTGACTTTGCCAACCTGATGTTTCTAATTATTCTCCAGATGAGACCATTATTCCCTTCCTTGGAAGAGTAAAGCTGCCATTTGAGCTTGCAATAAATGACTTGAAATTTCAGACAGATGACTTGGCTGGCACCTGGTTACGTTTCCCCCCCACCCTCCCTTGGAAGACCACACGACTTGTACACACTTTTCCTATTTGCCAATCCCCCCCCCCCCACCGCTGCCCCTTTCTTCCCTTGTTTGCAAACTGTAAAAATTTCTTTTCCAAATTGTGAAATCCATTCATAAGTCATCAGCTAATATAATTCAAAACAAACATCCCTGATTTCCCAATAGGAGTGGAAAGAACTTAGAGCTATTCTTTGTGCTATAGACGGGAATAAAACGTTGCCATCACTGAACTGTTAAATGATTGAAATGAAAGGTTACAATAAATGGAACTGTTGTGGAGGTCACTAAAGAAAAGGGAAGCAGCAGAGGAGAAGAACTTCTCAAAGCCTGGTAGAAAAACAGATTTTTTCGCAAGCATTAAGCAACCTCCAATAGGTAGCATAATTGTAGGACTGCTTTGCTAGCATCTGAGAGGTCCAGCCATGCTTGCTTGTTTTAAGATGAGCCAAAATCTACTCCAGTGATCACAGATTGCTATGGTTCCCATGCCTAGCACATTCCCAACAAATTTTCTCCCTTCACCTTCTGTAAATCTACATCACTGGGATGCAGATGAATTCATTCTGAGTGACTGATGATGGGAGTGGACTCCTTAAAAACAACCAGACAAGAGAGAGACAGATGCATTAAGTTATTCCCTAGCTACAATTTATTTGTAGCAACCCTTGCCCGACCTCCAAAACCCACTTTCCTGACATCTCTGTAAAAAGAAAAAGAAAAAAAGGGTGTGTATGTTTCTAGTAGTACTGAACCAGAGATTTTCTATTGTAAGATTCCCTTTTGATCTTGCTCTGGTTTGGAGAGCTACTAGGATAGGCAGAAAGAATGGTTTCAAAAAGACAGATTAATTTGGAAGGAGGATTCAACAGGATCATTATGCTTTCTTTTTCTTTTCTTTTTCTTTTTAATAGTTTGGTAAGTAGGCAGATGCTGCTACTGCAAAAAAAAAAAAAAAATCAATTGATCAAATTAAGAAGAAATGGCTGCCTTTGCTGAGCCAGAATAAACCAAAAGCACAATTCCTGGGGCACCTTTTACCTAACTCCTGATATTTTCAAAATCTCACCCTTCCAGTTTTCTTTCTGAAAGTACAGGCTGAATTTTGTGGGAAGGGAAACCATTTCATTCAGCACTGATTTGAGAATAATTCCCTTTACTGCGCAAACCAGAAATGTGTGGTTTAAGTTTTCATCAAATTGTGGAGCATTGTAGACCTTCTATGTTTATATAAATCCTCAGGCAGTATTTTAGCGATTCTAAAATGAAGGATGCTTTGTCTTTATTTAATATAGATGGTGCACTTCTTCTCAAACATGTTTGACTCAACAAGGTTCTTTTTGGTCCAGTTCAGATTTGTCTATTCATTATTTTAGCCTGAGACAAGTAAAGACACAACAGTGCCAAATCAGCATATACCAAGGGGAAGTACAATATGTCAATTCTCAGACATTCAGGTACAGTGAATCATGGCAGCTGAACTTCTTTTTCTGACTGAAATGTTTCACTGTTCATTCAAGTAGTTTCTTCAGTCTGAACAAGTTAATTAAGGATAACCAACTTGCTTGGACTGAAAAAGTTACTTGGATAAGCAACGAAAAGTTTCAAATCCACAAGGAAAAAGTCCAGTTGCCATGACTTCCAAGACTATTAAGGAGAAGGGAAAGATAAGGCTCAGGTCTCACTTTGTGGGTACTCAGATCTTATTAGCTTATGTTTTGTGTAAGTATGGGTGTGGAGGCCTCAAGTAAATTTTGACTAGTGGTGACTGCCTGAATTAGGGTTCCTTGCCTCCTTCCTAGAGTTGATAGAGTGACTGGCTCAAGGTCACCCAGGTGACTTCGTGACTAAGATAGGACTAGAATACATGGTCCCTGTTTCTAACCTGATGCCTTAACCACTAGATCAAACTGGCACTTTAGTAGCCCACTATATAAGCACATTAACTCAAAGATTAGTATGTACAACCTCTATGTAAACACTGAAACATTATTTGCCATTAGAAATGAATTAACTCACCTTTTTATTACCACATATCATCTTTTTGCAATTTTCAGATTCATAGTAAATGGAAGGAAGAATAGAATTCTAAAGTCATCTCAGTAAGTCTGCCATTGTTGAAGGTAAAGAAAAGTATTTGATTAAACAGCATGGTCTTTTCAAAATAAATATTTACATTTTTATTGGGCTTTAGATTAATCAAAGGAAACTATAGTTCTTCAAAAGGAGAAAATAATGAAATCTTATTTTTTAACTGGGAAAAAGAACATTTCCATACTGGAGACATAGCTTTCTAGTTTAGGAATAGCATCAAAGTCCTAGGATGTATATCACCTTTTATCTATACAAGAAGTAATGTTGTTAGGCGGATGTATAGTCTGAAGGAAATATAAGGTTAAAGTTAAGATTTCAAAAATCAGTCCCTTGCACATGGACATTCTTATATGGATTAACCTATGATTTATGAAAGCTTTTCAAAACCTAGAGTCCTCCAGAAAAGTTGTCATGATTTCTCAGCTAAGGTGGTCGTTGGGACAGTTATAATTTTAATACAACTGAGGGAAAAAGAAAGGCTGATTTATGTAATCTGCCTTTTTTAGATTCACCACATTTACATATATTGCAGGCAAGACTATTTACCTAAGAATAGACTTAATGAACAACATCAACTTGAAATGTTCATTCAACCTGTGCATTTGAAAACTAAACTGAGAACATAATAAGAGTTTGTATTTAAGTTGCCTATTTTGCTATCCCTCTGAGGTTTGCACAGGACACTTCTACATAGTGATAAAAAGGTAGAAGTTTGTTTAAATGGAGACTTCTATAGGAAATGCATGTGCATAAACCAAGCTTTTAGTAGTAAACCTAGAAAATGTATGTGGACATCACTTGATTGAGGCAACCAGATCTAGCAACTGAAATCTAGATGACCACCAGAAGGTAGCAAAAGGATACAGAAAATATTTATTGCTTCCAGTTACATTTTTGTGGCCTAAGTCTGGTAGCCTTAATTCAGACACATTTTATTCTTCTGTAACGTGATAATTGATTACATGTTTCCTATTTAAAATAGCTTACAGATCTGCCAAAATTGGTGACGTAGTTTGTATGCTTATTGGAGCTACTCGATGAATACAGACGTTCTTCATCAACTTTGCACATTACAAAAAAGTGTGTATATATATATATATATATGGCTGTCTGTCTGCCCATCTATCTATCTATCTATCTATCTATCTATCTATCTATCTATCATCTATCATCTATCTATCATCTATCTGCTATGGTGGTGCAGGGGTTAGAGTACAGTACTGTAAGCTACTTCTGCTACCTGCCGGCTGCCTGCAATTTGGCAGTTCAAATCCCAAAAGGCTCAAGGTTAATTCTGCTTTCTATCCTTTCAAGGTGAGTAAAATGAGGACCCAAACTGGTGGGGACAATATGCTGACTCTGTAAACTGCTTACAGAGCTGTAAAGTACTGAAAGTGGTATATAAGTCTAAGTGCTATTGCTATCTGTCTGTCTATCTATCATCATCTCAGGATCTTGGATCATATGACGTCACTCACATGCATGTACTTGGGGGGTAAAATCTGATTTTAAAAAAATCAAAATGCAAATCCTATAGATCAGGGGTGTCAAACTTGATTTCATTGAGGGCTGCATCAAGATAGTGGTTGACCTCAGGGGGCCAGGCAGGTATGGCTGACTGGGTGGGTAGCCAGCTTGACACCACTCCCCAAACTGCTGGCATGTTTCCTCTTTGCATTGGATAGACCAGGATGGCCCCATGGGCTGGATCTGACTACATCATGGCCAATGGGCTTTGACACTCCTGCTATAGATTGTCCAATATCTCTGAGTTGTGCACTGATACTTTGGAGTCTGCTATACATTAAATTATTTTCCAGCAGGCCACTGCAAACTTTTTGGTTAGCATTTTGCCAGTAAAGTTGTCCAGATTTGTCAAATAACTGATTATTCATGGGCAAGGTGCAAATCCATAAGTACGACAACATCCTGTCATACTATCTTTGGATTCCAATTTAATCAATAGGGTAGGATTCTATACATCCTAGCATGACCTCTGTCATATTTATGCTAGATGCATGCCTTCATGGCTGGCAAAAGTATTATTGGCAAGCACTGGTCAAATCCTGTTGTATGGTTGACACTAGCAATCTTGAAGGAAGCTTTGGAAAAATTTGCAGATTATCTGCAAACTGTTGTCTTCTTTCCAGTACTATTGGACATCTATGTGATGTTATTGTGGGTGATTCATTCATCACTTCAGGGCAAGTATGCTGGATTATATTGACAATACTCTATGTGCCACCTCTGACTACTCAGGAGATGCTAATGAAGACTTGATTCAGTATCTGAAATTATTAAGGATCAGATGGGATCAAATAAGCTGAAACTGAATCCTAGCAAGAAGGAAATGTTGTTTAGCAGAGAAGATGTCTGCTGGCTCTGATACTAATTCCTTGTAAAGAAAACCTGCTTCAGAAAGAGTAAAACCTTTGTCTAACTTCAGCTGGTACACCAATTGCAGTCATATGGGAAGATATTGCAATGGTAACTTGTGCCCTTATCCCTACTTGCCTGGGCTACTGCAATATACTCAGCATAAGTCTGCCTTGAAAATTACTTGGCAACTGGTAAGGAATACAAGAACCACCTTGATGACAAGTGTGTAGTTGTAGGACATGTTAGCATGGTATTAAAATCCTTCATTGGCTTTCAAGAACTTTTGGTTTAACCTATAGAGCTCTCTATGACTTGGGATCTTGAGCCATTGAATATATGCTTACTAGTAGGAGGTGCTTATGGTTGCTCACTTTCACCAGACCTAAAGATAATGTTTTTCAGTAGTTGCACTATTCTATGGGGCAGACTCCTTTTGGAAGTTAGATTAACCCATTTCAAATGTGGAAGCTGGTTAAACAGAGCTTTTCCAGATAACATTTGGGATAGATTCAGGATGACACTTTTTACTGCTTCAAATTATTATTTCCTGCCATGGATATTTTAATGTTGGCTAGTTTTGAGATGTTTTATTGTTAGCAGGAGACATTGCAAATTTTTCTGTCATGAAATTCTAATAAACACATCATTTTCCTGAATATTGCTCTAACAAAGAAAATGAATTAGCAAAAGTTAAACAACAGTTTGGTTAGTTCCTGAATGAGAGACCACAGTAGAATCCTTAAGTTATAGGATAGACCGAGAAGTCAAAAAACAGCTTAAGAGAAGACAGTAGCAAATATTTCTGCTTTATTGCCCAGAAAATAGTATGTCCATGTCTTTATTTTGATTGTGATGCCACAAATGTACCTTAACTGAAATGTCAAGAGATTCACTTAATTCACCTAAATGAAGTCAAAACATAATCACCTATGAAAAAGCATATAATCCAGCCAAGAAACTGATAGTTCATAGCATATTGAATTTAGCACATGCATATTCTGATTAATTACCCAGCCTAAGTCTATGAAGCTCCAAAGATAGTGACTGAATTTCTACAATTTTTTGAATATCCCTAGTAGATATGCAATAATCAGAAAAGAAAGGTCTTAAAACAAATATACTATTACACAATAATAATAAGCAAACTGGAACCTGGCTGTTGTATTTTTATGTAAGCTTTTAATGGTTAACAAACAGAAGTTTGGATTCAGGTTAAGGTTTTTTCCTAAAAAAAAAAAACACAGTAGGGATTGAAGATGGTCCATCTTTAGGTTTTGGGGTGTGATTCAGAAATGGAGTGAGAATTGTATTGAATAGAAAGCCCAAGAAATAAAATAAGCTCATGCTTCACTTTATCGGTATAGCCTCCATTTGTTAATACAAAAGGTTTGCAAGGAGGGAAGGAAAATCCTTGCTGTGTTTGCAGTTCACCCCTACATTATACTTTCCAGGAAAGACCCAAGAGACCATAGCAATTTCAGAACAGGCTTCTTTATTACTATCATACATAAGGAAACACTAACTTCAGATGAGCCTCAGATCCTGCTGCCTCAGCTGCAAACCTTTAAGTAAGAGAAAAACCCCAAGTCTTCAGGAAGAAAAAGAAACAAAACTTGCACTTTCATATAAGTTACACACACACACACACACACACACACACAGAGCAATATACACCAAGATCATGTGGCAAGATAAACACTGAAGCCCAAAGCATCAGAAATTATTATGAGGCTGGGAAAGGAATGGCCAATCAGACAGAGCACCTAGTCTAACCTAAGCTATTAGTATTTGGATGGAACAAAGACTATTAGGACATCTCTGAGGTGTAGGGATATCTGTCTATCTGTCTGTCTATTCATCCATCCTTCTGTCCATACTGGAATAAGGCAATGGCAAACTACTATTTATTACAAAAACAAACAAACGTGGATGTGACCAGTGATAGGATTCAATTTTTTTTACTACTGATTCTGTGGGCGTGGCTTGGTGGGTATGGCATGGCTTGGTGGATGTGGCTTGGTGGACATGGTAGGGGAAGGATATTGCAAAATCTCCATTCCCTCCGCACTTCTGGGGGAAGGTTACCACCAGTTCTCCGAACTACTCAAAATTTCTACTACACAACCTGCTGAATACCACCTCTGATGTGACTATGAAGTCCTCAAGAGTCTAGCTCAACTTTGAAGGAAGTTTTATCTTCAGCAGGACAGTGGACTTAAAAGGAAACGATGCTCCAGGTTTTTGTGCCATTGGAATTTATCAGTCTTAACTACCTGAAATCATCTGGTAGAGAATGCAGGGGCATGGACAGTTCTGGAGACCCCTAACTTGACACATATACACTTTTGCCCAAACTGCATTGGTCACCAGCTTGCTTCTGGGTCCAATTCAAGGTGTTGATCATTATCTTTAAACCCCTTCATGGCATGAGCTCAGGATATTTGAGGAACCATCTCACTCAATGGGATTAGCCCATCCCACTTGCTGCAGCCCCTGTTTGTTAAGGAATTTTAGCTGGTAAGTTAAGGAGAAGATCCTTTTTCACTGTGGGCCCCACCCTGTGGAATATTCTATCACCAAAGGTAAGATTGGTTCCCATCCTTCTGGCCTTCAGGTCAGCCTTCAAATCTGGTTTTGCCTAGTGATTTAGGGACTTGATTTTTTGAAATTCTTAATTTTAATTGTTTTTATTTATTTATTTATTTATTTATTTATTTATTCATTCATTCATTCATTCATTCATTCATTCATTCATTCATTTATTTGTCAATCTTTTTAATCACCCACCTTCCTCACAGAGGATTTTTACTATTTATAAGTCACCAAGGGTTGCCTTATTGATATGATGGGCAGTATATAAATTGAATAAATGAACAAAGCTTGGGACAAACAAAAAATGAAGTATTCCTTGACTTAATAATGGGTGTTTCCTAGTGAGTTCCTATTCAAATACTAACCTGATCTAATCCTAATTATTTTTTTCAAGAATATCAGCATCAAGTAAATATTGAAATGGATTGTCTGGACTCTTTCCAGACAAATTTCAATCCCAGATATGGGATGGAAACTGTCATGCCCCTGTTGGAATCTGATTCCAAGGATGAGGCTGAGCAGCTGACAGGAAGTGGGAATGTGGCTCCATTGGCTGTGGAAGAAACTGGGGAAGGACACAGTCTGGCTGGGCAAAGCAGGAGAAAGGTAGAGCAAGTCAGAAGGAATTCTGAGAAAGATCCAGGCCCACTCACTCTTCATCCTAAGGTATGCAGGGAGGAACGAAGAAGGACCAACATGAGTTGCATGGCTTACAGGGGAAGAAAGGCCCTGATTCCCTTCATTAGCTGCAGCTGGGAACACAGTGTTTAAAAGAGGAGTTTGCGCACAACAACTTGTTGGAAACAAATTGTGTATTATCTTGTTTTGTCGAGACTTATCTGGGTTCTAGGCATCTTCCCAACTATGTGTGTTTTGTTGGCCTTTGAAGTCTGCAATTCCTTATCCTGCCCTGTCCAGTTAATTGCTGTAGCATGGTTTGTGTGGATTTTTATTTACAGTTTGTATGTACTTTGTTCTCAGACTGAATTTCCTCCACTTAAAGACTGTTCTTGGGAGAGATTTTTCTCCAGCCAAAGGTAACCTGGACATTGGGGGCAAAGTTGGAGGTATTAAAGGAACATTTCTTGCTTATTTGACAGTGTTGCCTTTGTGCCGGGTCATCACAGAAACAGCAGCAGTCATGTTTTTGGTCACAATTCTGCTTATGCTTCATCTTGTTAATCTTTTCACTTTGATTTTAACTTGCAAATTTTAATTTTCTTAAATATGTTTTAATCACATTTTTATATTATTTTATGATGTTGTTTGTAAACTGCCCAGAGACATGTAGGTGAGAGAGACAATGCAGAAATTTGAGAAATAATACAAACAAATACATATTAAAAAAATAAGAATACAGATCAATGTCAGGTTGTTTCCACATCGTTATTAGTGATCTTAACATAGGTTGATTGGGAGTTTCAGAATATTTTTTAGGTATCCACTGATGAGATAATAGCAATAGCACTTAGACCAGAGGTCTCCAAACTTGCAAATTTAAGACTGGTGGACTTCAACTCCCAGTCTTAAAGTTGCCAAGTTTGGGGACCCCTGACTTAGACTTATATACCCTTTCACAGTGCTTTACAGCCCTCTCTAAGTGGCTTACAGAGTCAGCATATTGTCCTCAATTCTTCTGCCTTTTCCATCCAATTTCCTTTGAATTTATCTAGTTTTATATAGACATTATGCAGTTATCCTACCTGATGTTTCTGTGAACAAGTGCCTTTATTGTGCAAATGGATTAGTGTTTTTGGACCAAGTTTAACTCAGCTCCACATTACCAAAAAAAGAAAAAGCACAATTAGCTGTTTTCCTCAAGAGAACACAAACCTGAGAATCCATTCTTCCTTGAGGTTATAGTTCAGACTTATGCATTGGATGCTTGACTAATAATGGAAATAATGACTTGTATATACTGTATTTCATAGTTCAAAGGAAATTAAGGTAACCTGATTTTTATTATTCCCTGTGGTCCAACAACCTCCAAAGTAATAGATTTTACTGTTCCCTAATTTATTTTTACAATCATTGAAAAATTATCCCTTTTAGCTCAGAGTCTCCCATGACCAAATGTTTACTAGGTTAACAAGGTGTTTGGTATCATTGATGGGCTTCTCTGCACAGGTATGCCAGTAAGTCAGCAGAGTTAATCTTTTTGTAAATGATGTGAACTCAAGTTATTTTAGTATCTCATTCCCCCAGGTATCGAGTGACCACTCATATTCTTGTTATTTAATCCCACAGTTAAACTTTCCAGGGCTGGTAATTATTTTCTGTTAACCTTTGTTTCTTAAAACATTCACAACTAATTTCCTTCTGGTTAATTTTTGTTACATTTTCTATATTGAGCACCACAGTTTCTAAATGTTCACAAAGTGTGCATTGTAATGGTATTTGTTAATCAAATTGCCTTGGCTTGGGAAGAATTTGAGGCAGGCATGGAGTGGGGGTGGGGGTGGTAGAAACTGTTTAATGATATACAAGTATTTTATGGCATAATTTCCATCTATGATAAAAATTAATCCAGAAACCATTTCATATGCTAGAGATAGCACATTAGACACAAAAATGAGTTTTTATAACAGATAGCCATCTTGAGAACACTCAGAATCTTAGCAATTTATCAGTTTTCCTTTTAATTAAAACTCAAGTATAGTTTATGCACTGTTTCCTTTGGTAAGAATATTTTGGAATGCTAGTAAAAGGGGCAGAAGTGACTTTGTTTCCTGTTTTATCTCTTTAGTTTTCAGAATAACCAGTGAGATTTGATGGTATTTTCTAACTTATATTCTGGTTACCTCAGTGAAACTGGTTTAGCCACGCAGTTTGATTGTTTTGAGCTTTAGGAAAAGCACACCGAGAGTAGCTGTTTCAAGTCAAACAAGGCATATTGCCTAGATGTATGCAATACTTAACAGCTACTTTTAAGAAAAACACAGTTGCTTCCAGAGCAGCAAATGGACTTGGAAAAGCCAATAAGAAAACATATGCTTAATGTCTTCCTGTTTATTATCACCTTTCTCCAAATCTTCTTGCTGACCCATCCTTTTCCTTCAGTGCCTTTTAAAGAAAACATTCCAAAGCAGCTTGGAGTGCACATTGGGAAGTGATTGGATAGGTGAAAAACAAAATACAAATCCAAGACCTTAGATACAGAATCCGTGGTTCTAGCAGGCCTAATGTAATGTAAACATTAAGAAAAAGGAAAATGTTTTATTCTTTTACTCCTAGGCTACTTTTCCCAGGTATCCTGTTCACCTATTTTGTACCTTGGAGTTAACTTTGAATGGTTCTCATGAAACAGGAAGTTTGCTTCATGAGGGATTTAAGAGGAAAAGACAGAGGTTAAGTTCCAGGTCTCATGGCCACCATAACAAAATATAGATGTGTGGAAAGTTAGCGCCCACTCCTGTCCTATAGCAGATGTCACCAACTGATGGACTGTGAGAAAATTTTGGTGGTCCGCAGTGCACCTGGCCCAGCAACAGGGATGATACTGGCAGTGGATGGACTGCTGCATGTGGGGAGGGAGGGTAACACATGAGAGATTGCAGCATCAGAGCCCTTCCCAGGTGTTCCCTGGCCTGCAGGGTATAGGGGGAAAGGAACCTGTGAACTGGTGGTGGAAATCTGATGTCCGGAGGCTGACAAGCCATGTGCTGAAGACCAGATGGCTGGCGGGGAGGTGGGGCAATCCTGCAGTCTCCCTAGCAAACCCATGTTGTGGCTGCTGCCTCCTGCCTCCATGGATTGAGGAGGCCGAGCAGCAGCGGGAAGAGTGTAGACCTCCTGAGCCATAGGGTGCGGCTGCCAGCGATGCGCTCAGATGAAGATGTTGCAAGGTAGAGGCTCAACCCCTCCCTTCAGAAGCTGCAAAACGCTCGCTGCCCCTCTGGCAGCCGCCAAGCCTCCTCCCACCGTGCTTCTCCTCCTCCTCGCCAGAACCGCTCACATGCCCAGTGGAAAGGAAGAGGCTTGGCAGATGCCAGAAGGGCAGTGTGTGCTTTGCAACATCTTCACCTGGGGGCATTGCTGGCAGCTGCTCAACCTCCTCGATGTGCGGAGGCAAGAGGGAGTAGGCAACACCAGTTCAGAGGTTCCTTTCCCCCCATTCCCATCCCCTTGCAGGCCAGGGAATACCCAGGAAGGACTCTAATGTGATCTCCCATACACTATCCTCCCTCCCCATGTGCATTAGTCCATCCACCACCAGTATCACCCCTATTGCCCCACCTCCCACCAGCCATCTGGTCTCATTGGCCTCCAGACATCAGATTCCCACACTCAGCACCAGTTCAGAGGTTCCTTTCTCCCCACCCCCACCCCTGGGGACAGAGAGAGAGGGGGGAGAGGGAGAGAAAGAGAGAGAGAGAGAGATATGAGAGAGAGAGAGAGAGAGAGATGAGAGATGAGAGAGATATGTGAGAGAGAGAGAGAGAGAGAGATGAGAGAGAGAGGAGAGAGAGAGAGGGAGGCAGGGAGGGAGATGTTTTATTCTTTTACTCCTTTTCCCAGGTATCCTGTTCACCTATTTTGTACCTTGGAGTTAACTTTGAATGGTTCTCATGAAACAGGAAGTTTGCTTCATGAGGGATTTAAGAGGAAAAGACAGAGGTTAAGTTCCAGGTCTCATGGCCACCATAACAAAATATAGATGTGTGGAAAGTTAGCGCCCACTCCTGTCCTATAGCAGATGTCACCAACTGATGGACTGTGAGAGATGAGAGATGAGAGAGAGAGGAGAGAGAGAGAGGGAGGCAGGGAGGGAGGGAGGGAGAGAGAGAGAGAGATTCTGGTGTTTTGTTTTCTACTAGGTCCAAATGACTCTTTGAGTATTTAAGGTTGCAGAAAGAAGCAGCCAAGCTAAATGCCCGAAGAACCCCATCCCATCAGTGGGAGTCCAGGCGCTTCAGCAAGTGGCATGCTGAATTCATATTAGTGGTCTGCGGGATTTAAAATTATTAGGTTGGAGACCCCTGTCCTAGAAGAATGAAATATTCTAAGAAATATTAAAAAGGCAGAATATTATATTTCCCTGGATGAGAAAAGGAGAAACATGTTTTAAAGACAAAGCATCTCCCTGCAGCTCCCTGCCCTCCCCCTTCAGCTCCAGGGTAATGGGATTAAGACATGGCTCTTGGGACATGATAGGATTACCCATCTCACCACATGGCACCTGGGAAGATTGCATCACCCAACAGGATTCAACCAAATTTAGCACACATACAACCCACAAAGCTATCTATGAACCCTCACAGCAGCCAATCAGGATAGTCTTCCTGTGCCCTAGGAAGTCCAAAGCTTAGAGAGGGCATAAAACCCAGGGACTCTCAGCATCCCTTCCCTTTTTCACCGAGGAGTTCCAAGGCATGTGGTCCTGTCCAGAGGTGGTACTCACCAGGTTCTGACCAGTTCTGGAGAACTGGTAGCAAAAATTTTGAGTAGTATGAAGAACCAGAAAATACCATCTCTGACTGGAGATTTTACAGTATCCTTCTCCTGCCACACCCATCAAGCCATGCCCACAGAACTGGTAGTAAAAAAAAATTGAATCCCACCACTGGTCCTGTCCACCATTAAAATCATCTTTCCAAGCAGTCACCATGTTTCCAGTGTCTTTCTTCCCACTTGGAACTGAACCCAGATGGACATTTCCTCCAACAGATGGTTTCAGAAGGTCATAGGCATTCTTCATATTGCTGAGCACAAAGTGCTCAAATTATTTTGGGGTATAAAACAATAAAAAAGATTCTTGATTTCTTGTCAAAATTTAAATTGCTGCCCTTATCTATTATAAACAAAGAACCAATAAAATGGGCACTCACAGGAATCCAAGGAATTCCTTACATCATGAGCAATTTTCCAGGGACAATGATGAAGCCGTCCCTGGCTTCTTAAAGCTTTGATAACTACCATCATTTTCTTAGAAAGATGCTAGAAAAAGTGTTGGCCTTATAAGTATACATATGGCTGGAAAAAACCAATTATCTAGATCAATTTCTGTTGGACATCAGGCCAATAACACAAATCGCCTGATAAGTGATTTCCACTGCTAGAGATTTACATTTCATTTGAACATTGCCCAGTCAACCAGTAAGGGAGAGAACTTAAAATTTAGTATATTATTACTAATATTGTAAATCTACATGGCAAAGAGGAAATAAGTATAACATATCCTTGCTTTTACTAAATAGGAATGAATAGATAGAACAAAATCACACATGACTTTTAAAGGTGTGAGGAGGTCTAGAAGAATTTGGAAAGAGTCGGTGTAGTTTAATAGTTAGGAAGCTGGAGCAGGAGAAGGGAGCCATAGAAACTTACTGGGTGATTTGGCCAGCTGTTCTCTCATTCAACCCAACCTACTTTTGTTGTAGTGGAAAAATATGTATTATACTTTACTTACAAATAAGTGCATAACAATTACCACTTCTTTTTTTTTAAAGATGTATTTATCTATAACTTCTCTCAAACTAGAGAATAGAAAATACAGATTAAACTTCTAATTAAGGGAACTGATGTTTATAATAACACTTCCCTTCTAAAAAAAAATATTTGCTCCCCTCAGTATGTGGTTTCACAATACCCTGAAAAAGGAAAGGAAACACCACTTACATTCTTCAATACCTATCTGTTACTTGAATAATTCTTATTGCATATTCTGTATAACCCTTGTTACTTTTGGATTTTACTGATAATATATATCAGCCAATTATATACAACTTAACAATTACTCTTACAAAATACTTAATATCTGATATTCAGGACGTAAGTTTAGTTAATGTAATCTAACAGATATTGAGGAAGCCTACTACACACAGATATCACCAATTAGTTCAACATTTTAACAATCAACATTCATGCAATTAATAGAACACTTCATATTTCCTCTAATTTTGAGTTCTGCATGAGCATATGTTATCATGAACTAATGCAGAATAATTTATTTGTACTCTACGTGCATTGGGGAAGAAGGATAGCAGAATTGCTCAAGGCTTAATTTCTGTTCAAACTTTCCCTCACAACATGATGCTAGGTAATTTAATGAAATGATATGATAAAATTATCCACAGTGATTCCTCAGGTGGGGTGATCATGGTTTCCAGAATTTTCTCACAGCCACAAGTTATTCAGGAATAGCTCTTTTGACTGACACCAAAATCACTGGAAGAGCTAGAATTCCATCACTAAAATCAAAGATTTTATCCTTCCTCCTTGCATAATCAGAATATCTACTGCTCTTTCTAAGTAAGGAATAAGAGGATCAACAGATATTTGGTCCTATAGCTGGCTCAACTCTGGGGAGTGAACCAGAAGGAGGGGGCAAATAGGCAGCAGACAGTGGCTGCTGGAAATAGGCAGCAGACATTGGCTGCTCTTCAAATTAGCTGCACATGCTGGAGCTGAGAGGAACAACACATTTGGTAGACAACTGAACAGGGAAGGCTAAACTAGGACCCTTTACAGCAGGTTACCTACTTACTTACTATATCCAGCTTTGAAAACAAGGTTCTAGAGAATCATCGGTTATAAAACTCTTCATTTGTTTCCTTAATATCTTACAATCTCACAGCTTGTGGTGAATGAGGTAGAGCGGAATTTAAGAAGTAGAACTGAATTGAAGAATATGCTGTAAAATTTGCAGCCTTAATGTAGAAGAAAACTGAATGAAGCAAAGGAATATGAGACATCAGTGTCTTCCCCTTCCTTTCTTCCTCCCTTCTTCCCTTCCTTCCAATATTATCTTATTAACATGCCAGACATTTCTGCTGTAAGATTGTTAAAGGGCTGTTGATGCCCCAGACTTTTCTCCCTGCCTCTGCAAATAGCAGAAACCAGCAAAGCTGCGAAGATTGCAGATGCAGACAGTAAATCATTTTGAATTTTCCTCTTTCAGGATGAACTCCTGAGAGAATTCAGGCTTAGCATACTTCTGACATGTATTTATGTGTTGCTTACAGAACAGGGTATAGTGAAGATTTCCTGTGTTTAAACTGTATGCATTAAACATGTCAAAAATGCAATCACAATTTATTTTTCCATCACCATCTCTCTGGTAGAATACAGAAGTTCACAACAGGACCAATATTATGGTTTTAAATCTCAAAAAGTTTGATCCTCCCAAAGCCAATGGAAAAAGTTAGTAAAAGTCTCTCTTTGTCATATATTCCTTATGCATTTTCAAGCTACTGCTATATACAGTAAATCTTTGTTCATAAAGACAAATGATATGGGAAGCTTTGGACAACAATTTCATCAGAATATACCTGTATAATTAAATACATTTTGCTAAAAGATGTAAAATAGCCATGTCTCCATTGCAACATCATATGAAACATCAAGACACGTTTTCAAATGCAAATTCATAATAAGATCAGCCTGAGTTTTCTGTTATGTATTATGAGAGTGAATAGAGTTAAGAACATTTCCCTAAACCTGGTATATGATGATGAACAGTCAGTGATGAACATATTGAATGTGTCTGCTCATAAGTATATTTAACAAAAAACTAAACAAATGAAATAGATTCATGTTGGAGGATTACTTAGTTATGGGTGTAAAGATTACCATTCATGTTTACAATAGCTGTTTTCTGTTTTATGTCCCATATCAATCACATTGTTAATAGAAATGAAAGCATATTATCTTTTCAGAGTACGTAGAACTTGTTCACATTCCCTTTTAAATAACAAACAAAATGGTTTATCTTAGATGCTTGCAGCCTATTTCTGGCCTTGCTGCAGCATGAAAGCTAAGCATGAAAGACCACCATGGAACGTAGGCTAGATAGGTAAGTAAAAATAAATAAATCCTGGAAAAAGGCAGTGGGAAACCACCTTTATACTTATGGTTTCTAAAGTCACCAGGAACCAAGCTCAAGTTAAAGACTTTACATTTTATGAATTCTGTTTTTATTTTCTTAAACATTTATTTGGGACTGCAGGTACTGTACACACAATCAGAAAATCTCTTAAACCCATACTACAAAATAAAATAAGCACACAATAAGCAACCATCCCAGGTGCCCAGAATGCAAACAGAACTTAAAAATGAAAAGTTATAAAGAATAGTTCTGTTTTCACTACTTCTCTGAAACCCAACAAGGAGAGGCCCACCCAAATCTGTAAGGGAAATTGATCCATAGCAGTTGAATATTGAGGGAGGGAAAATATTCCTATTCCCCCATCCTCCCTCATAATTTTATAAGGGCACACTAAACATCCTAATTTGAGACACATGTTATGGATCGGTAGTAGATTCATAGTATATTAGCTCTATTCAAACAGGTGGTCCTGAAGGTACCTACTGCCAAATCGTAGGGCACTTTCTAGGTGATAACTAGCACTTTGAATTGTACTCAGAAGCCTAGGGGTAACCAGTTCAGTCCCCATTAATGCCAGCATATTGTGAGTTTTCATCTGCTGATAATTGGGTTGCTACATTTCATACCAATAGCAGATTCTGGGTCGTCTTCAAAAGCAGTCCCATGTAGCACATATGGTAGCTGTCCATCCTAAAGCATAAATGAATCATAAATTTAGAAGAGTTCTTAAATGTTTTCTAGCCAATCTCGTTGCTCAACTGCAGAATTTGTTCAGCTTGTTTGAAAAGAGGACCTCCTCAATTTATAAGGTAGGCAATTTCACTGATTGACAACCCATACAGGAGATTCTCCCTGATGTCTATTCTGAGCCTTTTTTCCTTGTCATTTTAACCCAATAGTTCTGGTCCTGCCCTCTGCAGAAATAAACAATATTATTTTTGTTTTGTTTTGTTTTTGACAGTCCTCCATAAATTTATTAAGTCAGCTGTGATATCTTCCCCCACATCATCTTTTCTGTAGGTTAAACATATGCAGATCATTTAGCCATTCCTATTTCCAGACCTTTTATATTTTTTTTCTTCATCTGAATTTCTTCCAATCTGCCACTATGTTTCTTGATTTATGATCCATTTCCAAAACTAGAAACAATGTTCCAACTGGGATCTGACCAGGGCAGAATAGCGGGAAACAATTATTTCATGTGATTCTTCATTATCTCAATTTGTAGAATTTCCCATGCTTCTTGGATACTTTTGTTTGCTGGGATTTGAAGGCATTTTCTCAGAACGCCAGTCCCCTTCACCTTTTCACTCAGTTCATCCCACTTGATGAAAGTTAGGGCCAGGATAGCAGACCCTTCTTGTTCTTTCTTACCCCTCCTGATATATGAAGAGCTCAGTGATAGAAGTCTATGGAGATTCTCAGTCATCCAAGTTGTGGTTGTCCAAAAGGTCTCCTGTGACAGAATACAAGACTTTCTTGAATCTCTGGTTCTTTTTAATGTCACTCAAACACATTGCAGATAAAGAGGGACAAATTTCCAATTGTCCAAAAAGGAAGAGAATCAATATTACCTTTTTCTAGGATAATGATTTTTGTTACTGTTATGATGATGAGGATGATGAGGAGGAGGAGGAAGAAGAAGAGGAGGAGGAGAGTTTTATCCATCAAGAAACAGCACACTATACAGAATAAGAGTAATCACATCTTTTGAGAGATGTTCCTTGGACTTTTAAGTTATTATTTTTATTTTCCAAGTTATTACTTTTATTTTCAAAGTTATTACTGTTTTTTTCTTGATAGTCTCCTACTAAGCATTTTTGATCCTGCTTAATTTTTTGAGCATGTGTAAATGTCCATAAAACCAACAATGTAACTGCAACTAATCTGCAGTTTAAATTGTATATAAATTAAAAAGGAAGAACATACCCCCCCCCAAAAAAAGAAATCATATATAAACTTTGCTTATTGTAATATCTAATAATTGCATTTAGATGTTTTGATATCCAAAATGTATTTAGTGTACATGATTTTATGTTGAAATTAATGTCACTTTCTAGATAGGATTTGTCAATATGTATTTTTCTTATCTATTCCTTATTCTATAGGATTTACTGCAAAAAAAAAATACTAGAAGGAACTCAAAATCACAAACTGCCTAGTTGGGGAATTCAAAAGATATGTAACCATGGTATTCTTGTCATTGGCAATCAAGTAATCTTGATTTAAAAAGTACAGTAATTAGTCTTTACAAAAACAGCATACAGCTAATTAAAAATGACAATTTAGTCATCTCACCAAACAAGCCAGTTAGTGGCTTCAACCACTCTGAAATAATGCAATAAAGAAAAGATCTCTTTGAAAATGACTGAAGAAAAAGGAGGCCGCCTCTAAAATATTTTATTTTAGCAACATATCTAATAATGTAAGTCATCAGGGAAATCATCTATGTTCTGTCAGTATGATCAGTTGTAAAGATTATATATAAAATCCTAAAGATTATACATGATAAGCATTGTACATAGAGTTTTAGCATAAGATATCTCCAAAGGGTGTTTTGCAAAGTGCATTGGCAGAAGTGAAGTGCCTCTTTTCAAAGCATTAAAGCAGCTACAACCTGCCTTTGGAAGCTTCGGTGGTTCTGCTTCAAGGCTAATATCTCAGGGGTTGCCACAAAGAAGAAGGAGTCAAGCTATTCTTCAAAGCACCTGAGAGCAGGGGAAGAAACAATGAATGAAACTAATGAAGGATAGAACCAACCTAGAACTAAGGAAAAAAATTCCTGTCAGTTAGAACAATTAATCAGTGGAACAACTTGCCTCCAGAAGTTGTGAATGCTCCAAAACTGGAAGTTTTTTAAGAAGAGATTGGACAACTATTTGTCTTAAATGGTATAGGCCAGAGTTTCCTGCCTGAGGAGGGGCTAAGGTGCCTTCCAACTCTGTTATTCTATCACTCTTTTAAGAAGAGACTGGTCATTTTTACTAGGCCCCTGTGTGTTGATGCTGAAAAAATATTTTCATGGGACTAAAGGCAAAATGAAACTGTTGTAAATACAACAGAGAGAGAGAGAGAGAGAGTCAGATATAGCTCTTGAGGCAACCACAAAAGGCCTTCAAGGACAGGGCTGCTTTAATGCTTATATGAAAGGTCTTTTGCTTTTATGTAATTCTCCTTAAAAGCAGCACTTCTGAATGTTTTGTACAATGCTAACATTAAGTTTCTGCCTTTCTCATCCTCTCTCAATCCATCAAATTTCTCCTTCCTGTAATATGAGGCAGACTTAAATCTCTATGTCCACATCATTAGAGGCCAAAGATATAAAAAAAAAACCTGTGAAAATATTATGTCATTGAATATACAGACCACAAAATCTTTTTGAATCTCTGTTCTGCCTACGGGGAATTCTTTATATGAGGACTTGCACAATGTCCCATGTTGATGCACACAACACATGGACCTTTCACTGAGCAAGTGGGACTGTGACTGTGATAATCTGCAACAGAAAAAAAAAAGATTTGCATATATATTCCAACATGAAAGGCCCACTTAATGTACATTTCATCAATAGGGTTTATATAACTATCCCCCCTTCCTCCTTATTCCCAAAGAAATGCATGCGGTTTTTGATATTTGTTTTTTAGACATCTACAAAATGTAGCAGCACAACAATAGAGGACACAGTTCCCTAGAATGAGTCATGAAGTAAATTTTATAACCATAGGAGCTACAAATACAGGTAGTCCTCAATTTACGACCACAATGGAGCATCACATTTCCATTGCTAAGTGAGACAGTTGTCAAGTGACTTTTGACCATTTTACAACCTTTCTTGCCACTGTGATTAAGTGAATTGCTGCAGTTGTTAAATTAGTAACACGGTTGTTAAGTGAATCTGGCTTCCCCATTGACTTTGCTTGTCAGAAGGTCACAAAAGGTAATCACATGATCCAGGGACATTGCAACCATCATAAATATGTGCCAAATTTTGATCACGTGACCATGGGGATGCTGAAACAGTCCTAAGTGTGAAAACAGTCATAAATCACTTTCATTGTAACTTCAAACGGTCACTAAATGAACGGTTGTAAGTCAAAGACTACTTGTATTTTTCCTTCTCTGGTACGTCCCTTTCCTTGTAAACATACTGTATTAGTGTTGCTTAACTAATCCTGCCATAGATAGAATTCATTATTGGCCAAGTGTGATTGGACACACAAGAAATTTGTCTTGGTGCAAATACTCTCAGTGTACATAAAAGAAAAGATACATTCATCAAGAGTCAAGAATCATAAGGTGTGACACTTAATGATAGTCATAGGGTACAATAAGCAATCAAATCATACTAGGAAACAGTCAATATAGATCCTAAGGATACAAGAGACAAAGTTACAGTCATACAGTCACAAGTGGGAGGGGATGGGTGATAAGGAGTGATGAGAAGATTAATAGTAATAATAATGCAGACTCTGTAAATAGTTGAACAGTCTTGAGGGAATTATTTGTGTAGCAGAGTGGTGGTGTTTGGGAAAAAAATATCCTTTTGTCTAGCTGTTCTGGTGTGCAGTGCTCTATAGCGTCATTTTGAGGGAAGGAGTTGAAACAGTTTATATCCAGGATGTGAGGGGTCTGTAAATATTTTCACAGCCCTCTTTTTGACTCAGTATACAGGTCCTCGATTGAAGGCAGGTTGGTAGCAATTGTTTTTTCTGCAGTCCTAATTATTCTCTGAAGTCCGAGTCTGTCTTGTTGGGTTGCAGAACCAAACCAGTTATAGAGGTAATATAGATGAGTAATAATATTGGAGTACTGCAACAAATATAAAGCACAGAATATTTTTTTCCCAAATACATAATTGGGAAAGTAGTTTTCTTTTCATAAGTCTCCTGGAAGCAGAAGGACAGGTGTTTGGAACTTAGTATCTTATTCATGTTACTTATAGCACATTAGGGAAGATAGGTTAAAAAAAATGCTGTTTCCTTTTCCTTTTCTTCTCCTCTTCTCCCTAAGCAAAAATTAAACATTTAAAGAATGAGGTAGTGATATGCTGGGCCAGCAGGGACATCCATCTGCATAATATCATAACCCAATATTTAACTCCATACTTACCAGCAGAATTAAGAGATCGAGAAAGGGAGTAAACCATTGAAAATAAGAAGGAAAAGCCTACTGTATAAAGGGGCGTTAAAGTGTGCATTCTTCATAACGTGGCTAGCTGGTAGCCTCTGGATTCTTGCAAATCTCTGAATTCCTAATATGGGATATTGGACAGAGAAATCTAAAAAAAGAAAACCTGCAGAGCACATTATAACCTACATTGCTTTATGAAATTAGCTGTCAAAGCATACACAGGTGATCCTCGACTTACAATAGTTTGTTTAATTATCAGAGTTACAACAACATTGAAAAAAGTGATTTATGTCCTTTTTTCACACTTACAACTGTTGCAGCATTCACTCATTCATTTAATCAATCAATCAATCAGAATTGAGCTGGAAGGAACTGTGGAGGTTTTCTAGTCCAACCCCTCTACTCAAACAGGAGACCCTATACCATTTCAGACAAGTGGCTGTCCAGTCTCTTCTTAAAAGCCTCCAGTGATGAAGCACCCACAACTTCTGAAGGCAAGCTGTTCCACTGGTTCATTGTCCTCACTGTTAGGAAGTTTCTCCTCAGTTCCAGGTTGCTTCTCATAATTACTTTCCATCCATAACTTCATAGCGCTTGGCATCTGACTTATACTTATGGCGGTTACAGTGTCCCAGGGACATGTTTGGTGAGCTTGTGACAAGCAAAGTCAATGGGGAAATCAGATTCATTTAACAGCCGTATTACTAACTGAGCAGTGACAATGATTCACATAACCACTGTGCAGCGGTGGTATTTGACCAGTTCTGCCCGGTTCTGGCGAGCTGGTAGCAGCGATGAGCAACGGAGACCGAACCGGTTTTCTCCGCCTCTCTGCTGTTGGGCCCACCCACCCGCCTGGACTCCCATACTCACTTTTATCTGCTGAATTTGAAGCACAGCTGCTTTGCGCGACACAGAATAGCACCACGTGGCACCTGCTGAAGCAACCGGGATCGTGCAGGCTTGCAGGAGGCAAGTTAGAACGCTTCTGCACCTGCACAAAGTGCGCGTTTGGTTCGTGCATGTATGCATGCAAAGTGTGTGCACGCACACAAAGCCATGCCCATTGAACTGGTGGCAACAATATTTGAATCCCACCACTGTCATTGTGGCAAGAAAGGTTGTAAAATGGAACAAAACTCACTTAACCAATGTCTTGCTTTGCAACAGAAATGTTAGGCTCAGCTGTGGTCGTAAGTTGAGGACTACCAGTACTAGCTTACTTTAAGCATAATGCCAAACCACAGAACATACTAATATAATTTAGGATCATTGGAACTTAACCACATTTCAGGTTTTAGCAGAAAAGGCATGGTTAAAACTTTTTCAGTTGTTAAGTGAATTTGGTAAAAGCTTTTTAACTCTTTCAGCAATTAGTTCCATTGGTCCACACTATCTCAAAGGTAAAACCATATTTGAAATGTTAATAGATTACTGAACCATAGTTAAGCTCCCTTAAGACTTACTTGGTGTATAGTCTGAAGTTGAACCACTGAAACAAATTTTGGAGCTAAAATGGTTCGATCATTTTAGCCAGTGCTAGAGGAACCATCATGTAATATAGACCTCTTTTGTTTTTTTAAGACTGTCCTGTTATATTCTTTCAATTAATATATAGGCATGAAAATTGGATCTATTAGTGTTTTACATTAATCTATTAGAATCATGCATGGAATTAAAAGCAGTGGGATGGAGTGGTTAGAAATCAGATTAGAAGTATCCCAAGATCCAAGTCACCCCCATCCACAAAAACCTCTCAGGATTTGAGACCCACCCACTCATATCAATCCAACCAACTTTCCAGGGACTTCAGTGTGTCTAAAAAGAACAGGAATAAATAATAGAGAGGTTAATTCTGGCTACAAAGACCAAGTCTTAACAACAAATTCATACAACCCCAGAACTGAAAAGAACAGCAGCAGTAAGTCAATAAGTAACTTTGCTGCCTTTGCAAAGAAGCTGAAGAAATAATGGACCGTCTGGTTAGCTGCTGCAAGAAGATTGCACAGACTACAAGCAACAGCATGACAAAGTAGCAACAATGATGCATTGGACGATCTGCAAGAAATGTTATTTGCTTGCAAGCAAGAACTGATAGGACCATAACACAGAGAAAGTCACTGAAAATGAAGAAGCTAAAGTGCTCTGGGACTTTAGAATCCAAAGAGACCTACTATGGAACACCCCAAACTTAACAATTGTAAATAAGAAAGACAAAACAAGTCTAGATAGTAGAGGGCAGAAGAAAAGAGACAGTGGAAGAAAAGAGATGGAACTGGAGAAAATAACAAATAACAAAATACAAAGATCTGCAAATAGAAATAGAATGACTGTGGCAAAAGAAAACAAAGCTAGCACCAATAGTATTAGGTGCCTTGGGTGCAATTGCAAAACAATTGGAGAACCTTGGGAAGGACTTGATAGGCAGATAAAAATACCAAATCTGGTCTGAACATCTGGCTGACAGTGTGCAACAGACCAAAATAACAACAATACACTTTCCCAGAATTCTTTGCAACACGGGGAGATTGCAAATTAAAAAAAAAAAAACCCAGCGAGAAAAGGATTTCCAAGCAGTGTGACTGCTTTCTTTTCCTTTATGAGTAATGAAGAAAGTGTGCAGAAATAACAAGCCCATCCCTGACAGAAAATGGTATTAAGTATCCTAATCAAAAAAAAAAAAAAAAGCAAATAAGCTAATTGGCATCCCTCCTTCCTTGCACTGGAATCTGAAACAAACTTATCTTCCATTCGCCACTGATTCAGTTTCAATTGTTTATGCAGAAAAAAAAAATAATACTTGTGGAAGTGAGCTGGTTTGTAAGGCAGGAATGACTGAACAGGGAGGAATCTGCTACTTCCAGATGGATTGAGTCCATTCCCATGACATTTATTTCTTTACCAAATGTTTTAAAAAGCAGGCATGTGACCTAATAGACTTAGTGAGAGTGGCACCCACATGAAAGATCTTTAAGTGTTACATCTTTTTTGTTCTCTAACAGCATTTCTTTAGAAAGGAAAATATTAACCATTTCTATATATTAATGTCAAGCAGTGATGCAATATTTTTGTAGCAAAATGCAACATGCTGATCATGAGAAAAGGGGGGGGGGGGAATCCCACTGGATTTCAGAAGATAAATGCCACAAAGAGTTTCACAAAGATAGTTGGATCATAATATGAATATCATGATTAAATTAGGTCATATAAGATTAGGTTATCCAGTCCAGTTTTCTACCAGGAACCCCACATTGACAACAAATCAGAGAATGTTTGGCACTGTGCCCTCTAAGACTGGATACACTTGATTATGGTTGCATTACTTAAAAAAAAAAGGATCCACTTAGTTTTGGCTAAGCTTTGATAACTGGTTCTGAATCTCTTTGTATTAATATAGATAACCAATCCTCATCAGAAGAAAAAGACAAGAATAGTCTATGGCACTGCAACATTTCTTTTTTTTACCAATTACAGATTTTATCTCAAGCATAGGACAAGAATTCAGTGGAAACCTATACTCTAGTCATGGAGTAGCATAGAAGTTTTACTTGTTCAGATTATAATGATAGTAGAGTCATCCATTCAAAGTAAGTAATGTATTTCTCACTGCAAGTTCTGGTTTCAAACATCAGAGATCAGAATTAAATAGATGGAATCCATAGAATTCAGTTTCTTAAGAAAGATTTTCCGATTACTGAAAACAAATAATGCTAGTCTACACATATCTTTACAGCAATAACTCCTCTTAGTTCATTGTGGCTTCCATGGAAAAGCAATTGCTGTTTGTTGATTTATTATATTTATGTTTTTATCTTTCCTCCAGGCAGTGTCCATAGTGTTACCCTGGTTGGTCTGACAGAATAATTCTTGATCTTTGCTCCAAAACCCTTTAAATATCACTTAGTGCTATGGTTCTTAGGAATCTACACCTCTCTTTTCATTTAGGAAATGAAGAACAGAATATTTTCCATGTGATGTGTACTATTAAATAAGAAGAAACAGTACCCAACCAATTTCCCTTATGGTTCATTAAAGGCTTCTCTCCACTGTCTTTTTTGACTTCCTGATCTTTCTAACTGAACAACATTTGTTCAACTCTCAATTTAAGCTAGGTTTTCCCCATTACATAGTTTCTTTTGATGCTTTAGTACCTGACAAAAAAGAGACAACACAAAGGAAAAACATTATGTGTACTCTAGGGAGACTAGGAGACTTTTGTATGATTCTAGAGCAGAAAAATTATTTAGGGAGAAGGAAGGGGAGGAGGAACACTGAACTGCATCTTGCTTATTAGCTTCCCCAATTTCTTTCTTCTTATGCTTGCTTCTTTGATATTGACACCCAATATTACCTGTACAGTATTAAAATTATGGATAATTGAATTTCCTTACAGATGATTAGAAAGAATTCAAGTCAGCTGGAGTACTTGGATCATCACACATTTAGATGTAATCCAAAATAGATTGGAAACAGCTTCTGCTAAGACACATCATTTGATTGGCTGGTGCCATTTATCTTCAGGCTTACTAAGCAGAATCTGGCATTGAAAGTTTGGAGAATTGTGGTGGCTTCATGAGACTCATGCAGGAAGTTTTTTGAACTTTCTCTTCCAAGCACCCCTTGACGAGAATGGAATGAACCTCTTTTACTCATACTTCGGAATCTTGTTAGACTCCAATTAATTCTGGCCTTTCATTAGCATCTCTAATTGAAACAAAACTGTGCTGCTTCTGAAAGATTCTATTTTAGTTAATTAAGGTAAGAGGAGCCCTGAAAAATGTTCACAGAAAAAATAATTAATGTTAAAATTGGGTAGAAAGATGCTGTGAAAAGGTATTGGCAGGCTTCAAAATATGACAATTCTGGATTTGTGCTTTTATCAAACTTTCAAACTGATTTTATATCCTTTCCTTTGGGAAAGAGGGGAAATGAGTAGAAAAAGAGAGCTAGTCAAGAACAGGAAGTGTTTAAGTAACAAATGGCCTGAGATAAAAATCCTAAAGCTCAAAAAAAAAAAAAGATACAATTTTTGTTTGTTTAAAGAAAACTACTCTAATCCACCATGAAAAAGAGGGCCTCTCCAGATTTCACTGCAATTGCTCATACTAACCTAATCAAACTAAGCTGATTTAAGTGTTAGCAGTGAATGAAACAAATAGGGCAGCAGAGCAAGATTGGGAACATTGGCACAATGATTTCCACAACTCACATGAAAGGTACACAGACACACACATATTCCAAACCACTCAGATTATTTCTTTCAAAGATTCACATGTTTGGTGCAAAGGCTTTAGGCAGGCAGCAATATAGGCACTGACTTCCTTAATTCAAGCCCTGACTGGCATAAAAGTCAAAATTAAAAGACTTTTCTTCTGAAGACCTCTTGTAGAGAGTTGGACAGTATGATGGAGTAGCTAAATGCTTAGATTAGGAACAGGAAAACCCATGCCCCAGCCTCTGTCATGGATGCTTATGGGGTGACTTTGGGCCTTTCATTTCCCCTCAGCCCAATCTACTGTACCACACAGGGTTGTTATGGAGAATTAAAAGTGGGATAGAAATCTAATAAATATATTTTCAGGAAAAAAAGATCTAGTTTGGTGACATGGGAAAAGATGAGACTTAAATATTTCTCATAAGGCCAGGATCAAGCCTAAGTAATCTCTCAATGGGATCACTTGCTCTAGAAATCAAAATCCTAAAATCCAAAATTCTCTGTAGGCAGTATCATATCAACTCTGGTAACTGACGTGAAATTTTAAAAATAAGGAATGAGGTAGATTTCTTTAAGAAGCTTCTGCTGTTCTTGAAGGCAGATTTATATATTTGCTTCCAAGATGTTTAATACAACATGATTCCTATTCACTCATAATGAGAGCAACTCATTGAAATTAGTGGAAATTACTTTTGAATAAACATGGAGAAGGCTGAAGTACACATCTGTCTTCCTGGGATTCTCAAGTATGAGCAGCAGCACTAATGGGAAATGCATAGAAAAATTCTCACAACTATTATACATGCACACAGTTCAGGACTGACATGCCTGCAGCTGAGTATTAGGGTTGAAATTATCTGTCACAATGTAAACAGAAAGGGTTCATTGCTCCCCCGCCTTCCTGAAGAAATATTATAAACAAAAGATTCTCATATTTGAAAGGTCAGAAGAAGAAAAAGAGAGAGACCATAATGCACTCACAAAGAGACAACATCATTAATGCTGTTATTCTTGGCCCAGTCAATCGAAGAAACATAAGTGCTGTCAAGAGAGGACTGTGAGATAAAGGATAAAAAGTGGGAATGAGATATTTTACTGCAAGGACTGTTCTTTTGGTTTGAGAACATTTCTGGAAATAACCTGAGCTGAGAAAATGTTCCCTGTGAGGAATACATGCTGTGGGAAATTGTGTAGAAGATAAAATTTGGGCAATGACCTTCTCGCTGTGCTTTAATCAAGATGTACACTAAAGGACCCAACTGCCAAGAAGAAGTGGGAAAAAGACCAGGAGGAGGAGGAGGAAGGAAAGGAGAGAAAGGAGGAGGAGGAGAAACAAGAAAAAAAAGAAAACACAAGAATCAGGAAGGAAGGGGAGTGAAGGGGAAGAGGAGGAGAGGGAGGAAAATCAAGAAGGAAGAAGAAAGAGGAAAAGGGAGAAAGAGAAGAATAGAACTTGATAATAATTTACTTCTCCTGTATTAGAAAGCACAAGGGTATTATAAATATGTACACTGGGCTTTTGTACAAAAGAAAAACAATTCATAATTTTCTGAAAATGTTACTTTAGTTTAAAAGTCTGTTTAATCATCGGGTCAATTAAGTATGTGTCAATGCAGCAGAATTTAAAGGGCGTTTTAAATATGTGACTGAGAAAACTGTGTGGTATAATAGTTATAACAGGAGTGAGATTATCAGCTGTGCTGTAATAATTACAGTAAGAGGTATAAAAATGTCATGGCTGAGGGAAAGGGTAGGGCTTCTATTCAAACTACTACTCAGGCATGAAAGCTTGTATGGAGGGTGAGGGAGAGGATATAAACACTCTTTGGAGAAAAGGAGGAATCTAAACTTATTTATTGTGATTTAAAAATATTAAAAAGAATGTAGTCATACATTTTACTGTCCACCCTTCCTCATAACATGCAAAAGAAAGTTACATTTTGTACAATGTGGAGCCAGATTGAGTTTTTCCTGACTCTCAACTGAGACTAAACAAGGCATTTTGCTCTTGTCCCTTGGTGGGAAACGTCCAAAGGATCTGAAAGAGGAAGATTTTAGACAGTGCAATCTACAGGCAGTCCTCAACTTATGGAGGCAAAAAATTTCTGTTGCTAAGCAGACAGTTATTAAATGAGTTTTTTGCCCCATTTCACAACTTTTCTTGCCACAATTGTTAAGTGAATCAGTGCAGTTGTTCAGCTGGTAACACTGTTGTTCAGTGAATCTGGCTTCCCCATTGACTTTGCTTATCAGAAGGTTACAAAAGGGGATCCCATGAACCCGGGATGCAGCAACTGTCATAAATATGCCAAGCACCTGAATTTTGATCATGAGGATGCTACCAAGTCACATTTTCAGTGCTGTTGTAAACTTTGAATAGTCACTAAATGAACTGTAGTAAATCAAAGATTACCTGTTTGTAATCTTATAGAGAGTGAAGGGTACTGTTGGTAATAAAGCTGTATAGATGACAAATGTTTTCATATGTATATGAAAAATCATCACCCAAACCAGACGTTTCCAAACTTGGCAACTATGCTGGCTGGAGAATTCTGGGAGTTGAAGTCTACAAGTCTTAAAGTTGCCAAGTTTGGGGACCTCTGACCTAAACACTCCTGATATTTTAAACTGCATCTCAGTAACCATTGCTTCAGTTTCCTAAATCTCCTAAGTACTTCTACTGACTTCATGCTTCCACCCTTTTTGTCTTAAAAAAAACAGCCCCTTCTTGGGTCTGCCTGAGATCTCTTTCTGTGTGGTACAAATTATTCTTTTTTTTAATTTATGAATTGACTTTGTTCTTGCAACTTTTAGAAATGTACATACCAATAAAGGAGAATATTTGTAGCTCAGGGTTGAAATGAGTAAGGATTCCTTGGTGCTCTCTGAGCTTGCTTGTTTTCTTGCAGACATTTGATTATCCTAACTAAGTAACATCATCAGTGCTAGTTAGGAGTGCTGTTTGCTGTCACAGAGGTGATATTCAGCAGGTTCTGACCAGTTTTGGAGAACCGGTAGCGGACATTTTGAATAGTTCAGAGAACCAGCAAATACCACCTCTGACTGGCCCCACCCCCATCTATTCTCTGCCTCCCAAGTCCCAGCTGATTGTCTGGGTCTTCTTTTTTTGCCCTGCACAGGAGAACAGAGCTGGAAATCAGGTTAGTGGGATGGGGAGGAATGAGATTTTGCAGTAACCATCCCCCAGGAGTGGGGAAGTAATGAAGATTTTACAGTATCCTTCCCCTGCCACACCCACCAAGCATACCCACCAAGCTACATCATGCCCATCAAGCCATGCTCACAGAACCGGTAGTAAAAATTTTTGAATCCCACCACTCTGCTGTCAGTTTATATTGTGGTGTCTTGCCTATCAGTGAGGGTTGTGGTGGTCTTAGGGATTCTTTGGTTGGACAGTTTCTTGATTGGGGTATTGCTTACTTGATCATTGGTCTGAAGTTGACCTTGGAGTTATATATGTTCTATAACAATGTATGTTCTATAGCAAGATACATATATTGGACAACAAGTACAATGGAGAATATTTCCATTGATTTATTACTTAAGGAAATCTACAGGTAATGTCCAATAGCACCCATATCCCTATATGTTAATGCAGGAAAACATTTGCTACAAAGTTCATTCTGCCCCTTCTGTATGTCAAACCACCTGATATTCAAGTGTGGTCCTAAAGAAAGCATGAGAATGAGCTACAAGATCTAAAAATATCCAATACCTACCTATTTGTATTCAAGGTGCAGTCTTGTTTCTGTCTAATAAATTATTAACTTATGTTCCTAAATGTAAACATCATGTCTTGTATCTGTATTATCTTTTGAACAGATGCAAAGTTAATTTAAATAAGCATCGCTATTTTTTTCCTTTTTCATTCCACTGTTTAGAAATTGATAAGCCACAATCATTGCTGTTCTCCTATATCATGTGAACTGTGAGCTTACAAAGGCTGAGGCAACATTAAGCCTAAACTACTGTTAACCATCCACTTTTTGTAATTCAGCTTGGTAACTGATCGGTGGGAACCATTTCAAAAGTATATATTCAGAAATACGTAGACCACATGATGTCTTTTCCATATGGCATCTCATAATTATTTGGCTATGCGTGAACATGATGAAAATGGCTCCCTAACTCTCTGAGGATCAGGGTAAATTATTTCAATTAGAGATATTTCAGAGCAAACATTGCCTTGGGGCATATTAATAATAGTACCTGAGATGGAACAGCTGTCTTTCGAGCTTAGAAATCTGTCAGTTTCTGACTGCCCCAATAATAAGACCTATTTTGTAACTTTAAAAGCAAAACAGGTTTTTTTTCTTAGGCTTTACCTAAAGAGAGAGCTTGGCAGTGGAAGTGGGTTATAATCCTCAGCATGGGAGCTGGTGGGTGGATTTTCCCTCTCAATAAACTTTTGTATAAAACCAACCACTCTCCTGATATTTATTTTCCACAGTGCTGAAATCATACATAGACCCCCAAATATATATATAAAGGTTTTTCTTATTTCCTGAAGCTGTTTCTGGCTAACTCTTTGTTCTTAAAGGTAGTTTTTAGATCTGATAGATATTACCATTCAAATTATAAAAATAATTCTTTCTAATGAGATATTCATTTTGAAACAGTTTAAAATGTAAAATAAGAGGGATCAAACCCATCCATAATTTCAAACAGGCCAGTTGATCTTCTGCGGCTCTAGAAGTTAGTATTTGAACCAGGGTTTCAAATGACAAGATTAAATCAGGTATCATCAATCCCCTAAGCACTATGAAACAAATCCCCTCAGATGATGCAATTTGCTATAGGTTTTCAAGGTGAGGGAGGTTGGCCATTTAAAAGAGGGCTATTAGTAAATTTTCTTAAGTGGCAATGGATTACAGCAGAAGATTTTTTGAGTGTCCTGTTAACTCTACATTTTTTCTTAAATGAAATTCTTGCATAATCCAACAATGTGAATTATACCTGTTCCAATTATAGTCGTTACATGTGCCCAAGTCCCTTGAGAAGTCTATAATGTTGAAGAAGGAGGAAGAAAGGGAAGCAGACGGCAAAAGATCTGAGGGCTGGATTAGAGCAGTGTTAAATATATGGGTGGGAGTCTTGAGGATCCAGAACAGGGACAGGACTACACCAATGTTTTGAGAAGAGGCCTGTATATTAAACTGTTTTGAACCAAAAAGTAAATTTGATACTGAGTCTTTGATCAAAGAGATGAACAAGACATGTTTAGTTTAGTTTAGTTTAGTTTAGTTTAGTTTAGTTTAGTTTAGTTTAATTAGTTTAGTTTATTAGATTTTTATACGCCCCCTCTCCCAAAAAAGGGACTCGGGGCGGTGTACAGCCAGATAAAACAGAAACAGTATAAAGTTATAAAGTTAAAAACAATTTAAAATGATTAAATTAGAGGCCGAATATAAAATTAACAAGTATAAAAACTGATAAAAATTTAAAAATACCAAATTTAAAACCCCACAAATCGTTACTGGGCCAGGCCGGCCTGTTGAAAAAACAGGGTCTTTACTGCACGAATGAATGAATGTATAGTAACTGGATTCTCATTGTGAGATTGCACAAGAATTTCAGCTTGGAATATGTCGCATTTTTACAGTAAATGTAAGCAAAAAAAATAAAAATCCAGAATCATATTGTTTGCACATAAAATAAAAAAGGTGACAATGGATAAATAGTGGATTCATCACAACTACTTCAGAAGTTAACATAGGAAACCTTCATAAATACCCCCAAAAATTGAGCAAAACTTAAAACAGGAGCTATAGTGCAACCTGCAGATATTTATTATTTATTTCAATATTTTTTTTTTAATTTCAGGGATATCCACCTTCCTCTGTGCCAAAATCAGTGTCCATCAGCTTCAATTTACTTCAATTTACCTATTAGGATTTCTCTCTAAAACCATTAACCTTGTAATGAAGCTTACCTGTAGAGAAAGTTAACTTTTACTAGTTCCTAAAGCTCTGAGTCCAAAGAACGTATCTTGGGATTATGTTTCTTCTCGGTTCTGGCTTGAAGCTTATTACTATTTTCCTCTGTGATTATGAATTACTTACCGAGCTATTTAGACAGTACCTCGACAGCAACCACCAATTCTTCCTTGGCTTCATGGAAAATGGTTTCTCTTTAAGACAGTCTGAGTCACAAGGAAAACGTCCCTGCTTGGATTCTCAATGAATAGTTCCATCTGTATTGAAAAAACAAAGATGGCAGACGCATTATAATGATCAAACAATTAAAAAACAAACAAAATGTAGGAATTGAGTTTTTAAGTCCATGCTGTCCCTACCATTGGATAATATGTCAGTGCTATATGTCTCGTGTCGTTCTCTTGCTTATCACAAAATTACTCTCATGGCAAAAGGTACAACAGATCCTGGGAAGGAGCTGAATCTGAGAATTGTTATTGTATAGTATGAGCATTCTTTTCATTGTGTTCTACAGCGGAATTATTGAGTCTATCATCTGCACCTCTATAACTATCTGACTTGGTTCTGCAACACAGTAGGACAGACACAGACTCCAGAGGATAATTAGGACTGCAGAAAAAACAATTTACTACCAACCTGCCTTCAATCGAGGCAGTGCAATTTTTGTACGAGTCAAAGAGAGGGCTGTGAAAATATTTACAGACCCCTCACATCCCGGACATAAACTGTTTCAACTCCTACCCTCAAAACGATGCTATAGAGCACTGCACATCAGAACAACTAGACACAAGAACAGTTTTCCCCCGAAAGCCATCACTCTGCTAAACAAATAATTCCCTCAATACTGTCAAACTATTTACAAAGTCTGCACTACTATTACTGTTAATCTTCTCATCACTCCTTATATCCATCCCTTCCCACTTGTGACTGTATGATTGTAACTTTGTTGCTTGTATCCTTATGATTTATATTGACTGTTTCCTAGTATGATTTGATTGCTTACTGTACCCTATGACTATCATTAAGTGTTGTACCTAATGATTTTTGACTCTGGAAGAATGTACCTTTTCTTTTATGTACACTGAGAGCATTTGTACCAAGACAAGTTCCTTGTGTGTCCAATCATACTTGGCCAATAAAAGAATTCTATTCTATTCTATTGTATAGTCTGCTGATCAGCATGTGAAGTTATAATAAAAATCATGGAGTAGTACTATATAAAATAGTATTGTAAAACAATAAAAGGGAAGGAGGAGGGAGAATTCCAGTAAGGACACATTTTTGTGAGTGAAAATTAGTACAATAAATGAGAGTACAGGTAGCCCTCAACTTACAGCAGCTCATTTAGTGACTGTTCAAAGTTACATCAGCACTGAAAAAAATTGATTTATAACCATTTTTCACATTTATGACTGTTGGTCATGTGATCAAAATTCAGACTTGTGGCAACTGTCTCACATTTATGACGGTGGCAGTATCCCAGAATCATGTGATCCATTTTTGCAACTTTCTGACAAGCAAAGTTATTGGGGAAGCCAGATTCACTTACCAACCATTACTCACATAACAACTGCAATGATTCACTTAACAACTGCTCAGTTAGCAACAGAAATGTTGGGCTCAATTCTGGTTGTAAGTTGAGGACTATCTGCAGTACTATTAGAACATGCATTTTTTATCTGATCCCCATTACTACTGAAAAAAGAAGTATCATAGTAAATACTAGATACAGTTTTGACTGTGTCTATAAATAAGTCCTGTGAAAAAAATGAATGTTATAACTGAAAAGATATAACTTAAATTTTTAAACAAGATTTGAAAAAAAGATACAAAGGTGTTATACTCCAGTCTAGTAATTACAGGGGAAATTTTGTTTTATGAGAAAAGATAATATGAAATTGTAAACAGGACAGACGAAAGTATAAAAACATTGATTAGAAAGATTTTAACAATTAGAAAAAGATATGTAATTGAATTAAGAAAGGAATGAGATAATTTAAAATAAGGCTATAGGAAGTAAAGAAAGGGAAAAGCTATTGAAAAAATTATGAAAATAGTTATAAGATATAGATTAGAATGTATAAGATAAATATGTATTGAGTTTATGTCTTTATGGAGAAGTGATAATCCGGGGGCACACTGTTCTCAAAAAAAGATGTTTTATTTGTATTTGTATGTGAAAACTTAAATAAAACTTTTTTAAAAAAATAAGTCCTGTGAATTCCTTACTTTAGATCTCATTCTAGCCCTCAGAATTAAGATGAAAACTTCAGGCCATAAACCTAGAACAGAATTTCAAAGCAAATTTAACATTTTTTCATCTCTAGCTTTAAACATTCATCACTGATAGGAGTCCCTGGTAATTAGAATGGTATGTCTGGGACACTCCTTCGTATTTTATGAGCTGGAATAGCAAATATGAAGAGAGGGACTGTTGCCCTTACATATTTCCTGCCGATTTCACTCAGGCAGTTTTAACATCCAATGCTTATCAGGATTTGTAAATGGAACAATTAACCCCAGGAGATCATTATAGTCAAACTACAATTAGATACTGAAGATAAATCATTTGCCAATCTCTTAATTCTGAATTCCTCTTGTCATAGTTAAATAGAATTTCAATGACAATAATATCAACAAGACACTGCTGGTATAAATATACTTGCCTACCTGTGCATGCATTTCTGTGTAAAGGCATATCCGCATTATTTATTTTATTTGGTTTGTCAATTGCTTACAAGATAATAAGTATAAGTAAAAACATAGTTATGAATACATGGATATATGTAAGAAAAATAAAAGAAACAATAGGACAAGAACGGTAGGCACGTTGGTGCACTTATGCACGCCCCCTACAGACCTCTTAGGAAAGCGGTGAGGTCTATAGTAGAAAGTCTAAGGTTAAAGTTTTTGGGGTTTGGGGAAGAAACCACAGTCAGGTAGAGTATTCCAGACATTGACCACTCTATTGCTGAAGTCGTATTTCCTGCAATCAAGTTTGGTGCGGTTAACCTTGAGTTTGTATCTATTGTGTGCTCTTGTATTGTTATGGTTGAAGCTGAAGTATTAATTGACAGGTAGGATATTGCAATGTATGATTTTATATACTATACTTAGATCGGACTGAAGGCGGCATACTTCTAGGTTTTCAAGGTCTAGAATTTCGAGACTGGTGGCATAAGGTGTTCTGCAACGAGTAGAGGAGTGGAGAACTCTTCTTGTGAAATATTTCTGGACTTTCTCAACTGTGTTAATATCAGATATTTAATGTGAGTTCCAGACTGATGAGCTGTATTCGAGTATTGGTCTAGCAAATGTTTTGTATGCTCTAGTTATTAGTGTAATATTACCAGAGAAAAAGCTACGTAAGATTAGGGTAACAATTCTTAATGCCTTTTTGGCTATGTAGTTACAGTGGGCTCTAGCACTTAGATCATTAGAGATGAGTACTCCAAAATCCTTGACAGAGTTTGGAAAATCAACAAGGACTTTGACTATTCAGCCTGTATTTTATTTTCTGACTTTTTTTGCCAATATGTAGGACAGAACGTTTATTTGTTGAGATTTGAAGTTGCCATTTGTTTGACCATTCTGATACATAGTCGAGGTCTTTTTGAAGGGTAGCAGTATTGTCTGTGGTGTTGAATAGCTTTACATCATCAGCAAAGATAACACAGTTGCTCTTGCTATGATCACAGGGGTCATTTATGTAGAGTATGAAAAGAGTTGGTCCTAGAACACTGCCTTGGGGGACACCACTGTTGACAGGTACAGAATTTGATAGGACGCTCCCAATTTTGACCATTTTTTGTCTGTTTGACAGGAATGCTTCTATCCAGTTATGCAGGTGTCATACATTTACCATACATTTTCTAGCTCAGTGAAGATACAATATCTAAATAGACCAATAGCAAATTGGTCCAATCCCTTGATGAAGAAACAAGCATCTAATTAAAAGAAAAGTCATCAACCTATTATTTTGTCAGCTGAAAATAAAAATATTGGTAAGTCTGTAGTGCAGTCTGACTGAGAAAAAGTAATAGTAGTTCTGATGGCTAGATGCATTTCTTTGAGGAACCTTTGTTTAAACCCATCTTAAATAGTCTGCCTTTTTTTTTCTTGCTTGTCTATGAATATTGTCTTGCTGTTAGTTGGGGGTAATAGGCAATAACAAAAATTTCCTCCCAAATTGACACTATGGGCATCAGCTAACATGGATAACATAACATGGATCTTCAAAAGGAATAATACACTAATCATAAAATAATGGGATTCATTCTCTCACCAAAGACATTTTTTATTTTTTTCCTGTTTTAAATGTCCATTTGCCATACGAGCTATGTGAACCATATACAATTCCTTCCTGATAGCAATTTCATTTTGCAGAAATGATTTTAAAAGGTTCAGTGAACTGTTCAATGTCTCCCTTTTTCAACTTTTAAAATTGTTTAATCATATTATTATTTGGTTCTGAATTTGAATGTCTGAGTGTTTGACTCATGCAGAAGCAAACCTGTCCTAAAGAGCTAAAAAGCAGGGTTAATGGGTGCATTTTCAGCAATCAATTAAATTGAAGTTACTCTTCCAAAGGCAGAAGAATCCATCACAATGGAAAAGGGCTGGCTTAGATAACTTTTCTTCCCAGCATTGTCAGCTCACAGTATTGCGGGCAGGACCTTCTCCAAAAATCTTAATGTCTGCATTAGTATTTCAAAGGGGGGAGGAGCACAAGTTTTGTATTTTCGCTCTTACATTTCAGTCATACTTTCTGAAGTTCAGGTAATGTCAAGTGCCAGGGAAAATTAGGAGATTCAGGCAGTTCAAATGAGTATGAAGATTTACTGCAAGCTTAAGAACTCTACAAGAATCTGACCAACTAGCAGTCAAGGGAAATGAACAGGAGATAAGAGAAGCATTCAAGGTGGGCTGGACTTAGATCTCTTGTGGGTGTGCAGGGACTTGTGATGTATAACACATTTGACTCCTCCCTCAGGCTCAGACTGATCATCTCCTACAAGTAAGCATTTATTGGAATACCTATAGATTACTATGCATAGATAGAATTGGGCTATATGTGAAGCAGGTTTTATTAAACATTTACAGATATTTTACAGGTTTTATTAAATATTTTACAGGTGAGTGGTATTGTAGCCTAGATGTAGATATACTCACCTTCCAATTGGAATGTTGAGAGTTCAATCTTAAGCAGCGCCCGATGTTTATCAATCAGGGACGGGATGCAAAGAAAAATATCTGCTGCAAACTCCATGTAGGCATCAGGAAGGGCATCTGGCCAGTAAATGTTCTGTCATCCTGACTTGACCCCAAATTAAGGAATAACAGGGTCATTTTAAAAATTAAATATTTTACAAACAATCAATGGAAAAGCAATGGAAATATTCCAGCCATTTTGACTCCATATATATATTCACTTAGAGTATAATTTTATCAAATGGCAAATTTATTATTGTAAAATTATTCATTATTTTTGTACCTAAAGTACTTTCGTTTCCCTCAACTATCTTAAATGCTTCTAAGAATTCCATGCTGCTCTAAATGAGCATTTTATATTATCTTGATTTCTCTTTCAAAGGTATTTGGACTAGACAAGATATGATTTTTAAATAGTTTTCAAAACACGGAGAACACAGTATCTTCTTTTTCCAAAATCTAAAGCATACATAAAAATTATTATGAGATAAAATAATTTATTACATTAATATAAAAGATTTGTATTAATTGACTATATTTTGTTGATCCAATAAATATAAGTATTGATATAGTTTATTTGAATTAGTTACCCATTTCATATTTCACATGGAATTCCCTGTACTGTGAACTGTCCTTAATTATTACCAACAAATAATGTCATTATTAGTTATATTGGTTGGGAGCTATATTATAGAGCCAACTAAAATAATGGGAGTTTGATCTGTATTTCGTAATTAAGAATATAATCATAATTTTAATACTTCCTTGGACATTCCTGTGCCAATGTAATCCTTCATTTATTTTAGTGTAAAGTTCACTTTTATTATTAAACTGCCTGATTTTAACTAGATAAATATCAATATTTGTATCCTATTTCTTCCCACCATTTCCTACAACAAATGCCATTGATGATGGTGATAATGATGTTTGGTCTAGTGCAGGAGTGTTAAACTCGCACTCCATGGGCCAGATGCATCATGTGCTGGCCCCACCCCCGCCTGGTTTAGCGAAGGGAAAAAAGTCCCAATATGTCACATGGTGATGCTGTGACGACATGAGTTTAACACCCCTGGTCTAATGATTAAGGCATCAAGCAGAAAGCAGGAGATTGTGATTTCTACTCCCACCTCAGTCATGAAAGACAGCCTCAGCCCCACCAACCTCACAGAAATGTTGTGTGGAGAAAATAGGGGGAGGAAGGCATGTTGGATATGTTTGCTGCCTTGAGCTATTTATAAAAAAAATAATAATAAAGGCAGGATATAAATTAAATAAAGAAGATAATTCAAATAATTGAAGAAGTTCACATTAATGTCCTTCAGAGATTTTTTCCAGCTGCTCGGTAGACGTTTATTTATGCCCTTTCTTAGCAAGAAACCAATTAGATGGAGACAAATTATAGTAAGTTACAACTACTGGCTGCTACCTCAAAAGACTCTTAATTAATTTGTAGCAACAGCGGGATAATATATCACCTTATATTATGATATGTGTATGTTTAAATGTTAGGTTTTATTTTAGAAGTATAAGAGAACATCCAGAATTGTCCCGAGTTAAAGGGAACAAAAAATGGTTTTCTTGAAGCTATTTAATGATTCTATTAAGTACAACAAGATGATAGGCACAAACTGACTGGCAAACAATTAAAGCACAATGCTTTGGTGTGAGAAGCCATATCTACAAACATTAAACAAACAAAATGTTCTTATCATTATAATGAAAAGTCACTGTCTTCAGAGGCATTCATTTCTTTATGCATGATGCATTCCTCTCTTTTCACCTAATAGGTGTTATATTTGAGGTCATCCTCATTTCCTTCTTGCCTCAGGATGAAAGCATTTTACTAACTTTTTTTTTTTTTTTGAGGCACATCACCTCCATCTCATCTCCAATCTGCTGCTGAGAACCACTTCAAGCTGCCTTTCTTCCTTTTTAGAAGCGACATTTTTCTTCTGTTCCTGAATCAATACTTCCTATGCAAACTATCCAGAACATCTCAAGTATGAGCCTAGGAATGATGCAGCCAAGGACAGGAACTTGCTCATCTCCAATTGGCTCAGCACGTTGGCTATGGAAATGCCCTTCTTTGGTCTTGGCTGTGAGAGTGACAAAAATGATATTTGGGTTGATGTTTTTTTCTATCTACATTGAAGAGAACCATTCCCAGGAGACTGATAGATTTGTCAGCCAAGATTCCTTCTATTTGATATGTACATATATTTTATATGTGTGTCTATTTCCTGGGAACATTTCAAAGTAGGGAAAGCACATGATACATACCCACATACACAAAGGTGGAAAGGAGGGTCAAAAGTACTTCAGCCTAACCAAAAAGACTAGTGGAACAAATTGACTTCAAGAGGGATAAGGAAAAGAAAGACTCAGTGGTCCAATAATATTGAGAGCTTTCTGTTTTGGGATTTTCTTCTTTGTTTTCCATATTAATTTTTCCATAGGTAAAGGAAGAATTGAAGGAGGGGAGGGAAGATAGTTGTATATAAGTATATCAAACTTCTTTTCAGTAGGGAATGGCAATTTCCTTAGTAATTATTAGTCTTATGAAATGATTTCATAGATTAAGCCATCTAGAAGTCACCAGATTCCTGCAGGTTACTTGCAAGTATCTTGTGAAGCTTGATTGTCAGAGGAAGTCCATAGTAATTAATAAGAAATAAATGGTTAAGAAGTTGAGCTTGTCAACTGGAAGGCTGGCAGTTTGAGAACCCAGTACTGTGATTCTACTCCTATTCTTGCCTAGCTCCTGACAATCTTAACAGTTCAAAAGTATGTACATGCAAGAAAATAAATAGGTATCACTTTGACAGGAAGGTAACAGCATTCTATGCACCTTGGTGTGTACTCATGCTGACTACATGACCAAGAAGCATCTTCAGACAATCCTGGCTCTTTGGACATGAATCAAAGATGAACACCACCCCTCAGTCAGACATAATTGGACATGGGAAACCTTTAGTTATTTATTTTTACCTTAAGCAATAGCTATAGCACTTAGACTTATATACCACTTCACAGTGCTTTACATCCCTCTCTAAGTGGTTTACAGAGTCAGCCTATTGCCCCCAACAATCTGGGTCCTCATTTTACCCACCTTGGAAGGATGGAAGACTTGAGCCTGGTGAGAGTCAAACTGCCAAATTGCAAGCAGCCAGCAGCCAGCAGAAGTAGCCTGCAATACTGCATTCTAACTACCGTGACACCATGGCTCCTAAGGCTAAATAAAACTGCAATAAAAATTAAGATTTCAATTTCCAATCCTGCCCTGCCACAAGTTCAGGTGAAAATTGATTATTTGTTTTCCCAATAGGTAAGGGTGGCTGGAAAAGGAAAGGACAGCAGGGAATCTGTAAACACTGCCTAAAACTCCCTATATCCATTTGTGTGAAAGCAGTAACATTACCCAGTCTCATTCCTAGGGAAAAGCAGAGGCACATTGTGTGGGCAGCAACTCAAGAACAAAGAAAGCACATTAATCTGGTCAGATGAAACACCTCTATAACAGGTTAAAAAGTCAACCTTTGGACTTCCTCTTATTAAAATCACAATAGAATGTTAACTAGGATTTTTATTTTAATTGAATATGTACTGAATGTCATATTATTGTTGTTCTTCTTGTTGTTAAGTTTATTTGTTGCCTATCTTGCTGTGTGGCTACTCTAGGCTGCTCACAATCATAAAAAAGCAAAGAAATAAAAAGGAAGTTTAAACAAAGTGAAAGTAAAAGAAGAATAAAATAAACAAGGAAAAAGAAAACAAAGAAAATACATCAATATGATTAGTAAAAAAAAGATGGGTGTGTGAGGAGCAGAGAGGGAGGGGGAAGGTGTCAATCAATCAATCAGAATATGGCTGGAAGGATCCATGGAGATCTAGTCAAGCCTGTCAAACTGGTGATCCACAGGCTAGATATAGCCCATACAGGACCCGGCAACACCGCTCCACAAAGGCAAAAAACATTGCGATATATCATGATCCGTCCTGCAACGTGACCAAGTTTGACACCCCTGTTCTAGTCCAACCCTCTGCTCAAGCAGGAAACCCTATACCATTTCAGACAGGTGGCTGTCCAGTTTTTTTCTTTAATACCTCCAGGGATGAAGCATCTACAGCTTCTGAAGGCAAGCTGTTCCATTGGTTAATTGTCCTCACTGTTAGGAAGTTTCTCCTTAATTCCAGGTTGTTTCTCTGCTTGATTAGTTTCCATCCCTTGTTTCATGTCTTGCCTTCTGGTGCTTTGGAAAATAGGTTGATCCCCTCTTCTTTGTGGCAACCCCTCAAATACTGGAACACTGCTGTTATGTCACCCCTAGTCCTTCTTTTCTCTAGACTGGCCATACCCAATTCCTACAACTGTTCTTCATATCGTTTGGTCACCAGGCCCTTAATCATCTTAGTTGCTCTTCTTTGCACTTTTTCCAAAGGCTCAACCTCTTGCAGTCTTACTTTAGAGCAGGGGTGTCAAACTCATGGTCTGGAGGCTGGATGTGCCATGAACTGACCATGTCCCAATTGGGGGGAGAAAGTCATGATACATTATGTGATGACACTGGCACTCCTGCTTTAGAGGGTAGGATATTCCAAAGGTCAGGCACTGTGGCAGAGAAGGCTCTTCTTCTGCATCCCAATAGTGGAGGTTTTTTCACAAATAGGATTTGCTGTAGACCCTCTCTGGCAGCCCAAGTAGGACATGCTAGTCTTAGTAGGATAATATGGTTTCTCTGGTAGCCCAGATCTATTAATAATCTATATAAAATAGAATAGAATTATTTATTGGCCAAGTGTGATTGGACACACAAGGAATTTGTCTTTGGTGCATAAGCTCTCAGTGTTCATAAAGAAAAAATAAAATACATTCATCAAGAATCATAAGATACAACACTTAGTGATAGTCATAGGCTACTAATATGCACACAAATCATACTAGGAAACAATAAAAAATATAAATTGTAAAGATACAAGCAACACAGTTATAAGTGGGAAGAGATAGGTATTAGGAATCATGAGAAGAGTAATTGTAATACAGTCTTTGTAAATAATTTGTCAGTGTTGGGGGAATTGTTTAGCAGAATGATGGTATTCAGGGAAAAACTGTCTTTGTGTCTAGTTGTTCTGGTGTGTAGTGCCATATAGCATTGTTTTGAGGGTAGAAGTTGAAACAATTTATGTCCAGGATGTGAGGGATCTGTAGATATTTTCACATCCCTCTTTTTGACTCATGCAGTATATAGGTCCTTATGGAAGGCAGGTTGGTATCAATTGTTTTTTCTGCAGTTCTAATTATCCTTTGAAATCTGTGTCTGTCTTGTTTGGTTGCAAAGCCAAACCAGACAGTTATAGAAAATAATTCCTCTAGAACTGAATCAGCAGCTCTCAGTTTGAGCTTTCTGAGTTGGCGCAGAAAGAACATTCTTTGTTATGCTTTTTTTATGACGTTTTTGATGTTAGGTGTCCATTTTAAGTCTTGAGATATGATAGAACCTAGAAACTTGAAGGTCTCTACTGTTGATACTATGCTATCTAGTATTGCAAGAGGTGGTAGTATAGGAGGATTTCTCCTAAAATCTACCACTATTTCTACAGTTTTGAATATTCAAGATTGTTCTGGTTGCATCACAAGGCTAGCTGCTCAAACTCCTGTCTGTATGCAGATTCATCATCTCGAATGAGACCAATCAATAAACCAAGAAAGCCTTACTTCATGCCAGTAATATTTTAATTGATTCTTTCAGTCAAAGTGAAACTTTAGAGGAGACTTCATGGAAGTAACCCATTACCTCTCTTTTGCTTGTTGTTTTCCCTTAAGTTTCTTTTTGTTTGTGGGACAATATTGTCAGGCTCAGGTCCCAGAATGTGTGTTATAATGAACAAAGAAGTATCTAAATCTTCTCAGTCTCTGGGAACTTTCTGGAGTCTCATCAATTTCTATCATTATTTCTGGGAACTTCAGATTGGTGCTAATGCTAATCCATTGTACTTTATAAAACACAATGAATCTTTGCTACCAAAATTATTCACAAAATGGCTATGATTAAAGGCTAATGAAAAAGAAGCAGCAAGTTGGCAACAGCTCAGGTTTTCTCTTTTTGGGGTCATCCAAGAAAGTTATCCATCAGTATTAGCTTTCTGCATTCAAGCCACAGTTGAATCAATTGTTTTATGAATAGCTTCCAGCTCTTTTTCTGGCTTCAACATGATGAAATGTTTGGAGAAATTAGATCTTCATCAAAAAGTGCAGAAAACATTCTAGCTTTCCCTTCTAAGTCTAATGTGATCTCAGATATTTGTGACAAATATGGGATGATTTTGTGAACTCTGTCAGGTGAATCTCATAATTTATATCTACAGCTTAAAAATGATAAGTTATACAAAATACTCTCTCTTTCAAGAGTTCTCTTTTAATATTTTCCAAGTTTTCCCATAACAATAATTCCAATACATGATTGGATTGTAATTTTGCTAAGATTAGAAGTATATCTGCCAAAGATGGCAATCGTGCAGGGTTGCTTCTTTAAAAAAATATCAACTAATGGACATTCCAAATTACTATTTTCCAAGTTTGATTTTTGGAAGAAAGTATGTGGTGAAATAATATTCAAGATATGTATGTAGAATGTACTGTGGTCTAGTAAGCTTAAAGCTATTTTATGGTGTGTTTTTTTAAGTTCCTTATTTTCTGTAAAAGTTTATTTCAAAACACACAAGCCTGTAGCCCGAATCAACCTGTATGATCTGTTGAAAATAAATGAGTTGTTTTACTTCCTAAATCACTGAATAATTCCTAATTAGATTAGATCTGTAAACAGAACACTGAAGCTTCCATCTAACTTTCAAACTAGGCATTCATTGTTAATACCCAGTCTTCATTCTCTTACTCCTAGACACAACTTAATTGGTAGAGTCCTTGGTGTTCTCTGAACTTGGTTGTTTTCTTGCAGACATTGCAGAATGGTCTCTCAGTGGTCATTTGGAATGGTGACCAACCTCTTGATTAAGAAGGTTGAGTACAAGACTTCCATTTATGAGCAAGATGATACCTTTACTGTGAGTTCTAGTCCTGCTTTAGGCTGGAAGTCATATGGATGACTTTGGCCCAGTCACTTTGTCTCACCCCACAGCAGTGGTAGGATTCAATTTTTTATACCGGTTCCGTGGGTGTGGCAGGAGAAGGATACTGTAAAATCTCCAGTCAGAGATGATATTTGCCGGTTCTGTGAACTAGTCAAAATTTCTGCTACCGGTTCTCCAGAACCTGCTGAATATTATCTCTGCCCCACAGGGTTGTTGTTGTGGGAGTGGGGGGGGAAGAGGAAGAGGAAGGAATATTAGGTATGTTTGCCACCTTGACCTGTTTATAAAAATAAGAAAGGTGGGTTTTAAAAAATGAAATCTAAAAATCTAAAAAAAGATAAAGAAAGGGGAAAATATACTGGATATTAAATATCAACAGAGTTGTCAGAAGCACAAATATGGAAATGCTATCCAGCAGGCTTATTATTCACTTTATTCATTTTAAATTATTCTCTCGTAAACTTAAAACAGACATCTAACTTGGAAAAAAAAAAAGCTATTTCTCCCTTGTATGTATTCCAAATGAAAAAGGATAGCATTACGGTTAGAATATAGTTATAATTGAACTATTTCTCATCCCTCGGTGATTGCAATTCTCTTCTTGATCTTCTAGGTTTTAGACTAGGTTCCTTAAATTGTACCCAGATTGTTTTCCCTACTGTGTTAACTGGTAGATGATATTTACAATAATGCTGGTTGCAGCACGACCAAAGATACAAAGAAAAAGCAGCAACAAAAGAAGGCCCTCTTGAAAATTCCTTCCATAGCCAGATCTTGCATCCAAGATCTAACAATCTTGTTTTAAAAATTTATTACTGATCAGAAGGTGTATTGTAACACAACACCAGAAAGGTTTCTGAAACCACAACAGGAATATGAACTGAAACCTTAAGCTCGCAGGGGTACAAGGCTAGAGATCAGAAGAGACTGGCCAGAAATGGATTGGAGGGTTGGGGCTACTCAAAATAAAAGAAGAATCTGGAAGGCCTTGGCCTGTTGCGTATGGAAAGTATCATGAGAACTAAATTGAGAGTAGAACTTGTTGAAACCTTGTTGCTTCTATCTTCTCTCAGAAGACTCTTTTCTGCACTAGCATTTTCTGGAGTTTAAGCTTTGGTAGGATAGAGCAGGGATGCCAGGCCACAGCCTGTTTAAAACTGGGCGGCAGAAGCTGCGGGCATGCACATGTGTGCACACGAAGCTGCATTTGTGAAAGCGGCAAGCATGAACTAATATTCAAATACAAGGAAAGTGGGGAATAAAAAAAAGTACAGATTCCTGTTAATGTTTCATGTTAATAATGGGCAAGCTACTACACAAATGTAGCACAACTGGAAGCAGTCTGAAAGTAATGTTGCTATTTCTAGAAACCAGGTTTGTCAGTTTTATTCAAAAAGTCCACAAGCAGTTTCCAAAGAGCAAGAAACATAGATTGTTTGGGTGTTGATTGCTGTTATTGCAAATCAACACCCAGATAAGCAGAGATAAGCAGAGATCAACACCAAGATTAAAATGAGACCAACAATCGAATAGTAAACAATATCCCAATCAAAGGACAGTCAACACAAACAATCAAACAGACAACTCTAACAATAGAAAAGCAAGCCATTTGTATGTAAATGGAGAATAAACCCCACTCTTCCCAGCACTGGTAACGTTATCCAGTTGGGTAATGAGATGTGTGCAAGAAAAGAAAACACAAGGTCAAAGAGCACCAAGAATACTTCCAAACTCCAAAATTTTAACCATAAACTGTCTACTATTGACCTCACCCCTTTCCTAAGAGGTCTGTAGGGGGCGTGCATAAGCGCATCAACGTGCCTACCGTCCCTGTCCTATTGTTTCTTTTATTTTTTAAATTTTTCTTATATGTATCCATATATCATCCATTCATAACTATGTTTTTACTTATACCTATTATCTTGTAAGCAATTGACAAAAATAAAAACATAAAAAAATAAAAAGTAAGGTTTCCATGGAACAGGGTGGCTGCATAATCATCATCATTATCATGTTAACCTTGCTTCTTTCTGATGTCTCTTTCTGAATTATGACAATAGATAATCCCATTTACTATTCACACCTAGATATCATTAAGAAGCCACAATGATTTTGTGTATTTTATGTGCATCCTGTTACCTGCCTCCCTTCCTTTCCCCAGCAAGATGCACAGTGATGGAAGTTAATAATGCCCATAGCCAGTCAAGTTTGATAAGAAAACATTATCACTCTGGGCAGTAGAAATAAATTAAGAGCCTTTTTTTTTTGCAAAGAGTGCTGAAAAACTGCCAAAAGGAAGAAGCAATTTCTGGCACTTTTAAAACTGTTGCTTTATTTGTATTTAACAAATATATAAAACCAAAGCCAACCATACAAATATTGATATTAAAATGTATCTGCAAAGCCTTCATTTCTTCTATGATTAAAATATATAGCCCTTCTGAAAGTTTTTATTTTTAATAAGGCATGGCAACATGTTATAAGGCTGATCAATATGTGGCTATTAAATGAAGAAACATTAATTGACACAAGTCACTTAAGCACAAATGTTCATGCTTTCATTGAATCCATTTTACACAAATACAAACACACACACATTAAAAAATAAATCCCACCAGAACCAACAGCCTTCTCTGATGGAGGTAGTAGATTCCAATGACTATTTTTATTTCTCCACTTACAATATTTGTGAGGAAGGTCTCAGTTCATTTATGATTTCTGAAAAAGTACATACTGTTATTCAGCTTGACTAGGTCTGGTTCAGCACAAACAAAGACACAGAGTTCAATTCTCTCTGAGTCACAGACTTATTCAGATCTGAACAAAGGAGGGTCCTCCTATAACACTGGAAAGATTTTGAGTTATTTCTTTATCATATTTTTATGCTTTAATTGGTTACATAAACAGGAAACACTTTATCCACTTTATTTTCTCATATTATCTATGAAAGTAGATAAAGTGTAGAAGTTACTAAAATACTTGTGTCCACATCCTATAGCAAGTATTGCAAGTATTTCAGGCAAACTCTGCCCACAGTCTGGAGTTTGATTTTGACAAGACTCAGCCTTCCATCCTTCTGACGTTAATAAAATGAGGACCCAGATAGTCGCGGGCAATATGCAAATAAAGCTTCTATATTGTAATCTGCCCAGAGAGTGCTATAAAAAGCTATGGAGTAGTACAGTATATAAGCCTAAATGCTATTGCAATGCTACTGAACAAGTTTTATTTAAAGAAATTTTGTGGTTTCCCTATCATCCTTGACAAGTCTAGAGACAAGTTTATTTATTTCATCTTCTTTGTTAAATTTTATTTCAGCCATTTTAATATAACAATTTTGTTCATGGTAATACTGATCAACAATATATAGAAATATACTGTACAGTTGTCTTTTCATTTTTTCCCAAAATAAAAAACATTAGTTGTAGGCAGATTATCACAAGGTGTCTTGCCCCTGGTGGAGACTGACTCTGAGGGAGAGGAGGGACAGCCGACAGGGAGTGGAAGTGTGGCTCCAGAAGTTGTAGAGGAGGCTGGGGAGGGGCAGAAGTTGGCTGAGCAGTCAAAGGAGGATCCAGGCCACCCCTTATCCATCATAGGGCACACAGGGAGGAGAGGATAAGGGAGAGACATGGTCTCCTCGGGAGGAGAGGGCCTTGATCCCCTTCATGGGCTGCAGCTGTGACAACTGAATAAGAGTTTGGACCTGCGTACTGGCAAACACTGGAAACAAAGCGTGTTTTATTTTGGTCTGAAGTTATCTTGGTTGGCATCCTTCCAACAGACTGTGCCTTGTTATCTCCTTGAATTTGATAAATACTTCTCCTGTTCCGTTGTGGAAATTTCATCATTGTAGTTTGTTTGGTTTTTTATTTCACCTCTATCTGCTCATTAAGTTCAGACTGTATTGTTTTCTTTTGCCGACTATTTTTGAGTACATTTTATCTCCAACTGAATATTATTGAACAGTGGGGCCAAGTTGGAGGCATTAAAGGACATTTATTTACATTTTAGATTTTGTTATGTTTGTGTTACACTCTGGGTCATCACACAAGACTTCAAAGTACAAAGTTCAGGGATGGGATTCAAATTTTTTAAGAACCAGTTCTGTGGCATGGCCTAATTTGTGGGTGTGTCTTGGTGGTCATGTGACTGGGTGGGCATGGCTTGCTGACTGGGCATGGCTTGATGGTCACATGATTGGCTGGGTATGGCTTATATGTAAATATTGTAAATATTTATGTAAATATTGAATTTTTATTTTAAAAAAGAGCAACTTTTACCCAAAATCAGGCAAAGCAGGCAGGCAGATTGAATTGTTCACAGAATCACAAATTCACTCAGAGATCTACCTTTATGCAATCTGCTGCTGGAGTCTGCACTGAAAAATAGAAACTTCAGTCCTAAGGAAGGTTCAGCTCTGCTCTCAGGCCACTTCTTCCTTCCCCAACCCCTTAAATACCACCCCTGACAGGGTCTCTCAGGGAAGCCTCCTGGGCAAAGGCAAAGCAGCACAACAGCGATTTAGATTAGCTAGAAAGCAAGAAATCAAACAATTTCCTGCTTTCTAGCTAATCTTAATCTCCTGTCTCAGCTTATAGTCAAAACACCTGATTGTCAGAGGAAAAAATAGTTTACCAAACTTACCAAAAATTAAGCGAAGGCACAATGTAGGCAAGTTGGATGATAAGGAGTGACTGGGTTGGGTGAGGAGGGGTGTAGTTAGCCAGTGGCACGATTTGTCAGTTCTCCAAACTGTGCAGAATCGTAACAACCAGTTCTATATTGCAAGGAAGAGTAGTTGGAATCCAGAGTGATTCTGCTGTTATAAAAACAATGAAAGATTGCACTTAAACTTCAAATGCACTTCCATTTGCCACTGATCTATCAACTGGACACTGTACCAGTTCTATCTGAGCTACAGAAATCCAGATGACAATTACATAGCAGCAAAGAAATCAAGAAAAATCCAATGGCTGACCAGGATTTTGCAGGCCAAATAAAGCAACTGTATCTATTATGGTCCTTTCATAGAAATCCATTTAATATCAGAAGTCTGAATAATTTATCTCTTTTAAGACTATTTGTTGTGTTTATTGTTTATACTTTATAATTTTCACAAATATCGGTGTCTTTCTGGGGGAAAAAACACATGTACTGTTCAACCAAAGAGGAAAGCACTGTGTCTCTGAGTAATTCCTAAATGTTTCTTTGAATGCTTCCTAAATGAATAATTAAAACATGAAGCCTACAGTATATACAGTCTGATTCCTAGCACTTTTTTTTTTCCAGAAGTAACTCTGAATTCATTACTTCTTGCCATTCCTTATTGGGAAGGTTATTTGCATATATGGTATTTCTGGTCTCTTTAAAATTAGGGAAACAAATAGAGATCAGTGGTAGAGGAATTGAAACATGAAGGCTACATGTATCCCCAGAGCTCCTCCAAAAGTTGCCATTGAAATTCTCATTTTTAATGAGACAGAGAGGAAAAATTAAAAAGGAAATAAAGGCTAATTTTACTCAATTTGTTCAAATTAAACATATTCCAAATGATACGCATTTGGAAAAGGCATTGATAATTGAAATAGGAGCTGCAAACCTGCAAAAATAACATGAGATTTAATGTTCACTGGCATGCAAATGGTTTATTCAGATCTAGTTGCTTTGTTAGTAATTTTTCTTGATAAAATTGCCGGAGAATTTCTGTTAAATAAAATACATATATATTATATATTGTAACTATATATTCCTAGCAAAAAAAACAGCAACACCCAATACTTGCTTCCTCCTTTCTGAATCCTGTAATGGCTCTTCCTTCTCATGCTAACTATTAATATCACGTTTAGTCTTGACAACATGCAAACTTCAATATCATGCTGCCTGTAGAAGTTACAGGTCATGATGAAAGCCAAGCAACAAAATCTCTATTTTCAGAATTGGTATTCTTCTATCCTAATTAAGTCTTGGAGTCTTGACCAAGTCTTGACTTGATGAATTTTATCTAACCTGATTCTACTTCAGTTGCTGTGTACGTGAGGACTTTTGATTCCCTGTAATGCTCTCTGCAAGTGTTTTGAATTATTTCTAATTGTTTCTCTGTTGATCTTTAAATATACTGTGAGACAGGATTGTCTGACCACTATTCTTACAAAACCTTTGGTTCTGCTCCTCACTTTTGATAATTTAGGTCACAATATGCTGAATGCAGTTCTGTAAACCGTACACTCCATGACAATTATCCAATTGCAATTTGGAGGCTATTTTTGTTTTTGAATATTGTTCATCAACTTTGCTGCATCAGTCCAGGGGGATGCAAACTTATTTCAAAAGCTACTTCCCTGATGAATTGTAAAAATTAAAAACAATTAATCACAAAAACTTTTACAAGATCAGCTTATTGGTACAATTGCAAGATACATGGAAGAATGAAAAGTGTGTAGTTGTGACTCCTAAATTCATAGATATCCATTCCAATTCTCCTTTGGGCATTGATTAAACCACCAGTAGTTTTTTTTTTTTTTAAATTGGAAAAGTTTATTCTTTTGACAAAAGACAAAAGTTGCTGCAAAGGTTTTAAGATTTTGAATTAACCATGGCTAACAATCAGATACTCTTGCAAATTCTCTGCATTTATGGTGCCTAAGTGGTTCCTTTTCTTACACAAGACTGCATCCCCATGTTGAGCTTCTTCCAAATCAATTTAACTCCTGATGTTTTCTTATCTACAATATGGATATTAGTAAAATATTTATGAGAGATTTGTTTATCTCTCTGGTTTAAAATAGAAAGCCATGCAAAAACAGCAGAATATATTAGTGAATGTTTTGAAGCAATTCAAATCAAGACTTAAAATTAACACAATCTTGCCTTTAGAAGATAAAGCAATACAGAATGAATTTTATTGATTCTAAAATTGATCAATTAAAATTATATGCAACATTTTAAAATAGCAGTAAATCAGAGAAATCTCTGGCTTATCAATTGCATAAAGAACAGAATTTTTTAAAAAACCCTATCACTTTTATTCAAGATAGAACCAAGCACAGAGAAGGAGAAACGTAAAAATATATGGATTAGTATTCTGTGTTATATAGTAAACACACAACTGATCCAGAAAAGACTGAAGTCTATTTGAATAACTTAAAAAGTTGTTTGAATATGCTTAGAAAATGTATGGATTAATGGTAAGTTCTTAATCAGTTTTAATTTAGTTCTATAGTTGATGAGATGAAGATGAAACTGAGGAGGCAAATAAAAAACTAAAATTGGAAAACCTCCAGGTTCTAAAAGTATTTCTGCTATATAGTATAAAATATCATGAAAAAAATTGTTACAACTTTAACTTAAATAATAGATAAAATTCAGGAATCTGTCATGAAAAGAATAAACATTTCTTTCATGACAGATTCCTGATTTATTAAGATTTTTTTAAGAAAGGAAAAGATTCAATTCAATCATCCTCATACAGAGCTATTTCTTTTCTGAACTTAAATTATAAGCTTTTCATGTCAATAGAAGGAAATATTTTTTAAACCAAAATGATACATCCTGACTAGACTAGATTTTTTTCCCAAAAGCTACCAAAGAGACCTATACTGAATGCTACTGATAAATTATATTTAAAAAATAAAAAGTAGTCATAATTTTTCTTGATACAGATATAGTGGTCTATTGTACTTGATAAATCATGGCTCTAAATTTGTTTTAATTTGGGTACAGAACATTTCTATTGCTAAGCGAGACAATTGCTAAGGGAGTCTTGTTCTATTTTACCACCTTTTTTGTCACAATTGTTAAATGGATCATTGCTGTTGTCAAATGGATCATGCAGTCATTAAGTGAATCTGACTTATCCTTTTGGCTTAGCTTGTCAGAAGCCGGCTAAGAAGGGTACAAATGATGATCATGTGACCCCACGGTACCGCAAACGTCCTAAATACATGCCAGTTACCAAGCAGCTGAATTTTGATCACGTGACCATGGAGATGCTGCAACAGTCATAAGTGTGAAGAACTGTCATAAGTCACTTTTTTTTCCAGTGCTGTTGTAACTCCAGTCAGTAAATGAATATAAGTTGTAATAACATCTTATTTACCTTCATGAAACGATAAAACTGAAAAGTGATTCAGATTTCTAATACCCTGGTTGTTTTTTAAAAGTCGACCTGACACTTTCCATAAAAAAAAATAATAACTTTATTTAATGACAATGTCTAAATGCATTTACCAAATACTTATAATTTTAGCATGCAACCCTTACTCCCTCAACTAACTCCTGCTTGTGGTTTTTGTTTAGTTTGGTTTGATTTGGTATTGGGAGGTGTACCTTTTTTTTACTTATAAGGCACATGTCACATGCTGTCACGTTGATGTATCACAATATTTTTTCCCTTCACGGAACTGGGGTGGGAATGGCCTGCGCATGATGCATCTGGCCCGCAGTTTGAGACTCCTTCTAAGGATATTGGTTCCTTCTTCTCCTTTTGTGTGATTAGGATCCCACTTCATTTCACTGGAAGCCTTTCACACAACTCATTTCTGTCTGATTTCTAAAGCAGTCATTGCGGAACAATTTCCCTTCAAGAAAAGAGTATGCACTGCGAGTTCTTAATGGACTTGTGAAAGGATGGCTTTCCAGTGCACTGCCAAGCATTAACCCTCAGCAGGCAGTTTTACAAACAGAGCCTACACATGGTATACGGCCAGTAGAATGAACAAATATGAACAAATACATATCATTTAGTGAATTTCCTAGTATAAGGAAGTTACATTCTAAAGCCTAGAGGTATATTGTAACTGATTAAGTATGTATGATGTCTGCCAAATCTTTGTAGATCAACAGAAGACTTAAATCTCACTTTGACTTTTAGACATATAATTATTCTCAGAATGAAGTTTCCATAATGAACAGTTCAAATCATTTATTTAAACTATTGATTTACAACCCACAGACTTTAACATTAATACTTGACTTTGTCACTTTGAGCCTTTAACACTAATCAGGCTCTGTACATTTATATGTGAAAAACCATGAGGATCCCACAGAATGCCAGGCTGTTCACATAATTCCTTTCCAATTCAAAATTAATTCTATCTTTACAACCAGTAGAAAGCCAATCAGTCTTGGACAAGTGTTCAGCTAAACTCCAAGGTCTCTTCTAAAAAGAGAGCCCCTGCTTCGATTTAATTGCCTTGGTTTATTGTTGGAAAAATGTTTATCTCAGTGGTGGGATTCAAATTTTTTTACTACTGGTTCTGTGGGTGTGGCTTGGTGGGCGGGGCAAGGGAAGGATACTGTAAACTCTCCAGTCAGAGGTGGTATTTGCTGGTTCTCGAACTACTCAAATTTTCCGCTACCGGTTCTCCAGAACTGGTCAGAAACTGCTCCACCTCTGGTTTATCTACTCTCTCTGCTGCTGTGGTTATTATACTCTCATCCAGTTACAATAATATTAATGTTTATATCCACCTTGCTTGTTTCTCTCTACTAATATATGCAAACATTTTGTCATCATTTTTTAAACTTGTTCTCTTGTATCGTTTATGAGAATATTGACTTATATCACTTCTCCTTTACAAACCAATTAAGTATGGATTTTGTTTTGTTTTGCTTTGTTTGAGGAACCATGCAGGTTTCCTACAGGGGAAGGGAAAATGGCGACACTCCTATTTTTCTTCCTACCCTAACCCTTTTTTTTTCAAAAATTTAAAAAGTCTTTAGATTTCATAAAGAAAAGGCTCAATGTCCTAGGCTAGGAGGACAGGAAGCAGTTTTATAATTGGTCAAACAATTTTACTTCAAGATGGTCAAACTAACATCAGCTCCTCAGAGATTCAGACTGGAGTTTTCCCCAGCCTTTCTGAGGAAGGAATTTATAAAAAAAATATGCCTGAAAGCAAGGGCTGGGGCACCTTCTCTTCATTTGAACAAAACAGGTGCCCATCCTTCTATTTTGGAAAAAGATGAAAATTGCAAGGCCCCAAGTCTACATTGCATAACAAGTAGGATAAAACAGTGAGATTCAACTTCAACTTCGCAATTTCCCCTTGGGGTGATTTGTAAAGTGTGAGGTCTAGTGTTGTTCTGTTGTGACCAAATTTCCTTTGTGAGCCTCCAAAGTCTGCATAATCATTGTTTTGAAGTTTTGAGCATTGCAGTGCAATTCTTGGATTTGATGGTGATGCTAAGATCAAGAAATCCATATTAATAGTACAGTATTATTTGCATCACAGCTGTAGAGAGCCCGACATTTTTCTTTGTCTAGGAAGGAGGGAGGGAGGGAAGGAGGAAGGAAGGAAGGAAGGAAGGAAGGAAGGAAGGAAGGAAGGAAGGAAGGAAGGAAGGAAGGAAGGAAGGAAGGAAGGAAGGAAGGAAGTTAGTTTTAGGAACAATTTGAGTCAAATAACACATCCACCCAAATCAAAGTCTATAGTATTTAAATAATGAAGCAAAGAATTCTACAAGCATTTTGGAGTTAAATCTATAATTGTAAAATCAATAATCAGCTGTTCTTTCATGACACTTGAGATCTGACATTTGGTTCATCTTCTTATTCTTAAGCTAATATGGTCAGTTCTATATAAGGAGAGAAAAAAAGCTGAATTTCAGCAATAGCAATATTCTATATACCAACTCTTTTGCTTTGACATAGATATCTATGTCAAAGCAAAAGAGTTGGTATATAGACTAAACTCAGAGAAACTCTATAATCTGGTCTTTTTCTATAGAAATTATGATTTATATAAAAGATCGGTTATGTGAGAAGCCCCCACCCCAGAAAAATAAAATATTTTGGGAAATATTAAAAAAGGCAGAATATTATATTTCCCTAAAGGAGAAATTGAGAAACATATTGTTAGAAGGCAGAAAGCAGCCCTCAAGTATTTCTGTAATAGACCACAGCAGATATCAGAACTTAAGAGATAAAGAGTTTATTGAAAGAGGAAGACAAGTATCTAGATAGCTCTATTCATAAGCAAAGCAAATACTGCATGCAGAAATCCATTCAAGACAGGATATTTTGAAACTCCTTGGAAGAATAGTAGGATTAGAAAGCAGCCCCTCACCCAAGATCCAACACAGCCATTAGCCACAACAGGAATTCTCCAACACCCTTTCAGAACACAAACTCCTTCATTGCACCACCCCCAGAGCAGTCCAAACTTCAAAGTCACATAAACTTGGGAGCTCAAATAAACAATAAGCCAGAGATTGACCAGATTAGTTCAGACAAGCACCTAAAATTTGCATTTCCTCTTTTGCCTATAGAGCCAACTATGACCCCTACATAACCCCTACATGACCCCATAGGAATCTGAAAACAGCCAATAGAATATTATAGGACATGTTCTTGCATAGGAACAGAAAGCTCAAATACAAAGCCCAAAGAAGATATAAAAACCACCCATTCTCAACTCCATTTTGTCAACTGCCCAGAATCACATGTGGTTCTGCTTCATCAATAAATCATCTTTCCATTCAGCCTCCATGTTTCCAGTGTCCTTCTCCTTGCTTGGAACTGAACCAGATGGATATTTTCTTCCAACAGATATTTCTTAAATAACACCTCCTCCCCCTTTTTCCTGGCCATGTTTGCCTAAAACATGACAGGCTTCATCCTGATAGAAAAAAAACACTATGTATGAAAATATTACTTATTTCTATCTCTTTAAAAAAAGAGATATTTTGCACTAATGGTTGAGGAAAATATAAAGAAATCAATTCTGAAAGCCATCAAGCCATCTCTAATATTAGGCAGGATTTATCTCTCGAAGAAGGTCTAATGTGCCTCTAATTATTTCTCATTCTGTTAAAAATGAAAAAAGGCTGCAGCCGTTTATGCTAGTCAAGAGTTTGGGTTACCCAATTTTGCTTTGAAATGAAGCCTGAGTTGCAGAATTGGAATCTGACCCATATCTTGTGGTTTGTACACACCCCAGCAATGTGCCTCAAAAAATCAGATGCTGCCAGAGATAAATAGGAAGAAAGGCCATTCCCTTTTGTGGTCTAACTATATAAGCTTCTAAAAGTCACCTGGTAGTTAGTATTTGGAAACTGAACTAATCTAATTGGACCTTTCATCTGAGGTAGCAGAAGCATTCTGGGTTCCAGTGTGAAAAAGCATATACAAAATAAATCAAAGTGGCCTGTGTCTTAAGAGAGTACCTAAAATCTTACACTTTCCCTGTATGTACAACTTCCTGTGCACTTTGCATACATTTATGTAAAAATCTTCAATGTTACATAAACATGAAACGTAACATATCACTGGCTTGAAAAGCAGATTGTTTCATTCTCTCATCTGCTCCAAAGCAGAAGTCCGGTGAGGCATATTCATTCAGCCATAAGATTTAAACCACACTGCTCTAACTTTATTTTTTCATATAAATCTACAAATGTATAATTTAATAATAGATTCTATCACAGTGGAAATTATCCACGTAAATAAATAAAATAAAAATAATAACTATGACAATTACAGTATTCTCCTGTTATGTATACATTTGTCAAAATCTAAGTTTATACCATCTAAACCAGGGTTGGCAAACTCCCGGTCTGTGGGCTGGATGTGTCACGCTCTGGCCATTCCGACGCACGGTTTAGCGAAGGAGAAAAAGTCCCAATACGTCATGTGATGCCACTGTGACAAGGATGAGTTTGACACCCCTGACCTAAGCAGCAATTTAGAAATATGTACTTTAAGTTACAAATAATCACCCCAAGATTGTTTTGGAGATGCATAATTTAGATTAGCCACATAAAATCTGTCTTGGGTGATTTTTCTATATATTCCTCAATTGTAGTAGAAAAGTTGAAAAAAAAAACCTTTGGAACAATGTATAAATGAGACTTAAATTTCATTCAGATGAATTATTAGGATAAAAGCTCTACTTGTAACATCCTTTGAATTGACGAAAATAAATAATTAATTGCTATTCCTTTGAGAAGAAAGTCCTAAACTTTTCTTTGTTTCAAATTGTCTTTCTTAATTGATGATGTCCATTAATGTTCCGCAAACTAATTCATATATATCTTTAATAAACTTATAGTAATAATAATATTAACAATATAGAAGTGCCAAACTGCTTGGCATTTGGGTTTTTGTTTTGTTTTTTTGGATAATTTTGAAATCATTAGGGAATAGAAATAGCAAGAACTGAGTAACCTGGCTGAGATTTCCATCCATTAGGAACACTAAGCTTGCTAGTTCTTACTACATCTTTCGATAAGAGTTTGAGCCAGAAAGAAGAAATGGGGAAGAGAGAGAGAGAGAGTGAGTGAGAGAGAGAGAGAGAGAGAGAACAGGAGCTTCCTTAGTTTAATAAAAAAATATTATTTTGAAAATAGCAGCACATGAGTTTTTCTTAATTTTGCTTATAAAAATCTTAGTTTTTGTGCCAAGCAAAGTACATGCCCATTATAACAAGAAACAAGTCAGTTTTTTTTAAAAAAATGAATATATTATTAGGGCCCAACATAGAGAACACTTAAATAAATATTGAAGAAGCAGAGTACACATCATCTAGACCTGGTTGATTCTGGAATTGGATGTGTATGAGAGAAAGAGTTCCACTTTCGGAAATGTGTCTGGATGGGTTTAGGATTTGGCACTAGCCAAGACTCCAAGGCAGGGGTGGTGGGGTGACAGTGGCATCTGAGAATCTCTCATGACCTTCAGGGATCTTGCTCCCCAGATTTCCATTTATAAGACCTGTTCCTTAGGCTGGGCTCATGGGATCAGTTGGGAGTGTTTCCAGAGGCTTCTTCTCACCATGGTTGAAGTATTATTAGTACATAGATGATCTTCAACTCTATATTTCCATACCTGGTGACCCCAGTGATGCTATCACTGCCCTCTCGAAGTGCCTGAAGTCTGTGGGAGTCTGGATGGAGGACAATGTGCTTCAACTTTTTTACTGATTTATTTCTGTGAGGAGTTCAAGGTATTGATCATCATCTTTAAAGCCTCTCATGCTATTGGTCCAGGCTATTGGAAGAACCATCTCACCCCAGTGGTACTTGTCCACCCCATCCATGCTGACAGGGGTGGTATGCTGCAGGCCCAGTCAGTTAAGGATTTTCAGCGGATAGGGATCCAGAAAAAGAGCCTTTTCTATCATGGCTTCGGTCTTTTGGAACATTGTAGTCATGAGGTTAAATCTGCACCCAGCCTTTGGACTTTCTGTAATGACATGAAATCCTGGCTCTGTCAATTGACCGTATTCCTCAATAGGTGTGCACCATTATGGAGGTGGCTCAGCAGTAGGGATCCTACCTGTTCTACTACCGGTCTGGTGATTGCATATGTGTGCGTATGCACCTAACGTGCACGCACAGCTTTCCTCACACCAGCTGAGACCTGCAGTGCCAATCAGCTGTGAGGATAAAGAAGAGAGGTTCAGGGGTGGGTGGCAGGGCCAATCCTCCACTTTTCTCTTCTTTCTCCTCTCAGCGGATTGTGTGAGACTTTTTTCCTCCTTCATCTGATCATGGGAGTCCGAACTGATACCACCATTGAGGGGGCTGTTGGATTAGGAATGACCTCATCTCTCACCATGTGCTTCATGTTACTCCTCATCCCCACCTTTTAATGGTATTTACTATTGTTTATTGTTTTATTATTTTAATATATAGTAGCTTTAATATTTGTAAGCTGACCAAAGTAATCTCTGATGAGATGGGTAGCACATAAATTTAATAAACTAACAAATAAATAGATTTAAGAAGTTTTTACCCATCATATGCAGGTGGAAATGATACTTTTCATTTTCATTATCAACATTAGCCATCCAATTATGTCATTCTTATGCCATACATAATATGCCAGAAGAGTAAATTCTATCTCCCTCAATTTATTTATTTATTTGATTTGTATTACCGCCTATTCACCATGGTGGCTCAAGACGGCTTACAGCATATAAAACCACAATTTAAAACAATAAAACTCATAAAATGAAATAAATTAATATAGTAAAATCATCCCCCCACCTCCCCCTCTCCACAGCGACAGCAGTTTACATAAGCCATTCAATGGGCTCCATCCTGCTCTGGGTTCCCCAGGCCTGCTGGCAGACTTCCAGAACACCTTCCAGAAGAGAATCAGAGTGGGGGCCTAATCTCTAATCTCTGGGGGAAGGATGTTCCCGAGGGAGGGAGCCATCACGGAGAAGGCCCTTCTTCTGGGTCCTACCATTCACCTCTCCATGCCAGAAATCAGCCCTAGAAGAAATTCTGGACCAAATTTGGGGACATGAAAGGGGACAGGCCAGAAGAAAAGCCATGGGAGATCCTATTCCATATATGCCTTCAGTATTGAGTTTACTACACCAGTGATTTCTTGAGAAACATTAATGTCTCCCGAGTCTATTTCATCCCTTGTTTGTTTGAGCTGACAGATTTATGCTTACCTATTTACTTTAATAAATCATTGCTGAGTTGTTTTGACAATATTCAAGCCCCAGATAATAGCAAATAATACTTAGTAGATGGCAGAAGAGGCAGTTTTCTCACATCAGTCAACATTAAAAGAAAACATTTTTGCTTCCATAAAGGAAGTATGAGTATGGTTTAAAAGTTACACTGAACACTATACATTATATATCACCAGTTTGTAAGTGGGATGGAGGTGCGATTCCTTTATTATACTGCCTACCTCCAGAATTAGACAGCCCCATCATGATGCTCCCAATTGGCAGAGCTAGATTTGGAAGGCCAACAGGATGGGGACATATCTGACCTCGAGAGGCATAATGTTCCCCTGAATGGTTCTAGCACATGGGTCACCAACCTGTTGGCCGTGGTCCACTACTGGGCCATGGGCTATTTGCAACTGGGCCGCATGAGTGGGGGGGCTGACATGCACATATATGCATACACTCACAGCCCCACTTGCGATCGCACAGCGGGGTGGCACTTGCAGCTCACACAAATGAAGCTGTATGTGTGTATGCGTGCGCACCTGTCCCTCACACAAAACCATCCCTCCTTCTCCCTCCATTTCCCATCGACCCGGAAAACTTAGGGAATGCTGCTCTAGCACAGGGGTCACCAATCTTGGCAACTTTAAAACTTATGGACTTCAAATCCCAGAATTCCTCAGCCAGCTGGCTGAGGAATTCTGGGAGTTGAAGTCCACAAGTCTTAAAGTTGCCAAGGTTGGAGACCCCTGCTCTACCATATTTCTGTACTGTAAAAAAAAAAAAATCTGATGCTGAAAAAGTAATTTCATGTACACGTAAGCTTAATTTTTATCATGGACGATAAGAAAGTTAAACAATATGTCATCCCATCCCTTCCTCCCAACATTTGTCCTCCAAAGGAGAATAGTGACAGTTAGAAAGGAGAACAAATTTTGGGGAGGGGATAGGAGGACATATTGTTTAACTTTCTTATCTCAATAATATTTTACTTTCTTGTCCCATAGTGTTTAACTTTGTCTCCAGTAAAATAGTCTATATAAATGTTATTCATACAGTATATCTTTTTACCTGTCTTCAAGGAATGGAGGATAATGTATAACTGACTCCTCTGTATGGAAATAGTTGGAGCCAACTGTTCCACATTACCTTCTTGTTAACTATTCTAAAAATGTCTTTCTTTCTTCTTATGGTTTCTGGATCTGTTTTCATAGATTCCAACGAACACAGGTTAAAAAAAAAAAACCACAGAAAGTGAAAATATCTGCAGCAGGGAGCTTGTGAACTGTGTTGATTTTCTCTTGTAACTCTTTCTTCTTTTCATATTGCAGGAGAAATATTCAACTGTAAACATTACTTGGCTTTGTGGCGTAGTGGTTGCTTGCCAATGTCAGGTTAAAATAAAAGATGGGATCTTAAATGCTTGGTTTTCTGGAGTTACAGTGTTATATTTCTGAGCCAGTGGTAGTTACAGGCCAATTACCAGTTCCACTCTGAAACTTTTTTTAAAAAAGGCTTTGTATCTCAATCATTTCCATTTCAATCATGCTGGAGCTTGGCATGCAAATGGCATGGAAACAAGCTTTTTAAACAGACCAAAATGAGGTAGGCCCATTTTTAGACACCAACCTACTTTTTTTTTTGCTGGGATTAGATTTCTTGTTTTGTTTTCTTCTCCGACCTGTACAAGTATGGTCTGGGAAGCCTGGTGATAATGTTCCAAGCCAGGCTCAGAAATCAAATTTCAGGGATTCTTAAAAGTCTACCTCAACAAAGAGGCAAGCTTTTAAAACCTCAAAATTCTTCTCCAAGTCAGATTAAAATCTAAGCCAGGGGAAAATTCTTGGCCTCCTCTTCTTCCCACCATCTTCACAAAACAACCTCTTCTCCTCTACCCTTTAAAGGCAAGGTAGGAACAAAAGTAGTAGAATGCAGAAAGTAGGATGCTTCCTCCAACCCCATCCTCCATCTTCTGACATACAGTTACACAGTGAATTAGTGTATGTTTAATCCATGGGAAATGCTGTAAGACATACAAACTTCAACTCCCAGCATTCCCCAGCCCCTATGGCTGGGAATTGAAGTCTGCATATCTTAAAGTTGCCATGATTGGGAACCCCTGCTCTAGAGGAAGAGAAGACTTTACAGAGAGAGAAAAAGAGAGAGAATGGAAGGTTAAAGGAGCAGTGTGGAGGACATTTGGAGATGCAACCCTGTTTTTTCTTTGAATTCTTTGAAAATCTGGCAACATTAATTAAAGTTGGAGATCACTGACTTGAAAATGAAGCTCTGGTCCATTCCGTTGACTTTGTTGCCTCTGGATGTTTGGAAGTAAAGCACGAGCAATTACTGGGAGGTAGCCAACTTCTTTACACAATGAAAGCACTGGCTGTTAAAAGAAACATATATCTGGCAATCAAATTTTAGCAGCTTTTTAAGTCTTGTTAGAATGGCTTTAGATTTCCACCATGCTGTCTAAGAGCAGATGCTCCTTTTATTCGCATTAATTGTTTGCGGCCTTTTTTTTCCCCCTGAGACTTAAGTGGAAAAAGAAGGTAGCCCTTAAAAGGAAAGAAATAGAACTAAACGAGAAGAAGGGGGAAAACCTGTTCCTTCATTTGATGTCAAACCTCAGCTGCAAAGGCATCATTATGAAGAAAGAGGTCCATATTTTTGACTCGGGTGAGAAGAAGACTCACCCGACTGCTTCCAGTTAAGGGTCTTAACAGAGAGACAGCTTAACAGCTCTTGAATTTGGTAATCTTCCTGCTTGGCTGAGTTTGAATTGTATGTTACTCTAGTAACAGTTCACAAATAGGGATGTCTCCCTCCCCTCCCCCCCCTCACTTTCCCGTTCTTCTTTATATAAATGGCTCTTTCCCAGAATAGCAACACAATTTAGCAATATTTTGTATCGAGACAATTACATTGTAGAATTATTGTAGTCTTAGTACCTCATTAAAATTAAAAAAAAGTTAAATCCTTGTTTTGTTGAACACAAGAGATGAATAGTAAATATTGATTTAGAATGAATGCAAACATTTCCCTAGGAGTGGATAATTACAGCTTTTCTATCCAAAACACTTATATTTGAAGAAGCACTTCACTTATTTTGCCATGCGGTATACATTCTTTAGTACAATTTTAAATTATACGTTGTCCTGGACAGTGTCTGCTCTATAATTTCTTGTGTCTCTACACCAGAGTCAGTGTGTAATTTTAAACTACAAACTTTCTGCCAACTAGAAGAGGAGAGGAAGGGAAAAAGCTTAACTCTTTCCCTTTGGTGGGTTCTCAGATCTGCTAAGATTGCAATCAGGGCTGTAAGACAAATGAACTCCTGTTTTTGAAGTGTGGGAGCCGTTCAGTCTGCCTGGGTTTCAAGGATGCTAGAACTTCAAGTCAACATTACGTCCCACATATCATTAGGGATCTTCCAGAAGACAATCACAATAATCTGGCAAGCATTACAATAATCTACACATAAATGTTACCTACTTCCACACTGATATTCCGTGTGATATTCTCCAACACTCCAACACCGGAAGTTGATATCAACAATAAGCTCTGAGATTTTTCCTGTAACCCCATATTACGAGATTTGATTTGATATACCATATGATATTATATTATAGGGGCATAATGGCTCAATGATTAAGAAGCTGGGTTTGTCAGCTGGAAAGCTGACAACCTGGATTCCAGACCTGAGCATCATGTGATGAGCCAAACTCCTATTCTTGCCACAGCATCCTGCCCACCTAGCAGTTTGAAAGCATGCAAAATGTGAGTAGATAAATAGGTACTGCTTTAATTGGATGGTGACAGTGTTCTGTGTTTTGCCACACGCTCTGTGCTACAACATGATATTATGCTGACCACATGACTGTGGAAACATTTTTGGACAATGCTGGCTCCCTCAGCTAAGAAAAGGAGATGAGCACTGTCCCAAGAGTCAGACATGATTGGATAGGGGAAAACTTGGCTTGTCTGGTCTTGCCTTGGAATAGAAATTACATTCTTGATTGATCATTCTGCTCTAATTTGAAAGTGCCTATATTAACTATGTTAAAATATCATGGCTTATTTCTCTGAGGCTTGATTGATGGGTTTGGAAGTTCCCTGCATTCATTAATCAAAGGTTTGTTGTTGTTGTTAGTTGTGAAGTCATGTCTGACCCATCACAACCCCATGGACAACATCCAGGCCTTCCTGTCCACTACCATCCCCCGGAGTCCATTTAAGCTCACGCTAACTGCTTCAGTGACTCCATCCAGCCACCTCATTCTCTGTCGTCCTGTTCTTCTATTGCCCTCAATCTTTCCCAGCATTAGGGTCTTCTCCAGTGAGTCCTTCTTTCTCATTAGGTGGCCAAAGTATTTTCAGTTTCATCTTCAGGATCTGGCCTTTTAAAGAGCAGTCAGGGTTGATCTCCTTTAGGACTGATCAGTTTGATTGCCTTACAGTCCAAGAAACTCACAGGAGTCTTCTCCAGAATAAATATATTTTATTTATTTATTTGATTTGTCAATTGCTTACAAGTGATAGATAATAAGTATAAGCATGAGTAAGAATACAGGAAATAGGTACAAATAAATGGGGACAATGGAAGAGGGACGGTAGGCACAATGGTGCACTTATACACGCCCCTTACAGACCTCTTAGGAATGGGGTGAGGTCAATAGTGGATAGTTTGAGGTTAAAGAATGAATGCTACCACATGTTTATTGGACCTGTGTCCCTCCTGGCTGGTGCTGGCCACCCGGGAGGTGACACGAGGTTGGTTTCAGGGTATTATTAACACTTCCTTGAGTGAGGGATATTTACCCGCCGCCTTGAAAGAGGCGGTGGTGAGACCCCTCCTCAAGAAACCATCCCTGGACCCAACTCTGTTATCTAATTATCGTCCCGTCTCCAACCTTCGTTTTATGGCGAAGGTTGTTGAGAGTGTGGTGGCACAACAGTTTCCCCAGCACCTGGATGAAGCTGTCTATTTGGATCCACGCCAATTGGGCTTCAGGCCTGGGCACAGCACAGAGACAGCATTGGTTGCATTGGTGGATGATCTCTGGAGGGCACGTGACAGAGGTTATTCCTCTGTCCTGGTCCTCTTAGATCTCTCGGCGGCTTTCAATACTGTCGACCACAGTATCTTATTGCAGCGGCTGGAGGGGTTGGGAGTGGGAGGCACTGTTATGCGGTGGTTTTCCTCCTTCCTCTCTGACCGCTCGCAATTTGTGTTGGCAGGGTGGCAGAAGTCGGCCCCGAGGCCCCTGGTCTGCGGGGTACCTCAGGGGTCGGTGCTCTCGCCCCTTCTGTTCAACATTTATATGAAACCGCTGGGTGAGATCATCCGTGGCTTTGGGGTAGAGTTCCATCAGTACGCTGATGACACTCAGCTGTGCATTTCTACCCCGGGCCACCCCGATGAAGCCGTCGAAGTGATGACCCATGCCTGGAGGCCGTGCGGTGTTGGATGGAACGAAACAGGCTTCAGCTCAACCCATCTAAGACTAAGTGGCTGTGTTTCCCGGCACCCCGGTATAGCCAGCTGGTTCCATCGCTGGCTGTGGGGGGGGGAAATTCTTGCCCCCACAGAGAGGGCCCGCAATCTGGGTGTCCTCCTGGATGTGCGGCTGTCATTGGAAGACCATGTGGCAGCCGTCGCCAGGGGGGCTTTTGGTCAAGTCCGTAGGATCTACCAGTTGAGGCCTTTTCTGGATCGGGATGCGCTTCACACGGTCAACTCCGCCCTGGTGACCTCCCGCCTAGACTATGCCAATGCTCTCTACATGGGGCTGCCTTTGAAGAGCATACAGAGGCTCCAGTTGGTGCAGAATGCGGCCGCGAGGGTGGTAATGGGAGCTCCTTGGGGCTCCCATGTTACGCTACTTCTGCGCGCGCTGCATTGGCTCCCGGTGGCCTCTGGGTGCGCTTCAAAGTCTTGGTTATTATCTTTAAAGTGCTCCATGGCTCGGGACCGTGATACCTGCGAGACCGCCTCCTGCCATCATCGCTTCCCACCGACCGGTACGCTCCCATAGAGTTGGTCTCCTTGGGGTGCTGCCGGCTGGATGGCTGGCGACCCCGAGGATGCGGGCCTTCTCATTGGGAGCACGCCCTCTCTGGAATGAATTATCCCCGGAGGTGAGGGCCGTCCCTGATCTCATGACCTTCCGTCGTTTACTTAAAACTCATCTATTTCGGCAAGCCGGACTGGCCTAGGGGTTTTTAAATTTTAATCTGGTTCTTAATCTCTTTTAACTTTTTGTTTTAAATTTTTAATTAGAGCCAAACTATATTTAATTCTTTTAATTTTTAATATTGTCACATTGTACATGTGTTCCGTATGTGTATTTTTTATCTTGGCTGTTCACCGCCCCGAGTCCCTTTGGGAGAGGGGGCGGTATATAAGCCTAACTAATAAATAAATAAATAAATAAATAAATAAATAAATAAAGGAGTGCGGGTTAGAGGATGTAACAACAGAGTCAGGTAGTGCATTCCAGGCATTGACCACTCTGTTGCTGAAGTCGTTACTTTCTGCAATCGAGTTTGAAGCAGTTTATATTGAGTTTGTATCTGTTGTGTGCTCTTGTATTGTTATGGTTGAAGCTGAAATAGCCATTGACTGGTAGGACATTGTAGCAGATAATTTTGTGTGCTACGCTTAAGTCTAACCATAGGCGTGGTAGTTCAAGGTTGTCCAAGCCCAAAATCTCAAGCCTGGTGATACAGGTTATTCTGTTGCGAGCAGAGGAGTGTAATACTCTTCTCGTGAAATACTTCTGGACTCACTCAATTGTATTAATCTCTGATATACAGTGCGGATTCCAGACTGATGAGCTTTATTTGAGTATTGGTCGGGCAAAAGTTTTGTATGCTCTAGTTAGCAATTCGATATTTCTGGAGGAGAATATGTGGTTTATATTCCTACTAAAAGGAGCATAGAAAAATGATTGATGTTTCACAAGAAAGGTTGCTTAAGAAATTGTGTTATTCTGAAGCGGTTATGAAGGATTTCTGTTTTTGTAATATTGTATACTTATTAGACCTTTTACAGGTAGTTCTCAACTTACAATCATACATTTAATGATGATTCAAAGTAGAAATGGCACTGAAAAAAGTGACATGATTATTTTTCACATGACTGCTGCAGCATTCCCATAGTCATGTGATCAAAATTCAGATGCTTGACAACTGATGTCATGACTGACTGGGGTTACTTTTTGTGAACATCTCACAAGCAAAGTCAATGGGGAAGCCAGATTCACTTAACAGCCATGTTGCTAACTTATCAACTGCAGCAGTTCACTTAACAACTGTGGTAAGAAAGAGCAAAGGGCAAAACTCACTTAACTGTATTGATTAGCAACTGAAATGTTGGGCTCAATTGATCATAAGTCAAGGACTACCTATAAATAGAGATTGTAAAGCAGGGATAAACCTTTAGGTAGCAGCAAAAAGCAACAGTTTTCTGTACCTCTTCACTGCCATCTAGTGGTTGTTTAGAATTTTGCATGCCTTTTGTATGCCTAGTGATTACATATACCAGCAGTTGCTTAATTTGGCACATTTATAAGACTAAGACGAACTTGTCGACCAAAAGGTTGGCAGTTCAGCGGTTCGAATCGTTAGTGCCACGTTACAGAGTGAGCTCCCGTTATTTGTCCCAGCTTCTGCCAACTTAGCAATTCGAAAGCACATAAAAAATGCAAGTAGAAAAAAAGGGACCACCTTTAGTGGGAAGGTAACAATGTTCCGTGCACCTTTGGCATTTAATCATGTTGGCCACATGACCACGGAGACATCTTTGGACGCCACTGGCTCTTCGGCTTTGAAACGTAGATGAGCACTAGAGCTGGAAATGACTAGCACATATGTGCGAGGGGAACCTTTACATTTACCTCACAAGACTTTGCTTCAGAATAATAATACAACTTTTGAGAATTAGTTCCTATGGGTTTGTTTCTATGTGGGTTGTTTTTGTTTTTTGCGTGTAGCCTTAGCTTTTTAATTTTAGCAGCTTATTCTTTGGGTCTTGTGTGGGAAAGGAACTTTTGTGTTACTAGAAGAAAAAGACTTGGGGCATTTACTCAATGCATATCTGCTAGAAGTTAAACAAGTTCAGCATGTAGGATACATGAAGATGGAAACAGCAGCTGCTGAGAATGCGTCTATACTTTTGTGTGACAATAAGAACATCCTCAGTTGTACTTTCTGCTCATTCTTCCAATGTAGAATCCCAGGCCTGGAGGAAAGAAATAGTTTCAACCTATAACATTTGTAGCTCAGAAAATTATTCTTTGCAGGCAGGATAATCCAAAAGTTCTCAATTTTTTTAAAAAATGTAATTTTAATTGCAAATAAAGAAACCTGATGGAAGCAACAAACAGCAGAATTCTGAAATCTTTCATTCATTTTTCCCTCCCAGTGAAAACAGTTTTCCATGAATCAGCACAGGACAGGAAGTTTGAGAAACACTGTGATATCATCATTACTTCAACCTAGAAAAGAACATCCTTGATTTTTTTTTTCAAGGAAACTTGAATATTGCCAGAATGAACCCACCCATCTCCTTATATTAATTAAAGATATCTGTGTAATCATCGAGTTGCTAAACTAATCTACTGGTCATTATGAAAAAAAATACACTACCTGACTCTGTTGTTACATCCTCAAATCCCCACTCCTTTAACCTCAAACTATTCACTATTGACCTCACCCAGAGGATGGTATTCAGCTGGTTCTGACCAGTTCTGGAGAACCGGTAGCGGAAATTTTGAGTAGTTTGGAGAAGTGGCAAGTTTCACCTCTGACTGGAAATTTTACAATCTCCTTCCCCTGCCACACCCACCAAGCCATGCCCACAGAATCGGTAGTAAAAAAAAAATTGAATCCCACCACTGACCTCACCCCATTCTTAAGAGGTCTGTAAGGGGCATGCATAAGTGCACCATCGTACCTCCCATCCCTGTCCTATTGTCCCCATTTATTTGTACCTGTTTCCTGTATTCTTACTCATGTTTATACTTATACCTATTATCTTGTAAGTGATTGACAAATCAATAAATAAACAAACAAACAAACAAACAAATAAATAAATAATAAATAAATAAATAAATAAATAAATAATAAATAAAATATGACTTACTTGTATCCGAACAATCATGGGAACATAAAGTGGAAAAAGTTGTCGAAAATGAGAAGGTGAAGATCTTGTGGGACTTTCGAATACAGACGGATCGTCATTTAGAACACAACATGCCAGATATCACAGTCGTGAAAAACCGAAGGGTACAATTTATTGATATTGCTGTAGCAAGAGATGCCAGAGTCGAAGAAAAAGAACTAGAAAAAAAAATCACAAAATATCACAACCTGATAAGTGCAATAAATGGTCATAAATCACTTTTTCCAGTGCCGTTGTAACTTTGAATGGTCATTAAATAAACTGTTGTAAATTGAGGACTACCTATACTACCTTACGATATCAATAAATTGTACACTTTCTAGGAATAAGACCCATCAAATGTGGCTTTGGAAGCAAGTATTCAAATGACTCTTATCACCATTCCCTGATCTTCCCTCAACTATAAAGCATTTATTGCTCTCTAGAGAAGTCCTGAAAAGGTTATAATGATTGGTTAAGACCTCTTGTCCTATTCATGCAAAAGTTCATCCTGCTGGTTATATAGATCTTTCTGCTAAAAACACTCCTCTTCTAAAACTGATATTCTTTCCTTATGCTGCTTTGAAAACGCAGAGAGGTAACATTAACTGTGAAGTTATTTCTTCACACGTGCAACATCTGAAAACAAGTTATTGTGTTTCAACATGTTTTGCAGGCAAAAAACAATTCAATTTTTTTTTCATTAATGTTTGAACAGGTCTGTGAAGAAGCATATTATATTTCTTTGATGGATCTCATTTGGACTACATATAAGTAGTCCTTGATTTATGACAATTGGGACTGTAAAATTTGTCCTTAAGTAGTGTGGTTGTTAAACAAGGCATTATGTGACTGCAGCCAATTGTAAGACCTTTTCTGCCATGGTCATTAAGTGACCATGCGAGATGTCGCATGATTGCGAATGGCAATGTTCCCTGCTGACTTCCCATTCACCTTGCTTGTTGGAAGTCAGCTGGAAAGGTTGCAAATCATGATCATATGGACCCAGGGCAATACAACCATCATAAATACAAGCCAGTTGCCAAATGTCTGGGACATGTTCACATGTGCGGATGCTGTAGCAGTCATAAGTGCAAAGAATTGTTGTAAGTCATTTTTTTAGACAGTGTTGCAACTTTGAATGGTCACTAAAGAAATGGTTGAAAGTTGAGGTCTACCTATAGTTGTGTGGACTTCCTTCAGGTAAGGACACTTTGCCATTCTGAAAGTGCGTCTGAAAGAATCCAGCATGACTGATAAAAAATGAAATAATAATAACAGGGAGGGACAAATCTAATTTCCCTGAAATGTTCTATTAAATACTAGCTCGATACCCATGCTTCGCTACAAAACTATGTGATCGGGCTTAGTTTTGGGGGAGGAAAATAAAGGGAAAAAATTGTGCCTCTGCTACCAGCATCCATCGTTATTCATCTGGCTAGCGTCCAGTCAGTGTGTGAGAGAGTTGAGGGCTGTTTGGAAACTGAAATAGTATTTGCTGTGTGAGTAAGAAGGAAACAGCAAGGAGTCTGGGCGTGCCTTAGCTCAATTGTTCTGTACTAAAGCTGCTTGGTGCTGTGAAACTAAAATGGAAACGGAAACTCCTCTCCTCTGCTTGTGTTTAGCATTTGGAACAGATTTCTTTTCATGTGGGGAAGGGGAGTAGAACTCATAAGCATCAGAGCGTATTAATAATAATATATGAAATACTAATGCTCTGATGGTCATTTTGAAAAATCCTTTCTTAGTGAGTACCTAGAAGCCAAGAGGAACATATGTACCAAATTTCAAGTTTTTATGATGATGCACTGAGTGGTATTTCACTTTTATATATATGAATGAATGAATGAATGAATGAATGAATATACTGTTTCACAGTGTTTTTACAGCCCTCTCCAAACGGTTTACAGAACCAGGCAGCAGAAGTAGCCTGCAGTACTGCATTCTAACCACTGTGCCACCGCGGCTCATATGTGATCCAATGTTTTAGAGAGAGGTATCTTAAGCTGATGATACCCAGTTTAGATCTTTACCCCAGGCTATCAAAATGGTGCTGTGGCTGTCCTGTTCCAGTGCCTTGAAGCTAGGATCTGGATGAGGTGCAATGGCCTTCAGCTCAACCCAAGCAATAATGAATATCTTTGAATACTTGGGCTCTTCACTGTCAAAGTTTCTTCATTTTTGATCCTAGATGGGATGACATTGCCCTAGATGGACCCAGTTTGCAATGTGGGAATCCTCTTAGACTCAGAGCTTCTGATGCAAGAGCAAGTAATAGTCTTGGATAAGAGGGTCTTTGCATACCTTTGAGTTGTATGCCAGTTGTGTCCATTACTGGACCAGGAAGCTATGTTCACTGTTATTTATGCCTTTGTGACCTCCCATTTGTATTACTGCAACACAGTCTACATGGGGCTGTCATTGAAGAGAAATTGTATGCATCTGGATAGGTGTTGATTGTTACCTTTAAAGTCATTTATGGGATTAGCAGAGGCACCATTTTCTCCCAGTTGTTTTCTTCCACCTGGTAGAGTTGGCATATTCCAGGTTCTGCCAACCAAGAAATGTCAACTGGTGGAGACCTTGAAGTGTGTTTTTCGGCCATAGCACTTGAACTGTGGAACAATGTCTCATCAGAAATGAGGATGGCCCTCATTTCTCTCATAAGATTTAAAGGAGTCCCAAGTATATTAAGGGCCCCATTTATTGGTTATGTTAACATCTACAGATTATAATCTGAGGTAAATGGGCAGTTAAGAAATATGAAATATAAATAAATAAAATATAAATAATTGTATCTCCTGGCATATATATTTAACTTTCTATTGTATTGTCCTTATCATTTGGTTTTAATTGATTTTATGATTATTCACCACCTAGAGACACTTGTTTGAGTTGGGCAATCTTATAAATTGAAAAAATAAATAATTAAAAAAGTAAAAGAGCCACCAGGTGGTTAGAATGCAGTACTGCAGGCTACTTCTGCTGACTGCCAGCTACCTGTAATTTGGCAGTTTGAATCTGACCAAACTCTAAGGTCAGTAAAATGAGGACCCAGATTGTTGTGGGCAATAGGCTGACTGTAAAAACTACTTAAAGGGGGCTGTAAAAGCACTATAAAGCGGTACATAAGTCTAAGTGCTATTGTTATAGTAATAATAATTACCACAACAAACCATAATAATAATGCAAGGTAAACGGAGAAAAAGAACTGTTAATTCTTACTTGAATTCCATTTCTATAAATAGGACTTCTTTTTTTAAAAAAATGCAAACAAATATAGGGACTGGAAAAAAATATTCTAAATATAGATTTCGCTTTGGGTTTTAAAATTAGAAACTGCCCCTTGCTCTTTGTTCCTTGTATTTGCATAACCAGCACTGGAATGAAAGACCAAAGATAAAAATAAATTTGGCGAAGATCTCCTTGAAATCCAGGAGTCGGGGTCAGCCTGGCATTTTGCGTGGCTTTCTCCAAGATCAAGCCATCTTAAAAAAACATAATCCCGATGCTGCTGAGAATAACATGGGGAAAGATGGAGAGGATTTGTTTTCACATGTTCCATGTATGTCCTACTACTCCCTCACAAATAAGCCAACTGATTTTCAGCATATTCCATATTGAGAATGTAGGCTCTGAATTTCTCTAGCGATAGGGGTGAATCTTTCAACAATTGTTCCTCCAAAAGTAAACAAACCCAGAAGAAAGGGGCACTAAAGGGAGAGCCACTCATGAAATGCCAACTCTGATACGTAGGGTTGTAATTAAACACATCTGCTCTCCTTTCCATGCCTCATCCCCCCCCCCCCCCCCCCCGAGCTGGCTACACCAATCTCAAGGGGATGAAAAAAGGTTTAGACAAGTTGCTCTTGAGGCTGAGGTGACGCCCACAGTTTGCCGCTTCGAGAACTACTGCCTGTCATACATACCAGCTTGTACTTCCCACTCACTGAATGTGCTTTCCGCCCCTAGCAATAAAGGAGATGGCTTCATAGTTTCCACATTCCAGCAGCGATGACTGGCCCAAGTCCTTATTTTCTCACAGGACTTTGCTTGCTTCACTTCTTAGTTGGAGAACATTCACAATATCAACTCATTCTTATTGATATCTTTATGGGGGCAGTTCTCCCAAAATGAAAGACAAAACATTTATTTATTTTATCTTGCCAAGGATGGAGGAAGATTTAGATTTAGAAGGGAGAGCGAGTTCTTAACATTATGAAGTGTATAGTTATTGGTTGAATTTACATGTGGCCCCAAGCCATAATCTAGCTTGACTGATTTTTTATTAGCATGATGCATAAATACAATGATATACTTTAATAATTACAAGCTATGATCAAAATAAACCATGGCTTAGTACAGTGCATCCATCCAGAGAAACCAGCTTTGGACTGCAAAAAATATGGGCAACCACTAAAAACAGCCAAATTTTAATTTTACTGCTGTAGAGTAACCAGAATTTTGCAGCCCGGCCACTAGATGTAATATAATATTATGTTTTTGTTAATTTATTTTGGAAATCCTTCCTTTGTCAGTATATTTACAAATCATGAGGTTCAATTCAGAGTACACCCTATCCAAAGTTTATTCTGGATTCTTACCTTGTTTTGCAACTCCCAATCCCATCTCATTTTATAGTTCCAGGTTTCTTAACCAACCAGATCAGATTGGTTGAATGATGTAATGGGATATAGGGAGAAAGGATTGCAAAGATTGTCTCCTTCCCTGTTTCAACCAAGCCTTCCATGGAGCCCATCAGTTTTAGTCAATGTCTGTGTCCAAGAAATCATTGTGAACAGGCAAAGCATGCTCTGTCCCGCCCCCAAAACTGACATTGTATAGCTAGGGGAAGATTGGGTGAATTTGAAAAATGTGGAAGGGCTGAGAACATTTCTCATTCCAAGCTGGACATTTTACTGACCAATTAAAAGTAAATATTTTTTTCATCATAGGGTTCATATGTATCAAGATATGTTCCTTACATGTTTCCCATCCCCTTTCGTTTCAGGAAGGAAGGAAGGAAGGAAGGAAGGAAGGAAGGAAGGAAGGAAGGAAGGAAGGAAGGAAGGAAGGAAGGAAGGAAGGAAGGAAGGAAGGAAAAGAGAGAGAGAAAAGAGGGAGAGAAAGGAGGGAGGGAGAGAAGGAGGAAGGGAGCAGGAAGGCAGGTCCTGCCTACTTTTTTGGAATAAACAGTGCTATGAAAAGTGAATAAAAGGAATAATAAAAGTAAGATGAAGTAATTAACATAAGATAAAAAAGAATAGAAAATATTTTTATGTTATAGTTTACACTCATAATATTCACTGCACCTCTCCAGTACCTTTATAGCCTTATACACTATTCTTGTTTTGATTACATCCATGCATTCGTGTTTGTTCTTTATAAAATTTTAACAATGTATTCTACTACTCCCAGTTCCATCAGTATTAGGACTCTTTATTGTTTCAGGGTATATGACGTAGGACACGTCCTGTAAATACCATACCATCAAAATGAATATTTAAAAAGGAAACAATTGTTAGGTAACAAGCATACCTTGATAATGTAAACCAATTCTGACAAGTACAGAGGGTGTCCATTCCAGTTGGAATGTGAGTATTTAGAAAATAATGTATTGCTTGGTAGGAGCCAACATGAATTTATAAAGGACACATCATGTCAAACTAATCTGATCTCACTTTCCAGTGTGACCAATTTATTTGACCAGAGTAATGGATAGCAAAGCATTTGATGAAGTCGTCCATCAGGCCCTTTTGGAGAACACAAAACAAGTTGATATATCAGGGGCTTCATGTCAAACTAGAAGGAGGTGATAACGGCTATGTCACAAGACTTTGTCCTAGGCCCTGCACTGTTCAAGATACAAATGTTTTGGATAACAAGATTAGAAATCTCACAGACAATGCAAAGACAGAGGGATAGCAAAAATACTAAAGGATGCTATCAAGATTTGGAAACATCTTAACAAGAGTGGTTAGAAACTAGCAAAATGACATTCAATACAGAGAAATGTTGGTCCAAATTTAAAAACACTGATTCTGTACTTCTTGCTAAAATGTACATGAATACTTACTTATATGAAGTTGCCAGAAATTAAGCTCATATAAATATTATTCTGCATTTGCGTTGTTGTGGATAATAATTTCTGAGTAAGCAGTTCTAACTTGGGGAATTAAGAACTTACTAAACCTGACTTGATTTCAAAGTAAAATAGATTGAAAATCCAAAACAAAATGGATATCAATCAGAACAGATCACAATGTGCTTGATGCACACAGACTATCATGCACAGATATGTAACACAGTTTATCTCTTAAGCAATAGTACACAGCTCTAAATAGGTTTGTATATTTAAGAACTGAAGGACATATTAACTGTTTATTTGAGTTTCATTGTGATCTCCTATCACCCCTATTTTAAAAATGTAAGAAAAAGAGTAGAAGAAACCAATCTGTCAATCCTGCAGATACAATGAAACAGAAAGAATAAATTATTTCATCTGTGAGGAATTTCATTTTTCGGCCTCTAATTGATTATGTAGGTTCTGGGATACTGTGTTTCAGGAGTGATAGTGCTCCATTTATATTTGGTTGATCTAAATTACCAGAGGAATAACTGCCAGCTCAGTCTGGAGAGGCAATTGTTCAACTTCCCTCTGTAATTGTTCAACTTCTATCTGAGTACTCTTGTGTGTCCAACCAGTGATGGAAAGTTAAGCCTGGACTCCAGATTTTGGTCTGTCAGTTTTACTGTCTTCTCTCCCAGCTTCAATCAATAGCACGTCCATTATTCAAATTCCAAGTGCTGGATTGTTTTGCTATCATAGTCCTACAACACTTGTCACAGTATTGTTGTCTGATTAGTGCACCACTCAGTTTTTGTAGTTCCGTATTCCACCCTCTGCTGGCTTCAGGCTCCTATTTATAGGACCTTCTCAAAAGAAAGAATCCTCATGTGAACAAAAGTCTATTTTTTAATTTCAGTTTTTGCCTTTGCAGAACAAATCCTTTTGACAGCATTTTTTGATGGCCAAACTCCCACATTCTGGATGACTGATCCAAAACACATGTCAACCAATATAAGAAAAACCACAGGAGAACCCATCACTGATAGGTATGGAAGTATTAGCAATCAACAACAAAAAGCAAATCAAAGCTGAGAAGTAAACACGCTTGTCAAAGAAGTATATAACACTTGCTTGGCTTCACCAAATACTCCCCCCCACCCCCCGAATGCCTTGCCAACTGCCACATAGTTCAGGAAGTTGTCCTTCAAAATATTTAAGGTTGTGTTTTACAGTTTTCTCCTTATCTTTCCTCAAGGCTTATGTTTTAAAATCTCCATGTACATATGGGAATGTTTAACTCCAAGGATGCTGATCCATCAGGAAACTTCCAAAGCTTCTCTAAGAACAAAAGGAGGTTATTTCTCCCAATGTTCCACCCTTAATGGATTGTTTCTGTTTATGTTGTACCTGTCAATCCAATTCTGTAACAAGAAAGTCCTTTTTTAAAAAAAGCAAGACAAGGAAAAGATACAAGCTTTTGAGTGGTAATTGGGGTTCTCCCCCCAAAAAAGCAAATCACAGATTTTTTAAAAAACTTTGGGAGATAATTTTATTTCCAGATCAGCCTAAATGAACCTTCCTCATCTCAGTATCCCCATAACTCTAAGCTCCAGGAAAGAACTAAAGAAAATGATTTGCACTGTATACAGTATATAAATTAACTCCTATTCCATAATTCCATAGATTTGAGGGAATCCAAAACAGTTTGGTAGGTTTGGCAAGATCTTGGGAGTTTCAAAGGCCCTGAGCCTTAATACTCATTCAGCCTAATAAACAATGCAGTTCTGTCTTATCTGACTTCCTTCAGATGGGTTGGGACTTCAATTCCAAGAATTCTAAGCCAGCATGTTTGCAATCATACCTGATTCCTTCATTGCATGATTGAGAACCCTCTAGAATAAAATAAAACAGTTAAAAACTGGATGCTTCAGATTGTGTGGTCGATGACTTTAACAAATAGCATTTCTCTTTCTGAATCAGTCCTGGGAGAATTGATGAATGAACAGGCCTAGGCATCAGGATTATTTTGAGATGATAACATGTTAGACTGAGCTCCTTGCTTCACAGCTAAGGATCACAGATAACTCTCATCTAAAGCACCACATCTAGCATCTAGATAAATTCCAGATTGTATGACTAATTTACCTATGAACAGCATCCGTCCAGCTTTCTTTATTACTCAGCGAGTGCCATTTTACTGACTTCAGGAACTTAACTAGCCTTGATTTATGTGCTTCCCTTTTTGCCATTACCCATAATAGCTGTGAGCTGTTACAAATCCATCCAGGATTATAACCTAGCCAAGACTGTGTTTGCTACACAAAGTGCTACCCTGAAACATTTGGAAGGCAATGGAAATAGCAACTGGAAACATAAAATGCCAAAACCATAATGCTATTTTGTATCTTATCATATATATAAAGTGGCTTGATTTCACTGGACTTCTAAGGTAGGACCTGTGATCTAACCAGATGGATATTAAAAATATTCTGATAATGGAAACTTTCTTAATGTGGTTCCTCTTTTCTTTAGATTGGACAATAAATCAGTGTTGACCATCCCATTTAGAGAATTGGAGAAGTCTGTAAGAATGCATAAATTGAACTTCAACATTTGTGGCATCTCTTTGTATGATTGCTGCCAATATTTGTTTCCAGTTACCACTGTAAATAATCTGTAATGAGTATCCGTTTCAAAAGAACATGTTACATTACTTTAACCTTTCCCTGCTAAAATAGCAGCTGCAATGAAAAGCCCATCAAGCTGGCCACTAGCAGTCCAGAGTGGTGCGTAACCAAACTGTTGGCCTCTTATTTATGTCAAAACAAATCATGGCATCCTTCTTCACAAAGTTAATTCTAACACTGAAAGATGCCCTGATGGAATTAAAAGAAGTAATTCTAGCTATTCCTCATGAAGTTCAAATTAAAAACAAACCAAAGATCGTTGCAGCAATGTATTCTATTCTATGACATCACCATACGTACTGCAGGCAACTTTATAAACACACTTTAATGATTTTCAAGGTGATCAGAGAGACGATGAGGTGGTATCGCTGGGAGAATAACTTTTGGATTTCTGCAATTTCCTTTGCTTGGGCTTGTCCGAGGATGATTTAGAATACAGGTGTCAAACTCACCGCGTCATGTTGCCATCATGTGACATTTCATGTTTTTTTCCATTCGCAGAACTGGGGTGGGCATGGCCTGCATGTGACACATCTGGCTTGCGAGTTTCCAGTTTTACACTCCTGGATTCTAGAAAGTTTGGCTGGTATAAAATGTAGCAGTCTGTACAGTTACAGTACAATCCTGTTACAGCTAAATAAGCTCTCCAGTATGGGAAGTGAACCAACTGCCAAATGTTGATATGTCAGAATAGGGTTGAGTCTTTGGATTTGACTGCTTGATTGAAACGTGTCCAGTTGTTTCTCATGGCTTCATTTTCCTTGCATGCCAGCAGTTTTTTTTTTTTTTTAATTTGGTTTGGTTTGTCAATTGCTTACAAGATAATAGGTATAAGCAAAAACATAGTTATGAATACATGGATACATATAAGAAAAATAAAAGAAACAATAGGACAGGGACGGTAGGCATGTTGGTGCGCTTATGCACGCTCCCTATAGACCTCTTAGGAAAGGGATGAGGCCAATAGTAGACAATCTAAGGTTAAAGTTTTTGGGGTTTGAGGAAGAAACCACAGAGTCAGGTAGAGTATTCCAGACATTGATCACTCTGTTGCTGAAGTTGTATTTCCTGCAATCAAGTTTGGTGCGATTAGCCTTGAATTTATATCTATTGTGTGCTCTTGTATTGTTATGGTTGAAGCTGAAGTATTCATTGACAGGTAGGACATTGCAATGTATGATTTTATATACTATACTTAGATCGGACTGAAGGCGGCATACTTCTAGGTTTTCTAGGTCTAGAATTTTGAGTCTGGTGGCATAAGGTATTCTGCAACGAGTAAAGGAGTAGAGAACTCTTGTGAAATATTTCTGGACTTTCTCAACTGTGTTAATATCAGATATGTAATGTGAGTTCCAGACTAATGAGCTGTATTCGAGTATTGGTTTAGCAAATGTTTTGTATGCTCTAGTTAGTAATATTACCAAATAAAAAGCTATGTAGGATTAAGTTAACAACTCTTAATGCTTTTTTGGCTATGTAGTTACAGTGGTTTATAGCATCTCTTCTATTGGAGGAGGTCCTGGGTAGCAGTTGTTTTATTGGATACATAAGCCTGCTAAGTGGCAGAAAGAACCTCTTTTGTCATTAATGTATTCCTTGTCAAACTATGGCTTGGAGTGGAACTGTTGTTGCCTTGGGGAATCCACTATTACTATGGGTTAAATGTCAGTGGAGCTCTTGGGTAAGGGTTCTTCAAGAGTGCATCAGAAGATTCAGGTGGTGTCATGGCATACTGTAGCAGTATGGTTGATCTGAGGCTAGTAATTCAATTATCACTTTATTTAACTAGGGAATCTGCTTGTCTTGGGATCTCACTGTTTTTTGGCCCATCTCTTGTCATTCAATTTCTCTGTGTAGGTAAGGAAATACCTCTGAAATGATGATCCAACAGGGGACAGGCTGTCCAGGTCTATTTAAAAGTATTGTCATTGTCAAAAAGCATGCTTATATAGTAGAGACAAGTCACCAAAGGTGTTCTGCAACTAATCAAAGTAGCAAACAAAGAATGAATGGAATCCTCCCTGTAAACAACCTAACTGGAATAACAGCAAAACATCCGAAGACAGACATAGGGAAAAAAGAGTTTAATTAAGCTGTTTTAATTTGTTGCAGAAATGCATAGAGTGACGAGGATTAGCTCATCTTTGAATTATGCCAATTATGAAGGTTTGATCTTGTATTTCTGTCCATTTCCATATAATCACCACCCTGTCATAATTATCGTGACCTCATGTATGTATGCTAAATTTCTTTTGCTGTATTGTCAAACTGCATGGGTATAAAACCACACAAACATGCACACACACATATGCACGCTCGCACAAACAAACATTCCTCTGTTGATTTGGATTTATTTGAAAATGTCCCAGTTTCTTATATATCAGAAAACTTCTCTTTGCCTTTCATCTTTTCACTGGACAAGATAGCAATTAATGAGATTACATATTCCATACACACTTTTGTTATGTTTCTTATTTACTGTCTCAGAAGTGTCTAAATTCTTAACCTCTCTCCTTTAAATGAAGAAACCTTTATTTCTTAGGAGTCCCTGTCCTGTACATGGTTTTGACTTGAAAAACTGTATAATCTATTTAGTTAAACTGAGAGTTTAACTAAATGGAGTTAAGTGGAGAGTTTATTTTAACCATTTCTATACATTACCAAATGCAGGTTTCTCAAGTACTAATGTTTTACTTTACTTTTATTTTATTCATTTTTCTGAAGTTGAAACCCTGTCTCATGAACAGCACAACATCAAACAGACAACACCATAACAATAAAATAATAATAGCCAAATCCAAACAAGAACCAAAACCAAGAGATAACCATAAAGGAGAAAGATGAAATCTAAGAGAGGTATCCACAGAGAGTCACTGGGGACTGAAAGAACATTGAAATAAAGCATATTTAATTGATTTGCATAATTTTCACAATATTGGTACTCCATGCACTTCTGGAATAGGTACCTTTCATAAAGAAAGCCGTACATGACTGAGACAGGGCTATTTGAAGAACTGTCTTTTCTCAGTTACAGTTACCCAACCCACCAGAGCAGGGACACTGGGTATATTATGTATCCTCTCTCTTAAGGAGGTCCATCTAATGGGACTGAGAAGTGACTTCTCTATGGTGGTTTCCTCTTTGTGGAACACCATCCCTGTAGAAATAAGATTGGTCCTCAATTTGACACTTTTTCTAAAAGCCCTCAAGACATGGTGTGGCCCCCAGGATGATATGGAGCCCATCAAGTGATTGATTGTTGCCACCAAAGAGTGGTTGGATGGGGATTTATTGAGTTTTGTATTGGGGTTTTATTTCTGTAAGGATTTGGAGTCCATGTGAGTGAGTTGGATAGCCATATACATTTTCCTAATAATAAATACATACATACATACATATATACACACATACATACATACATACATACATACATACATACATACATACATACATAAAAAATCTTGTCATCTGACCTGTGTCCCATGAGAGAAGAGTACTGTAGAGGAGTATCAAGATAATCCTTGAATTAGGAATGCAAGTATAGTTAGGAGGGGATGAGAAAGAAGCTTAAGATTCCCCCACCTTCATATTCTTTGGTATAATAAGTGGAATAACTGCCAGCTTTCAAGGTTCTGTTATTATACCATGCTATGATAAAGTAGAATTCCAGTAGCCCTTGTTGAATCTTTTTCCTGTCATGGGCTGACAGGAATTCCAGCAGGATGTCTCTTGAGGAATCCAACCAGAGATGGTATTCAGCAGGTTCTGACCAATTCTAGAGAACCAGTAGTGGAAATTTTGAGTAGTTCTCTATCTCCTGAGTCCCAGCTGATTGACTGGGTCTTCTTTTGTTGCCCTGCACAGGAGAATGGAGCTGGAAAGCAGGTTAGTGGGATGGGGAAGGAGTGGGATTTGCAGTAACCTTCCCCCAGAAGTGGGGAGGGAATGGGAATTTTACAGTATACTTCCCTTGCCACACCCACCAAACCACGCCCACCAAGCCATGCCCACAGAACCAGTAGTAAAAAAATTTGAATCCCACCACTGAATCCAACAGATAATCAGGTTCAATTTTAGCAAGGGGTTACTATTATATCCCAGTATTGTGGCATTAAGGGTTTTAAAAATAATTTAAGTTGGGTCCAGAAAACTACTGACCACCAATTCAGTGACTTTTCATTTTAGAGAAGCTTTTGTTCAATATTTAAAAGGAGGGAGTGGAAAGAAGTTTGGAGAAAATAGAGATTGGAAGGTGAAGTTTGAAAGTTCTTTAAAGGTCTTTCTGTTACAGTTTTTGCACCCCCCACAAATCCAATTTCTTGATTCATCCAGCGGTGGTGGGCCTCTGCTGGTTTCACAACCAGTTTGATGTGCTTTGGGCACATATGTGCCAGATGTGTGGAGAAAATCACAAAGTCACCATTTTACAACTTTACAACTTACTTTCCACTGCAACGTCGGTGAGTAAAACAGCTGAGGTGTGCCTGAGCTTCAAAACTGCAGAAATAAAGGACAGACTAAAGCAAGGATGGGTGGGCGGGGCCAACCAATCGCCGGAGCAAAGGATTTCCCCAACCCGTGCGAACCCTTAACAGCCCACCCCTGCCATCCAGTATTTAGAGATTTGTGTGTATGTACCTGTTAAATCCAAAGCTATCCCAAACCGCTTGATTTTATGGATACGTTTTAGTGTTCAGCAGCAACAGGAATCTCTTCTGATATGACCAAGAGTAGAACATGTTCTTTTCTGTTTACCCATCTCTGAAAATGTCTTTCTGAGATTGACAATTTGCCATTTAAATTACCTTCTTAGGTTCCAACTCCTATAGGAGAAAACGCATATGACCTGTGGAGTTATTAGGAAAGAAATATCTTACGGTTTATTGTAAAGCAAAATCTCAACGAATTGCAATGAAATAGAGTGTCCTCAAACAACTTCTCACCTCAGTGCTACTTTGAAATATCAGCCCCTTACCCAAATAAAATAAAACATGGTTTTATTTCACTGCTATTTAACAGTTAACCAAAGATTTGCACCTGTACAGCTGATATGAGCTGAAATAAGTGTGTGTGTATGTGTGTGTGTGTGTGTGTGTGGTTACATGGGTGTGCATGTGTTTTCCAATTCAAACAGTTGTAAATGCTTTGAGTAAAAACACTGAGGACTGCTAATGGATAGGTTTATTTTAAAGCATGCCATCTGCTATCAATCATAGAGAGGTATAGGAGATTTGGCTGGGCTCCCTTCTTGTGAGGCTGATAAAGATAGGGCTGTGTACTCTTGAACATTTAGTCCTCAGGAGAATAAAACATCAAACCTATTCAGCAGCTCCACTAACAATAATAAAAATGCCTCTGCCTAAAGGTGACATTCCGAATTTACGATTATTTGTGTCTATAAAGTGTATTATTTGGCTCCAGACTCATTCCGACTGTCTCACTACGAGAAGAATACATTAAGCTCGCCTGAAGTTAATGGAAATCCTATCCTTTTATGAAACTAACCACCAGCACCTGAGATATTCTAATTCCTGTAGCATCCTCAAGAAGAAGATCCTTCATCTGATATTCCTCAGAAGGTGAAGGTCATCCACAAGTAGACAGTGTACTACAAAACACTGTGTTTTTTACAAGTTATATCTCCCTCCCCTCCAAGCGTAACATACAAATATGTTAATTCATGGAAATGATTAGAACTGAGGCCCTCAACTTCAAGATGACATTGAATATTAGAGAGAGAAAATACATATATAGATGAGATTTCTAGGGATTGTCAGCACATCACAGAAAGATGCAAGGTCAAACGTTCCCTCAGATGTCCTAGAAAGAGCAATTAGAAAAATTAGAGGGGCTGCAAAGTACATTATTACAATACAGATAATCCTCAACCTAGGAACAAAATTTATAAGCCCAAAATTTATATCGCTAAGCAAAACATTTGTTAAATGAATTTTGGCCCATTGTTTGACCTTTCTTGCCATGGATGTTAAGTGAGTCAATGCAGTTGATAAGTTAGTAACACAGTTGTAAAATGAATTTGGGTTCTCCATAAGTGGTTTGGGAAATTTGAATCCCACCACTGCTCTGGATCTGTATGGTTGTAAGCAACAACCCGATTACATATCTTATATCCTATGAGGATTGAAGAATGGAAATGTAAAATTAAACCTTCTTCATACCAGATCCTACATTGGCATAAGTGAAGATTTTTCCTTCCACCTTATCCGTGATTTGACAGCCCTATAGATGATGCCAAAACCCACTTATCCCTGTCTATGTTTCATGTGGCTGATGGCAAAGGTGCACACCGTGTACGCTGCCCCATATGCGTGCAACATCTGTACCTCGCCACTGCTTCTGCTGGCATGCAAATGATACATGGGGGGGTAAGACCCTATTAAATTGATGTGAGGCACATGGAGCACCTAAATATGCAAGTGCCTTTCAACAGCTTCTATGCGGCCATTAATTAGCTCTTAGTGATGTAGCAAGAGGTGAATTGCTAAGGGTAAGTGAGATTCTCTCAAAAGTAATCATTGTTGTGACATGTAGACAGATGGCAACCAGCCGAGAGTGAGGCAGGGAGGGGGTGAAGCACCAAAAATATCACAGAGGGCAAAAACCTAGACTATATTGCAAAGTGGAGGTGAGAATCTTCAGAATCTATTTTCTGGACTTACTAATTGTGTATATGTGAGATTATCTATCTGCCTGCCTGCCTGCCTGCCTGCCTGCCTGCCTGCCTGCCTATCTATCTATCTATCTATCTATCTATCTATCTATCTATCTATCTATCTATCTATCTATCTATCTATCTATCTATCTATCTCTATCACTATTTATCTATATCTATCTATCTATCTATCTATCTATCTATCTATCTATCTATCTATCTAATATCTATCACTATTTATCTATATCTATCTATCTATCTATCTATCTATCTATCCATCTATCTATCTATCTATCTATCTATCTAATATCTATATCATCTATGTCTATCTGCCTGTCTATATTTATCTACATCTACAGTCTCTCTCGGTAGGTAGGTAGATAGATAGATAGATAGATAGATAGATAGATAGATAGATAGATAGATAGATAGATAGATAGAGATAGATATCTGTATTTATCTATATCTATGTCTATCTAGATATCTATCTATCTAGATATAGATATGTTCTAAATAAATAGGAACTAGGATACAGGAATGCAAATAACTCCTGAAAGCCTGGTCTTAGCAAGCTTTGTGTGTGACTCTTTCCAACTGAATCTCCTGGAAAGGAGACCTAGACATTTCTAGAAAGATTGTTTAAACATCACAATTATGGTACCATTGACCTGCATTGTGTTCTCCAATATGCACTTCCGTACCACTTTATAAAATAAGAAAATAGCGACAATTATGTTTTGTTTCCCTCTGTCACCATTCAATGTATATTCTAAGTCAATGTTTCCCAACCTGTTAATTTCCATATGTGTGGACCTTAATTTCCACAATACTTACAGACATGGGAAAGTTACTGAAGTTGGAAAACGCTACTCTTGATCTGTTATTGCATGTCTGCTTTATAAAGTACATTTTGCTACCATTGACCCGAGCAATTATTTGTTGTGTTTCTCTGCAAATTGGGTGAGGGGAAAAAAAGGAATTTTTTTTTTTAATATTTGGCTTCATGGAGGATATTTCTGTGAATTTTTTTTGTGAGAGATATATGAGATTTCTGGCATTATCTTAATTGTGAGATAAGTGAGGCATATGTGTGTATGAGCCCTAGGTTTTATGGCACATCCATTTTACCAGCATCTCACAACTCCCTTGTGGGCAACAGTTTCAGGAGAGATGAAAAGAAGCAAGGAGGTGGTCAAAACATCATGATTGAAACTTCTTCTTTCTGCATGTACATACAACCTTAAAGGAGAATATTTGTAGCTCAGGGTTCAAACTAGGTAACATCATCAGGTAACATATCATGATGTTTGGGTAATGAAACATTTGCAATAAAGAAACCAAACTCAGAGAACACAAATAATTCCTCTCACGCAACCTTAACATGCATATAAATAAGGCAGGGCTTCAAATTTGATATCATGGCCATCATCTTCCTCTTTTGACTCCTCCCCCACCAAAAAAACCCACCACTATCCTTGACTTTTAAATTATGTCTCAAGAAAATATATCATGAATCAACTTAGATATTTTTGAGTGAAAATTAAATATGTCAGTGAGTTTATTGTTGGATGGACAGATCTACAATAGAAAGAGGGTTGATGAGAACATCTTGTGAATATTTTTTTTTTTTTTGGTGGGGAAGCATTAAAGTACCTAAAAACAGAGTGGGGTGTGGAAAATTCTTTTGCAGGGGGACAAAAGTGTTTGGGAAGTTGAACAAGACTTCCCGATGACATTTATTTTTTCACTGACTGTGTTACTCCTATATTCCTTATCCAACAACATGAATTTTAGTGTTCCTTCTGAATAAGGTGAACTTGCATATGGCTAACTCATATCACCCTTATCCATCTTTTTTTTTTTTAATTCACAGAAATTTTAAAGAAAAATAAATAGGAAAGGTACTATATTGGGCCAGACCCTGTCTCAGCCCAACTCACCTCACATAATTATTGTGTGGAAAATGGGAGGAGGAAGGTGTGTTACATTTGAGTTATTTTTAAATAATAAAAATGGGATATAAACAAACAAACAAACAAAAAATGGCTTAAGAACTTAGTTTTGCCTATGAATATAGGAGATCAAGGAGCATTTATTTTTCCTCTATGAATCAGGCTGGTATGGTTTGTTCAACAAACTATGATTAAAATAAATCATGTGGGAATTGTCCTCTGAGTTAGACTTGCATGCAAGGAGACTTCCCATGGTCTTATGTGTTCTACCCACAACTCAAACACACAAAACAGACCACCAAGTCTGAAATTAAGCTGAATAGTTTACAGTTCCAGAAACAGTTCTGTCAAGGGATGCCTTCCCAGGTTACATATTTTCTTTCTGCTCAAAACCAAAGCAGAGCCTGGATAATGACATAGCACGGTATGTGGATAAATATACAATACACAACGAGAAGTTCTTTGTGCAGTCAAAATTGGGGAGAGAAGAAACAGTAGTCATCCCACCTCCTCCATCCTGATCCCACTCATTGTGGTGATAAATAATTGTTGCAGAGAATCTTTCTGTTTGCACAGGGAAGATGTCAGATTTTGTAGAAGTCTGCATTATGTACGGAATGGATTCATCGCTGTAGACAGTCATGGAAAACAATGAGTATACCTAGAGAAGTGTGTGTGTGTGTGTGTGTGTGAGAGAGAGAGAGAGAGAGAGAGAGACAGAGAGAGAGAGAGAGATTGATTCTCAGCTACATGGATGCCTGGATCAACTGAGAATGAATTAATTTTCCAAATATATTTTTGTCTCCATAATTACTGCACTGTATACATTTCTGCTACTTAATTACATTTCGTTCTACTTGCATTTGGGCAGAATCTGTGTGGGCAGCAGTGGTGGTAGGTCAACAGCAACTAAATCTACCACAAATTTCCCCATTCTCCAAGAGCATTGCTGATGCTCTTGCTCTGAATTAGTAGTCCATATTTTCTAACCTTAGTTAGAAGTCCTGCTATTCTCCTTGCTGCCATTCTTGCTCCTCTTTCTCTTCAAAATCTGTCTTTTAGATTGTTGAAATGCCAGTTGGAAGAAGGAGCCAGTTCCTCCATATGCCTATAGGCCAGACTTCCTCCCATCATCAAAGTATACCTCATAGACCATTGATGGAAGCTGAAGACTTGTCACAGTTTAGTGCTAGATAGAAATATTATCCTGCATTTTTTTTTCTTAGGAATCCTTGGATTTTGGTGAGATATTATGTGCTCTAGGAATAATTTCAAAGTTGAAAATATTTTTGGAGAAATTCTCATAGGTGGGACATGGAACCTTTACCTCAAGTTGCCTTGTCCTCAGGGATGGGATTCAAATTTTTTAACAACTGTTTCTGTGGGCGTGGCTAGGTGGGCATGGCCATGTGACTGGGTGAGTGTGGCTTCTTCTTCTTCTTTTTCAGCACCCCCAGGCATTTTTGCTCCCCAAAGGCTTCCCTGAGGCCCAGGAAGGCAAAAAAAATGGAGCGTGGAAGGGGCAGCAACCTCAGTGTGACCCTTTTTGTCTCCTGGGCCTCAGGAAAGCTTCCTGGGTGTAGCAGTGAGGGGGATCCCGGCATAGCTGATTGTCAGAACAGATGATCATTGGGAGGGAAAAAAAATACCTTAAGGAGTGACTGGGCAGGGGAGAATGCAGTCAGCGATGTCAGGCATGCGCACTGTGTCACACATGTGTGATGAGGACTGACTGGGCAGGGAGGGAAGGGATGGGCAGAGAGGGGCAGGGCCAGCCAGGGGCACAATTTGCCGGTTCTCCGAACTACGCATATTCGTAACTACTGGTTCTACAGAACCGATCCGAACCGATAGAATCCTACTCCTGCTTGTCTTTCATTTTAAAGTCATGTAATAACAGAATAACAGAGTTGGAAGGGATCTGGTCTAGTCCAACCCTCTGCTCAAGCAAGAGACCCTATACCGTTTCAGACAAGTAGCTGAAGTGAATGGAATGTAACAACTGGCCAATGTAAATGGATGTTCTGGGCCCTTATAGCTTAAAGATAGATCCTACAACATTGGAAAGATAAATGTATGGCCCCATTTACTCAATGGATTGAAGATTTGATTATATTTGTTACCTATGAGCTCCTTTTCTATAGATGTAGGCTTTGTATGGATAAGGTTGTCTTTAAAATTCCTACACTTTCCTTTTATAACAACGTCTCCTGCTTAGCCTCAAATAAAAAAAATAAAGATTTTGTTTAAAATAGTCACATGGCGTTTTTAAGTACAATCTAATTTTAAATACATAAAACCAGGTGGGACATAGAGTTTATTGGGCACCAAAGAAAATGATAATTTGTAGGCACAATTTCAAGAATCTCGAGAATAGATTTTTGTGAACTATAAATAACTGAAAATAATATAATTTAAATGCGTTCTTGGAACCATCTCTTCATGAAATGTGATAATTTTGAATGTGCGTTCACAAAAAAAACAAGTAATGTATGTAAATAATAGGTTGTTGAGTGGTGAAGAGGGTCTGGGACCAATTTTGTTTAATATCTAGAAAGTAAACCCCCCCCCCATCCTTCCATGCACTAGAATAACATGTCTGCTTTTGCAAAGAAGCAGAAAGAGAACTTCAAACTGATGCCTTTAGCAGATTTTTTTTACCTCAATGTTTTGCAAAATACATGCTGACAAAATATGATTTTTTGATGGCAAAAAATACATATTCTCCTATTTCAAAAAAGTGGCTTTGCAGAATACGGGCTCACAAAAGGTATTCATTGAGAAATGAGAAATCCTGAAAAATCTCTCCTAAAAAAAAAAAGGGGGGGAGTAATATATACATTAGTATTCCACAATAAGTGCAAAGTTTGACTCTCCTTTTACCTCTCTGAACACTTTTATTCTAGCCCTGACCTTCTTTGTTCCTCTGAATGGAAAAAAAAAAATCAAGCAAAAGTGAAAAGAGGCCAAAGAGGAGTGAAACTTCTATGAAAACACAAGCTTGTACATTGGGTTTTATTTGAAAAGGAACTGAAAAAGAACTACATGTGTCGCAGTACTTTAATCCAGATAAAGATGGCAGTGTTTTGTCTGGGTTTGGAAGCTAGGTAAAGTTAGGCCAGCTCAAGTTAGTCCTTGGAAGAAAAATTGCCTGGGAATTGGCTTCAGTTCAAAGGAGACTATACCTTTTATGATGTGACAATACTCAGAATTCTGTTTTCACTTCTAAAAAAGAACAGGGCAAGCAGAACAATAGTATTCGGAGACAATTCCTATTAAAGAAGATGACAATACTTTAAGCTTCGATGTTGACAAATGGGACTGCCAGGGGTAGGATGCAGAGATATACAGTTATGCCCAAGATAAAGGGAATTGATCAGAAGTTTTGTGTGTGTGTGTTTTCCCTCTTGTGTTCTCATAACACTAATGGAACAAGTTCTTCCCATGATACATAATTAAAATGGAGGATTTACTGCCATGTGATATACTGGTGACCATCAGCTTGATGGCTTTAAAGGAGAATATGACACATTTAATACTCGAGTCTTAATACTACCAGAAGCAAGGTGACTCCCAGAAGAAGTTACTGAGGAACATGAGTGATGTATTTTCTACATAATGTTGCCTGGCTAGCAAATTTCCCAGGGATATCTGATTAACTACTTGGGACCAGTATGTGAAACTAGATAAGGCCTTTGATCTAATGCAGCATAATTCTTCTTACGTGCTTAACTGGCAAATCTATAGATTTATCATTTGTAATCTATTTCTTGGTAAGGATTCTGAGTGCTACATCACTTGAATAAAACAAATTAAAATCCTGATTATACCAGTTCTTGCCACAAAGCATTCCTGTCAAACAGATTAAAAAATGGTCAAAATTGGAGCATCTTATCAAATTCTGTACTTGTCAACAGTGGAGTCCCCCAAGGCAGTGTTCTAGAACCAACTCTCTTCATACTCTACATAAATGACCTCTGCGATCATATTAAGAGCAACTGTGTTCTCTTTGCTGATGATGTAAAGCTGTTCAACACCACAGACAATACTGCTACCCTTCACAAAGACCTCAACTATGTATCAGAATGGTCAAACAAATGGCAACTTCAAATCTCAACAAATAAATGCTCTGTCTTACATATTGGCAAAAAAAATATCAGAAAATAAAATACAGGCTGAATAGTCAAGACCTTGTTGATGATCCAAACTCTGTCAAGGATCTTGGAATACTCATCTCTAATGACCTAAGTGCTAGAGCCCACTGTAACTACATAGCCAAAAAGACATTAAGAGTTGTTAACCTAATCTTACATAGCTTTTTCTCTGGTAATATTATACTACTAACTAGAGCATGCAAAACATTTGCCAGAGCAATACTCGAATACAGCTCATCAGTCTGGAACATTGCAATGTAGAACATTGCAGAATCCTTATGCCACCAGACTCAAAATTCTAGACCTAGAAAATCTAGAACTACGGTCCGATCTAAGTATAGTATATAAAATCATACATTGCAATGTCCTACTGCTCAATGAATACTTCAGCTTCAACTATAGCAATACAGGAACACACAATAGATACAAACTCAAAGTTAACTGCACCAAACTTGATTGCAGGAAATACGACTTCAGCAACAGAGTGTCAATGTCTGGAATACTCTACCTGATTCTGTGGTTTCTTCTCCAAACCCCAAAAACTTTAACCTTAGACTTTCTACTATTGACCTCATGCCTTTCCTAAGAGGTCTGTAGGGGGTGTGCATAAGCGCACCAAAGTGCCTACCGTCCCTGTTCTATTGTTTCTTTTATTTTTCTTATATGTACTCATTTCTTGTATTCATAACTATCTTTATCCTTATACCTATTACCTTGTATGTGATTGACAAATCAAATAAATAATTTAATATAAGATCCTATATTTTACTTCTCTCTGTATCTCTGAACCTCCTCAGTTCTTCATTATTAAAAGGCCCATTTTCAATATATTTCAAAATAGATGAGAAAAATAAAAAGTATACAGAAGAAGGGAGAATCCCTTTACCTTGCCCCCCTCCCCCCCAATGTAGGTAATAAATAACTTTACAAACACGACAGTTTTGGATGGAGAATACAATGTAAATAATTTAATAGAAAGAAATGCTATAAGACAGCAATTCACCAGGGTAAGGACAATTGAGACCCAAATGCCATAAAAGATAAATATGCTTATACAAATTGGCATGTGTTAGCTATTATGTCATCATTCATTTCCCACAGATTTCTTTTTTTATCAGGAAGTTTGAAAAAATAAATCCCTAAAGAATTGGCCGAGTCATTAAACCACCACAGGTTTCCTTTCAACATAGTTGGAAGTGGGCAATAAATACATGCACATTTCTTAGAAGCACTCATGGGTTATTTTTCCGAACATCGAAAGGAGCAGTGTGACTCTGCTCCAAAGGTCAAGCAAAAAACAGCGCTGGGATGTTCTGGGCCATGCAAGTTGCCATACCTTTTGTCACTCTTCTCATCATTTTGGGTTTGCCTGTTGAATTGACACTGGACCGCAGCTTTCCTCTAACTAGGAACAGATAATGTTTCACACATCTTAGGCCCAGTATTCTTCAATATCTTCATTAACGACTTAGATGAGGGAATAGAAGGGGAACTTACCAAATTTGCAGATGATACTAAGCTGGCAGGAATAGCTAACACCCAAGAAGATAGGTTCAAGATCCAGATGGATCTTGACAGACTAGAACACTGGGCCACATCTAACAAAATGAAATTCAGTGTAGAGAAAAGTAAAGTCCTATATTTAGGAAAGAAAAACCAAAAGAACACATATAGACTGGGTGAAACCAGGCTCAATAGCAGTAACTAGGAGAGGGATCTTGGAGTCTTAGTGGACAACCAGATAAATATGAGCCATCAGTGTGCAGCAGCAGCCAAAAAAGCTAATGCAATCCTAAGTTGTATTAATAGAGGGATACAGTCAAGATCAAGGGAAGTACTACTAGCACTCTATAAAGCCTTAGTAAGACCACACCTAGAGTACTGCATCCAGTTTTGGTCACCACATTATAAAATAGATGAGGCTCTAGAAAAAATACAGAGAAGAGCAACCAGGATGATTAGGGGACCGGAGGCTAAAACATACAACGAATGGTTGCAGGAACTGGGCTTGGCTAGTCTAGTAAAGAGAAGGACCAGGGGAGACATGATAGCAATGTTCCAATATTTGAGGGGCTGCCACAGAGAGGAAGGGGTCAAGCTATTTTCTAAAGTGCCTGTAGGCCAGACAAGGAATAATGAATGGAAATTGAACAAGGAGAGATTTAACCTGGAAATAAGGAGAAACTTTCTGACAGTGAGAACAATCAACCAATTGAACACCCTGCCCTCAGAAGTTATGGGAGTGCCATCACTTGAGACTTTCAAGAAGAGATTGGACTGCCATTTGTCAGAAATGGTGTAGGGTCTCCCGCTTGGGCGGGGGGTTGGACTAGATGACCTACAAGGTCTCTTCCAACTCTGATTATTTGTTATCTGTTACCTTTCCATCCCAACCTGATATGAAGAGCGCAAGGAAGTGATCTTGTTCCTTATTTGTTTATTTATTGATTTGATTTGTCAATCGCTTACATGATAATAGGTATAAGTATAAACATGAGTAAGAAAGAGGAAACAGGCACGAATAAATGGGGACAATAGAAGAGGGACGGTAGGCACAATGGTGCACTTATGCACACCCCTTACAGACCTCTTAGGAATGGGGTGAGGTCAATAGTGGATAGTTTGAGGTTAAAGGAGTGGGGGTTAGAGGATGTAACAACAGAGTCAGGTAGTGCATTCCAGGCATTGACCACTCTGTTGCTGAAATTGTACATTCTGCAATCAAATTTGAAGCAGTTTACATTGAGTTTGTATCTGTTGTGTGCTCTTGTATTGTTATGGATGAAGCTGAAGTAGTCATTGACAGGTAGGACATTGCAGCAGATAATTTTGGGTGCTACGCTTAAATCTAACCGTAGGCGGGGTAGTTAAAAGTTGTCCAAGCCCAAAATCTCAAGCCTGATGATACAGGGTATTCTGTTGCGAGCAGAGGAGTGTAGTACTCTTCTCGTGAAATACTTCTGGACTCACTCAATTGTATTAATCTCTGATATACAGTGCAGATTCCAGACTAATGAGCTGTATTCGAGTATTGGTCTGGCAAAAGTTTTGTATGCTCTAGTTAGCAATATAATTCAATATTTCCAGAGGAGAAGCTTCATGAGATTAGATTTACAACTTTTAATGGCTTTTTGGCAATGCTGTTACAGTGAGCTCTGGTGCTTAGGTCATTTGATATGAGGCTAATCCTTGGTCTGTTGCTCATAAGCAAAGTGCATTCCCCTTTTCTGCCAGACAGAGAACACTTGTGCAATCAGCTTCATTCTCTTTCCTAGCTAGCATAATGGGCCTGTTTCATTATCCTTGTCTCGGTAATGAAATGCTGGCATTTTTGCCAATATTTTCTCTGAAAAGAATAGACATTTGAGCTTCTTCCACAATTGTTGTGCAGGGAATCAGAAAACATACAACCATGCGTTTAGTGACCACTCGAAATTACAATGGCACTGAAAAAACTGATTTGTGGCCATTTTTTTTCAAACTTACCACCATTTCAGCATCCCTTGTGGTCAAGTGATCAAAATTTGGATGCTTGGCAACTGCCATGTATTTATCATGGTTGCAGTGTCCTGAGGTCATATGATTATCTTTTGTGACCTTCTGACAAGGAAAGTCAATGGGGAAGCCAGGGTTCACTAAAGCAGCCGTCGTGGGCTGTGAGAAAATTTTGGAAGGCCACAGAGAAATCTCACCCCCAGAGCACCCCCCAAAGCAATTAATCCAGGCTGTGCAGAAACACACGGCTGTACCACCCACATGGCCCGTGGGAACCCTCCCCGCCCACTCACTCCTTATCTAGCAAACTTGCCTGCTAAATTGCTATTTTTCCTTTTTCCGACCATCAGCTGTTCTGCTGTGCTGGGAGATTTAGATTAGCTAGGAAGCAGGAAATGGTTGGATTTCTTGCCTTCTAGCTAGTCTTTAGATCTTCGGCTCTGCTTTTAAGCACAGCCAAACCTCCCTTAGGACTGAAGGTTCTATTATTCAGTGCAGGCTCACGGCAAGCAAATTTTATATGACAGATTGAGCTAATCAATGGCAGATAGATAGATTACTGAATGATTCTGTGAGCAACTCAATCTGCCTGCCTGCTTTGCCTGATTTTGGGTAAAAGTTGCTCTTTTTTAAATTAAAAATTCAATATTTATATAAATATTTATAATATCTACATACAAGCCATGCCCAGCCACTTACATGACCACCAAGCCACACCCACAAATTAGGCCATGCCCACAGGACCCTGGGATTTAAAATTATGAATTTGGTGGTCCCTGAGGTCCAAAAGGTTGGCGACCCCTGCACTAAACAACCGTGCTATTAAGTTAACAACTGCAGTGATTCACTTAACAACTGTGGAAAGAAAGGTTGTAAAATGGGGCAAAACTCACTTAACAATTATCTCACATAGCAATGGAAATTTTGGGCTCAATTGTGGTTATAAGATGAGGACTACCTGTTTATGTGTGTTTAACAGAGTCATTTGATAGTGAGATGGTCAGCATATCATCTTCTTTTAACGGCCACATAATCCCTTGCAGGATAGAATCTGGGCAACAAAATGGAGCTGGCAGAGTGTTTTAGTGGCCAGATGCCCTTCCTGTCATCAATACGGTGTTTTGTTCAGCAGATATATTCTCAGTGTGCCCCGAGAGAGAAATATCTGCCTCTACCTAGGATCAAACTCACAGCCTCCTTATTGTGAGACGAGAGTTCCACCTCTAGGCCACCACACCATTTCTAGTGAGATGGTCAGCATATAAATTTAATAAATACAAAGTCAATCTATCAATCAATCAATTGAAAGTTCCTCCTGCATCTCTTTCCCAAATCACTACCAGCTATCTTGCAGTTTTCAAATGCAGTTTCAGTTCTGAGTGATCCATCACTAATGGATCTAAATATTTTCAGTAGTGCCTCATGAGGTTGCGGTAGGCTGTGCAGAAGGAATCAAAGCACTGTGAAGTGGTGGTTATATATTTAAGACTTTTGTCATTCCCCTTTGTGTTTTGTCTTCAGCTAAGCAGCCCTTTAGTAGCTGATTTTGAGCCAGAATAAGAGAACCAATGGCAAAAACTTGTGTTACTCATTTAGTTCAAATTCAAATTTTATAGATATTGTGGGGTGGGTGGGGTTGGTTCTCAAGGTTGAAAAATCTCCCCTAAACCACAGCTAAACATATGGAATCCCTCCCCAGACTATTTCCAATAATACTCACAACATCTGTGAAAGATGTATTCAAGATAAGTTACCACCCTATGGTTTTTTCTTTCCATAACTTTAGTAGTGTGAACAGAATTGTAACACACCTTCAATTTTTTAAAGGAATGGGATGATGAGCACAGTAAAAGATTTTGGAGACAAGGACACACAGTGGTATCCCTTGTCACTGACCATAACTGTAAGAATTCTAGAAATTGAATTTCCAAAACATCTGGTAGCCACCAGTTTAAGGAGGCTGTTATAGTTATTTCATATGTTGTTAGTTAATAGCAGCCTCCTCAAACTGGTGTCCTCCAGATGTTTGAGAAATTCTCACCATCATAGCCAATTTGAAGGAATTCTGGGGGTTGTGGCCCTAACACATCTGGATGCCACTGGTTAGGGGAACAGTGCTTTATAATATAGTTCCAGACTAATGGCAGAACTACTTAGTTTTAACTAAAAATAAAAGACTCAAATGAACTCAGACTAAATGGTTTTGCTTGTTTGCTTTTTTTAAAAAAAAAGGAGAGATAAGGCATGAATTGACTATTGGGAGTTTTAAATAATGACTTTCAAGAATGTAAACTGTGAAATCACAATGGCAATCAGTGATGGGAACATGATTGCAATGGTGGTAAACACAATGCAAGCAGAGAATTCATTCTTGGAACAACTTCAAAGGTACAAGCTGAGACAAAAGAAGAAAACTTGATGAGGAAAACATATATTACAAGCATTAAGACCTGGACTAATTAATGGCTGAAAGAGAAATTATACCCTAAAACTGAAAAGAAACAAATGTTTAAACAAGCAAAATAGTAAAACCTTGATGCACAATCAAGTCCAGTATCTCCATTTCAATTTACCCTTAACTAATAAGGCCGTTGGCTTGTTTGCAAGTCATTAAATCTTAGGTAACAAAAACCTGTTTGGAATAAACTACCATTATAAGCATAGGAAAAAGAAACTATTGATGGGGCTTTGGGGAAGAAGGAAGAAGATTAGGCTGAGTCATGAAAAACCAGCCAGAAAGCTGACACGCGCATACAGAACCAGTCCTAGACAAAACCCTCACCACAGAACAACCAGACTTAGGCAACCCGAAGTCTCAAACCCGAAGAGGGCATCAGGATACTTAGCTTTAGAAGTGGGGGTCCCGCAATATTCTTCTGAGGCCTCAGGCTTGATGGAACCTGCCGTGTCCCAAGACAATTTCAAGATGGTTCCACAGGCAGGGACCGGAGCTATGGCAGACCTGTCCGAACAGGGCGCCATCCCAGTGAGGTGCGCAGGTCCAGTCACACCCAGCAAAGCCCCACATACCTACGTGACTACGTAAAATATATGCACGCGGATTGGTGGAGCCCTAATTAGGAGGGGAGGGGTGTTAAATATTACCTAATATGGTCATAGAATACTAATAGAACTGGCTTTTGGTTTGTTTGCTGTTCTACAATTACATATACTATGTAGATAGTTTATACTGTATTTCACTTCAAGCCTTTCCTGATCTTTTGATCTCCTTGAAAATTACTGCTGTAGGTGTTAATGGTTTGAGCTTGTTCTACAGGAGAACCAAGTCAGGTTGACAAGTTCTTATCCCCAAGGCTTCCCTGATGGTTGCAATTTTCCTCAAATGCCACTGGAAAGCACCAGCTTGGAATTGGCTTTCAGGCCAACATTCCTAAAGAAAGAACACCAAGGAGGGGGGAAAAAAACATTATCTCTTGGAAGATTTTGAAGCATGAGGATGGGCAGATATGATAAGTGACTTTCCACATGCCTTATATGCTTCACATCTTTGGCAGGACCAGTCTTTATAGCTGACACAGAAGATTAACCCTAAGAAAAAATGGTAATGGCAACCACTGTGTAGTACTGCAAGCAGCATCTATCGTGTTTACTGTAAAAGCTAAGCCCCATATTTTGAATGCTAAGACAAGCATATATTTGCATCTACACAATATTGGTACACATTTGTTCAACTAGAGAGAAGATCCATGAATTCAGAGGTGGTATTCAGCAGGTTCTGACCAGTTCTGGAGAACCGGTAGCAAAAATTTTGAGTAGTTCGAGAACCGGCAAATACCACCTCTGACTGGAGATTTTACAGTATTCTTCCCCTGCCACTCCCACCAAGCCACGCCCACAGAACCGGTAGTAAAAAAAATTGAATCGCACCACTGCATGAATTTATCTATATTTGAGAACCTTATAATATATAAAGCTATAAGGTTTTATTGAAGATTCACAACTATTAAATTTTCTATGTATATAATGGAATGAGTGCTTAGCCTGTAAATAGGGATGAGAAATTCTTTTTAATGTAGTTATAGCTCTTTACTTACTGGTAACATCCCACTTCTTGTAATTTGTCAGCAAAAGTATTCAGCTGCTTTGATGAAATGAAGAAAATGGGAATACAGCTAACATCAGACTAAGCATTTTTTTTTCTCTTCCCACTGCTGCATCTGGTTTGTTAGACACATTACCTCCTCCAGCTATCTAAATGGGACTTCATTTTACTAAATATATTCCTATAAGCCAAACTCCAGATTTTGGCTAAAATTATACCATAAAGGTTGTGGCTGTAGTTGTTTGATAAAAATAATTTGGTTTGTTTGCTCCCCTAAACAAATGTTAGATGGTATAAATGTATTGCTACCAAATCCACAGTATGGCTACTGTGGTTCAACTGTGAAGGCCATGTTCTCAAATAATATTAATAATGAAACAGAGATTCCAGGACTACACCTTACCAATTCAGTGAAAATTACAGGAAATTAGCTGAAGGAGCTGCAGTGGTTAGAATGCAGCATTGCAAGTTAATTCTGCCCACTGCCAGGAGTTTAATCCTGACCAGTTCAAGACTGACTCAGCATTCCATCCTTCTGAGGTCAGTAAAATGAGGACACAAATTGTTGGGGGCAATATGCTGACTCTGTAAAATGCTTAGAGATACTACAAAAGCACTATGAAATGGTATATTACTAAGTTCTATTGCTATTGAAGTTAAGCTTTGGAAACCATATAATGTGATACTGAATGACATTTCCATATAGACCAGGGGTCTTCAAATTTGACAGCTTTAAGGCTTGTGGACTTTAACTCCTAGAATTCCTCCTCCAGTCATGTCAGGAATTCTGGGAGTTGAAGCCCACAAGTCTTAAACTTGCCATATTTGAAGACTCTTGATATAGACCATCTTGATGATGCTTTTGTATTTTTTATCAGAATTTGGATTGAAGTAGGAAATTAAAATCAGATTAAGAAGATAAATCTAGCCCTGCCCTGCTTACCAAAAAGTTGGAGAAACTTCTTGTTAAGAAAAAAAAAAATTGCCAATGAGATAAAGGTCCTGACTTTAACTGAAGAATTGCAATTCAGTATTTCACAGGAGGTATTCTTTGATGGCCATATACTGTATAATACAGTTAGTCTTTGACCTACAATCATTTCTTTAGTAATTCTTTGAAGTTACGATAGCACTGAAAAAAGTGACTTATGACCGTTTTCACACTTATGGCTATTTCAGCATCCCTGTAGTCGCACGATCAAAGTTCAAATGCTTGGCAACTGGTTCACATTTATGAAAGTTGTAGGGGCCCGGGATCATGTGATCATCTTTTGCAAACTTTTGACTATGGGAAAGCCAGATTCACTTTACAACTGTGTTACTAACTTAACTGCAGTGTCTCAATTTCAATCAGAATAGAGCTGGAAGGGACCTTGGAGGTCTTCTAGGTCTTCAGGCTGAAGACCCTATATCATTTCAGACAAGTGACTGCCCAGTCTCTTCTTAAAAACCTCCAATAATGAGGTTACCTACAATGTCTAAAGACAAGTTATTTCACTAGTTAATTCTCCTCATTGTTAGGAAGTTTCTCCTTAATTCCAGGTTGTTTCTCTCCTTGATTAGATTCCATTCATTGTTTCTTGTCTTGCCTTCTAGTGCTTTGGAAAATAAATTGACCCACTGCTCTTTGTGGCAGCCTCTCAAATACTGGAATAATAGTATAATGTCACCTCTAGTCCTCTTTTTTCCCTAGGCAAGCCAAACCCAAATCCTGCAACCGTTTTTCATATGTTTTAGTCCCCAGGCCTTTAATCATCTTAGTTGCTCTTTTTTGCACTTTTTTCAAAGTCTCAACATCTTTTTTTGTAATGTGGTGACCAAATCAAGATACAGTATTCCAGGTGTGACCTTACTAAGGCTTTATAAAGCAGTACTAATACTTCATATGATTTTGATTCTATGCCTCTGTTTATACAACCAAGGATTGTATTAGCTTTTTGGGCAGTGGCTGCACACTGCTGCCCTGTGTTTAAGTGATCGTCCACTAGGACTCCAAGATCCCTCTCATAGTTACCTTTTTTGAGCCAGGTTTTGCCTAATCTTTGGTTTTTCCTGCCCAGGTATAAAACCTTCACTTAACAAGAAAGATTGTAAAGTGGGGCAAAACTCACTTAACAACTGACTTGCTTAGCAATAGGAATTTTGGTCTCAATTGCAGTTGTACAGATTGAAAACTACTTGTATTTTAAAAGAGAAGAAAGGAAATAAGTCACATTAACCTGCTTTAGCTTTGCTCATTTTTTTTCTTCTTGTTTTTGGTAGTAATAAAACATTTGACCTTCATCAAGAGAAACAATGAGCAAATGGAGCTCTGTAAAATAGATCATATGAATAACAAATAAGATAAAGACTTGCTGGAAATTGTGGGAGAAAATTCAGGACATCTGAAAAGGGGCGTGCATAAGTGCACCATTGTGCCTCCCGTCCCTGTCCTATTCTTCCCATTTATTTGTACCTATTTCTTGTATTCTTACTTATGTTTATACTTATGCCTATTGTCTTGTAAGCGATTGACAAATCAAATCAATCAATAAAAAATAAATCTGAAAAGCCTTTGCTTGGGAAGTGTTAACACCATTGCCTACATTCCTTAATGCAGTTTCACAACAGAAGAGAAGTTTGCTCTTTCGTACTTATAGATCTATTTAAACTTTGTTTATTGAAAGAGACTTATGGAGTCAGAAATGAGAAACAGGGTAGGTCCTCTCTTCCTAAATAAGATTAATATTAATCCCCCTATCCAGGTGCTTGAATATCATATAGACATAAGATCATAAGTTACTATTTGGTAAAACATATGCATGTTTTACACTCGCATATTAGAATAATATAAATAAAATATATATTTCTCTGTCTTTGGTTTTAGGACCATTATTATAGAAATGTCTAGTGTAAAGTCACCTAATGGTACTTAAAATGTACATAGATTTTTGGTGGTTGAATAATAACATCTGTATTGATTTTTTTGGATCACAAAAGTACATTTAATCTGCCTTCCTTTATTTGAACTTTTCACATCTGTTTAAACTTGGTTCCACGAACAAAATGCCAGCTTTAAAAAAAATGGAGGAAGTTTACCTGGGCTGCTATTGTCCCGGTTCCAAAAATAACTTTTGAGGGCCCTGATAAAAATGTCAAAAAGAATTTTATACAATGGCCAGACCAAACCTTCATGCATAAGAATACGATTGCATTTCTAGTTGATTCTTAGCCTTAAGACAATTGAGGGGGAGGAGCAGACTGTAATTTAAACATTATTTTCAAGTCTGGATATTTATGAAATCTTCTGGCATGAATATCAATATTTGGGGTTTGCTGATCCTCACTATCCCATCTATATTAAGCTTGCCCTACTTTTTAGCTCCCCGTTCCTTGGGAAACAATATGAAATAATTGCTTTGGAAAGAGAGAGGAGAATGCAGTCAATATATATTGTCATGCCCTTGTCAGAATCTGATTCCAAGGGAAAGGCCGAGAAGTTGACAGGGAGTGGGAGTGTGTCTCTGTTGGCCATGGAAGAAACTGGGAAGGGCAAAGTCCGGCTGGGCAGAGCAGGGGAGAGGTAGAGCAAGGCAGAGGGAATTCAGAAAAAGATCCAGGCCCACCCCCTCTTCATCCTAGGGCATGCAGGGAGGAACGAAGAAGGAAGTAACATGAGTTGCGTGGCTTATGGGAGAAGAAAGGGCCCTGATTCCCTTCATTAGCTGCAGCTGGGAACACACTGTTTAAAAAGGGAGATTGCGCACAGCAACTTGTTGGAAGCAAATTGTGAATTATCTGTTACTGTCGAGGCTTATCTGGGTTCCTGGTGTCTTCCCAACTGTGTGTGTTTTGCTGACCTTTCAAGTCTGCAATTCCTTCTCCTGCCCTGTCAAGTTAATTACTGCAGTTTGGTTTGTTTGTATTTTTATTTACAGTTTGTATGTACTTTGTTTTTGGACTGAATTTCCTCTACTTAAAGTCTGTTCTTGGGAGAGTTTTTCCCTCCAGCCGAAGGTAACCTGGATATTGGGGGCAAAGTTGGAGGTATTAAAGGGACTCTTCTTACTTATGACACTGTGTCGCCTTTGTGCCATGCCCCAGGTCATCACATATATTTTATCGAGGAAAAATCATAGGATTGTGTGTGTGTGTGTGTGTGTGTGTGCGTGTGTGTAATATGTTTTATGTATGGGTGGGTGAATGTTGATAATACTGAATTAAAAATGCCTTAGGCCTTATATGGTCTGCAATGAAGAATTAAGAAAATGATCAGACCAAGTTCTACTTAGGTTAGAATCTGGCTTTCAGCTAGAGTTAGTCTGATGCCTCTGGGAATTGGCCATCTAAGCAGCTTTCTTCCTTCATTTGTATCCAACTTTAAGGGGTATACTGCCTCTGAGTTTGGTGGTTCCATGTTAGCTTTGAGAATCTAGAGCAGGGGTGACAAACTCATATCATCATGGCAGCATCACATGATGTATCAGGACTTTTCCCCCCTTTGCTAAACTGGGCAGGGGCGGGGCCAGCATGTGATGCATCCAGCCCATGGGGTGTGAGTTTGACACCCCTGCTCTAGAGAGAGTGCAAAGAAAAGCAACAAAGATGATTAGAAGAAGATGAAGAGTGTTTGCAGGAATTGGTTATGTTTAGTTTAATGAAGAGAAGGACTAGGGGTGACACGATAACAGTGTTCCAGTATTTGAAAGGCTGCCACAAGGAAGAGCAGAGTCAATCTATTCTCCAAAGCACCTGAAGGCAGGACAAAAAGCAATTGATGGAAACTAATCAAGAGAGAACCAACCTAGAACTAAGGAGCAAATTTCCTGACAGAACAATTAACCAGTGGGACTACCTGCCTCCAGAAGTTTTGGGTGCTCCAACACTGGAGATTTTTAGAAGAGATTGGACAACCATTTTTCTGAAATGGTTGGACTAGAAGGCAGGGGGTTGGACTAGAAGACCTTCAAGGTCACTTCTAACTCTGTTATTCTGTTATTCTATAAGACTGAGTGCCTATTCCAAAGTTGCTAAGTAGTGCGTACTAAGTAGTTTTCTCTGGCTCTTAACATTTGCTGGAGTTAATAGGGCTTATTATGGACAGGGCGCTCCAGTACAAGTGCCACTTTTCATATCCTTTAGACATGCTGAATTACAGCCATTGACATTCTTACAAGGCATCTTTGGAGGGCAGAGGGGAAGGAATTCCTGTGAATGTCCTTGGGATTTCCAGTATCCTGTGTTGGGAAGAAATGACACCATTGTTAACGGAAGATGCTGTTGCACAATGTTTCATGAACAATTCTCTGGAACTTCAAAGGAGAAAAAAAAGCATTTGGCTTGTATAGTAACCAGACTAAATGAGTTATAAAAGCATTCCACCTGAAATTTTCTGTCTAAAACTGAGGGAGTCTGAGACAGAGAAGATGTCATCAGCCGGCTGTCCTTGCTTGAAACCCAGTCCCTTATCTCTCTCTCTCTTTGCCTCTCCTCACACCAACTGTCATTGAGACTGCCTCATGATGGAACAATCTGTGAGAATTTAACAAGTCAGAAATGGATTAAAAAGCACTTTATGAGTTGTTAAAGAAATCCCCTTGTTCCTCAGAAGCATTTTTAGCATCTTATTAATGGCCTTTGATCCAACTAACATATTGACTTGTCATTTGAATAAGAGATGAATCCTCCTTGATGGATCACAAAGGGAATATAAATTCAAGTGAGGCATTTTTTCCAAATTTCCCCATGCTTTTCTTTTTTAGTTTTTTTTAAAATAAACCCTGAATAGAACAACATACTTCCCTTCATCTTTACACAAACCCACAAAGAAATGTCCTGAGGGTACCTTGACTTTGTAGTAAATGAAGGCATACCGTCCAGCTGTGCCATTTAACTTAATTAGTATGTGATCATTATTTGGCACATTTTGTTTATCGTATACTTTGAGCTGTTGGGCTATTTGATCAACCACACACACACACACACACACACACACACACAATTATTTTTTCCAAATGACAAAAAAGCCAACAGGCCTGTTTACATACCCAAGGAAAGATTTAGAATCTCAGGTGTCTTGCTCTCTTTTATCAAGGATGCTAGAAGAAGGTGCTATTTGAACAAACCAGGTATAAAGAAGAAGTAAAATCAAATAAGCTTGTCCTTATAAGGGCTAGATTTATTGAAGCTCCAATAATGGGTAATATGCTTATTCAACAGCAAACCGTATCTGAATGTGGCACATCTTCCTTCAGGATAAATAGGAATAGAATTGTAGTATATATATCCAATCACAATTATTTTGTCTGAATAATTATTAGGACCCAAATGTCACTGGGCTCATCCCTAGATGTTCTGTAATCTAGATCAGTGTTTCTCAACCTTGGTAGCTTTAAGACGCGTAGACTTCAACTCCCAGAATTCTCAAGCAGCATGCTGGCTAGGGTCATCACACATCATAAAGTTGCAAAATTGTTGTTGTTTTAAAAGAAAAAAAAATCCACTGGGGCACATTATCTTAAGGTAATAGGTAAGAATATGCGTGAACTTTCTCTCCAAACCCATATTTCTAAATGGTTTTAAGCAAGTACTCTATCCTTGCAATGCACAAGATGAAGAAAAATAGACAGAAAATTAATCCCCATCTTCAGTCCCACATTAGAATCAGGAGAGGAATTATTTCCCAATTCCAGGATATCCAACACAAACATTCATCCCCTTAATCATTCCCAGGAAGAATTAATCCTTGCCACCATACATAGTAAATTACTGATACATGGATTGGAAAACATAGAGCAAACTACTATCACTTTGGTTAAAAGAATCTGCCTATTCTTTACCTGGCATTCTGATCTGAAAGATTTATAGGAGGATATAAATAATAATTCCATCTGCCTTAAATTTCTGAACTTAGATTTTTGAAACATAGTGTACTAGTAATACTCCTAATTTTAACTTAGATCTTTCTAAACCCCAAGTGGCTTGATGATATAGGTAGTCCTCGACTTATAACCCCAAGTGGCTTGATGATATAGGTAGTCCTCGACTTATGACCACTTATGACCACAATTGAGCCCAACATTTCTGTTGCTAAGTGAAACATTTGTTAAGTGAATTTGGCCTCATTCAATGACCTTTCTTGCTCCAGTTGTTAAGTGAATCAATGCAGTTGTTAAGTTAGTATCATGGTTATGTTAAGTGAATCTGGCTTCCCCATTGACTTTGCTTGTGAGAAGGTCACAAAAGGGAATCACATCATCCCACTGAAACGGTTATAAATATGAATCAGTTGCCAAGCATGTGAATTTTGATCACATGACCATGGGGTGATTATAAATGATTATAAGTGTGAAACATGCTCATATGAGCTGCAGTGGCACAGTGGTTAGAGTGCAGTACACAGGCTACTTCTGCTGACTGCCGGCTGCCTGAAATTTGGCAGTTCAAATTTCACGAGGCTCAAGGTTGACTCAGCCTTTCATCCTTCCCAGGTGGGTAAAATGAGGACCTAGATTGTTGGGGGCAATAGGCTGACTCTGTAAACCACTTAGAGAGGGCTGTAAAGCCCTGTAAAGCAGTTGTTGTTGTTGTTAGTTGTGAAATCATGTCTGACTTATTCCGACTCCATGGACAACGTTCCTCCAGGCCTTCCTGTCCTCTACCATCCTCCACAGTCCATTTAAGCTCACGTCTACTGCTTCAGTGACTCCATCCAGCCACTTCATTCTGCGTCGTCCCCTTCTTCTACTGCCCTTAATCTTTCCCAGCATTAGGCTCTTCTCCAGTGAGTCCTTCCTTCTCATTAGGTGGCCAAAATATTGATCTTCAGGATCTGGCCTTATAAAGAGCAGTCAAGGTTGATCTCCTCTAGGACTGACTGGTTTGATCACCTTGCAGTCCAAGGGATTCACAGGAGTCTTCTCCAGCATCATAGTTCAAAGGCCTCAATTCTTTGGCACTCAGACTTTCTTATGGTCCAACTTTCACAGCCATATATTGCAACTGGGAAAACCATAGCCTTGACTATAGGCACTTTTGTAAAGTGGTATATACGTCGAAGTGCTATAAGTCCCTTTTTTTCAGTGCTGTTTTCACTTTGAACTGTGACAAAATGAACTGTTGTAAGTCGAGGACTATCTGTACTTGTAGCAAAACTCAAGTCTTTAAGTAAACTGTAACCGTAGAAGACAGTGACATGGTTGCATTAATTAAACTATTGGCATCTTTCTTTTCTAATGAGGAAACAGCCAAAGTAGCACCTCCAAAGAACTTCCTAATACAAGGGACAGAAACTATAAAGGGAAAAGAGGGAAGCCGGCTCTCTTGCCACACAGAGCTCTCAGCCCATGTATATTTATGCAACATGATCCTGTGGGAGCACGCTCAGGATGAGTCATATTCCTAAATGGTGTTTTTTGGGGGGGTTCTTTTAGCACAGCTGAAAATGTACAGTCCAGCCAAATGCAGCACACCAAGCCCAAATCTCACAAGTCCGCTGTGTCAGCCATCAGGGTGGGAACATCTTTTACAAAATAAAAGAGACATATTTCAAATCAAGGGTTGGCAAGACAAACTAAAATTCCAAAAAGCTTGCAAATCCTTTCTTTCTATCCTTCCATTTTTTTTTTCTAAATGGATTAATGATCCTATGTAGGAATGGGACCCTTTGCTTCTTAATCCTACCAGGGGTGCAGCAGCTCTCGCTCTCAGCAAAGCAGTGGCAACTTTTTCTTCTTTAGATCAAACAAGACCTAAAGTCTGGGAAGATTTAACTGCAGAATAAAAACAATACTTCCAGGGAGGGAGGGAGGGAAGGAGTGCAAATGGAAATGTTAACCATCTGCAGGTCTGATTGCTTCTGCTCTTTTTCTATTTTATTTGATTTTTGAATCGAGAGCATTGAAGCTGCCTCCCTTCCTATTGTGTACTCATGGCTTCCAGCTTCTCAAGCTCTCATACACAATTAAGAAGAATCACACAAACTGAGTTAAAGATTCTGAAAGTCTTTTTCTGGAAAGATAAATTCATGAGAGCTGGCATCAAAATGTATTGTCTACTTGCCTTCCATAGATGTCACATGAATGTCCAAAAAAAAATTGCTTCTTTTGAATATTGGTGTAGCTACCACCGTCTACCAACTTACTTAAAAGTAAGCCCTAAATGTTGCTCAGCTAACAGGAGGATGTCATCAAATATGAAAAGAAAATATTTTTCCTCTTTTCCTGTACAACTCCCCACCTCCATATCTTCTCTGGAAGGTCACCACTCTTTTGGAGCAAATTTCAGTAAGGAAGTAAGCAATTGAAATCCACAAGAGTTATGTCAAGGTAGGTGTGTAGGACATTACATCGTACAACGTGATTTATTATTTCTGAAGGACTATTTTTTTGGCAAAAGAAATCATCTTTAAAATTTTAATAAGCATGTCATAATAAATTCCTTGCCCTACTTTCAGTTTAGAGTATATTTTAAATTCTTTTTTTTTTTTCAAGTGATTTGAGTAACAGTTTTTCTATTTATACATTTAAGAATAGGATGAATTACTCCAGTCTTATTGATATTCCCAAATTTCTCTCAAAATATTTGTGGAATTCTATCTGACAAGAACTCACATTTCACGAACTTTGTTGAATGTATCCTAGCTTACTTCAAAATTCCCAAGGGGAAACAAAACTTTCAATATTATGCCATCTTTTTTTGGAAAAAATCAGTGATTAGCAAATTTCTTGAATTATGTTATCTGGATCTGCCATAGCACGACCCTCCTTTTAGTAAAAATATCTGACTTTGTAGACTAAGAAATGGTGTCTGCCCTTTTTTTTCAGTTTCATTTTGTATTTATTCAAGCAAAAGTTCATTCTATCTCATTTCTTCATTATCATGTGCATCATGTATAAAAAACAACATGTTTTATTGCATGTTAATATATATTAACAGGTATAAGTATAAGCATGGTTATGAATACATGAAATGGATACAAATAAAAAAGAAACAATAGGACAGGGATGGTAGGCATGTTGATGCACTTATGCACACCCCCTACAGACCTTTTAGGAAAGGGGTGAAATCAGTAGTAGACAGTCTAAGGTTAAAGTTTTTGGGGTTTGGGGAAGAAACCACAGAGTCAGGTAGAGTATTCCAGACATTAACCACTCTGTTGCTAAAGTTGTATTTCCTGCAATCAAGTTTGGTGTGGTTTACCCTGAGTTTGTATCTATTGTGTGCTCTTGTATTGTTGTGGTTGAAGCTGAAGTATTTATTGACAGGTAGGACATTGCAGTAGATAATTTTATGTACTATACTTTGATCAGACTGAAGGCGGCGTAGTTCTAGTTTGTCTAGGTCTAAAATGTCAAGCCTGGTGGCATAAGGTATTCTGCTACGAGTAGAGGAGTGGAGAAGACTTCTCGTGAAATATTTCTGGACTTTCTCGACTGTATTAATATCCGTTATGTAATGCAGATTCCAGACTGATGAGCTGTATTCAAGTATTGGTCTAACAAATGTTTTGTATGGTCTACATGTCCCAGTTTCAATATTGGTTTGGAAAGTAAATTAATGTGCATTATAATTCTAATAGAATGTTTTTTAAACCATTCTAATGTGAAACTATGAAATGTCTTCTGTACTCCATTCCTTTTGGTCCTGTTTTCACACTTCTACCTGTGCCAGAACACATTGAATTTCTTAAAAGCACAGTTGATTCATGCATTATGCAAATTGTGTAGGACCTGAGTCCAGGTGGTTGGATTCCATTGTCATTCTTAAACTTGAGAGTAATCACAATGTTCACAGAACTGATGTGACTCTTTTCCTTTCTAGACATTCTTGGTCCCCAAGAAGAAAGTAGAAGTCATTAAATTCTGAATTATGTGCAATTTCTACAGAATGGGCCCAGTTCATTAATAATCACTTTGCCACACAGATACTCCTAGAAAGAAATGTACTACAATAGAAACATATGGATCATCCTCCTGAATAACTGAGCTAGCCTATGCACAGGGATTTCCCACATCAGCTCTCAAAGGACCTTCGTGAACTATCATCTGGAAGACCTGAATTACTTTATATCAAACGTGAATGCTGCATTTCAATAGCCTTGGAGTATATAAAAACTCTAGCATTTAATATTGAAAAGATCTGAGGTTTATAATATCACTATGTCATTTACAAGTTCCAAAACTGCTGCATTTGGGTTCAAAACCCAATTCCCAAGATTCAGGTACAGTCTTTGACACAGGTTTCTGAAACCAACATGTTATGGAATTCCAGGTTTGTCCCACGTTGGCTTTAGTGGCTTACACCATTTCCTCCCAGTCCTTACCAGACTTCTCCATGCAAATCTCTTCCCTTCAAATTATTAAAAGGGATAGCAAATGCCCTTGCAGTCCGAGAGTTGCTTGATTTGATGCTGACACATTCTAAAGGCTAGGCATAGATGCCTTGGGGGTGGAGGGGGGGGGGCCTTGCTTTCCTACTGGGTGGCATTTAATATGGTGCAGAAACTCTAGCAATGAACTCTTGGCTCCAGTTACCTGCCTTCTTATTTGATTTGGCTTGCTGTCTATGCTTTAGAACGTCTGGTTTCCGAAATGAGACTCTGTACCCAGACCCCCGACGCTTGATCTAGAGCCAGCTGAGTACCTTGATCTCAAGCTCTACCTCTGGATCCTGACATTTTCCTGTTCTAATTCAAGATGATTCCACCACCCCCACCACCCGCCCTGTGTGTTCAGTCCTGCCCTTTGATGTTTCCAAGCCACTATTTCCTTTGCCGTCACTTTTATCTCTGTCCTGGCACTCTTCCTCACAGCATCCTTTTTCCCCAGATGGTCTCCATCTCCCCTTCAAAAGTGCCCAAAATATTCCAGTTTCCTCCTCTTGATCTTTGTACAGCAACACACATCTTCATCAGGATGAGCTGAAGTCCCAGTGTGTGTTTTTTTTTTCTCTTTTGCGGTCTTCTTGTGTCTTTAAACGATGCTCTCCAAAATCTGTTGGAACCAGACAAAAGTCTCGGCTCTTTGTGCTATACAGTGCACTCATCAGAATGATATCTATAACAAGCCAATAGAGGCAGGGGCCAAGAAAACTCTGTGAGATGTTTTGAATGTCACTACTAAGTATTGTCAGTAAGCCCAGTTTCCCTTTTCCCCTCCTGGAGATCTAAAAGGGTGTCTTATGGAAAGCCTCCACTGATTCTGATGTTGGCTCTAGTGATCTTGGCACTGATCACCTCCGTACTGAGAAAGCCTCTACATCAGTGTCAGGATAAGCCTGCGCAGTGGAAAAAATGGTCATGCAAAAGGAGAAAGGAAAAAAAGTGATTAAAGAAGCCCCATTCCAGATTTATTTTAATTCAAAATCCTATGATTTCTCATAATGGATTCTATGACAACAAGGACCATATAAATAGATAGCACACACATTGTCTGTTGGGCATAGGTAGAAAAATGCATCATGATTTGCATAAAAAAATTTCCCCTTCTCACTCCTATGGATGCTCTGCATCTTCTTTAATCTCATGTCCTCCACCAGCAGCCTTGGAATTTGAGGGTGCTGCACAGTATCTTAGCCATTCTTAGCCTTGCATTCTTTTGAACAGAGAACTCTGATGTTGTTCCTGGGTTTCCCAGCTTCAGAATTACTGTCTCAACTGCTCCTACCATCTATGGAATCTCTTTGGTATTTACTTTTCACACCCTCCTCAATGTGAACTTGGAGTTGAAACCTCCATAGTTTGTAAGGAGCTTTCAGGTCTTCAGATTGGCAGCCTCCATATTCTGCTTTGGTCAGCTCACTAAACCAACAGGACATCTGATGACTAACAGGGCACACATGTTGATGGCATGGATCTTGTTCTTCCCATTGAGTTGGTTCTTCAGGTTCTGTCTTATCCTTTGATGAACTTATATGTTTCTGTCTTTCTTGCCTCCTCCTCATAGTTCCCACATAGTTGTGGATACCAAGGTATTGCAGCTAGTTGTATGAATGCTATATGCCCACTGGTAGTTCCACCCACTCAGTCTTCAGTTCCACCCACTCAGTCTTCAGTACCTTCCCTGTTTTAACTATCATACAGCCACACCACTTTAGTCTGAATGATATCCCAATATCCTCACTGTAAACTCATATCAGGTGGATCAGCAGTTTGATGTCATCCATGTAGAGGAAGTGGCTAGTGGTAATTCCACTATTGAACCTGTATCTATATCCAGTTTTTATTATTATATATATTCAGAACAATAGCAAGGTCAGTGCATCAATTTGGTATATTCCACACTTGATGACCACTTGATTTGAGCTGTCTTGATTTGGTATATTCCACACTTGATGACCACTTGATTGAGCTGTCTTGATTTGACTTCTAGTGTTGTTTTCCACAATCTCATTGAGTTCCTTAGTGTAGACTTTGCATAGTGCCAGGAATTCACATATCCATATGTGACACTACACTGTAAGCTTTCCTGTAGTCAATCCAGGCTGTGCTCAAATTGGTCTGTCTAGAAGTTGTCTTGAGTGACTGTTTTATCTGTCTATGCAGTTGTTGCTTTGAGCCTCTGGAGTTGTTCTCAATGCTTTTCTGAGCTGTGCTCATGTAGTGGCCTATATAGTCCTCTAGCTTAGGGCTATGATGACTCATAGAACTTCTGATGTTGGGATAGGCAGGTATTTGACCAGTAGTTGGATGGTTTCCTTATGGAGGTCTTCCTTATGGAAGTCTTTCCTGATCAGCACGGTCCTTCTTTGTGTTAAGTCTACTGTCTGGGTTAAGTCTACTGTTCATCTCTACTGTTAGATGTTTATGGATTGCTTTTAGATTCTTTAGCCAGTAGGTCTACACAATGTCTAGGTCAGGTAATGGCAAACTCTTCATGTTCTTGACTTGCTGAGGGATACTATCAGATGCTACTATAATGGTGACTAGTTTCTGTTCTGAGATTGCTGTGATCTGCTCTCCTTTATAGCACTTTGCACAAGTGTTTTGTGTCTTCTCTTTCTCCCATATGTTCTTCCATTACTATTTACTTTCCATTGTTGGTGGCTCTGTTGTTACGGTGTTGTTGCAATGCAGTTGGATGGGTGGGGGGGTTGGGGGAGAACATGACATTTATTTTCTTGACCTCTGCTTCTCTAGTGGACCTCCTTAGTCAGTGCTGTGAGCCTTTGTTTAGCAGTCTCTAGGGCAGGGGTGTCAAAGACGCAGTCCATGGGCTGGATGTGTCATGCACAGGCCATGCCCACCCCAGCTCCATGAAGTAAAAAAACATCACGAAACATCAAATAACAACAACACAATGCCATGAGTTTGACACCCTACTCTAGAACTTCAGATAAAGTCACGCCCTTGTATTTTTTTCAGTAATCAAATCTTATCCTTAATCTTCACATCCTTCTGTAGTTTCACCAGCTGAATAATTTCTCTCCAAGTTGTCTTGATCTTATATAATAATATAACATAACAATATAATATAATAGCATAATATAATAGTATAGTATAATATGATATAATATAATATAATTAATATAATAAATATGTATCATATCATATAAAATGTATGGATGTATGGATGGATGGATGGATGGATGTGTCATTTGCCTCAGCCTTTGTCAAGGATTTGACACCACTATCTTTCTTTTGATTTGTTTTCTTTGAGAACATTGTTCTATCTTGTGATATTTCTTTTTTGTGGTTTTGTATTATTTTTTTGTTCTTAAGTTTTCAAAAAATTGTAAACTGCCTAGAGTCCCTGGGAATCTGGCATCATACACATTTAAGAAATTTCTATATTACTAAAGCTTTTGCCCATTTTTAATATTTTGAAAGAAAAAAAAACTCACATATACAGTATACTGTGGCCAAAAACATAACTTATCCTACAAGGATATGTCCATGAATATCCTGGAAAGAGTATGTTACTTTTTCCAAGAGCTGAATTCAGCTGAAAAGAGATGTTATTTTTAATGACAGTTTTAAAACTATGTTGTCTGATGTTTTTAACATTTTAAACTGGGAAATAATATTTTATTCATTTCAAAACTATTGATCCAGATCCCATATTATTAGTATTAATGGAACACCAATTGGTTTCAGAGAGCTTGTGACCTGCAGGAAGAAGAGAGGGAAAGGGCAAACTGCATCTTTTTTTGCATCATCTACCCAAGGAACACAATTAAGTCTTATTGATTTTAGTCCAGGAAATGAACATGTAAGCAAGCTTACAGTCTTGATAATCGAAGTGGCGAGGAAGCATTTGAAATAAATAAATGAGTATTTCTACGCGTTCTGAGGAGATTCAGATTTGTTGGGCACAACGTGACTGGAGCATACAGTATGTGCTAGTGTTTTTAGTTCCTTTCAGGAATGCCTTAAAACAAATTCAGATAGTCCATTAGTTATGACTGCAATGGAGCCTGCCCATCCAGGTCATAAAGCATGAGGGTTGTAAAATAGGTTGGTCACATAACCCACCCAATTTTATGACTTTTTTGTGACAGTCATTAAGCAAATCTGCAGCTGTTAAGTAAACTCTGCTGCCATTAACTGAGCCAATGGTTTGATACGGGCATGTTTTTGCTGGAAATAAATGCTGGGTTTGGGCAAAACCATTTAAAATGTGGTCATGGGATCATGGGATACTGCAAACAGCCATAAATATGGCCCAGCTGCTGAAGCATCCAAAGTCTGGTCAAATGACCACGGGGGAGGCCTGACCATTGGAAGCTGGGTCATAAATTTCACCCCAATAGTTCTGTTAGAATGTCAAACAGTCACTAAGTGACTAATTGTAAGCTGAGGACTAACTACTACTATTTGGAAAAATTACAATCAGGTGCTATGTGTATATTCTTTCAAAGTCAGAACTTTATTCAGCCCTAAGATCTCCCTTTGAAGCATAGGCTGCTCAACTTTGACTTTATCATATTTCGTTTGCATCCAGCAACCCCTTTTGGTGGGTGGAAGGCAAGGAACTACCAGTAGGAGAACTAGTATGGTATAGTGGATAAGTTTAGTAAGCCAATATCTTGGGCCCAGGTGTGGGATTCAATTTTTTTAACAGTTCTGTGGGTATGGCTTAGTTAATGGGCGTGGCTTGGTGGTAATGTGACTGGCTGGGCATGGCCAACTCAACATCACTCACATCGAGGCACACATCTCTTTGCCTCTCGTGACTGTGGGGATTCTGCAATAGTTGTAAGTGTGAAAAATGGTCATGTCACTTTTTTCAGTGCCATTGTAACTTTGAATGGTCACTCCACACAAGCAAAGTACCAACAAAGGAGGGGAAAAAACCTCCAGAGACATTCCTGAGACAGGAAGTCTAGTCCTGCCAAGAATGTAATAAGGGTTAATGGAGAGGCAGTTTCTGTAAGCAACACCAGAATGTTTCCTTCCTGCCTTCCTTACAGGATTAGGCCAGTAATTTCTTCTAACAACCGGTTCTCCGAACTGCTTAGAATGTTAACAACCGGTTCTAGCGAATAGGTGCGAACTGCTAGAATCCCACCCCTGCTTGGGCCAGATATTCTCTCTCAATCCTGTGAAATACTGCAAACCACTTCACTTGTCAAGAAAATCACAGGGACTAGTCCAGGCAGTCACCACCAAAACAGCAGCAGCAGCAGCAGCAACAAAATCCCAGCCCCTGACCTGAAGGAAGAGGAAAAAGAAAGAAAAAAGCAAAGCGGATCTAAGAGAGATCTTTAGTTTGGGCGCAGCACGATGTACCAGACATGCAATTGTATATCACCAAGCTGAGTGTAGAATAGTAGCTCTGCCTTTTACAAAACTCTAATCTTTTTTAAAAGCAGCCACTCTTGTGGGCCTTATTCTGGAGAGTGCGTCCTTAAAAAAATAAATTCTTAGCTTTAGCTATTCTACGCTACAAATTAATCTCTACCAAAGCACGAGGAAAAAATAGATATACAAGTGGGGGTTTTAAATTGAATTACCACAGAGTATAGGAAGTGTATCAGAGAGCATTTGAGTGAACTAGTTTCTCTTTTTTTGAAATAACCAAATGGTGTACTGACATGCATTCCTGGGGAGTGGGTGGTCCCCTTCCCGTGAGCTTTGTGTAAATTTTAAATGGAAAGCTAAATTTCTAAAAGAACAAAGCGAGAGGAAAGCTTTAATTTTCAGATGTCGTTGCTTTTGACGCTTTTGCAAGAGTCCCTTTGGTGTTGTCACTTCCAAATCACAGCCTAATGTGGCATACTGTGTTGCAGTGTTGGTGAAACAAAAGCTTTCTTTGAAAATATGTGTGTGAAAACATTGCAAACAAAACCAGGCTCCAGAGGCAGAATCGGATTGGCTCCTTGGAAGCCACCTGAGGTCCTCAGTAGAACTCAGCCAATCCCAGCCTTTCTTTCTGGCAATTTTATGGAATTGCCCTTAACAAGGTAAGATACTTACAACAAAGAAAGGAATGTCTGTTGCTTACTGGCATCAGTTTCTTGCTCTGTTCTACTTTATTGAAGTGACTACAGGGCATTGGATTTATAGGCCCTGCGTTTTTTTCAAGCAGATCAAGATTACCTGTGAACTATATCTAATGATTAGGAGGATTCTGCATTAGAAAAGAAGGCAGTATAATTTGGAGGAAGGTGTTTAAAAGTGTTGGATTAGGACTTCAGCCATGGAAGTATTTCCCCCTCCCCCTTTTAGCTTCACCTTCTTCATAGAGTCACTGAGAATGGAGAGAGACAGTGTTAAGAACATCACTTCGGAATTCTGGAGGAAAAGAGAGATCTAATAAATATATAGAATAGAATAACAGAGTTGGAAGGGACCTTGGAGGCAGTGATGGGATTCAAATTTTTTTACTACTGGTTCTGTGGGCGTGGCTTGGTGAGTGTGGCAGGAGGAAGGATACTGTAAAATCTCCAGTCAGAGGTGGTATTTGCTGGTTCTCCAAACTACTCAAAATTTCTGCTACCAGTTCTCCAGAACTGGACAGAACCTGCTGAATATCACCTCTGCTTGGAGGTCTTCTACCTTTTGGACCTCAGGGACCATCAAACTCATAATTTTAAATCCTGTAGACCAGAGACCCTGGGAAAATTCCAAAAAAAGTCTGCAGGAAAACCACCCACTTTGTTTTCCTACCGATTGATTATTCTTTATTTGGGATCGCAGCTCTGTTCTTTGGGGTGGGGTGGGGAGATAGAGACTTTTGGCTTCATGCAAGGAAAACAGTAGAAGCAGCAGAAGTTTTTCTTTCTCTCCCCCAAATTCAGCCTCTTGGGGCAGGATGCCTTGCAGGGTCCCAAAGACTCATTCCTGGTGGAGTTTGGGGGAGAGAAGGAAAGTGTTTTGCTGCTTTCCTTGCATGCAGCCAAAAGCAGAAGTAGAAAGAAGCAGCCTGGTGGCCAGGTGAGGCACGTGGGGTGCATGGAGCAAGTTCCCCCCCTCTGCCCTTTCCCCTCTCCCCTCACTACTTCATGTTGTTCGCAATGCAAGCGATGCAAGCCTTGTGTTCCTGCGCAGCCTGGATTAATTGCTTTGGGGAGTGCTTTGGGGGTGACATTTTTCTGTGGACCACCAAAATTTTCTTGTAGACTACCAGTGGTCCTAGCCCACTGGTTGGTGACCACTGCTCTAGTCCAACCCCCTGCTTAAGCAGGAAACCCTATACCATTTCAGAAAAATAATTGCCCAATCTCTTCTTAAAAACTTACAGTGTTGGAGCATTCACAACTTTTGGAGGCCAGTTGTTCCACTGATGAATTGTTCTAACTGTCAGGAAATTTATCCTTAGTTCTAAGTTGTTTCTCTCCCTGGTTAGTTTCCATCCATTGTTTCTTGTCCTGCCCTCAGGTGCTTTGGAGACTAGCTTGACTCTCTCTTCTTTGTGGCAATCTCTGAGATATTGGAACACTGTTATCAAGTCTCCCCTAGACCTTGTTTTCATTAAACTAGGCATACCCACTTCCAGCAACCATTCTTTATATGTTTTAGCCTCTGGTCCCCGAATCATCTTTGTTGCTCTATATAAATAAATATAAATTTAATATAAATGAATACTGACCACTGTAACATTGAGAAAGGAGGTTTCAAACAGCTAAAGCTTCTCACCAAAACTGAATCTAGCTGTGTTTGTTGTTTTGCAAGAGAAGTGTGTCTTACAAGCCAATCTTTTATAAAATATGGTGCCTCACCATTATTAGTTTGGCCCTCTCTTTCTTTTGCCAGGTGTACCCAAGAGATGGTGGGTTGTCTGCTTTGCCTTCCCATCACTGATTGGAGAGACCAATCAGGAAAAGCTACAGCAGGTTTTGACAGCAGCCAATAATACTGGTGACTCTTGCCCTTTCTTATAACCAGCACTCCTTGGACTACATCTGCTAAAATTTTCCACACCTGTTTTTTTTTTTAACCCTATAGTTAGAAGACCTGGGATGATCTTTAAAAAGAAAAAGAAAGCTAGATATGTTTGTACTTGGGCAGCAAAATCACTAGGAGGTAGCAAAATTATGTAGTAAAGTGGCAACATTTATAAAATGTCCCATCAAATTTACTCATCAAGAATTGAATGCGGTTTATGAATAAAGGGTCTATACCTCTTTATCTTTTTATTTGTAATTCTCACCAAATGTTTTGGCATTTTAGAATGCCCAGAGCAGAGTGAAATTGGGACCTTTTGGGGTGAAAGATAGCTTAAGTTTTGGAATGAGCTCTGATTTATATTCCTTGGATTGATACGTTTAATACCTTTGTTGGATTTTAACTTCCTTCCATTTTGCAGAGATGCCATTTGTTATATACAGTAGCTATGGATAGATAGATAGATGATTGATAGATAAATGATAGATAGATAGATAGATAGATAGATAGATAGATAGATAGATAGATAGATAGATAGTATATCTATGTATAGAGATACATTTAAATATAATATGTGTGTGTATTGAAAACATAAATAATATAAAATAAAAATATAATATAAAATACAAATATAATATACAATATTATTACATTATAATAATATAAATTACAAATGAAAACAAAGATAATATGGAAATGGTACAAGGAAAAGAAGTGGAAAGAGATGTGTGGGCTAAGAAAAAAAGAATAAAGAAAAACATTAATGACTCACTTTTTTTCCAATGCAGTAGAATAAAAATAGTAACATACAGCCTCAACAATTTATTCTTACATACTTAGTATATAGCCATTTCTATAATAGCAACATATCTAACAGTAGTCAGTATTCCCAAAGTCAAATTTTCATTTTTTTTCTGCCTCGAGTACAAAGTCTAGAAGTTTCCAAGTAGAAATAAAATTGTCTATATTCTTTAATTAAAACCATTAATTTGGCCATCTCTGCTAACTCAGTTTTTCCATCCATTCTTCAAGGTGCCCATTTGTTACATTCAGGGCAAAAAAGGCCAAAGTTCTTGGACTATCCTAGGGCAGAGAAGTTTCATGCCAACCTTTCTCTTCACTGCTAAGAATTTTTATTAGTCTTCTTTAATTTTTGTGGGGTTTTTTTTTTTTGCATTCTTCAAACTCTTTTGATATTTTCTTTGAAAAGGAACCCACAAATGTGTTTTAAATTTTACCTTGAAGGAATTTGGATGGCACCTCCACTGTCTCTTGAATTCCTGGTATTGCTTCTGCTGGACCACATGTATCATGGCCATTACAGCTTCCAAGATATTAAGTTTCAATTATTTTTATTAGCTTTGCTTTGTTTCAACAATCTTCCTAAATGTTAAACAACAGAATACTGTGTCTCCCATTCACATGAAAAGCTTAGGCCAGTTTTTTCCCAGCCGGGTGTACTTGAGGTATGGTGGGCATCAATTCTTATACATGGCCAATGGAGGGCACTAGATTAGGAAAAGCAGTTTTCAATTACATTTACTCCCCTCCCCCCCCAAAACCCCCCAAAACTTTATAAATTTGCTAAATGTCTTGTATTAATCACAACAGCATTGTGAAAAAGCCTTCCAAATAAGGCAAAAATATAGACTAATAAGAATGAATTTCTTCCTTAGCAGATGATCAGACACAAATTTGAAATTAGAAAATATTTGTATGAAAATGCATGATGTTGTTATGATCTGAATACGCTTAAGTACAACTTAGTTATAAATTCAATTTCTGACTCATTAAACCCATTTAGAAGAATGTACAAAAGCAATAATTAAAAAGTAGCAACAGGAGGCGTAGAAGATGGAACAACAATATGAGCTGTCTGAATAGGAATGAATAATAATGAAAGTTTCCCCCAAAAATGAGACTGTCCTTTCTCAACATGGTGACCCCAGATAACTAGCTCTGTGATACTATCATTGCAAAGAGAATTGATTAAAATCTAACATAATCCTCTCTGGATTGAATGTCACTACAGAGGTACATGTGATGATGAATGGCCATGGAGGAACAGAGTAATAAAACAAACTCAGCTAAAGCTACTCTAGACAAATCATAACAAACACGCCTAGAATTCAGAGTCAATGTTTTTGTTTTATTCTCTGTGGCCAGAGAAGTGGGATGGAGCGGATAGTTAATGGTCATCCCCATTGAGCTGTAGCCAACAGGAAGGAGAATTCATGTTCTTACTAGTGGCTATGGCTACAAAAATATGGAAACAAATACAATGCTGTTGGCTGAGAGGAATCCAAATTGTGCCAGAATATACTTGAAAACAGACAGCAAATGTTTTGCTGCATTTAGATGGGGTGGGATGTGGGAATTAAATACTTCTGAATTTCTGGATAGAAATCGTATTCAATATCTAGACCTATTTTTAAAAGATATTTTTAGTTTTAAGCATTTGGGTCACCAGTTTTCAAATTCTGTGAATGGAGAGCAGAGTGAGTAACAATCCAGAGTAAGCCACATGACACATTCCCCTATTATTTCATGATTCCTCAAACTACTAGGCTTCCTGTGTCAGGGCAGGGCATATTGCAATATCGTATTGTGTATGTGTATGTATGTATGTATGTATCTACATATACATATACATATATATATATTTGTTTTCGTAGATTTTCATGGGTACAGGTATGCAGGTCTTGGCATGTTCGGGTCTTTTCCCATGTAAGATTGAGAGTATCTTGGCAACGTTTCAACGAGGTCCCACTCGCCATCTTCAGGCTGGTGCTTTCAGCTTCGTGCTTGTGTGAGCCATATATACACACATATATAGAGGCAGTGGTCTTTTCTGAACTTGCCCTCATTTATGTCTCCCACATTTTTTCTCCAGCTCTTGCAGGGGGCATTACTTTCATTTCAGCTCAATCTGCTAAAGCAGGAACAGGCTGCTGAATACCATAAAATGGGGGCCTATGTGGACCTTGAGATTCTTTCTCTGAGATACCTGGATAGCGATATGTACGCCAGATTTTAATAGATTCTTTTTGTGTTTATAGGATCCCAGAGGTGGAAATGATAATTGAGGCTATCAAATCTGCTCCATCTCCAGTGCTGGAATACAAGTTAAAACATCCCTGGCAGAGGGCTTTTCAACTCTATTGAACAATGTTGAACACATGGAATAATATCTCCACAGAAGGGTGTCAACAAAAAAAATTCCCTTACCATTAAGAGGTTATTTTCTGAAATTGAGCAAGCAGATGTACGAAATCTAAATCCAATAATTTATTTCAGACTGCATTGCTGAATAAGACTTTTTTCTGGGTGATATTCTTTCATATATTTGAAGAGAGCTATCAATCCAGAGTGCACACTCAAGTTACAAATCATCAGGCTCATGTTAGACATATTACGCAAATATTTAGTTCACTTGGGAAGTCTAAAGTATTGGGAGATGTTGAAGGAGGGGGGTGGGGGAGAGATCACCAACAGCAAAAAACTTTTTTTGTACCTTAGGGTTGAAATGAGGGGTGTGCATAAGCGCACCAACATGCCTACTGTCCCTGTCCTATTGTTTCTTTTATTTTTTATTTTATTTTTCTTATATGTATCCATGTATTCATAACTATGTTTTTACTTATATCTATTATCTTGTAAGCAATTGACAAATAAATAAAAGTTGCTTTCTTGCAGACATTGCATTACCTAAACTAGGTTACATCATCAGTGCACATCTTTGCATTGTGGGTGTTACCTAGCTTGAGTAATGAAACATCAAGAAAACAGCCAAGCACAGAGAACACCAAGAATTCCTCAAAAGGTGGTCTCAATTATAAGAGGCAATAGCAGGGATGGGCTGCTGGAGGCTCACAGGGGTTCGGGAGAGCCCCTAACTAAGATTCTGTGCAATTTGGAGAACCCTCACATCCCACTTCTGGCTGACCCCACCTGTCCCTCCCCTCCCAGGAATCCCCACGCGGTCCATTTTGGATGCAGGTAAATGCAGGACATGCACAGAGGTTCAGGGAGAGTGAAAAACAGACCTCCAGGAAGTTTGGGAAGATTGGAAATGGGCCCATTTCTGGCTTCCAGAGAGCCTCCGGATCTCAGGGAGGCTGTTTTCGCCTTCCTGAAGGCTCAAGGAAAGCCTCTGAAGCACAGGGAGGGCAAAAATTGCCCACCCACCCCCGGTGGTGCAGGCAGCCGATTAGGCCACGCCCACCATGGCCACACCCCCCAGCAACCCAGGAAGAGAAACCTTTGCTAAAATTTTTGAAACCCACTCTTGGGCAATAGGTACCCCATTGGAAGTCCTAAAGGACCAGCTTGAGGAGAGATCATCCTGAAGAAAATCTATCCACATGTTTCATAACCATCAACATCAACTTGCTGGGATATCATTTGCCATATTTCTCTTCTCCAAAATCTACTCACTCTCTTCTTCTAACATTAAAAGTTGATACATGAGAGGAATTGTGCATCAGATTGGCTTAACATATAAAAAGACATTTTATTGGGAAAATTGGTTGCAAAACTTTGCAGGTGTGCAAAAGCATCAGAGAAAAAGCACAGATGTTCCAACTTTAAAAGGCATTATTTAATTTGTTGTTAAACTATGCAGAATGCAGAGACATGAAAAATACAAAAACGAAGAAAGCACTCCTTCTTAACTGTGAGTAAAATTCTCAGAAATGCTGTTTCAGCATCCCCAGGGTGGGTGGGGTCAGCCAGGAGTGGGATTTGGGGGTTCTACAACACTTTGTGGCCTGAGATAAAAGAGCGAGTAGGCTTTTTCACAATTCCATATGGGGAAAAAAGTTAGATTTTTGAATTTTACACTGATCCTGCTGATGAATGGGTGTGGGACTGACAGAATTATGCATATGGGTATGATTGGTCCCTGGTCATAGCATATGCCATCTCAAGCAGTTGCATCAGGCTGTCTAATGTTGGGAAGGGACCTCTTTCCTCTTTGTGCAGCTGTTGTACAAACCAAAGCTGGTGTGTAATGGAGTACAATGTATTACTGACTTCCTTTTCCTTGGAACCTTTTTGTTGTCATGTATTGGCCTTAGAGACAATTGTTTACTCCAAGAAGTAAATTCCAATTATTCTACAGCTTAGAGTTCTATGGGGTCTACAGGACATTCCCCAAACAGAACAAATAAAATATAGTATTGATTTTTCCAGAAATGAATGTGTTAAGTTTTATATTGACTTAACATACTTTGAAAATAAGAGGGTGAAGCTGAAAACCCAGACTTTACATTCATTGGTGATGTTAATCAGTATGGTGCTCAGCTTAATAACACACCAGACTTAACAAATGTTGATTTAATAGGGGGAGGGGGAATGGATAGTGAAAGTGGCAGCACTTGGAGATAGCAGAATAGAAGAGGAAGAACTGGAGAAGATAATAAAACACAAAGACCTGCAAATGGAAGTAGAACAACTGTCACAAAAAAAAGCCAAGGTACCATAGTACCAATAGCAATAGATGACTTGGGTGCAATTCCAAAACATCTGGAAAACCACTTGAACACCATCGGTATTGACAAATTCACCATCAGTCAATTGCAGAAGGCAGCTTTACTCCAAACAGCTTACATCCTGCTTACATCTTTTAACACCATCAAGCATCAACATCTGCCTATCTCAGGTCTTTGGGAAGAACTCAATAAGTGGGTAAAAATGCCAATTCCAGTCTAAATATCTGGCTGACTGTGTGACAAACTATAAAATAATAATATGGTCCCCAGCTAACAACATCAAAAAGTACTATCTCCAGACATTATAAAAACATCAAATCCTAAAATACATGATGATTTATGTGGACTCTATCTTGCTGAGAGGACAATTAGAATCTCATGGTCTTCTTACATACATATAGATGTCACACTATCTACTGCATGCCAAAGCCTCCTGTGGAATCTGAATCGGTAAGTCCTCAAAATTGTAATCATAGTGTGACATCTCTGAAAGCGACTAAACAATTGACTGTTCGGTTTATTAATCAAAGTTTACCTGCTTCCTATTAAGCGAAGACAAATTAAGCCTGCTACAAAGGTACTCACAAAACATCTGCTACCAAAATCAGGAATAATGATAAACAAACTTGAGTTCCCTTTGTGGCTGATTTTTCATCCAGCTGCACTTAATTACAACAGAGCTATCAAAGAAGGCTCCCCATTAGTAGTTAATTCAGAAAGACTTCAGAAGAAAATCCCAGGGCTTCCCATGATATCTGTCCAGGAGCTTTTTGGATCTGGGCAAACAGATGAGCTGCAATGCATTACATGATTATATAATCAGCTCCCATTTTGCTTCAGTAGCAGAGATCAGCAGTCTTGTTAAACTGGGGAGGTAACTGTTCATAGTACAAGTGCTCAGATATGTCTACTAGAGTTGGTCTCTTTGTTCATTCGCATCAGAGGCAAAATACCATTTTTAAATGATATTTATGGGAACAATAGGCAGGGGATGTAGTATCCAAGGAACATTTTGACCAGCCTTGCCCTCAAAGAATCCAGTAGAAGTAACTGTAACATCAATATGACATCACTTCTTTCTCCTTGTTGTTTTGGTTTGCTTTGCTTTTGGCAGTTTGTACTGACAAAACCAGCAATTTTTCTCCCTTCTTACTGACTTGGTGGCAGTTTTCAGGGTTTATTGTATTGCAGAAGAGAGTTAGAAATCAACCCTGACTGTTCTTTGGAAGGACAGATCCTGAAACTAAAGCTCAAATACTTTGGCCACCAAATGAGGAAAGAGGATACATTGGAAAAGACCCTCATGGTGGGAAAGATTGAAGGCAAAAGGAGAAGGGAACAGCAGAGAATGAGATGGTTGGATAGTGTCATAGAACAGTGGACATGAGTTTCAGCAGACTTGAGGAAGCAGTAGAAGACAGTGTCTATGGAGATTCTCACTCTTCCAGATCATCGTTGTCCCAAAGGGTCTCCATAGACTTTTAGCTATGCACTTTGGAATGAATACCCTTTGAATGGTGTGGGAGTAAGAATGGATTTTCAGAAAAATGGCAGATTACAGGAACCATTTGCACTACTCAGTTGACCCTGAGGACATAGATAAACCTCCAAGTGTCTCAATGACCCCTTAAAGGTAAAGGTTCCCCTCGCACATACGTGCTAGTCATTTCCAACTATAGGTGGCAGTGCTCATCTCTGTTACAAAGTTGAAGAGCCAGCGCTGTCTAAAGATGTCTCTGTGGTCATGTGGCTGGCATGACTAAACACCGAAGGCACAGGGAATGCTGTTACCTTCCCACCAAAGGTGGTTCCTATTTTTCTATTTGCATTTTACATGCTTTTGAACTGCTAGGTTTGCAGAAGCTGGGACAAGTAATGGGAACTCATTCCATTATGTGGTGCTAGAGATTTGAACCACCAAACTGCTGACCTTTCAGATCAACAAGCTCAGCATCTTAGCCATGAAGCCACCGTGTCCCTCAATGCCCCTCTAAAAGGATGCAAATGACCAGCTGTCTGCAAGGAGTATAAATCCTTCCATTCCGCACCATCCAGTCAGAGCTGAAGAAGCTTCTTGGATGAGAAATGAAACAAGAAAGTCCAGTTGCCTCCTGAAAAAGCATCTTTGGAGCAATGGAGGACAGAGGGGTCAGCATGCTGTAGGTCACAAAGAGTCAGACACGACCTAGTAACTAAACAATGACAAACAATGACAGAAGAGAATGGTGGTGTTTCAATTTTCCACTGCTCTGCAGTTTCCCTGGCTGCCCTTTCATATTGTCCTAAAAAGTTAATTGGAAGGCATCCTTCCTCTATCTTGAGGGGATATATTATTCCGGGGAAATTTGAAGTGCAGGAAATCTGGGAGAATAGATGAAGCTGGAAAAGATGTGCGGTTCTGGGGCATTTACATTGTAATTCAGCAAAGTGCATATCCATTTTTTCTGGGAAACTTTTATCGGATTTTTCTTCTCCTTTGGAAAAAAGACAAAGCAAATTTTTGAAGTCTCTCCCCTCCCCCTCTGTGTGTGTGTGTGTGTGTGTGTGTCAGCACAGCACTAGATGAGAAACATCCAGCAGAAGTCTTCTTTTTTTTAATTTGCCTGTTGCCAAAACAAGGGTTCTCACTCTCTTGATATTCTAGGAAATACAGAGCAATGCTATTATTGTATCCATATGATCCTAAGCTGCAGCTACTTAAATTGAATAACACCAGTAAGTCTCATCCTGCTGTTTTTAAAAGCCGGGTTATTACATCTGATGTATACCTGCTCTGGAGATAAAGAGAGCATATCATAGCATGGTGTTTTTTCCCCCCATCCTTTTCTTTCTTTTTTTCTTTTTTATATAAGCATGTATCAAATCTCTATGTAATGTGGTGAACATGTGGTATTAATTTTGCCCTTGGATCATGGATCAAATGATGTTGTCAATATCTATTGTGTTCATGATAAGAATATCCAAAGTAGTTTCAGGGAATCCTTCTCCCTGGTTCTTTGTGCATCCGGTATTACTCTTTGGTGATGTATGGATTCCCGGTATTACTCTTTGCTGATGTATGGATTCCTCAATAGCAAATGAAATAAATAGTTTCTCTATGCAGCTGAGATGAATCTGGTGCCATGTTTCAAAGAAATCTTTATGGGCTGCAGAGATAAATAAATACTTTTAGATCTGGGTAAAAACTGATATTGATGCTATGACCTGGACAACAGGTTTTGTCCTATTTTAAGACCATTCTTGCCACAGTTATTAAGTGAATCACTGCAGTAGTTAAATTAGTAACAGTGAATCTGGCTTTCCCATTGACTTCGTTTGTTCAGAAGGCTGCAAAAGGTGATCCATTTGAGCCCGGGATACTGCAACCGTCATAAATACATGCCAGTTGCCAAGCATCCAGATTTTGATCTCATGACCGTGGGGATTGCAATCATCATAAGTGTGGAAAATGGTCATAAGTCACTCTTTTCAGTGCCATTGTACTTTTGAACAGACACTAAGTACTTCTGTAGTCTTATATAGATAGACGTGCTTATGAAATCTAGTACACTGTTCCTTTAAGATGGTGATACAGACATCATCATACTAAAATCACGATCGTTGCATTAATAGTTTCAGGTGAAAGAATCACCATTTGGGACCCCTGCCGGCTACTCTTTTACCCACACTTGCTTATTTGCCTAAGAGCGAATAAGAGTTAGAAAACAAAATGTCATATTTCAGCTTCAAGTGGAGTGCAGGGACAGGAGATAATTGCCAAATGTTTTCTTGATTCCCCTTGCCATTTAAATGACAGTTGCAGGGTCAAACAAAGGAGCACAAGAAACACATGGTCACAAGGCAATTTACAGGTATGGCGTGGGCAGCCAGGAAGAGAAATTAACTCCTACTCTTATGTCACTTTCAGCTTTTGAGACTCATAGCTAGAATTTTTTTTAAATGATAATGCATGACAATAAGGCACAATAATAGAAAAGGAGCAGAATGTAATTTGCAAATTTTAAAGTAATAAAATAGCAAGTGTTTTCCCCTCCCTTTTGAGCTTGTGATTTAGAACAAATTATTTTCGCAGCACTCCAATCAGCCTTGATAGGTTCTAGTTACTCAAACCATCCTTCTCTTAGGCCTCTGTCTATATACCTTTTGAAAGAACACTGGAATGCAGTTCAAGCACTTATTTCCAAATTATTAAAACAACAGGTTTTTGGGCCTCCATTCTCTTTACAGCCTATGCCTCTTCCACAGCTTCTAAAATATTTTTTAAAGAATGTTCACAGCTTCTTTACCTTGGATAGTTAGTGAAAATTTTGCCACTTGCATCCTTCAACAGGACACGTACTTGTCCCTTTTATGTCTTTTCAGTATTTCCCACTGTTTATCACAACTAGACCTAAGTATGTGCAGCAGAGGTGATATTTAGCAGGTTCTGACCAGTTCTGGAGAACCAGTAGCGGAAATTTTGAGTAGTTCGGAGAATCAGCAAATACCACCTCTGACTGGAGATTTTACAGTATCCTTCCCCTGCCACGCCTACCAAGCCACGCCCACAGAACCGGTAGTAAAAAAAAATTGAATCCCACCATTGATGTGCAGCTCAAACAAGGGAAGCATATCCTTTTTTTGCATATTCTCCTTTCTGCGTTATTTATCTTAAATTTTAGTTTCCACGCTCTTGGTAGTTGGTATTATAAATATTGTCTAATTTTATAGATAAGTACTAATAGAAATTGATTCAGGGCATACTGGAAAGCTATTTCACACAGCAGGTTAACCAACTTAGTGCTTGGGGGAGGAGTGGAATCTCATTTGCACTCCAAAATTCCTTTTGTAAAACAAGAATCCCAACCATGTTGCCCAAACATCCTGTGTCATTTTCAAATAGCTGGGTGGAATTCTTAATCCCCAGGAGCAAATAACTTTTCTTGTCGTTACCTTTTCTCCACCCACTCTCTTTATATTTTCTTACACTGACACTTGGGAAAAAGCTCCTTAGAAATATAGTTTCTGGTGATACAGTGGTAAAACTGTGATGTTTAGAAGAATCTCATTGTGGCAAGCGAGAGACTATGCACCAAGGAGAATTTGAAAATTCTTTCCTTCCCTAATTCCTTTGTGCTGATCTGAGGCAAACAGTAGAAATGTTTGAAAGCTCCCTGTCACCTCATTCATCTATCTGTCAGAGCAAGATAACTCCATTCTTCATGCCAGTAGTTGACAATGTTGTATGGTCTCTCAGAAAAACCCTACACTTACCTTCTCTCTGAACCTCCCACCGTGGCTCCACTCCATAGCTAGAAGTTTGTCACTTTCTGCTTTAAATGCAGTGTTCCTCAGTGATTCTTGAGAATGAGGGTGTAAATGTTAGTTAACTCCAGAGAGTGTGTTGTGAAATAAAGCAGTTTTTGAATAACAGCTGTTGGCAGCTCACTGTTAGCTTCTGATTTGAAGCTCTCTCTCTCTCTGCTCATGAGAAAAAAAATTGCTATTGATTTCCACAAAGTTTACAAAGAGGCTGGGCTCTGTGTTAATTAATGAGCGTGCTATGTACCTTACGTGTCAAAACAGAGTTCAACTTTAATTAAATGTTTGTCAAAATTATTTGAAATTCTAAGAGTAAAGGCATCAGAGAGCAGTAAGGTGAGCTGGTGGATTATTAGAATCTCTCAAGAGCTCTTAGAGACTCTTTATCATCACTGTGCTCTCCCCTTCCCACGAACGACTGAAGCACTTTCTTTCTCCTTCTGAAACAAAGTGTGTCCTCTTGACATGCTCAAACTATGAAAGAGGCAGTATTTATAAGCACCTGACGGCATTTCCATGAGTTGACACTGACTTTTAATCAACAGAGCGGCAACTGAAAGAGCCGGTTGGATGTTAGGCTTAAAAAGGGGATATCAGAAGTGCTTTGATTGTATGTCTACAAAGATGTATAATTAAAAAGTATAAATCAAAAGGTTGCTTGTTATTTTGCACTTGACTTTAGTTACTTCAAACACACTTCTGGCTCTGTTGCGTGCGCTGCTCAATGTGCAAGGCTGTGTGTTTAGAATTAAATTTGCTGTAAGCCATTTTAGATTTTAATGAAAATAATTATAGTTTGGGTAATATGAAGTGTGACTCAAGAATCACCCCTGCTGTTTCTTCCCCAGAATTAGCAGTGATATAAATTATCATGATTTATTGAGGGTTATTCTTGTATGTTTATAGCAGATCGTAGTGATGGAGGAGATTCTAAGACTAGCAATAGGCATGTGAATACACTGAGATGCATACAAACACAATTTCTCAGCATTTCAACAATATTTCTTAACTTGGATCGCTTAGGTAATTCTCCTTTGATTTAATAAAATGTGATTTTTGTAAAGATGTGTTGTTGCGCTTACATTTTGACAGCTTGCTTTAATTTATATCATATAACGAATACATTTATTTCTGGTTTTTAAATTCCAGCACTATTCCTTTCTAATAACACCATTGATCCTACCATAGTGTCTCTTAACTCTGTGTGTGTGCGTGTGTGTGTACACACACCATATATATTGCAAATATACAGCACACACACACAAACACACTCAGGGTTTGGAACTATATGTATTAATTGCATGTTATATTTTGAGAAACTCCGGAGAAGCAAAGATTCTACCTGTTTTGAAATTCTACCACAGGGTTGAGGGCAAATCCTACTTTTGAAAGAAAAATAGGCCGCAGGGCACCGATCCTAGTTCTTTCTTGAATAGTAAGCATATAGCTTTCCTGTTTCTGAACTTTTTGTGGAGTTTTTGTGGAGTGCATTTCAATGGGAATGATAGACATTAAACCAGTAATGGAGTCAAGCTGGAATGAAACGGAGAATTACAGAGAGATTTTCAGATTCCATCAATAACATAAGTGTTTAATTCCCATTTCCTTGCTCAATCATCTTTCAGAGAAAACAACCATAAGTTGACCTATTGTTATATAGTGGTCTTTTGGCTCGAAGAAATGCTGTGGTACAGTTCAGTGGTAGGATTCAAAAAAAATTACTACTGGTTCTGTGGGCATGGCTTGGTGGGCATGGCAGGGGAAGGATACTGTAAAATCTCCAGTCAGAGGTGCTATTTGCCGGTTCTCTGAACTACTCAAAATTTCTGCTACTGGTTCTCCAGAACTGGTCAGAACTTGTTGAATACCACCTCTGGTGCAGTTCATTTGTGGACACAAAAGTGGCTCTGCAGTCCCAGCCTGGAAGAACAGAGTCTAGCACAATGGGGACACTGGAAACCAATTGTTGTAGAAACTATGGCTGTTCTATGACACCATTCATGATTTTCTAACTGTTCCTGCACACAATGGCAACCAATAACACCATTTGTTGGTTGATTGCTATAGCTGTAAGCAATGAAAATCCATAGTTTTGTGAGGAAGGAGACATGGCTTTAGTAGACTGTCAAAGGTGCATTCCTTTCCTTTGTGTTGTTTCCAATTTACTGGGCCACCTAAAACATCTTCATTTCAACACAAGCCAGCTCACAACTTTTGTCCTTGACTTGAATAGGCCAATTTAAAAAGTATGAATCTATTCATTGGGATGAGAAGAAGAGAACAACAGCCCTTTCGTACATCATGCAAAAACTGTAAATCTTCAAAGGGAGAAGCAAGAAAGGGATGCAGATTTAGATTAAACATATTGTATCTGCATATATTTTAATGTTCTCTGATCAACATTTGGAAGTAATTGCTGAGAGTCTAAATGTAACCTTGAAGGACTTAATCTGAAACCAATGGCTGCAAATATGTTCTAGATCTCTTCAGCCTACCACATTATCAAACTCACCTGACAAAATAGTTAATTTTAATTTCTCACCCCCACCCTTTTCCTTTTTTCTTATCAAAAATAAGAGGGAGCTTATGAGGAAAATTCTTTTAAAAGGCGAGGTATTCTATTTTTTGACCCTTACTGATCTTGCCTTCCAGAAATCTGATTATAGTATATATTCAGCAGATAATATGACTCCCTCAACTTCTAACAGGTGGCAAACTTCAGGCTGACAGTTTAAAATAATGAAGAGGTGTGGAGTACTTTTGGAGTCAGTTACTATTTGAATGAAGGAGGAGGAGAATTGAAGGTTCAGGATAAGGTATAACAACATAGGAGGATGCCAATATTTCATCCTGAGATAAATTGCTGGAGGAAAGCTGATGATCAGAACTCTTACTTTAAAGATGTAATAAAGCCTTAAGAAGACAGCTGAGCCTAGCATCCAAAGGTTTCATCAGGAGGTTGGACCAGAATAAATTTAAATTTGCAAAAAAAAAAAAAAGAGCTTGCAACATTTCTATATCTTAAGAGCCAAAAGATAGACAGATAGATGGACAGACTAATAGTAAGTTTGCTATTGCTTCATAGGACACAATGCAGTCTATTCTGAACAAATTAATGATCTTTTTAAAATACCTGCTTAAAGTCAATAGGCCTGTTTAAGTAGCATGAAAAGTGTAATGTTTGCAATTATTTTTAAAAGAATTGCCCAGTGCTTGGACTAGTCCAATATATTGAATTCTCCTTAACTTAGAAATGGAATTATACATGTACTAGACCATCTACGTCTACTAAAGACCATCCACAAGGGAATAGCAATATAAATACTGTTAATGCAAATTGTCCTTCTCTTTTACAGCTTTAGTATTTCACTGCTCCAGTTATTTTAACATATTAAACATCTATTTATTATCTATTTTACCACTCTTTGCTTTGTCTTTCAGCTCTAGTCAAATTGTTCTCACAGGTGAAGAAAGGAAAAAGCTTTACAATGGAAAAGACGTAACTAGGTTTTTATCTGCTGAAATTCGAGGTGTTCAGATCTCATATGGACAAACAATCCAAAGTTGCAAACAGAATAATCCAGGCTGAAAAGGCCTGAATATCACAAAAGTGGAAAATTCCCAGTTTCGATTAAAAGAAACTAGATATATAATGTTAAAAAACAGGTGACCTTCTCTATATCTGGGCAGTTTCTCTAACTCCATTCTGGCTATTTATTATTGTCTATTCTATGGCATATCTGCACATGCCATTTAAGTTGCTTTTCTCTTGGGCCCTGCCAATTTGACTCTAACCCAGTTTATGAAAATCCTATCCAGACTAAGACACTTTGGCAGCAGCTTACAAGTTTTGTTCAGTCCAGACTGCAGGCTATGGTGTCTTCCAATTGGACAATTGCCCTGCTTCTGGGACTGCCCACTTTGTTCCAGAAAAACAATAGCCCATCCGCTTTCCTTTCTGTGGGTGGGACTTCCTAGACATATCCAGCTTTAAATATATGTGTATTGTATATGGGCTAATAAGTAACTCTGCCTCAGGTGAGTGGAAATAATAAAGCAATAAAGCTCTGGACTAAAGTCCGAGAAGAACCCTGCCTACCACAAAAAGGTTTTCATTTTTCAGGCTTTGAACTGGCAGGTTACTCTCTTAACTGCTATGTTATTTCTTTAGTGCTGGAAAGGGAAAATCTAAAAAAAAACCTACCAGAGTGTTTGATAAGCATTGCACTAGTTGAATACATGTTTTTTTCCTTTGCAAAAAATAATTGACCTGTCGAGGTTAGCCTGCAGCAAAGCGAAGGGCTTCTTTAACCCAAACAGACAAGAATGTTCAAGCCAACATATGCCAGAAAAGTACACTGTACTTTTGAAGTGCAACAGAAAAACACTCATGGAGGTTGCTTTGAGGGTGATTGGAAGATCGATAGAGGGTAACACACTCCATTATGACCCTCCAGAAACAGTTTCCAGACAGTTCTGATAACAGGGTAAGCCCTAAATCCAGACCTGCCTTTAGAGGCTTGTAGAGTCTCAAGGAGAAGTGTTTCTCATCATCTGCCACCTGATCCTTTTGAGATGAGACTTCAGAAATTGAACGCTGAGTGAGGATCTTATCAGCAATGTGCTCTGTCACTGAACTATGGTTTGGTGCTTATTGGTAAAGTTGTTTCATAACACCATTAGCTTATAATACTTCGAACGTTAGAAATTAAGCAATTCCCTCCCCCCCCGCCCCCAGATGCTATGAAAGTCATTGAACAACACCTGACTATGCATCAAAGTCAGAGGAGCAAAATCTAGGGACTGGAGCTAACTTTTCTAATCCCAGAGTGTGTATATGTGGGGGGTCAATTTTGAATAATCCTACAGAGCAATTGGGTCTCCTAATACTTGCAGTTGTTTAAGAAACCCATAGTACTTTATGGAATTCATTAAACTCATAAATCTTCCTTCCAGAATGAGTTCAAACCCCCTCCCATTTTTGCACTATAATTAATGTGAGTGTGATCCTTGAGCAGACATATATTGTGCACCTATGATATCAAGTGAGATGTCACAAATTTTAGACCTGGGCCAATACTCTTCAACATTTTGATTAATGACACGGGCAGTGAAGTAGATGGAATCCTTAGCAGAGTTGCAGAAGACTTATACATGGAATAACTAATATACTGTATAATAATAGAGAAAAATAAATAAAATTGATCTCAATAAATCAAGTAATTAGAAGGGCCAACAGTAACAAATTTAAGAGATAAGCACAAAGATCCTTCCTTGTGGAAAAAAAAAATACACTGAATAAACAGGTTGAAAATCTTTTGGGTTGGCAAAGGTACAGATTAAAAGGATCTTAGTATTATGGTCAATTACAATCTAAATTTGAATTAGCAAGGTGATGTAGTTTCTGAAAAGACAAATGTCATTTTAGGTTGCATCCCAACAAGTTCAATTTCCAAATCACAGAAAGTAATATTTCTAATATATCCTGCGTTAGTCAGGCCCAGCTCAAGTTCTGGATCCAGCCAGTTTCTTAGAAGCAGAAATAGGTTTGATGGGAGGTTTTAAAGATGACCAGAGCCTCAAAATCAATTCCTACAATTTCTTCCTTGCAGAATTAGGTATATTTAGCCTTAAGAAGAGAAAACACTCTTCAAACATCTGAAGGGATATCCAAAAGGTCTTGACTATCTTATTTTCCATAGTTCAGAGTATTTAAGATTCTTATTACAGGAAGGAAGATTTTAAGTTTCTCCATGATAGATGAGCCATATAATAAGTGTAACAACAGAATCAATTACTTAGAAAGATGGCGGGCTTCTCTTTGCAGACTGTACCTAAGCAGATACTAAATAGTGATCTGTTTGGAATGCTTAGATCTGGGCAAAAGCTAGTCTTTTCTTAACTCTGCGATTCTCTGATTATGCTGAAAAACATGAAATAATCAAATGATTGCCTGCACACATCAAATACTGCAACAGTTCATTGAATTCAATGAGTGTACTCTTAAGTATGAATCAAGCTAGATTAATTCGCTTAGTGTAATCTTAATGAAAAATAAAATGCAAAATTGGTATTTTGCACTGAGTGCTGCACTAAAAAGGGAGTAGTTGATCTACTGTTAAGTGGGGCAATACAGATTTGAAAAGAAAAGGGTATCTGAGAGAGAGAGAGAGAAGAGAGAGAGGGGGGGGGAGCAGGGTAGCTTGTGTTGGCAGCTTTTTAAAGCAGCCATATAGTTTCCTGGAATTGAGCAGAATTGCCAACATAGTTGCAGCCATCCACCTTCACTTTATTGGATACATGCAGGAATGTCTGGAAGACAATTAAATAATTCCCAAATGTAGATAATAAGTGAGCTATACACAAGTTGAATAAGGTAAAGATTAAAGGTCAAGGTCTCCCTGCCCAGTTGTGCCCAACTCTGGGGAGCAACACTTATCTCTGTTTCTTAGCCAGCATTGCCCAAAGAGACTTTCCATGATCATGTGGCCAGTATGACTATATTCCAAAGCACATGGAATGTTGATAAGTTCCCAGTTACGTATTTATCTACTCTTATTTGAACTGCTAGATGGGCAGGCAAGTAATGAGAACTCACCCAGTCATGCAACACTCAGGTCTCAAAGCCAGGCTGTCAGGTTTCCAGCAGACAACTGCTGAGCCATCATGTCCCTTAGATAGGCTAATAAGGGAATCTGAATGATTGGGAAAAAAATTTCCATTACTAGCCCTTTTTAACTGTTGTGTCCCTCAAGTTGTGTCCCTCAAGCAGTGTCACGTGATAGGAAAGAGGACAGTCTCCTGTTCTGCCTTGACTTTATGCAATTTGAGATGACAGGAAAATAAAACTGAAATCCAGTGGTATGCTTCTTAAGGAAAAGCTATTCCCTAAATGCTTTTTACATCCAGATGACTGACTTAGATTTAGGCATGGACATGACATTCAAATTCAAATAACTTTATTGTGGTCATTAACCAGCAGAAAGGAAAAAAGAGAAGTAAATAGTTTCCAAATATCCAGAACATTTGATAATAAAGAGGTAAGATAAAAAGTAAAGGAGTCCCTTTGGATTTTACTCTGCTAGCCATTGCCAACTTTGGAGGGCAGTGTTCATCTCTGTTTCAAGGCCATTGAGCCAGTGCAGTCCTAAGACATTCCCATGGTCATGTGGCCAGTATGGCATCATGAAGTGCTGTTACCTTCCCACCAAAATGGTACCTATTAATCTACTTGCATGCGCATGTTTTCAAACTGCTAGGTTGGCAGGAGCTGTGGTGAGGATAAGAGCTCACTCCATCAGGTGAGGATCGGGTTTCAAACCTGGGCTGCTGGCTTTCAAGATGACCAGCTCAGCATCTTAACCACTGAGCCGCCAAGTCTGTAGAGATTCTCAGTCATCCAGGTCATGGTTGTCCCAAAGGTGCTTTTTCAGGAGGCAACTGGACTTTTTGTTTGTTCTTTTGAAGATGTTTCACTTCTCATCCAAGAAGCTTCTTCAGCTCTGACAGGATAGTGGGGAATGGAATATCTTGTTAGAGCTGAAGAAGCTTCTTGGATGAGAAGTGAAACACCTTCAAAAGAATAAACAAGAAAGTTCCGTTGCCTTCTGAAAAAGCACCTTTGGGACATTGAGCCATCACAGTACCCTAAATAAAGAAGAGCAATACATAAAAAAAAAATGCTAAGAAGCATCATTCGTATTAGTTAAAACTACCCTAAAATCTAGAATTAAAGATCCCCTGACAAATCTAAGGAAAGGAACATGCCACTTTAAATGGACATGCCAAGGGTCTCATTCTAAAAAGCAGTGAAGATAACTTTGATTGAATTTATATTAAAGGAGAATTCAGTGTAATTAATATGGTTATTTGACACATGTAGTTAATACTTCCGCCCTTCTGTCATTTAAAAAATTAGATAAAAAAACTTTGGAGGACTTGGGGGCTGCACTCAAGGACTTTAAAGATATAGTATGTGCAGTCCTATAAGGTGAAGTTGCATTGCTTTTTTTTCTTGTATAAATTTATTCAAAACTTTAAGAAAGAAGATAAAAACCAATGGAACCTACTAGAGCAAGACAGAGGTGGGTGGGAAATACCATAATTCTCAAGTATAAAATGCTTCTTGTGCTGAGAATCATAAAGATACATGAGTTTGTGTCTATTCCAAATTCTCAGGATGGCACTTGTAATAAAATGATTTTTTTAAAAAAAATGTACATTAATCTTAACTTTATTGTAACCACAAATATCTATGCCATCCAAATCTCAGGTCAGATCCTTCTAACTCCAAACAGCAAGCTGCAAAATACAATTTCAAATCAGGTAAACTCAATTCTCCTCTTGTTTGTGTATCTCATAACACCTTTTATTTAACTATTTTTTCCCAGTGCACAAATTTAGATATATCCTTTTGCTATTGTTTAAACAGTGCATCAGTTGTCAAAGCAAGTATTGCTTAAACAAAAACAACATTCTAGGCAAAACATTCATCTTGATCACAGAAATTCTCCCCAACAATGACAGTTGTAGTTTCTCGTATCTTAACATATCTTTTTAAAGTCCATTCCATATCTAAACATGGTTATTTTGAAATAATGTGCAATTCATATTTGTCATCATGACGTCCAAATATTTAACCTTTTCCTCAATCTTAAAGCCTGTTTTATTCATCAGTTCTGTTTGAGCTTGTATTTTCATATTTTTGTTAATTTCTTCCACTTCTATTTACTAATGTTAAAACCTGCTATTATGCCAAAATATTTAAACTTGCCCATTGATGTTTCAATTCCCTCTTTAAAGGATATTCCAAAACCAACACCAAGTCACCTGCAGAAGCTCTTAATTTATAAATCTCTTTTTGAAATCTTTACTCCCACAATCCTCTCATCTACTCTCTTGTCTCTATTCAGTATTTTAAGAACTAAAATAAACAAAAAGAGTTCACAATAAGCATCCTGTGTCCTCAAGATGCATTCCTGATCTAGGAGAACAAAGATGAGTAAATCTTTGGAAGTCAGCAATAGAATGCTACTGCTTTGTATTTCAGATGCCAATGCATAACCTAGTGTTGTCTCAGTTCAAAAGCTTTGCACAAAGAGGTAGTCCTTGACTTACAGTCATTCATTTAGTGATTGTTCAAAGATATGATGACACCGCAAAAAGTGATTTATGACCATTTTTCACACTTATGACTATTGCAGCATCCCCGTGGTCACATAATGAAAATTTGGACACTTGGCAGCTGGCATACGATGGGTTGTAGTGTCCCAGGATTATATGATCACCTTTTGCAAGAAAAGTCAGTGGAGAAGCCAGATTCAATTAACAACCCTGTTACTAACTTAACAACAGCGGTGATTTACTTAACAAATGAAGCAAGAAAGATCGTAAAATGGGACAAAACTCACTTAACAAATGTCTCTCTTGGCAACAGAAATTTGACACTCAATTGTGGTCGTAAGCCAGTTGAGGGCTACCTGTACTTATAAATATTATATAATGATATACTATTGGAATGTTTTAAATAAATAAACAAAATGCAAGACCAATTTGAGTGGAAATAACAATGAAACTTTGGTTGCCTCTCTGTAAGCAGTTTTTTAAGAATAAAAATTGCTCTTCCTTTAGGATAACCATATATAGAAATGCACTGTGTGACATGTATGTATGCATCATAGAATCATTGCAAGCAGCACACCATCTTCAATATTACTTTTTTGCTCTTTGTAGGATGAATCAATGCATCCAAGCTGATGATGTCTCCACTGCAGATTTGAGGAAGACACTCTACTAATTGAAAAACATATGCTGGTTCCAGGACAATTTGTACTCTTAAGTTAGAGCGTGCATGATATGCTCTGAAACAAATAAACTTTTATTAGAACAATGTGAGTCTGTCTGTCTGTCTGTCTTTCTCTCTCTCTCTTTCTCTCTCTCTCTTCTATTACTTCATCCCACCTTGTTTCATTAAAATATTGGAACAAAGTAATAAAAACTGAAGTAAATATGCTCACATTTTTGCACCATGCAATACAGCTATAAATCTCATTCTTTGATAACAGCTGTAATGTGGCCATCATTTCAGTTGTGCAGCTGCCACAATATCAATTTTGATTGTTAAAAAGCAGTCAAAACTTTAATGCTACAGTGGAGGTAAACATACAGTTTGCAATAAATAAACATTATCTAATGAAGCATGTTTATAATTCCTTCATATAACAGTCAGAATCATATATCTTTCCTTTTTGAGCTATAATAGCAATCATCATTCTTGAGCAACCATAACAAAACATAACAAAAAAAAATCTACTCACAGTAAGTATACCAGGGTAATGTTAAGTTAAACATGAAATTGGGAGGAAAAAAGGACTGGCATCGTTTACTTTATAACTGAACATGCTGTAAAGTTTATGCTTTCAGTGCCTACATCATTTAAGAAATTGGGATATACACTTTTTTTTGTAATATGCTTTATTTTGTAATGAGCAAACAGAAAGCTGTTTGTGCTCTGCTAATTGGTCTGTAAAATCCCATATGGTTTCATTCACTGACATAAAGTATCACAGGACTAATGGTAACTATTTTTACAAAAACACAAACAAAAATATGGAAGTGAGCTCTGCCATCATCATTTCCGTAATAAATGTATTTGAAGAGATTGCTTATCAGTCTATTTGTGTACATGAAGCAATATTTTTTTAAAAAATTGAGATTGTTAAAATGTTTTGCAGATCTCTGGCAGTCTCTGGATTTCCTTACCTGCTGCCAAACTATTTTGCTTTACAAGCAAAAAATAAAATAAAATTGGGGATGTGAATGTATATAAAGCTATCCTTAGTATAGAAAGTTGCATAAAATTGAGATATTTGCATTTTTTAAAATGTTTTTAAAATATAACTAAAGTGGGCAGTTATGTTACATCTAGATGATGATGATGATGATGATGATGATGATGATAATAGTGATGATAATAGCAATAGCACTTAGACTCAGGGGTGGGATTTTACCAGTTCGCACCAGTTTTATAGAACTGGTTGTTAACATTCCTGTTAGTTCAGAGAACCGGTAAAACGGACCCCTGGCTGGCCCTGCCCCTCTCTGCCCGATCCTCCACTCCCGGAACTGGTTTTTATTATTGCGCATGCACAACGTTTGCGCACGAGTGACAATCCTTGGCTTATTCTCCCCCGCCTGCCCCAGACCAGTCATTCATTATTGCGCATGCGTGACATTGTGCGTATGCGCAACAATCAGGGATGGCATTCTCCCTTGCTGCCAGCCATGTTCCGCAGTTCCTGGCCCAGTCGCCATTATTGCTCATGTGCAACAATAGCTTTTATTTTCAAAGAGTTTTTCATTTTTATTTTTTACACATCTCTTCACGTGAGCAATGTGGTTCCAGATTACAACATTTAGTCATACTTACATATCCATCTATCTTGTATAATATCACCTCATATCATTATCCATTCCCCTTATCTTTAAATAAATTTCCATTTGTATTTCAATTCATTAATTCAATATTAATATCATTTCATCCACACATATATTTTCAATCCTTTATCCCCTGATATTTCCATTTTCAGCTTACTACCTATTTTATTTCACATTATACATCATTGTCATCCTTAATTTTTTCTAGGCCGATATATAATAAACTATCTAAAAAGAGTAAAAATAAAATAAAACTAATGTATTTAGGATCCACATGATGTATCCCCTCAATCTATGTAATTTAATAATTTTCCATTCCCCTAATTTAATCATAATGAAAAACTCTCATTATACATTTCTATTATCCACTGAGTAATCAACTGTATATTTTAGAACTTATATGTGTACAAACAAACAAAAAATTAATAACATTAGTAACTTCTTAATATCTCTCACTTTATCTTCATTTATCTTATATATAATTATATAATAATCGTGTTTTTTCTTTCTTTCCAAATTTTTTCTATATGTTTAATAAGTTTTCATTCCCATGTTTTGGTTCATCAAAAGTACTCTGGTTACAAATACTTTATATTCCTTTCTAATATATCATATTTTCTATTTTCTCATATCTTTTATATAATCAATTACATTTTCCATTTCATATGTCCCAACAGAGAAAAAGAAAACAGAAAATTAAGTGTCCCTTTTAGTTTCCAAAGCTTATAATTCACATTTTGACTTTCCCCAAATTTATCATATTCTCTGTTTTTCTAATATCATTTAAATTGTCAATTACATATTATAGGATATGTATATATAGAAAAGAAAGGATTCATAACAGTGAAATTTGTATACAATTATATATATATATATATATATATATATATATATATATGTATGTATGTATGTATGTATGTATGTATGTATGTATGTATGTATGTATGTATGTATGTATGTATATGGATATGGATATGTATATGTATATATGGATATGGATATATATATATATTGTTATATATAGTTATATAATCTTGAAATATTTCCCAGCAACTTTTGAGCTTCAAATTTCCCCAATCTATATTTCTAGTAAAAAGAAAAGAAAAATGCCAATATACATTCCCTTGTGGTATCTCCTTATACTATCCCTACCCCTTATCTCTAAATCTCTCGGCCTTATCATTTCTTTTAATTTTAGCCAGCTTTACCTTTTCTAGGTTTCCCTGGTCTTTCTTCTTTTTTCCTTCTAATGTTATTTTTATTTCCCTCTGCCTATCATCCATGTTTTCCCCTGCCCTTTTCTGTTCTCTTTTTTAGGGTTTCTTCTTGTAGAATTCCTTCTTCTTCTGCTTAGTCTTTTTGCTAACCTTGACACAATCTTGAATAGCTCTTTGAGTACTAGCAGAGCCCAATACTGAACATAATTCGTATATTCCAGTTTTTTAAACTGAGGAATAAATTTCAGAAAAAGAATTCAGTATTGCTCTGTGAATGTGCCTATCAATTCCATTCTTAATCTAACTTCTTAGATGATTTTGTACTATTATCTTTTTTTAAATATATATATCTGCATAAGGCTGTAAAAAGCTTCAGTACATTTTTAAGCTGCAGTCTAAAACGGTTAGGTGACCAAACATAGCTTCCCCTGGCTTCTCTCTCTCTCTCTCTGCTATAGAGAGAGCATTCCATTAGGGACTGTTGGTCCAGGTAAGTAGTCTTGGCTACTGGCACAAAATAACAAATTCCTTTGGTTTGTTAATAGTATTTCCATTTTAAGTGTTTTTTTTCAATTAATGAATTGTAATTATGAAAATATCAGCCATTCTTTTACATACAAAGTGCAACATCTTTTTTATAAACTGTCATTTTCAAATCCACTTTCAGTTCCATCTCAGTCTTGTCTGCTAAAACTTGTTCCTCTTCCATAACATCTTTTAAATACTAATTAGCTATAGTGTCAGGGACTTTTAAAAGTAGCTGAATATTATTGATCTCCGTTCCTCGTCTGCTTTCTTCGCTTGCCATTGCCTTCACCACTCAACTTATGCCCTCCCCTCCGCAGGCCTCCCCATAGCTTGCTGGGCCTCGCCCTGCCCTCCATGGGCCTCCCCGTAACTCGTGGGCCTCGCCCTCCCTCCCTGGGCCTCCCTGTAGCTTCCCAGGCCTCACCCTGCCTTCCCCAGGCCTCACCCTGCTCTCCCCAGGGCTCCCCGTAGCTCGTCGGGCCTCGGCCTGCCCTCTCTGGGGCTCCCCAGGCTTTGGAAATTGGCAAAAACCATAGAAAACCTCAGTCACAAGACTGTGTGGGATGTTGTAACTGGTCATAAGTGTATGTGCATGTGAATGTCTGTGTGTGCATTACTGTCAAAACACCAAAAACAGGTCAAATAGCTCTGAGGAGGTCAGTCATAAATTAGAACACTTACTAAGCAACTGGCCATTAAGTGAGGATCACTTATATATGGTTTGCCAGTCACATGGCCACCTGGCCACACCTAGTCAGCAAGCCACGTCCACCCAGTCACATGACCACCAAGCTACGCCCACAAATTAGGCCACGCCCACAGAACTGGTTGTTAAGAAATTTGAATCCCACCCTTGCTTAGACTTATATTATATATCACTTTATAGTGCTTTACAGCTCTCTCTAAGCAGTTTAGAGAGTTAACATATTGCCCCCAACAATTTAGTTCCTCATTTTACCCACCTCAGAAAGATGGAAGGCTGAGTCAACCTTGAGCCTGGTGGGATTCAATCTGCCAAATTGCAAGAGAAGCTTGCAGTACTGCATTTTAACCACTGTGCCACTAAGGCTCTTGATGATGATGAAGATGATGATGATGATGATGTACCAAAATATTGAGTCAAGTAATAAATTAATGCAGAAGACACATTTCAGGTATGATTCATTATCCTAACCAGGGGTACTGTGCATTGGCTCAGATTTGGTCTTTTCATCCAAAGCAAATACTGTAGGATCAAAATCCTACAGATTCAGTCAGTAATGTAGTGGGGAGAAGGTTATGGTCAAGAGTCTCAAAGATAGAAGTTGATTAGGCATTGTTTCTTTCCAAGATAGCTTACCTAATGTGCCTTATTTTTGTTTCTTTACCAAAATTGGAGTCACTAGCTAATAATTTATCATCTCCAGTTGAGTAAACCATGAGAGGACAAGACGACTATCAGTCTTGGCTAACTTGCCTCTCCCATGCATATCTGGACCACCTTGCCTGAATCCAGGAACCAGCACAGTATCTCTCTGTTATGAGAAACATTTGTTAATGCTTACCAATGAAATACAAAGCCAAAGCCCGCCACTATCATGACCATATATTGTGACTTTCTATCTTTGTCATCTCTGAAAATGGTCCTGTTAGCCTACCATTCATGCCAGTTAGCACTATTTATTTGAAAATTTCTCTGACAAAATAATTTAAAAGTCAAACTGGATCTTTTAAAAGATTCTGGAGGGTTCTCATCTTCCCCACTTTCCTCTCCTCGTCTTTTATTACTTTTTAATAGCCTAATAAAAAAAATCCCCAAATATTGTAACTTTGGCTTCTGGTTGAACAATTAATCAGTGGAAAGACTTTTCTCCAAAAATTAGGAATGCTCCAACACTGGTGGTTTTTAAGAAGAGATTGGGCAACCATTTGAGTGAAATAGTATAGGGGTTTCTGCCTGAACATTCCTTCCAATTCTGTTACTATGTTATTCTGATTAGTTTTACTACCCTGAATGAAAACAATTGATCCCTCTGAACCATATTTTGGGTGGGAGATTCTATATGTGAAGTCCCTGGCAATTGTTTTGCCCACCCTGGGATAAAATGTTTGCCTTAAATAGAGGAGAGTGCAGTATTAAAGTAACAAATGAAACATTGGTTGGCTTTATATCAATTTCTCACTCCCTCATAGATTTTTTTGAGGGGAGACAAGGAAGAATGTGAGAGGCTGCATATTCTACCCTGAATGCATGAATGGAAGTGTTGTAGATGAAAACTGATAGAGGAAAATTGCTGAGAATCTGTTTTCCACACTGCAACCGATACATGTTGGAATCTGTGAGGTGTCCATTCTCCTTGACAAATTAGAACATAGAACATAGAATAACAGAGTTGGAAGGGACCTTGGAAGTCATCTAGTCCAACCCCCTGCTCAAGCAGGAGCAAATATTAGCCTCTACCTGGGATCGAAGCTGCTCTCTGATCTAATAAAAATAGCAAAAGACAGAATTTTATAGACATTCTTGAGATATTGTGATTTCCTACTCAAGCCTTTCCCTGATGGCAAATTTGTTTTGATTTTCCCTTTATTAGAGGAAATTTAGTTTGGAAATACACTGATGCAGTCCAAACGTCTATGGAGATATTCAGTCATCCAGGTCATGGGTGTCCCAAAGGTGAATTTTTTTTCCAAAAGGCAAACGGACTTTGTTTTTCCTTAAAGGTGTTTCACTTCTCATCCAAGAAGCTTCTTCTGTTCACTTCAGAACTGAAGAAACTTCTTGGATGAGGAGCGAAAGTCTTCAAGGAAAAACAAAACCCAGTTTCCTTTTGAAAAAGAACCTTTGGGATGCAGTCCAAAATACATAAGATCCTATGCCTCCCCCCCTTCTGTAGTAGTAATTAAAGTGGTGTTATGAATTGCAGTTAGGGGTCTTATTCTATGAATCCAAGTTTGTTATGCAGTGAGTAAAATGACCTCATTTTCTAAATCCAAACTGATGATCAAAATCCAATCTGAACATGACCTGACATAATCTGGGTTTTTAATGCATAGCTATTGAGCTGTAACTAACAGCAATTCAATAATCAGGCTCCAAGTATCCTTCCCTTTCTTGAGTATATTAAGCAATATCTCGTGCCTCTAATTTCTATTTGCACTAGGACAAAGTCCCCTATGAACCCTTTGATGAAGTTTTCCCTTTTCTCTATATCCAAGCCACAGGTTCAAGTTAGTGAATTCTTTGAAGGGCTACAGCAGAAGAGAGAAGGTCTCTTCTCACCTGCTGGTGGCATTTGCATTTCAAAAACTTTCCTATAAAATTAAAAGCACATGCATTTAATCCAAATAAATCCATTTCTCACTGTAGTTTTTATTGATTTTAACATTGCTCAGCATGCCAATTTAAACATTAAAAAATTAGGATTAGGAATAGGTAGATAGGTAGGTAAATGGACAGGTAGACAGATAGTGGGATTGACAGATAGAAATAGAAGATAGAAAAGGAACTTGAAATACTAGATTCCCCTTCTTTTCTCTGACTGAATATGTGAGGAATCAACCTATGCTTTCTGGAATACTAAAAGCAGGAAATGAGTCCCACTCTCCATGGGTCATTCAGGCAAAGAACTTTTGTTATAAGTTAGTTTATTATTAGAATAATAATGTTAATAATAAGTGCCTGTTGTTGAGGTTACCAAAGACTCCCCTTGTTTGCTTCCTAGAAAACAAGTCCAAATAATAGGTTACAAGTAGGCAATATAAAGACAAATAAATTCTTTCCCTTGGTGAATGATGCCTAAAGATAGGTGTCATTATACACCTGGGTGAACTCAAAAAGTAACTCCAGTTGAGGTGAAATTGAATGCTGGACTTGTACCTATCAAGAGCTCTTCCTGAAAGTATTTGCTGCACTTGAATAAGATGTTCCAAGAGTGTCTTATGAATTCAGTGTGGTCACAGAAATGGCTGTGAGCAAATTTAATAAAGTTGTGCAAAAAAAAAAAAAAGGGGGGGGGGAAACATGGCTGTGAGCATTTACACCAAAACATCAGGTTCAAATTAAAAGATTTCCATCTGACTTATATAGTCATTTGTTGCACTGAGAAAACAAGCATCGTCCCTTTATTCTATCCATCCCTGACAAAGAGCTTCGTGCAAGGGGAATGCTGCCATTTTCTGTCACTTTTTCTTTCCTCTAGTGGAGTCTTAATCTTGTCCCTTTTTTCTTCCAATATGACATGCAGCTTTGATTCAAAAGAGGTTTTTGGGGGGTGTTTTTTTTACACTAAAAAGTGGGGAGGTGAAGCCACAGTTCAATTCAATTTATTTTTTTTATTGCTTCTCATACAAAGTCTCTCAAACCACTTTACAGTGAGAGTTAATCATATAGCACTTGCCAGATTTCAGCAGAGAAAGAGACGGATGCGGACAACACAGAAGGAACTGTGTGCAGTTTAGACTGGAAAAATGAAGACAGAAAATTTAGAAGCAGCAGCAATGATCATAAAAACACCCACTCCTGCAGGCAGGTCAAACTAAGCAGAGTAAAATATAGACTCTTCATACACCTTCATTCATGCAGTTGTAGACTAACATATCTTACAGCTATGCTTGAATCTGCAAAATAATATTAGTGCAATTCAGTTATAAATGTCAGCAACCAAATTTGGGGGAGAATTGTGTGAGAGGGTTGTGCTTGTTGGTGAACAATCAGGTGAGTTTCCAGTTCCAGTATGGTTTCTGAATGAGGTGGTAGTTCTCCTGAGGTGGCAGGGCAAGTCGTCACGTCAAGAATCCTCTTGGACCTGGAGTTCATGGCTAACAGTTAGATTTGCCTACCTTTGCCTTACTGGTAGGCAAATCTGAGCCTTTGAGTCCAGGAAGCCCTCACAATAGAGATTCATATCTCACAGTTCGACTGCTGCAATGTGTTCTACACAGGACTGACTCTGAAGATGTCTTGCAAGTGAACAGTTGCTGCCCAGTATGGCAGCTTGTCTGCTAACAGAACCCAATAGATTCATCATCAATGCTTTAATTCTTGTTCTGGCAATCAGTTTCCTTCTGGGTCTAAGAAACACTTTTATCTCCTTAGATGGCTCAGTTCCTGGGTATCATCTGTGCCAGCAAGTTTTGATACATCTTGTAAGTCTTTTGAGGGGCAAGATGCCAAGAAATACCACCCCCCCAATCTCACTTGATGCTCCTTCTCTTCTTCATGTTTTGGAACATCTAGTCTTTCAAAGTTGGAAGCTGTTTTCTGGAAAGTTATACTTTTGAATAAGGTGTACACACATGAGAGAGGGAATGTTGTCTTATTTAGCAATAAGAGAAAACAATATAATACAAACAAAAATCTCAATACAGTAGATCGCATCGTGAGGCCTTGCATGAGGAAGCCCTGCATTTATTTTTCCTCTTTGCTTTTGTATATTCTACAAAAGACACAAAAATCACTTTTGGCAATGTAGTATATGAAACTATGAAGAACAAGCTCACTGATCGTTGGTATAACTCAAATATATCTTAGGTATGTACCTTCACCATGGGATTGCAGGGTGGATGTGTTTGAGGGGGAGACAGAGAGAAAAAAATGCAAAAATTAGGGATGCTTCCTGTTTCCTGGAGGTGACAGGCTGAAAGTTTTAGTTTACTGTAATCCATATGCTCTATATCATACGCTAAATAAATAAATTGAAAGTTTTGAGAGGATGAGACTAATTGAATTGAGTAAATAAAGGGATGAAACTTCAAGGTGACCTAGTTACATTTTATTAGGCTAAGAGAAAATCAAGATATTTACAGTTTGGATGATGTATTGTGGACAACAAAAGGAACAAATATAATATGTGAAAAGGGGTGGTGGTAATCAGAGATAAAGGCACAGGAAATAAATATATTGGATTACAGAACTATGCAAAATAGAAACTCATTGACTAAAAGGAGAAAAGGGAAAATATGTTAATATGACATCTCCAGCATTACTTTTAACATGAACTCTCCACATATGTCTGTCCACATTCAGCTACAACATTAAATGAAGATATAAAACACCCCTTCCAGATCAAACACCACAGAGACAGATGGCTGATTGATATATTTAAGACACATTTGTTCCTGGGTAACAACAGGAACTTGCTGCTTTCATTAAGACACACATATAAAAGGGATACAACAATGCTGTCATCATTCTGACAATCACCCACACAGCTCACATTTGCTTCTATCCAGCTATAGCTGACATGTAGCAATAGCAATAGCATTTAGACTTATATACTGCTTCATAAGCTTTACAGCCCTAAGTAGTTTACAGAGTCAGCATATTGCCCCCAACAATCTAGGTCCTCATTTTATCCATCTCGGAAGGCTGAGTCGACCTTGAGGTAACCAAGATCGAACTTCTGGCACTTGACAGAATTAGCCTGCAATACTGCATTCTAATCATTGCACTACCAGGGCTTTTTATATAGACACGAGTAGAGCCAGGGGGCAGACTAGATAATTGTGAATACTGCCTTGATGGTCTAATAAGTGGTAAAAATAAAGTTTCCTTTGCATTTTGGGTTCATTCCATTGACTACATAGGCATATCTCAGTTGTTTTCTTGACAACAATAAAAAATGTATTTTTCTTTTTAATTTTCAAAATTTCATTGCAGTCCCTATCTAAGTATAATCTATTCTGTCACTACTTAGTTTTTTTTTTAATCATTCGATGTAGGCTGCCTGATAAAGGACAGGCTGCACTTGAAAAGATGGGAAAGCAAGCAGGGCAGCAACAGATGCATAACTGTGTGCATAAGTTGTTGGGGTTTTTTAAAGAAAATGTAATTCAATAAATCAGAGATTTGAAACAAAGTTTTATCTGATTAATCAACTGCTCTGAGAGTATTTGGCTTTCAAGAAACTATGTTCATTCGTTCAATTGACAATGAATAGACTTGGGACTGAAAATCATGTCTTTGTGTATGGTTTTGTATAGGATTCATATAATTATTCTTCAAATGTTCAAATATTATGCTTCTATGTTCAGCACCTCTATGTTCATCATGTTCACATCTATGTTCAGTACAAGATATATGTCATGTTATATGTGGATCAATAAAGTATGTATAACCTTCCCAATGGTAGTAAGTCAAAAATTTGAGGTACTCTTACATCAAATTCAGTTGTCAAGATATGCAGGAAAGCTGTAACTTCTTCAAACCTAAGTTCACAAACACTCCTGGGAAGTCATTAACTCCATCTGATACTTCAGGGAAAGTCCTCAAAAAACATTAGAAAAGAGAGGAATTTTTTTTCTTGTGAAGTTGCTCACAAAGAGTTCATTTAACCCCCAAAACATCTGGAGAACTCTTACCTTTTACAGTAATATTAAGCCTATTGGAAGTTTAACATGCAGACTTTTTAAATTTCATACACCCAGAAAAAAACTTAAATGAGAAATAATCCTCCCATTATTTAGTGATATGTCACTGAATCAAGAAATATCATCCCAAGAAGTATTAAAGGCCACAAAAGGGCATTCCCATATTTCTTATAGATGAACAACACTGTGTTTATCATTTTCATTGGTTGAAAGTTGGAACAATATCCCAACAATTAGAATACTGTTATTTTGTCCACCAATAAGTTCCATTACAATCCCAATAGTTTACTGAGGGCTAATGTGGCTTCTTTCATCTTTTCTATTCATTCAAAGAATCTTGGAGGGGGAAAAATAACCCTGAATTTTTCAAGAAAGCTTGAAGAAAAGGAGAAAAGAAAAGGGATGGATTTTAAACTAAGAGGTTCACCCATCACTGTTTCTCCTCCCTTTGCTCTCCTGTTCAGATTCATGTTTCTCAAGTCATGCCACATCTTTATAATGTAGAATAACAAACTAAAATCCTATAGTAACTCATTTTTTGACCTTTTAATATTTCTGCCATGGGTTGTCAGAGTTGAGAACTGCTCTCTGTCCTAAGGTGATGGATTATTTAATTAACTGTTGACCTTTTCTGTATCATATGTTGACAATGAATGCACTCCTATTAAAGTTGCTTGCTTTGAAACTTGTTCAAATATGTATTGTATGTTGATATGCTATCTTCCTAGTAGGAGAAGAAGGAAATGTTACTCTTCTTAATATAGTGTATCTCTTCAAATATTATTAATTTTTTTTTATCATCTTCTACTGAGATTTTCCTTTCCAGCAACAGAAACATTAATTAGAGCCACAATATTTAGCCTAACAGGTTATATGTCAAGGAAGTGATGTTCTTATATACTTCTTGAGACATTTCTATCAATCTATCCCCGTATCTATAAATGGGCATGGTAAGAACTCTGCTAAATTAATTAACCATCTGATTTAGGCATAGGATGGTTATTTTAATCTGGTTGTAGCTGTATCCTGTGGGAACATACATCATATCTGCAAGAATCAATTCTTAAAGCTTTGGAAAAGACTATCAGAATGTATCTAAAGGTAATTACTCAGTATTCATTATAACATGACAACCTATGAATCCACAGATTTCAAAGGCTGAAGAAATGGGTGATTCCCACACACAAACAACACAAAGAAGTCATCCCTTTTCTTAAATTCTAAACAGTTTTCACTCTCTGTTTATTTACTCTCTTTTATACCTGAGTGCCTTTAAAAGCTAAAATAACTGTGGTGTATTTCTCAAGTACTTCCTAATAAATAACTATGTAGAAAGTATTTGCTCTTTTAGAAACCTGTCAATTTTCATGCAAAATGTATGCAAATCCAAAGCATCACCTTCCATCTTTATTTAAATAATGTGCATTTACATTATAATATATAAAGATATGTGATCATTGTATAAGATTACAGCTTTCCTATGGAAAATGGAATATTTCTGCATCAGCAAAAATCTTAGAATCATACTGATGAGAGCAATGAATACGGAGAATACTGTATATTCTCCATATTCTAATTATTTTGCTGCATTGGGTAAAATTAACCATAGTCATATAAAGTGTGTGACTGACTCATGGAAACAATGATCATTTTTCACCTATCCCTTTAGGAGTAGTTTCCTCACTTTAACATGGGATAAATTATAGTTGTCATTGTAAAGAATTTCTATAACAAAAATGAATGTTTTGTTAGAATGATGTTTTGGTTTCAATCAATACCATTTTTGACAATCCATGCATCATTTAAATAGTAGCAAAAGATGATATCTTAAGTTGGCAAGAGTACAGACCACAAATTAAATATAAGATGTTAAAGATGCAAATGAAATAGGAGAACCAGTTTTACCTTATTTGAAGTTGCATTCTGCAGTTCTGTAGGAGTACCTTAGTACTTATCGTTAATTGTTTCCAGGAGACACAATGAGTACTAAAAATTATGATGCCAAACAAACCATGTGACTTACCATGTGACCCTTTGTTTCAGCTAGGAAGGACTTCTTGTCTGTCCCTTTTTCTATGTCAATGACCTTCTCAGCATGGCTGACTTCCTGTCTGCTATCTTTTGCAGCAACCTTCTTAGAATAGCCAACTTCCTGTCCGTTTTCCATAGTTGTCCCCTTTTCCTACCACAGCACAATGAATAAAAAAAAAAAGTACCAGGACAACATTTTTGCATCAAAATGTGTTGAATACCAAATTCAACAACTTTTGAAGCAGCCAAGTACCAAATTACCACTGTATTTGGTTTGGATAAAATAATGGGTGCTGTTGAGAAGCAAAGGGTTTTTGGAATTAGAAGAGCATGACCAGAGTTTGGGTGGCATGGATATTTCTGGTATGACAAAATCAAGATCAAAAATCATTATGTTAAATATGCCATATTGAGAATATTGGAATAGATACAAAAGTAAGTAGTTCTCTGAAAACATCTTTGTGGCTCTCAACACAAGAAACATTTTATAGACGAGAAATAATAGGCAAAGGCAAATAGTTAACATACTATGAGATGCTAGAATTCTATACAGGAGCATGGTGGCTCACATGGTTAGGACACTGGCTCAACAAGCAGTAAGCTTGCATTCAAGACCCAAATGCTGTTTTGGGACAGGGTGAACTCCCATCCTTCACTCCAGCTCCTGCAGAGGGCATAAATGGAGATTCTAACTCAGTGTTTCCCAGGCAATAGTTATGCCATCAGTTAATCTTTTCAACCAGAAAAACCAGAAGTGCCTCGGTGCTTCTGAAAGGAGTGCAATGCAATGTGACTAGACTTCTATCAAGGAACTATAGAATAAAATAAAGAGAGCAACTGATGGCAGAGGGACATAATTATTAACCAGAAAGATTCAAAGTACACCAAAGAATTTACCGTATGGTATTAAATCCTCTAAGACTGACTCTGAAAGAAAATTGTGTACAAATGATTTTATATATATGACACCAGAAAAATATTTAAAATCAATAAAGGAAATCTATGCTGGAAATGTGAACAAGAGGGGTCATTTTACCATTCTTGGTAGACCTGCAAGAAAGCTAGAGATTTAAATGCAGTCACTGATTTAGAGTATTTGAAAAATTAACATACAACTGAAACCAGATTTTTTTCTTCTTGAGATTGATGGGTAAGTAGTTGAAAATAAGTCACGGATCTTTGTTTTAATATATGATAACTGCAGCAAGATTGTTGTGCACACAAATATGGAAAGATTTGGCAATACCTATAATGAAGGAATGATTGGTGAAGATGATAGAACTATAGTTTTGATGATTAGATAGTTTTGATTGGTTATAACTTTGTTGCTGCATAGTGAGATGCCTGTTTGTTTGTACCAATATTCAAATACAGTTTAAACATATGTATATTCCAGCTATAGACAGGATAGATTATAAAGAGAGTGTAATTTTAGAGAAAGAGGTAAATATACAATTTTCTTCTACTTTTATCTCTTCTTACAGATTAGTTTTCTCTTTTATTTCTTCTTTTTCTTTCTTAGTTTATTTTAATGTGTATTATTTTTCTCTTTTTAAAAAACTTTCAATAATAATAATAGTAGTAGTAGTATTTTCATCAATGATAGGTTAAGTATCTTTTTAGTCAGTTTTTAAAATCTATTTGTATATTTCCTTTTTTATCTTAAAGATGGCAACATCTAGTCAAACTTGATGGATTTTAGAAAAAAAATAGCAGGTTCAGATGTGATTAGTATTTAGATGATGAAGAGTAAAAGCCTCTTGGAATTGTAAATTCCAAATTATTTCTGTGTTTAGGGGTCCAAATGTATAGACTTAGAATCGAGTGGTTCGTGGAATATTATATTTATGAGATTGACAAGTGATTATGGTAACTCTTTTTAATGGAACATTCCCCTATTTATCATTGTTTATTTTATTCAGTGGTTCCAGGAACTATGAGCAGCACACCTATAAAATGGCCAGAGATCTAGTGAATTCATTTTGAATCTTCTTTGTTGTTTATGCATTGTTTAACTACATAGTATCACTGAGATACATGCATGGGAGATGACAGGAAAACCAATATGATCTGAACTCTCTCAAGAAAGAGTCACATAATAGATAACATTGGTCTATATGCCACATGCTTTCTGTTTTTTTACATACACAAGTTAAAAACTAACATATGAATGTTGGGCTGTTGGTTTGAGCTCCGAGCTTGACAATTTGATTGCAAACCTTTCATCACCATTTGAGGAGACATTGTCAGTGCGCTTTGAATTGTGCTTGTCTGTCGGAACACAGGTTTTTAAATACCTTTTTATGTGAGGCAAATTAGCATTAGTGTTATTTATTCAGATACTTCTGAGTCAGTCTGGTTTTGGACTGTTTGATTGGCTGACTGTTGTTACTAAGATGTGGTCCAATTTCTTGTGAGTTGATTGGTTATAATTTTGTTGCTGCATAGTGAGATGCCTGTTTGTTTGTACTAATATTCAAATACATTTTAAACATACATATATTCCAGCCATATATTTGCAACTATTTGCCACATATGGGTTACATTCATCAGAGGATTGGTTGGCAACTGTCTACAAAATTATTGTGGGTGAGGGGCAAACACAGGATTTCCTCAATGTGATGCTCGTGAAGCAGACTCCCATCTAATCTTCAACTTTATATATCAGATTAAAATATATAGAGACAGCAACCTGTACTCTGATATTTTTGACACCAGAGGGATTTTATTTTTATTTTTGCGGCAGTCCATATTGAAACCCTGGCTAAAAAGAGCAAACATGATGAGAGGACTCCAATTATGGATGAATAGATTCAATCTACTCCCATGTTTCATGTGATTTATTCCCTGGTCCTCCTGCATTTATAGCAACACAGATTGTGGCTGCTTATGTAGTGACAAATAGTGCTCAGTGACATTGACTGACTTGTACAATCAATTTTGCTTGTCTGAAATGTAAACATGAACTGCTGTCCTTCCTGAATGATGGTACTAGTGGTCCCTATTAAACTCCATAAACACACATGCATACACAAATCTCCGATGACATTGGCAAACTGACAAAAATGACAGCTCTTAAATAAGTAGCAACACAGTCCTGGAGTGGAAAGTAGGGGGAAAAAACACTTTCCACAGTTTTCTCTAGAGTTGTTATGCAAGTTCAACATGTTTTGTCTTGGAGATTGTTGTAACTGGGAAAATTTTGTCCCCATGCTGAACTCTGGATTACTGTATACAGAGAGGGGTGGGGGGAGGGAGGGGGGAGAGTAGAGGAGTGGAGAGGGGTCTGTATGAGTCAGTAAAACATGAATCAAAGTAGTTATTGATAAACTTGATTTAATGCTTTTTTCTGAACTGGGGCTATTTGGTTTATTTAAAAATAAATAAAATTACTAACGGTAAAAAGAGGTTAATTGTTTCCCCATGAAATCCTCTTACAAAAGTAAAGCCATTTGAGGCTTTATTACCTTTATTATCAAATTGACGCTTTTATACCTCAGAAAACAAAGTAAGAGGGGTCAGAGATTCAAGGATCATTCTATACCAAATCTATTTCTCTTGGGATCCATTAAGTCATCAATATGCTTTACCCAATTTTCAGATTTCTTTTCCAAACTTCCACAATATTCTCAAATATTTTTTGGAAAGAGGCCTTTTTTAATATGCATACTTTGAGCCATAAATTGCTTTGTATAAACTAGAGAAGTGCAGAAATCAAAAGAAATTAATCCAAGAAATAGGATTAATTCCAAATTAATTCAGGAACTCCAAATTCATTTTTTGGATGGAGGGGCGAAGAGGATGGGAATAGCATTTTAAGACACACTAAGAGGACAGTCTCAGATTCCATTTTATGTAGGCACAAAATCAAATATCAAATCTCTACATTCAGGCCACAACAGCACAGCACAGTCCCCATCCAACACAATCATGGATGAAAATGCTCTTAATCAGATTTCCCCACATCTCTATATACACAACATTAACTTGTCCAAACAATAGTTTGGGGCAGTGGTGCGATTCAAATAATTTAACAACTGGTTCTCTGCCCTAATGATTTCTTCCAACAACCAGTTCACCAAACTGCTCAGAAAGTTAACAACCGGTTCTCCTGAATTGGTGTAAACTGGCTGAATCCCATCACTGGGTTGGTGGTATTGTGGGGGGCAACTAAAGATAGAAGAGCAAATGTCGTATATGGCTAGTGCTAATTTCAATCCCTAAAGTAGATTCCTCTATCTCTTCATCACTATTACCCCCCTCCCCCCCCACACACACACATACACTCCACCTGCATAGACCCCACACACAAACACACTCACAGAAGGCCACTATTTGTGCTGTTGTTATTTCTTCTGCATTTCCAGGGATATTTTTAGCAATGGAAATTTGTATAGACCCTGCAATCTAACCATAATGAATCACAAACTTGACCAGTGGAATGGGGTGGTAGGAAACCCTTCAGGATAAAAAGTTTATCTGGATTATAAATCATTATGAGCCATGGTGGCATAGTGGTTAGAGTGCAGTACTGCAGGGTACTTCTGCTGCCTGCCGGCTGCCTGCAGTTTGGTAGTTTGAATCTCACCAGGCTCAAGGTTCACTCAGCCCTCCATCCTTCTGAGGTGGGTAAAATGCGGACCCAGATTATTGGGGCAATATGCTGACTCTGAAAACCAATTAGAGAGCTGCAAAGCACTGCAAAGCACTGTAAAATGGTATTTAAATCTAAGTGCTTTTGCTATTACATTATTAAGTAGGAATTATATTTTTGAACATCCTCATATTCCTTCCTCCTCCTGTTTTACTCACAACAACAACCCTATGAGGCTGAGATAGAATGACTAGCCAAAGGTCACCCAACTAGTTTTCATATCTAAGGCAGGACTAGAACTCACAGTCTCCTGGTTTCTTGCCTGATATCTTAACTACTAGAATAAACTAGTTTAGAAGCTGAGACATTTATATACATTATTCTAAACTCTAAAAGTTCATTCTAATTATACACTTCTGAGAATGCAATTATTTTGTGAGCGGACAGGAAAACTATTAGTTCCTTAGAGTCTCTTCCATGTATTAGAAATCTTTTTGGGGGGAGGGGAGAAAAGAAGGGTCTCTGTGGAGGGAGATAAACTAAAAACATTTGTCCCTCATGCAAGCACCTCGCTTGGTGGGACTTCAAGAATGCACATTCAAATTACAACAGAGACTAATAGAAAACCAAGATTTCCACATGTATATTTTTGAATTTAATTCAATTTATTAAAGCTAGGAAGTCCTTTGCAGACTTAATAAAGAACCTAAGCATGATAAGCCAAGGCCCATTTCTCCCTTTCCCCCTGCATTATTCAAATTTAATAAACAATATTTCACATTTGTTTGACATAATGTCAAACTCGGGACTCCTAAAGAACTGCTACAGCTTTGGAACTGTTATGCTTTCTTGGACTTTAATCATTTTTGGCAAGGTTCCATTTCCTGTCAGAAAGTGAAACAGCTTAGGAATGTCATTTTCACGAAAGAAAACAGAGAGGATCCAGGAGGAAGTTCTCCTCCGCTCCTGAGCCCCCTAAGATATTCAAACACCCTCACAGGAGGGCTGGAAAGCATCAGACATTAGCAGAGGGAAAAGGACAGGCTTTTCCCACATTAAAATACATGGATAAAGTTGAACTTTTACTAAAAATAATCTTCATGATTAATTCCATTATATTTTTATTTTTTAGAAAAGCTGGACAGTATTCCCCTTTCTCCACAAAAATAGTCAAATTATCTTTTCGCTTGAAAGGGACATTTTGAAAAATAAGCTGAAATGCCTTTGTAGATTTTTTTTTTCTTTAGCTATGAAAGATGAAATAGGATATGGAATCCTCCTCACTGGATAAATAGACTGCTGATCCAGGCCTAGTCGAGTGAGGCAATATCTTCAGGCAGAAAGGAATGGGGAAAGGGACAGGAAGGCAGAGCGGCATCCGGCATTGCTTGAACCCTGTAAATTAAGTTCTAGATAGTTTCCCCAAGTTCTGAAATACAGGTAGGCCCTCAATTTACAACCATTCATTTAGTGACCAAAGTTTCAATGGCATTGTAAAAAGTGGCTTATGACCATAGCAGCATCTCCTTGGTCATGCAATCAAATTTCAGATGCTTGGCAAATGGCTTGTGTTTATAAGCGTCGCAGTGTCCCGGGGTCATGGAATCATCTTTTGTGAACTTCTGAGTCAATGGGGGAAGCCAGATTCATTTAACAGCCATGCTGCTGACTTAACAATTGCAAGGATTCACTTAACAACTGTGGCAAGACAGGTCGTAAAATGGGGCAAAGCTCACTTAACAAATGTCTTGCTTAGCAATGAAAAATTTGGGTTCAATTGTGATTGTAAGTTGAGGACTACCCATATATTCAGCTTCCTATCCAGTCAGCTTCTTTTCTGAGAGCCTTCCATTTCCAGGTTCCTATTGTCACACAAATAAGACCAGCATTAAGCTTTAAGATAGAGTAGGCACTGGCCTAGAGTGCCAAAGTTTAGGCAAGCTAACAACACCCTCCTTCAAAAGCAAAGGCTACTTTAAAATGCAAAGCCTTACACCAGAGGGAGATGACACCATCAGTCAACTTGGCCTAGGAGTACCATATACAGTACCCTTGATCCATCATTGCCCACAAATGTGAACACCTTATCAAAGGGTTAAGGTTCTATTAGTTGAAAATGGATTTTGACAATCCATGACAGATCTTCAAAGAAAAAGGAGAACATTACTAGAAGAAAAGCTTTGCTGAATGGCTGCTACCTTCCTTTACTGCTGGGTTCTACCTTCCTTTACTGCTGGGTGGAAGATCAATATTTTGGAACCTAGATGCTGATGCATCATCCAAGATAGAAACATGAAAGACAAGTTGATGCGATAAAAGGAAGCCAAAGATAGAGCCACATGTTGCAGCTTGAGAGGAAAACATATTTTGATAGAACGGAGCTGGAGGAAGGAGTCAATAGATAGAAGAAGTTCAAGGGTCTGTCAGAAAAGTTGGAGATAGAAGAAGGGGAAAAATGAGATGTGGGGGTGGGGGGGGACGAAAATGTCAGTCAAAATTAGGTACATTCACTTACTTTCATACTTAAAATCAGCTTATTCACCTTTTATTATATCAACCACAAGGATTTTGAGATCACAGCTTGTTCCTCTGTAAAACTCATCCAGTCAGCAAAGAAAGTCTCACAACTAAGGGAAATAAATTAAAGTTCATTTTGTTTAGTGCTCAAGCTAAGATACACTTATAAAATGAAAACAGATAACTGGAACATTTTAGTGCTTGTGACACTAGTATCTATTCTTAGATGACTGATTTACGGTTCTAATGGCATGAGTCCACTGGAAAAAAATGTTCCGTGTAGCAAGTTTTTTTAAAAAATTACATGTTTGGGAAACAAGCAGCTAAACAGGAACCTACAAAGACACAACAAACTTATGTGTTCAAGCTGATGAATATTCCTGTCTAGAAAACTAGTGAAACTAAGAAAGCTCCTTCTCAAGTTATTTGATTTAAATCTATTTCAGAATCAACCTATCCTTTAAGGATGCAGATATTGAGCTATTTTTGTTTGTTAAAATGTGACTGAAGAGGAAAACCTCCTTTTTCCTAAAAGAAGAGTGCTCAGTAAATAATTTTTTTTAAAAAAAATGATAACAATAGAGACCCTTTTCTACCCACTTCTACCCACACCATAGAAATCTGGTCATCTTTAAGAACACTTCTGTCAATCCTAATTCTCAAAGAGGATGATACTAGATATTACTGATTCTTAAGGGAGCAGACTGGAGCAGATTAAGACATAATAAGCACAAATGACTGGGTAGGCTGAGGTATATGTGAGTGGTAAAGATGCTTATCTCACTTAGAAGTGTTTATAACCAAACAAACAATCTTAGTGGATACAAGAAAGAAACTCAGAAGAACAAGAATAAGCCTTAGGCAAAATGCTCACATTTACACAGTAGCACGCACAGCTATAGGCTCCAAGTTTGAATTTCTATAGAATGGCAATGATTTTATTACCATGTGGAAGATGATCACATCTGAGCAAACAAGATGCAGGGAAGATTTTTCCAGTGGAGTTTTGGATCCACATTTTTACCTTTTCCTCTTTAAGATCTGAAAGCCATTAGCAGACTGACAACTTCTTCCAGTGAGTTATGGCAATCCTGTCCTAACAAGATTCACTGTCTGTTATGTCTTTCAGGATCCAAAATGATAGCTATGATAATATATGAAGACTTAAACAGTTTGAGTCCTGTGTATTAGAGTAGTAAGTTGTATTTGAACAAATTGTAATCAATACTTGACTAATTTGGACTGATTCAGAAGAGGACTGAATTCAAGAGAGAAACAGTTCTATATGCAAATTCCCCCAAACCTATATCAATGATTTGAAAGTTCACAGAGATATAGCCCATCTCTGTCTCTGCATTCACACAGCACCCTAGATGAGGCAAAAATATATGTGGATCATTTGTGGTTCAGCGTAAAGTAAGATAAAGTAAGATAAGGTAAGATAAGGTGGGGTGAAGGGGGGGTGGGACAAGACAAGACAGACAGCCATTATATTAGCTTGTTGTATAAAGCAAACCATCATGTTAAGCCATGATATCATTTATATCTTTGGGTATAGCATGTTATTTACACACAGTAAACATCTTTGCCCTGATTATGGTTTAAGCAAGCTATTTGAAACTGGTCTCTATATTTGCATGTTCTCAGAGTAAAGAGCAAAGCAAAAAAGATTATTGTGTGTGTGTGTGACTGAAAAGTTTAACTTTCAATCCCAATGAGTGATAGAATGCTGGAGTCACATATTGCAAGACTGTTTCAACATTCAGAGTTTTCTTTCCTAGGGAAGCAGGAAAAGTGAACATTTTGTAATATTTGTGAGACTTGGAAGAGTATAGCATTGGTAGCTTGCCCAAAAAGTAATGAATGTTCAAGTCTTTCTGCCTCTATTATAGTTTCTTCATATTCATCAGCTATCCTTTTCTCATATCAATTTCTTTGGCTTTGGTTCCAATATTTTTTTAAAGTTACTATTCTTGAGTACAGTATACCATCAAAATGTTTTAACCCATGAAGCTGTTGTCACCACAACAGCTCATGATAATGATAGCTCTCCCAATCAGAATGTTGCCTTCTCTCGCACCTCAGACCCCAAACAAAAATGCAGACTGCTTTCATAAATGAACTAGATCATCTGTTGGAACATTATTGCCAGACTTATTTACAATTTACCTGTCAGGACAAGTTGCTGAAATTTTCAGAAGTTCTTGTCATCCTAAAAAACATAAAGAAGATTGCTTTGAGTGGGAATTCAAATCAAAATCTCAAGTTATTTCTGTTCTCTTTTTCATATGCACAATGTGTTCGCCTTTCCTTTCTCCTTAATTTACTTTCCTGACCATTGGCACCACAATTCTGTATTTAGAAAGGCAACTGAGTATTATGTCCAATGATGGTGAAACAATCACTTTCCTCTTTACTTAGGAGATGGAAGCATGCTTTCTGAGGTTCAGGACCACTCTTTGGCAGTGTATAGCATACCTGGAGATAATATGTATATATGTTTGGTCTAGTGATTAAGGCCCCAGGCTAGAAACCTGTTCAGGTCCTGGCTCAGGTATAAAAGTTGGTTGGGTGACTTTGGGCAAGTCACACACTCTCTCTCTGCCCAACTCACCTCACAGGGTTGTTGTTGCAGGGAAAATAGGAGGAAAAAGGAGTATTAGAGTTACTTATAAAAATAATAAACATGGGATACAAATAAAGAAATAAGTTATATATATATACATATACACATATTTAAAACAATAAAAGAGAGCCAATTTGGTGTAGTGGTGATGATGCCAGCCTAGAAATCAAGGGACTATGAATTCTAATCCTACTTTAGACTGGGTGATTTGAGGCTATTCAATCTCTTTCAGCCCAATCACCTCACAGGGTGGTTGTTGGGGTGGGGTAGGGGGAATGGAGTATGTAAATGAAGAAGGAGTATTATGCACCTTTGCTGCATTGAGTTGCTTATAAAGGTGGGATAAAAATCTAATAATAAATAAGTAAATATAAAGATCTTATCTACTGCTCTTATTCACTGAATTTTGCCCGATTTCAGTGGCAGCATGAAGAGAGGAAATTGAAAGGGCCGAGAAGCCCTAGTGGATTGCTTACATGTTGTTTGGAGATACAGAAATAATTTAGGGCAGTTGCCCCCAACCTTTTGGGCACCAGGGATCGGTTCTGTGGAAAAAGGTTTTTCTCAGGTCCGGAAGCGGAGTGGCTTTGCATTCTGCCTGCAGATGGGGCTTTGCTTGTTTGTGTGGACCAGTTGCTCCATGCTGCAGATTAGTGCTGGTCCACGGATTGGAGGTTAGGGACCCCTAATTTAGAGCACTAACCTGAAACTGGTCTCACTCCTGTTTCCAGAACCTCCTGTATCTGTGATGGTCACATCATGCTTCCTAATGGTATATTCAGTCATTATTTGCCCAAAGTACACTGAAAAAATATGAACAGGCAAAATAGTAGATCCGGCAGAAAGAAGAATTGAATGCCCTCAGACTCAAAAGATCTGCCTGTTCCACACCCTGAATGGCAAAAAGTAGATCTCTTCTGAGTCGGCAACTAGACATCTCCAAAAATACTTGCATTGCGGTATAAATCCTGTCTTGACTATTGCAACGTGCTCTACATGTGGGGCTGCCCTTGAAGAACATCTGGAAGCTCCAGTTGGTACAAAATGCAGTGGCCTGCATAGTTTTGTGCAGACCCTGGTGTGCACATGTTTCACCTCTCCTGTGGGAGTTTCACTGGTTTTTGATTTGCTTCCCGGTGCAATTCAAGGTGCTGGTTGTCACCTTTAAAGCCCTTCATGGCTTGGGACCAGGTTTTCTGAGGGAACATCTCTTGCCAATCACATCTACCTATCCCACTAGAGCGGGGAGGCAGGGAATGTTGCGGGTCCCATCTCTGAGGGAGATATACCTAGTGGGACCCAGAAGAAGAGTCTTCTCCATGGTGGCTCATTCTCTCTGGAACATCATTCCCCCAGAAATTAGAATGTCCCTCTCACTAATACTCTTCTGGGATGCACTGAAGACCTGTTCTGTCAGTGGGCCTGGGGAACCTAGAGCGGGATGGAGCCCATCAAATGGCTTGTGTAATCTGCTGTCGTCGGGGCAGGGGATAGGAGTTGGGGGTGATTTTTTATTTATTTTTTTCCAGATTTTGTTCTATTGTACTTTATTAATTTATTTGATTCTTTTCATTAGTTTTTATTGTTTTTTATTTTAAATATGGTTTTACATTCTGTAAGCCGCCTCGAGTCGCCATGGGCGAATAGGCAGCAATATAAATTCAATAAATAAGTAATAAATAAAGATGATCAGGAAGAAGTACATGTATTTGCACAATTCTCCTTTCTCATTCAGCAGCTCTATCTAAAACATGGGCTCTGTTAAGGTCTGACAGAGTGCTCAGCTTGAATTGTTAAAGAAAAAACAGTAGGAACTTGTTCACTAAAGTTTGTAGTTTAAATAAACAGCTTTCTGCAGCTCTGATGGTAAGGCTTATAAAATGCATTGTACATTAAATTTAATGTTGCCTCATTAGTCTTAATTAGATTCCTGCATTATACTAAGATTACGATTTCTTTGTAGTTATGTTTTCTCCTAAAATAAAATTTACTCTAATCCAGAGGGCAGAGTAGCTTCTACCCTTTGAATAAATACATCCAATCATTGATCTATTTTTATATTCTTAACCTTGTAGAAACAAAAGTTAGTCTCTATTGCACTAACATTTCAGCATGCAAAGTAATGACAGAAGAAGTTGCACTGACATTAAATTTAAAGAAATAAAATATACTACAGAAATGTAACTAACTGGTCAACAGTTTGCCATCTTTCCTCACAACTGCCTCTCCGATAATATGTGAAGGGGAATTTTCTCTCAAACACTTCAGCTTTATCTTCTGCTTCAGAAAACAGAAGAGGGAAAAAACCTCAGCCCTTTAATGATATCACAGTTTGCTGTAGTGAAATTTAATGTGATACCACAAATTCAACTGTGTGATCAGTCTGAAAGATGATGTAATAGGAGCTGGCAAGTTGGTACAATGACCTTTTCAAAACACACACTCACAAATCTTCAACACTTTGCAAATTAGGCAAGGAACCTGAGGTCAGTTGAGTTTTCTCTTCAATACTGTCTTCATAAAAGGTGCTAGAAATGCTGTCCTGGAAAATAAAGGCTATCTTTGCCTCGGCTTCCAAAGCTTCTGCTTCTGCCAGTTTTCATCTTTGAAGAACTGTTATGATACAGGTAGGATTAAGGTATATTAGAATCAGAATAGAGCTGGAAGAGACCTTGGAGGTCTTCTAGTCCAGCCCCCTGTTCAAGCAAGAGACCCTGTGCCATTTCAGACAAGTAGCTGTCCAGTCTCTTCTTGAAAACCTCCAGTGATGAAGTCCCTACAACTTCTGAAAGCAAGCTGTTCCACTGGTTAATTGTTCTCACTGTTAGGAAGTTTCTCCTTAATTCCAGGTTGCTTCTCTCCTTGATTAGTTTCCATCCATTGTTGCTTGTCCTGCCCTCTGATGTTTGGAAAATAAATTGCCCCCCTCCTCTTTATGGCTGCCTCTCAAATACTGGAATACTGCTATTAATTCCACCCTAGTGCTTCTTTTCTCTAGACTAGCCAACCCAAATCCTGCAACCGTTCTTCATATGTTTAATCATCTTTATTGCTCTTCTTTCTCTTACTTTTTCCAAAGTCTCAACATCCATTTTGTAATGTGGTGACCAAAACTGGATGCAATATTCCAGGTGTGGTCTTACTAAGGCTTTATAAAGTGGTACTAATATTTCACGTGATTTTGATTCTATGCCTCTGACATTCTTCCAGAGTCATGAAGTTTATTAGGTGAGCTAAGAGCAATTCCATGTTTTCAGCCTAATTTACCTTCTGGGAACTATAGAATGGGAGAACCATATTTACCTCATTGAGCTCCTAAAGGAAGTAGGGGATGTTCAGGTAGTCCTCAACTGAGCCCAAAATTTATCTTGATAAGTGAGACAGCTTAAATGAATTTTGCCCCATTTTTACAACCTTTCTTGCCACAGCTGTTAAGCAAATCATTGCAGTTATTAAGTTATTTAACAGAGTTGTTAAGTGAATTTGGCCTCCCCCATTGATTAAGGTAATCATATGACCCCAGAGACACTATAACTGTCATAAATATGAACCAATTGCCAAGCAACTGAATTTTGATCATGTGGCCATGGGGATGCTGCGACAATCTAAAGTGTGAAAAATGTCCATAAGTCACTTTTTTTCAGTGACATTGTAACTTCAAATTTATTTATTTATTTATTTGTTTGTTTGTTTGTTTATTTATTTATTTATTTGTTTATTTATTTGTTTATTTATTTGTTTATTTATTTATTGTACTTATATACCGCCCTATTTCCCTGACAGGACTCAGGGCGGTACACAGCCAAATTAAAATGCAGAGAACAATACAAAATTAAGAACAGTTAAAAGACCAAATATGAAAGGCTGAAATTTATAAGAGGTTTAAAAGCCAAACTAGATAAAAAACAAATTAAAATCCTAAAAACCCCTAGGCCAGACTGGTTTGATGAAATAGATAGGTTTTCAACGCGCGCTGGAAGGTCAGGAGATCAGGGATGATTCTCATCTCCAGAGGTAATTCGTTCCAGAGGGAGAGTGCCCCCAACGAGAAGGCCCGCACCCTCGGGGTCGCCAGCCAGCGGCACCCTGAGGAGGCCGACTCTATGGGAGCATACTGGCTGACGGGAGGCCGATAATGTCAGGAGGTGGTCACACAAATATCCTGGTCCCAAGCCATGGAGCGCTTTAAAGATGGTAACCAGGATCTTGAAGCGCACCCGGAGGACCACCGGGAGCCAATGCAGCTCACACAAGAGCGGTGTAACATGGGAGCCCCGAAGAGCCCCAAACACAACCCACGCGGCCGCATTCTGCACCAGCTAGAGCCTCCGAGTGCTCTTCAAGGGAAGCCCCATGTAGAGAGTGTTGGCATAGTCTAGGCGGGAGATCATGAGGGCGGAAGTGACCGTGCGAAGCGCATCCCAATCCAGAAAGGGCCTCAACTGGTAGGTCCTACGGACCTGACCAAAAGCCCCCCTGGCGACGGCCGCCACATGGTCCTCCAATGACAGCCGTACGTCCAGGAGGACACCCAGATTGCGAGCCCTCTCTGTGGGGGCAAGAATTTCCCCCCCCCCACAGCCAGCGATGGAACCAGCTGGCTGTATCGGGGTGCCGGGAAGCACAGCCACTCAGTCTTAGATGGGTTGAGCTGAAGACTGTTCCGTCCCATCCAACACCACACGGCCTCCAGGCACCGGGTCACCACTTCGAAGGCTTCATCGGGGTGGCCCAGGGTAGAGATGTACAGCTGAGTATCATCAGCGTACTGATGGAACTCTACCCAAAGCCACGGATGATCTCACCCAGCGGCTTCATATAGATGTTGAACAGAAGGGGTGAGAGCACAGACCCCTGAGGTACCCCACAAAGCAGGGGCTTCGGGGCCGATCTCTGCCCCCCCACCAACACAAATTGCGAACAGCCAGAGAGGAAGGAGTAGAACCACCGCAAGACACTGCCCCCCACTCCAAACCCCTCCAGCCGCTGCAATAAGATACTGTGGTCTACAGTATTGAAAGCTGCCAAGAGATCTAATAGGACCAGGACAGAGGAATAACCTCTGTCATGGGCCCTCCAGAGATCATCTACCAATGCGACCAATGCCGTCTCCGTGCTGTGCCCGGGCCTGAAACCCGATTGATGTGGATCCAAATAGACAGCTTCATCCACAAAGCGAAGGTTGGAGACCAGACGATAATTAGATAATAAACTTGGGTCCAGGGATGGCTTCTTGAGGAGGGGTCTCACCACCACCTCTTTCAAGGCGGTGGGCAGATATCCCTATGTCACTAAATGAACTATTGTGAGTTGAGGACTGCCTATACATGTAAATCTGTATCTTGAATTCTCCCTGCTTGCTTCTAAAAAATCTCTAAACGACACATTGCCTGCCATATTTACATTAGGCGTTCCTCAAACTCTTCTGAATGATTGCACTACAAATTTCTCATCGTAGTATGATTTGTCATCTCTGAGTATAAAATTAAATATCAGGGGCATCCTGATGCCCTCCTTGTTAATTGGATTGGCACAATGTTACAAAACTGTTTTGCCTATTCACCTACTGATGCTTAATGCCTTGTAATTAATCTAAAGCAGGTATGGGATATGCAAAATGAAGATGTTCTTATTCTCCATTTTGATCATAAGCAAGCAGCCATACTACACTTTAAACTCAGAGTGGATAAAGAGATGCTAAGAAAATGGTTGGCTTAAAGATAAACTGACATAGGCAATCCTGGCTCCATACTCAGCCAGCTTTGAGATGGGATATGTACTAGGAAGATATAGTTTGAACAAACTAATATCTGAACACTCAATTTAATTTGGATCTCCAAATCAATTGAACTGTTTTCCCTCTTATGTGTTCACTGAAGTCTACTTTGTCCAACTTGATTGAGAGGCATCTCATTTAATTATTTAAATCAACTAGTTCATTCAGTTTGCCATGTCAGTTTAGAGATTTGATTGAACCCCCTTCAAACAGAATCCCCAAATCAAAGCTTTGACAAGCCCTGTTATGTATCACACATGGCTTCTTATGCATGTCTCTTTCCTTGGCTGTGTTATCTCTGTGTTTGGCTCATTAGGCACAGCCTGAGGAATCTCAACTCAGCAATCATTATTAAAGGAAGAAAAAAAGAATCAAATAAGTCCTTCCCTTCTCTCTGTCCAGCCCACTCATAGATTCTTTTGCTGCTTTTTCTTGACCATAAGAGAGCCCAGGAAGAGACATAGAGGCCATGGGAGAAGACAGAGTGAGGCTGAGAAAGCATTGAGCCCTCAGGTAGAAGTAGCTCAGAACCCTTGGGTTAATTGTTCCATGTAGTAATATACAAAGCTAGTAAAGATAAATCTCTAGGGACCTAGAAAATAAAAAGGAGATAAAAGAAAAATATAGAAAGGAAAACTGAGGTGGGGAAATCCAACATTGCCCAGGGCAGGAAAACAAATATCCATCACATTTTTTTAAAAGTCATTTGCTAGGAATTTAAAAAAAATCCCATTTAGTCAATCTTGTTTTTTCTTTCTCAAGAAGGAACTGAGAACTGTCTTCCAGGTAGTGATACATATATCCCAGAGATCATAACTCATGATGACATAATGTTGTTGCTGTTGTTGTGAGGTTGTTATATGACCTCACTGGCTTGAGCTTTCCAAAGATTATCTTTAAACCCCAGAGAACTCCTCTTCTGTACTTAAAACAAACAAAAAGGTTGTATAACTTTGCTAGATAATTTTTCTTTTTTCCTCTGGACACTGTGATTTTCTACTGCCAGCTAAAACTAGAAATGATGATGCACTTGAATGCTGCATGGGATTAATAATTCATTTTTAAGAGTCAATAATTAGTTTTAGATGACGGCTCCCATTTTATGATGTTCTTGTTTTTTACCAGTTTATTGCCTTCTTGCTGTTTGGTTTCATGATAAAACTGTACAAATTTTAAGACTATGAGATACTGAGATAAATCTGGCCTTTAAAAAGTGGATTCCCCTTCTGTAACCCCCGAATAGAATGGAAATGTCATTATTTTTATCAACCATGAACTTTTAAAATAAGTAGAGGTATAAAATATTGTAAGAAAGTCTCTTTTTTTTGCTCACAGATGTAAAGCCATGATACCTGTAGCACAGCTACGTAGAACAGCCAAGTTGCTCAGAATATTACAGGAGAAAATTTAAACTCTGTAGCCAATCACTAAAGAGTATTGATTACAGAAGTCTACATTTGAAGCCGTAATTTTTTGGGAGCAAAAAAAATGCATGACTATCATTTTCCAAAGTATAAAATCAAGCTGAATTTACAGTTCTGTTAAAAAAAAATAATCATGATTTGAATGTTTAAATTTTTAAAGGTAGCATCTGTGTATATTATACCATGGATGCACACAAATCTGTCAGGTTATAAAAGGAGCATCCACTCCAGTTCAAAATAAAGTGAATCTGAGGGAATAGTGACTTCCTCAGGTCAGAACCAGAAAATCGAATTAACCGCACAAGCACAGTCAGCATAATGCTGATTGACGGCAATCTCAAGCATAAAGATGAGAGGAAGCAGTCATTTGGTTGAACTATATACTGTGAACTATTTATTCAGCAATGGTATCAAATTAATAAGAAGATGGAAGGGAAGGAGGAGGTAGGAAGGACTGAAAAGGAAGTGGGAATGGGAACTGCTAATTGGCTGGCAAGCTGCCAAGAGATGTTAATAAGAATAATAATGCCTTAGGACAAATCATCCTATCTATGTTTGGGCATGAAGATGTTTTATATTGTCAGTCAAAATAGCTCTTTCATGCATCTTTTTTTAAACAAGAGATGACGGAGTTTCTTTTTGAAAAAGAATGTTCTGAAATATGTATTCCTCAAGCAACAATGTAAGCATGAATTTCTAGAGACTGCCTCAGGACATCAGTTCTAGACATTGTTTTGAAGACTGGTGTGTTTAAAAATGAGTCTCCAAGTTTCTCGGGAAAAAATGTTTTCTGGACAACCCAGCACAATTTCAGTACGAATCTGTGGCACATTTACACATATGCATCCTTTCATTTGACCAAAAAGAAAAAAAGGAAAAGAAATATATATAATCTTATCTTTAATATTCTTATAATTTAAAACCATAATCCTGCACTCTGGGATAATAAGAACAACTAGCCCCATGCCCAAAATGAGACTAGAACTCCACAGTCTCCTGATTTCTACCATGATGCCTTAACCCCTATACCAAATTGTTCCTTTCAGTTATAAAATACATGTTACTATTTGAAATACTACAGTTGCTGAAAATGTCAGTAGAAAACATAGTAAAACTGAAAGTATAACAACTTGGTTTTAATTCAGTTGAGGATGGATTAGGCCAGAATAAATGAGGATGTCATATAGGAAAAGAGATGGTGTAGGAAGATAAACATGAATAAGCTATATGGCAACTTTTTTCTGCACAACTTCTCATGTTACAAATGCATTGGAAAAAGAATCAGAAAACTTTAAAACTTTGAGCTGCATAGTGTTGGGTAAGCCTCTCAGGCATATATATGTGTGGCGAGTGTGTGTGTGTGTGTGTGTGTGTGTGCATATGCGTATGCATATATATATGCATATGTATTTATATATATGTGTATATATATGTATATATATTATACCACTCATGCATCATTATAAAATCTCCAGAAACATAAAGCCTACAAACTTGAAATTTGGCATGTATGTTCCTCTTGGCTTCTAGGTGCTCACTAAGAAAGGATTTTTTGAAATGACTATCAGAGCATTTGTATTTTGTATATTATTAGTAATATTCTCTGATGCTAAGGAGTTCTACTCTCCCTCCCCACCTGAAAAGAAATCTGCTCCAAATGCAAAATACAAGCAGAGGAGAGGAGTTTCATTTTTAGTTTCACAGCACCAAGCAGCTTTAGTACAGAACAGTTCAGCTAAGCCACGACCAGGCTCCTTGCAATCTCCTTCTTGCTCATATAGCAAATACTCTTTCAGTTTCCAAACAGCCTTCAATTCTCTCGTATACTGACAGGACGCTAGCCAGATGAATACCAATTGATGCTGGCAGGCAAAGGCAGAATTTTCTCCCCTTATTTTCCTCCCAAAGAACTAAGCCCGACCACATAGTTTCATAGTGAAGCACGGGTATCAAGCTAGTGGATAAATAATGAAAAAAAATTATATCTATTCTAAAACCAACTACTTAACAGCTTTTTTGAATGTTACCAGATTTTCCATTTGAAGGAAGTCAGGGGAAAAAGGAAGGAAGATAAATTCTGAAGAGAGTGACCACTGTGGTCATGCTAACATAAACATTAATTTATTCAATAAATTACAAATATTTATGTGTTTATTAAATTTGCATGCTTCCCTTCTCTTTACCAAGCCACTCTGAGCAGCATGCAAATTCATTGCAATTTAATTGCAATACATTATGTTTTTTTAAAAAATAAAGTCAGTGTTGCATTATAATATTATAACAGTTCACAGACGCACATTTAGAGCCCAAAGGATTTGACTCACTAACTTTAATTTGTCATCTCTAAACATGACTAAATTTGAACCAAAATGCTTCTTCATTGTGTTTCAGTTAGGCTTTTGGTCATCTTTGAAGATGCCTATAATCTTTCTGTTTACCTGTAGCAAAGCCGCCTCACATACACTGAGTTATTTTCAAACTATTTTATTTGGATTTTTGAGAAAGTCTGTTGATCCCAGCACAAAGCTCTCTAAAGTGGATCACACGTGTTTCCTGAAAATATTGGAACTTTGATGTTTTCAGAGGAACAAAGTATTAGTTATTACGCTCATTTCTAGAAACTTTTTCATGATAAGAATTAAGTGAAGTCCATTCAAAAACTAAATTAAAAACATGTGCATTATTAAATTGCAAAACTGCACTAATATAATCTGTCTCTATTGGAGAGAGTTCCTGGTATGGTTTTGTTTGCCTTTGCTTGTGTTTTTTTTCCCCCTTTAACTTGTCCTTCCAAGTAAATCCCCTTCCATCCCTATTATACTTTTGTGGGTTATTTAAGATTTATTTAAATTTATATACATTACTGCAAGGAGTTATTATTTAGGTTCATGTGCTCCAGATTTTAGGGGGGGGGGGTGGAATGCTAAGTGAATAATGTACTGTCTATTCTATAGGCATATATAGATAGTGAGAGAAATATTTTGATTCCAACTCCCATCTGCCACTGCCATTATAGCCAATAGAGAGGATAATGGGATTTGGATTTCAACATTTTATTTTTTTTTTATTTTTTTTTTATTTATTTATTTATTTATTTTTCAATTGCTTACAAGATAATAGGCATAAGTAAACATAGTTATGAATACATGGATACATATAAGAAAAATAAAATATAAAAGAAACAATAGGACAGGGACGGTAGGCATGATTGGTGCGCTTACAGGCCTCTTAGGAAAGGGGTGTGGTCAATAGTAGACAGTCTAAGGTTAAAGATGGTAATAACCCTTTCATCTTACATGAACATTCGTGTTTAAAACATATAATTAAATATATATATATATATATTCCTGTTTAAGGTTTCTTTCAGTTGGGGGGGGGAAGGTGGAGAGAAAAAGAAAGAAACCAGTCCACTGTAAAATGGGCTTCACAGAATTATGAATTAATCCAAAGGCTTAATTTATACCAGAATTAATCCAAAGGCTTAATTTATACCAGAATTTGTAAAAACTTGATTTTCAGGGGTGGGAGAAGGGAAGATGGAGAGAAACAGAGAAGAAAATGGCATGTATTGAAAGAAGGAAGCCAACATTGACCCAAAACAATGTGGTACTTGAGGCAGGACAGCCAAAAGCCATCAAAAGTCATCAATATAGTGCCATTTTGTGGACTCCTATAGGTGTATGCCTTCCATGCCGCTAATCCTGCCCTAAAATAGGATACCCCTGAGATCTATTTCCCAATATCCCTTTCCACCTTTAGGAAAGCATTAAAAATTGTCTTGGTCCAGGAAAATTTTTGAATTGTTCTCAACAATTTTTAATGCTTTCCTGAAAGTAAGAAGGAGCTTCCTCTTTCTTTCTTTCTTTCTTTCTTTCTTTCTTTCTTTCTTTCTTTCTTTCTTTTTCTTTCTTTCTTTCTTTCTTTCTTTCTTTCTTTCTTTCTTTCTTTCTTTCTTTCTTTCTTTCTTTCTTTCTTTCTTTCTTTCTTTCTTCCTTCCTTCCTTCCTTCCTTCCTTTCTTCCTTCCTGTATTCTCTGCCATATTGTGAATGATCCTGCGTTATTTGCAATGTTTTTCAGTTATATTGTACTCTCCCTAGAATTTTTGTCAGTTAGGCCTTTCAAATTAATCCAATCATATAATAAATAACATTTATTGCTTTAACAAATATGCAATTGTTGGCAATGATCTAAAGAAAGAATATGACAAGTGTCTTTGTAATGTTCCCACAATGTCACAATATGCCTCATGCTTACAATTGTTTTGCTTCCATTGCAAATACTAGGATCCTTTGCATTGAATCACAGTTCCTCATATTTTCTCTCATTTACATACAATGCTGCTTAATTAGCAGGAAGAAGTTGAGAATGGAAGAGGGGAGGTAGAAAACCCATTTCCACTATGTATAATAAAAGGAGATGAAATAAAAATGAGAATTGGAGCCAAATCTACCTGCACAATTCCATTACTACATTTTCTTTATCTGAAAAGCCCAATCCAGGATCCTTTTTCCCTTATTTATAGGTTTATTTTAGTTGATTTAATTTTATTTACAATAAAAATACAGTACAAAGTAAATTAAAAACTGAGACATTAGCTAGAGTTGAAATAACAAGTAAAACAAACAAGAAAAGCTAAACATTATAATTACCAGTTAAAATCAATAGTAAAACAACTGTAAGAAAAATGCATTTTAACTTCATATAAGACACTAAAATCCATAGTTTTATTAAAAGCAAATAAAATAGATTCCTCAATTTTTCAAGGAATTCATTCCCAAGACTTTCAGGTAGACCAGAGAAAGTTTCTCTATTAGATGAAGTCACCACAATTTTAGGAATCAAGTTATCTTAATAAACATGGAGGTGCCCAAAGATGCACGTATCTCTTAAACAATTGAGTTCATAAGGAAAAGGAGTTATCTTCAGTATTTTGCCTATAATTGCTCATCTCTGATAATCCAGGGCAAATTTCTTAAGAAGAAATCCAATGCTTGCCTTCCTTAAAAAAGGAACACTCTTTATTTTCTCAGAGAGGCATTTATGACTACACTAGGACATATATTACAAGCAAGACTAGTCAAGATCTACAGGACAAGGGGAATGTCCTGTGCTGTCCCAAACAGCCTCAGGTGTCACAATCTAATTGTTTATGAAGATTTACAAGATACTCTTGTAGTTGGCTGTACATTGAAGAAGAAATCCAGAGTGGCCCAAATGAGATTTTTAAGCCTAAAAGAATAAAAATGCTGCCAGATTTCCCCTGAAGGTTCTGTAATAGCACTTCGGAACAGGAAGTGCAGGTGACAAGTCAGCCTCCTCACAATTTGAAAAAAGTCAACAGGTTATAAGCTTGGCAATTAGTACATGTGGGAAAACAACCTGCTTCTTTGCTGCACGTATCACAGCATAGACTTAATATGATAGGTCTGATCAGAGACAGCTTAGATCTTCCTTCACCCAGACTCTGTTCTTGCTGCTCTTGCAATTCATCCATTTACCCAAAGCCTGCTTTGAAGCAGTTTGGAGGAGGAGGAGGAGGAGGAGGAGGAGGAGGAGGAGGCACTTAGTAAAAGTTATGAACTTTGCATTCCAGGTACCAATCCAGGTTTTGACAGATGAAACAGCACTAAACCGTTTTTGAATCTCTTGGGAACTCAATTGGATTCAATCATGTTTTTGTGAGACCTGTTTTATTACAGTGGAAGCCATAAATTTAACAGATCAAATCAAATTTAATCCAATATTGATCCATCCATGATAGTGAACAAACATGAACATATCAAACTGAACCAGTGGTGGGATTCAAATTTTTTTACTGTCGGTTCTGTGGGAGTGGTGTGGCAGGGGAAGAATACTGTAAAATCTCCAGTCAGAGGTGGTATTTGCCAGTTCTCCGAACTACTCAAAATCTCTGCTACCGGTTCTCGAGAACCGGTCAGAACCTGCTGAATACCACCTCTGAGATTGAACATGGAACCATATTATGGGTTGACCTTCTAACCATAGTTGACACTAGAACATACCCATAGTCATCGAGGCCTTGATGGGCTTTGAACCAATCCTAAAGAGATTATTGAGTACTGTAAAGCTAGGGGTTCTGCAACGCTTACTGCACAACCTGTTCTGACAATTCAGTCAAGAATTCTGTTAAGTAGCAGGACAGTGAGACATAGTATCCACGATGGGAAAGCTGGATTAATGGACTATAATGAAACAGCAGTTTCCTAGGAAGGCGGGAACACAGAAAGAGAAGGATGACAAGAGGCAGCACAGCGCAGCCTAGAACTGGATAGGAGACAGAGAAACAGAGAAAAAATAGACATTCCCTAGAATCTCCCAGATATATCCATAGGCAGGGAATATTAAGGGTTTAATCTGGCAAGTTTCTGTCTCTCATCTGTCAGCAAATAAATAACTGAAGTTTGGGTGAGTTGTTCCAGTTATTCTTCAGCTTAGCTTGATATATACTAAGATAAGTGGTATACTAGCCTTTGACTATCTGATAAAGACTAGTATATCACTTACCTTAGCATAGGACTGTTAAGATGTGTTGGCATTGCAGCTGCCAGAGTTTCTACTCAGTTTTCCAGTCACACATTGGGAATTGAAGTATCAAATATTACAAGGATTTCCAGGAGCTGGAAGGTGGTGATACATAAATAATGTTAGAGAAATGTTTTGAATATCTGTGAGTTGGTAATAGACTTCTGGGGTGTGTGGTTCTTTTTTTACAAAACAAGTTGCCTCCATAATATTTCATAAATAATGTAGACAAATTAAGGCTATTATGGAGCTTTCTGTAGTAAGTTAGGTAGCAATTATGTCAGAATCATTTCTGGTCAGATAAGCATCTCATAAAGTAACCTTTATAGACAAAATAAAATAAAGCTCTAGAAAACAAGTGAAAGAAATGTTTAAAATGACTAAAAGTTCTATAGAACTATGGTGAGCCGCATAGAAATTTCAGACTTTCATTTACATATTTTTTTAAACTCAACTTCTTTTTTATTTGTTTGCTGGCTTGAAATTAAGGGACTTTTGGCAGCCAAAAGAGCAAAAGTGGAATGGCCAAAACATGGCCAAAGAATGTGGACAGATGACTCATATTTTGTAAACCGCTTGCAGGCCAAACCACTCTCATTGATTCTGAGGTTCTCTGTAAGGGCACAGTTTCAATATTATGTTAAAAGGAGAATCTAATAATTAGGGAGGGAGGGAGAGAGGAAGGAAGGAAGGAAGGAAGGAAGGAAGGAAGGAAGTCCATAGAAATGTTCAAGAAAAAGTATCAGAAGATTATAGCTGCTGCTTCTTTTATAAAGGCCACATTTGTAACTTCTTTGCTGTTCATTTCTGTGATCTATCATACCTTCATAAACCTACTGATTAATATCAAAAATGAACAATATGACAGCAGGATTACAAATCTACCATAACTGTTTATAATGTGAATGAAAAGCACTCCATTCCAAGCACTTGTACTTACCAGTAATATCTTGTTATATTTAAATGATGAAGGGATTATTCGGCTATCAAAGTTATTTTAAATGTTAAGAAGGAGTGCTCGTATTAAAGCCATGTGCTAAGAAGGAAAAGCAAAGTGTCAGGATAGTTGCTAGTATTTCTTTGTTATACTGAAACAACATGGAAGCCATTTTTTTACAACTACCTAATTTGTACCTACCTACAAATCCAGTTCTGTTTCAAAGCAATTTTAGCTCAAAAAATGGAGGTCCAGGCTAAGAAGGATGATGACCAGGAGTAAAATTTTCTTCTATGATGCAAAAGATAAAATATTCCCCATTCCATATTAAGAAGCAAAATGGACAACTGAATTGTAACTTAACTCTGATGACAGAAGGGCAGATGAAAACAGTAAGCTGCATGAAATACACTGATTTTTTTTTTAATAAAAAGTAATATCAAGGGCTCACCATTTGTCCCTCAGGCAAATTAATTACACTAAAAGTAGGGTCAGCCCTGGCCTTAGCCCTAAATGACAAAAGAATGAATAAGGAATTTAAAAATTACATGACTTCATTTGCATTCTGATATGGGTCTCAGTACAGGAACATCTGTAAAATCTCGAATCCTTTAGCCTTTTTAAAAGAAGAAATTTATATTTAGGTTTGTTTCCCCCCCGGAAAATAAATCCTGACTCCCAATCCTTACGAAGTGTTAAATAAGCATTTAGAAGAAGAGTTTGAGGGGGGAAAAAAAATAACAGGTGTGGCTAGCCATTTGGTGATTTTATTGGAACTCACTCAGGGTCCTTACTTATGACCATCTCTTGCCTCTCTTTGCTTCTGCAAACATTCATTTTTGCCGCATGTTACATATTGTTGTCATCTCTTCTTTTTGAACAGATGTCAACATTCTTCAAGCTTCAAATGTTTGCAATGGTAATAAGTGCATTAGGCAAAATTGCATAATTTTTGCCATTTATTCTGATTACAAGATTTGTCAAGTTTGCTGGGGCATACACAATTCTGGATTCTGTCCATCCTGGATTATCCTTCCCTAATTTTCCCAACTGTTGACATTCTCTTTTCCTACCTTTTCTGATCTGCCCCCCAAACTCTGTGTAGTTGCTAAGCAAAGCAACCCTACCCAATAGAGTAGAAACACATGCATGGCATATGAATTGGCTTTCCCCTCTATCCCCCCTCCCATTTTTTCCTCTGACCTACATTGTTGTCTTTGACATTTAAAATAAATGTGCAAAAGTCAATTAATACCTTATTAAATAATACTGTAAATGCTCTAACATTTCTGGAAGGCAATTTGGATAAATGAAAGCACTTTACCTAAGATAATTACAGGGTCTTAATTCTGCATTTCCCTGCTTGGGTGGATCTCTGAACACACACGGAGCCAGTTGAAGAAGTGGCGCTGAAAACATGCAAAGATTTGGGGTGGCCAAAGAAGAAACAGAACTATTAACGCTACCTGCCAGTTTTGCTTGAAAGAAAGCAGAGCAACTTCTTTGAGAACCATACCACTCTCCCATTTTAATAGTGGAAATTAATGCTTGCACAATAAAATCCTGATGCATCCGCTGGAAGGGACATTGGGCCCCATTATTACTGACATTCCTGGGTTTGCTTAGCATCACACCATTTAGAATGCACAATATAACTTTTCCTCTGCTTACCAACTTCATAGCACTTGCAAAATGGAACTAGTGGAAAAGAAAAAAGCTGTTTCTTTACCACTAGCACCCTTTGTCTGAAGGTTTCAAACAAGTTTCAAAAGGTCATAATACAGATTAGGAGAAGATTGAGTAGATTCCCTCTGTTCTCCCCCCCCAAAATGTTAAACCTTGAAATAACCTATTTGGATGGACAATATTAAGATCTACATATAATAGAACTCTAGTATCTCTGGAAACAATTATATCAGTTGGAAAGCTATGGAATGGAATGCATTAAAAAAAAAAACATTTTCTCATGCTAAATTGATTTTATGGGAAAATCCAGTGTCAAAAATTGGGAGAAAAATTGGTGATATGGAAAAGTTGAATGAAAATGGAATTATTGAGTCTGTATATATATTTGTTTTCGGAGGTTTTCACGGGTATTTGTATGTGGATCTTTGGTTCTTCGGGTTTTCTTCTGCGTAGAATTGGAAGTTTCTAGGCGATGTTTCGATGAAGTCTCATTCATCATCTTCAGGCTTGCGTCTTCGGCCTTGTGCTTCTCAGAGTAATGTGAGCTTGCAACTGCTTCTTCCTTTTAACTGCTAGTGGGGGTGTGACTTGATTGGGTGGGGGCTTGTCTGTGTTCTCATTGGGTGGGGGTGTGTTCTCATTGGTTGGGGGTTTGGCTGTGTTCTGATTGGTTGGGGGGTTGGCAACCAATATATATATATATATATATATATATATATATATATATATATATATATATATATATATATTCTTACGTTTTCGCTGGTATTTATATTATGGTGTTTAGGTTTTTTCGGGTATTTTATTAAGACGTGGGAAAATACCCCAAGAAACCTAATAACACATATGTATGTATGTATGTATATATGTATATGTATATATATATATATATATATATATATATATATATATATATATATATATATATATATATATATGGATCTTTGGTTCTTCGGGTTTTCTCCCGCGTAGAGTTGGAAATATCTAGGCGACGTTTCGATGAAGTCTAATTCATCATCTTCAGGCTTGTGTCTTCGGCCTTGTGCTTCTCAGAGTGATGTGAGCTTGCAGCTGCTTCTTCCTTTTAACTACTAGTGGGGGTGTGACTTGATTGGGTGGGGCTTGGCTGTGTTCTGATTGGTCGGGGGTGTGTTCTCATTGGTTGGGGGTTTGGCTGGTTCTGATTGGTTGGGGGGTTGGCTGTGTTCTGATTGGCTGGGGGTATGTTCTGTTCTGGTGGGGGTTTGATTGTACTCAGGTTAGACTCAGTTGCTGGGGGATTTGAGCTGGTGAGCTGTGATCCTGTTGTTTGGCTTCGCGTTCGTGGTCGTGCCACATCTTCATGGTGGGCATCAGTTCCCTTCATGTATGGGTTGGGGGGGTTTGAAGCAGGTAGTGATGCAGCTGTGGTACGGCTTCTGGTCCGTGGTCGTGTTTCATCTTCTGTGTGGGTGTGAGTCTGCTTTCTGCGTGGAAGTGTGGTGGTAGTTTCTTGTGTGGCCCTCGTGGGTGTGGGTCTGGTGTCCTTTATGTTAGGTACTCTTTTGTTAATGAGGGCGGGTTTCCAAATGGCTGGTAGGCGGGAGGTGTCATCTCGTTTATTCATGCTGTGTGGGCGTTTTTCTATCTCTATGGCTTCTCTGATTATTCTGTTGTTGAAGTGTTCAGTTTTGGCGATAGTTCTGGTATTTTTAAAGTCAATCTTGTGTCCTGTGGCTTTGAGGTGTTGGACCAGGGAAGAGGTCGGTTCTTCTTTTTTGATTGAGTTCTTGTGTTCTTCAATGCGTGCACTTATCCTTCTGTTAGTTTGTCCAATGTATGTGGTGGGGCAGGAGGTGCACGGGATTTCGTATACTCCTTGGTTTTCTAACTCGATTTTGTCTTTAGGGTTTCTTAGGATGGTGGATATTTTTCCGTTTGTGCAGAATGCTGTTTTTATGTTGTGTTTTTGGAGGATCTTGCTGATTTTGTCTGTAGTGCCTTTTATATATTAACAAAAGAGTACCTAACATAAAGGACACCAGACCCACACCCACGAGGGCCACACAAGAAACTACCACCACACTTCCACGCAGAAAGCAGACTCACACCCACACAGAAGATGAAACACGACCACGGACCAGAAGCCGTACCACAGCTGCATCACTACCTGCTTCAAACCCCCCCAACCCATACATGAAGGGAACTGATGCCCACCATGAAGATGTGGCACGACCACGAACGCGAAGCCAAACAACAGGATCACAGCTCACCAGCTCAAATCCCCCAGCAACTGAGTCTAACCTGAGTACAATCAAACCCCCACCAGAACAGAACATACCCCCAGCCAATCAGAACACAGCCAACCCCCCAACCAATCAGAACACAGCCAAACCCCCAACCAATGAGAACACACCCCCACCCAATCAGAACACAGCCAAGCCCCCACCCAATCAAGTCACACCCCCACTAGTAGTTAAAAGGAAGAAGCAGCTGCAAGCTCACATCACTCTGAGAAGCACAAGGCCGAAGACACAAGCCTGAAGATGATGAATGAGATTCATCGAAACGTCGCCTAGATATTTCCAACTCTACGCGGGAGAAAACCCGAAGAACCAAAGATCCACATACAAATACCCGCGAAAATCTCCGAAAACAAATATTGCACCTCTACGGGGAGGAAACCCACCATCTGACCAGGACTTACGAAAAACTTGAAGTCCAAAGAGCTTCCATTTTATGTGACCTTGCATTCCTACGCAACTGCCGAGATCAAAATTTAATCCCCATAAGCTTCCAATTGAAATTCCACACCAACACAGCAGCCACCAAACGCATCCTAAAAAGAACAGAATTGGCCCTAATCAGAAATGAACTTCACACAAAAAGATTCCTCCTAGACCAAATCAACAAAGATCTCCTCACACTTCACCTCAGACTCAGCAACAAGATTCACCCTGCACTTTGGGACAAAATCAAACAACTCGCTGTCTGGAGAGCTGAAACACAGACCACCCTCAAGACAGACACACACACCAACAAACTCAGAAAACTACAACAACGCCAGAAACAAACTCCTCCCCCCTCACAGCCACACATGAAACAAACAGTGCACAACATCTCAGACAAGATCCTCAGCGAAGCCGAAACCAATGTCCTTTCAAAAGGATTCAACTTTGCTGTCGCTCCCAAACACATTCCCACGGAAACCATCATATGCGGAGTTGAAACCAGCCTGACCAAAACCAACCCTGATGATGCGAACAGAATCAGACTCGAAATTACCAACATCCTCTGCACTAGCAAACCACCCAAAAGCAACTTATCCAAAGAAGAACAAACTGCACTACTTAACCTGAAAAAAGACACCAGCATAATAATCCTACCAGCAGACAAGGGCAACGCGACAGTGGTTATGAACACATCTGACTATCAAACCAAGTTAACCAACCTACTCCAAGACCCCACATACAAACCCCTAAACACAGACCCCACCACCTACCTAGAAAAAATCACCAGATCCAAAATAAAAGCCTCCCCCATCAGCGAAGAAATCCAGCAAAGAATCATACCCAGAGAAAAATCATCCAGATGCCCTAAGCTTTATGGTCTCCCCAAGATACACAAAGAAGGAACCCCACTTAGACCTATAGTCAGCTCCATAGGCTCACCTCTACAAAACCTAGCCAAATTTCTCGCCAAACAACTACAGCCCTATGCTGAATCCATCAACTCACATGTAAGAAACTCATTCCAGTTCATCGAGATCATAAAGAAACAAAACTTACAACCCAGCGATCTATTAGTGAGCTTCGATGTCATATCCCTCTTCACCCAAGTGCCTATAAAAGAAGCCTTGACAGCCATCCAAAATAAATACAACCCCCCCAAGCACATCCTAGATCTGACCAACCACTGCCTATCCAATACATACTTCACCTACAATGGACAAAAATACAAACAAATAGAAGGAGCACCCATGGGATCACCCCTCTCACCTGTCATCGCAAACCTTTACATGGAACACTTTGAAACACAAGCTCTAGAAAAATATGATCACAAACCCAAACTCTGGCTCAGATACGTAGATGACACCTTCATAATCTGGCCACACGGGAAAGAAAAACTGAACAACTTCCTCACACACCTCAACAGCCTACACCCCAAAATACAATTCACCATGGAAACAGAAGCTAACAATCAACTTCCTTTCCTAGATGTCTTAGTATACAAAAAATCCAATGGCTCCCTAGGACACACCATCTACCAGAAGAAAACACATACAAACCGCTATCTACACGCGCTCTCACACCACCACCCAGCACAGATCAATTCCGTAGCTGAGACACTCATCTCCAGAACAAAATGCTTAGCCGATGAACAACACCTAAAAACCGAACTACACACTCTCACTAACGTACTAACAGCAAATGGATTTCAAAGAAGAAAGATTACTCACCTAATCCAAAAAGAAACCCCAACCAAAATCCAAGACAGAGAACAAGAAACTGGCAAAGCCCTCCTCCCATATATAAAAGGCACTACAGACAAAATCAGCAAGATCCTCCAAAAACACAACATAAAAACAGCATTCTGCACAAACGGAAAAATATCCACCATCCTAAGAAACCCTAAAGACAAAATCGAGTTAGAAAACCAAGGAGTATACGAAATCCCGTGCACCTCCTGCCCCACCACATACATTGGACAAACTAACAGAAGGATAAGTGCACGCATTGAAGAACACAAGAACTCAATCAAAAAAGAAGAACCGACCTCTTCCCTGGTCCAACACCTCAAAGCCACAGGACACAAGATTGACTTTAAAAATACCAGAACTATCGCCAAAACTGAACACTTCAACAACAGAATAATCAGAGAAGCCATAGAGATAGAAAAACGCCCACACAGCATGAATAAACGAGATGACACCTCCCGCCTACCAGCCATTTGGAAACCCGCCCTCATTAACAAAAGAGTACCTAACATAAAGGACACCAGACCCACACCCACGAGGGCCACACAAGAAACTACCACCACACTTCCACGCAGAAAGCAGACTCACACCCACACAGAAGATGAAACACGACCACGGACCAGAAGCCGTACCACAGCTGCATCACTACCTGCTTCAAACCCCCCCAACCCATACATGAAGGGAACTGATGCCCACCATGAAGATGTGGCACGACCACGAACGCGAAGCCAAACAACAGGATCACAGCTCACCAGCTCAAATCCCCCAGCAACTGAGTCTAACCTGAGTACAATCAAACCCCCACCAGAACAGAACATACCCCCAGCCAATCAGAACACAGCCAACCCCCCAACCAATCAGAACACAGCCAAACCCCCAACCAATGAGAACACACCCCCACCCAATCAGAACACAGCCAAGCCCCCACCCAATCAAGTCACACCCCACTAGTAGTTAAAAGGAAGAAGCAGCTGCAAGCTCACATCACTCTGAGAAGCACAAGGCCGAAGACACAAGCCTGAAGATGATGAATGAGACTTCATCGAAACGTCGCCTAGATATTTCCAACTCTACGCGGGAGAAAACCCGAAGAACCAAAGATCCACATACAAATACCCGCGAAAATCTCCGAAAACATATATATATATATATATATATATATATATATATTTGTATATATATATACTTTGTATATATATATACTTTGTATATATATATACTTTGTATATATATGGCTAGCTGAAGAGAGCTAACTAGCTCGAAATAGATCTATACTAGTCTCCCTTATTTATTATTTAAAAATTATCAGCTTAAAAACCTTACACACATGTAAACAAAAGGCAACGAAACAAATAGCTTTCTGTCGGTATGGTCTCTGGTGATGAGCCGAAAGACAGAAAAGAAAGCAGTATGCTTTCTCCCTTAATTGGGGCTTAACAGGGTGTTGTAATACAAAGTATATACTTATTCCCCTGCCTGAGCTGATAAGGAGAGAGCCAGTGGTGTACAGGCAATTACAACTGCCTCACATGTAATACTTCCCTGGTTCGAATCCCAGTAAGGGTATGGCTAGCTGAAGAGAGCTAACTAGCTCGAAATAGATCTATACTAGTCTCCCTTATTTATTATTTAAAAATTATCAGCTTAAAAACCTTACATATATATATATATATATATATAGAGAGAGAGAGAGAGAGAGAGAGGGAGGGAGGGAGAATAAAGAATTAGAGATACAGCTTAGACAATGGGAGAATACCTGAACTTCGATAGCGAGGGAGTCAATGGACCTTGTAGTACAACTTATAAAAAAAAATATTTAGAATTTATTGGACTCTTACATTTTTATAGAAAAGAGTTGGCTAGGACAGAATTGTTTGAAAATGTAAGAAAGTTAATGCTTTCTTAAGATGTATATTTTTACAATGTCCTATTTTTTTTTTAAGTTTGGGGAGAAAGTAGTGGATTATATAAATGTGGCTTGCACTATAAAACTTGACAACTACTCCATATAAATGGATTATCTGTGCCCTCATTATAACTAAAAGACTGATATTGCAACTGTGGATAAATAAATGCATGACCAAATTTACTCAATAGATTGAAGACTTGATTTCACTTGCAACGAATGAGCAAGATTGGTATGGATAAATTTAATGATATATGGAATTAATTCATACAAATTTCAGTAAAGTAAAAAAAAGTATGATGTTTCCATAATTGTATTCGAAATGTGTGTGTGTGTGTGTGTGTGTGTGTGTGTGTGTGTGTGTTGCTGCTGCAGGTGAGAATCAGAAATTCTGCTATAAACAGCTATGTTCTACCACAAAGTGGACAGTGAGCAAAGCTCCAAGATTCTGGAATAAACTGTTTATTTATTGTTTGTTTGTTTGTTTGTTTGTCAAACATGTACAAGATAACAAGTATAAGTATGAACATAAACAAGAACAAAGGGAGTAAATACAGATAAATGGGGACAGTAAGACAGGGATGGTAGGCACGCTAGCGCATTTATGCATGCCCCCTTTAAGGACCTATTATTAAGAAAGGTTCCACCATAATGTTTACAGGCAGAATGCAGCTGGAATCACATCACTATTAATTCCAACATTCCTTTCAATGCTGCCTAAGTATAGCTACAGGTACCTCTTTATTAAGATTATGCAATATTTTGTTTTCAAATTGGCCTTTTCAACACTATTGGAATCCCATTCCAAGAAACTGGAACATTCCTCTCATTAGACAGGGTGAGGCTGCTGCCTCAGACGTCAGATACTGGGAGGCATAAACCACTGGCAACAAATTGGATGAGTGAGCTGTGTGGGTACATAGCCTGATCTCATCCTCTAGAACAGGGATGGGCAACTATGACCCCTTTTAAAGATCTGTAAACTTCAACATGCTGGCTCAGGAATTCTGGGAGTTGAAGTCCACAGGGGGCGATATACAGGCCATAGTTGCCTATCTCTGCCCTAGAATGACTACTACCCTCAGGTGAACTAAACAATTAAAATCAAACTCAGCCACCAGGCCTATACATTCACTGGTTGAAAGGTGAAGAAAAGCCATCTTAACATTTGCCTACCAGCAATCTCAGCCTATAACCAGTCACAAGTACAATACAGTTCTGTGTTCCTGAGAACTCTATTCTCTATTTTGTTTTTGTTTTTTCATTTTTATGCAATCCCTTTGATCATCAAAACACAATAATAACAGCAACATGTATGTATAGAAGTCACAGCTAGCACTAGACAAGCTGCATCTTGGTAGTTCACAAACAGTGTTTATATGGGTCTGGTAAAAATTGAATTATGGCAAACCAATTGTCATGGAAAGATAAAAACAAGGCTCTGACATTTAATATAAAGATAGAGCAACTAATAGTTTAAAAGCTGTGGTAGTATTTCAATCATTTTCTTGCCAGACACTATCATTTTTCATTGCTGTCCTTTTCTGAAGCAGAGGGAATGTTGTCCTTTTCTTGCAGCCTAAAATAGGGACATCAGTCAAGAGAAATGGTAGTGTGCCAATGGTAAAATTCCATGGCTTCATTTTCATGTTTCTTTTCCCTTGCTTGTTAACAATAGGTTTCACTTGTATCAACTCCCTCCCTGAAATGGCTCCAGACAGCAAATCATTCCATCTCAGGGTCAGCTTCAACTTATTCCTCAGTTTCAAAACTCTTTTGAAGATTCCACTTCCAAATCAACAGCCTCTCTCAGTAGAAAACTCAGCTTCATTGCTTCATGTTCATGATTCTGATTTAGCATTCACCTATAATGTTTTGTTACAGTCAGAGCAGCCCCCAGATACCTGCTGGGAAAAATGAAAATAAAAAAAAAAGTTTCTACATCTTTTGTTTTAAAAAATCCAAAAATTCAGTCCATTTGATAATTATTTATGTAATGTGTTCATTCCTTACGACATTCAATCAAAATGACTTCCAGTAGTTTATAACCTAAAAACAGACTAAAATTCTAAAAGCTAATAAACAAGCAACTATTAAAATAGTAGGTATAATGGTGGTGAGCCATTCCTCAAAGACTGTCCAGAGCAACTCCCCTTTTAACAGGTTCCAGAACTGTGGTGGTATTCTAGCAGTTCGACCCAGTTCACACGAACTGGTAGTACCAGTTCAGCCAGCCAAACTGGTATTTCTGACTATAAGCTGGGCAACAATCAGCTGTGTCACGCAATTTAGATTAGCTAGAAATCAGAAAATCATCAGATTTCTTGCTTTCTAGCTAATCTAAATCATACAGCACAGCTGATTTCCCCCCCTTGCTATTGTACTTACCTCAGAAGGTTTAAAATGCTTCTTTTTTCAGTGCCCAGGAGGCTTCCCTGAGGCCCAGGAGGCAAAAAATGGGATACAGGGGGTGCTGCACCCCCCCCTTGCCCCATTTTTGCTCCCAGGAGGCTTTCCTGAGACCCAGTAGGTAAGAACTGGGGTGGGGTGTGGGTGTGGGCCTTGGTGGTGCAGGCTGTTAATCATCTAGTACTTAGCTCAATTAGTGCAGGTTCGAATCCCACCAGGCTCAAGTTTGACTCAGCCTTCCATCCTCTCGGGGTAGGTAAATTGAGGACCCAAGATTGTTGGGGGCAATAAGCTGACTTTGTAAAAAAATGCCGCTTGGGGGGGGAGGGGGGCAAAAAGCCCTAGTAATAAGCAGGCATATACAATGGAATGAAGGCTATTGCCGAGCACTTAACATGGTTCTCTAAAGACTGTAAGCCACCCTGAGTCTCCGGAGAAGGGCGGCATATAAATGTAAATTAAAAAAAAGGGGGGGGGAAACACCATCTAACCAGACCCATCCAGTCACATGACCACTGGCCATGCCCACCTAGCCATGCCTACAGAACTGGTAGTAAAAAAGATTGAATCCTATCACTGTTCCAGAACACCAAAAATGAGATTAATTTAATTTCAAGGGAAGGATGCTCCATAATATGGAAGCTGCAAATGGCAGGTACCAGAACCAATACAATTTATTTATTTTTCCTATTTCTTAACAACCCCCCTCCCTCAGAGATTGGCTCTGGATGGTGTACAATGTACTCAATGAGATGATCAGAGTGATATCTTTATTGTTGCTCATCTCTTGAAAGGAATCACACCAGTTGAAATCATTTTCTATATCTACTAGATATATACTAGATAAATAGGGAGAATGTCCCTTCAGCCACTCCTCCCCACAAGTGACTTAAGCCTAGTCAGCTGTTTTATTTTTCCCCTCAACTCAGCACTAGATACCACCACCAACGCAACAGAAACCATTGACAAATTGAGATCCAACATAGTACAGTGGCTGAAGTGCCGATTCAAGTCCACCTTCAGACATGGAAATCCATGGCTTTGAGCCAGTAACTCCCTTTCAGTGTTATCTATCACAGATTGCTGTTGTAGAGATAAAATGGAGGCCAATCCCCAATTTAAACTAATTTGAGTTGACTCAAGATGTCTTGATGAAAAAGTGGGATATAAATGTAAAATATTAATAATTATTTCTTTTAGCAAGGTCACAAAATGATTATATCACTTTCCAATTTGTTTTCATTCCAATAACATTTATGAATTGATACCTAAGGAAAGACAACTTGTGTTTCAGATAAATTTCCTATACTATGAAAGCCGCTCTTTCTTGTTTCTTTTCCGGCTCTGTTCTAAGCATATTCATCACTATCAGACCAGCCCTTCTGCTCTGGATCCTGAAATGAGGTAACCCTGATGACAAGTACAATGCAATTCTTTGAAAAAGTAACTGTTGTGTAGAATTGACAAAGGAGAATATTTGCAGCTCAGGGTTGAAATTATGGATCCTTGGTGCTCTCTGTGTTTGGTTGTTTTCTTGCAGACATTTCATTACCCAACTAGGTAACATCTTCAGTGCTAGAATGTGTGAGAATTCTCTGGGCATCTGGAACATTCTTTGCAACATCTGTTGTCAGTTCATTCCCCATCTCTTCTAGCATAAGTACTGAATCCAGGAAATGAATGACGGTGCTCATAACCCCATGAATGTTCCATGAATGATAATAAAGTTGTTGAATGAGGAAAATAACACTCAAAGAATCTGTGAATCAACATAACAGTTGTATAGGCAAATGCACAATCTATATGCCAATATATTCCAGGATACTTCCACATTGGTATATATTATGGCTTTTTCTGTTTCTCTTTTCTTGTACAATTACTATGGTCTTCATTTTTAACTCCAGTTTCCTATTTTAAAAAAACTATGTCTCCAGATGGGAATGTTCCAGGTTTTCTTTTGGTCCATGATTTAAATCAAATCATCCCTATCTGCAATTCCCAAATGAATTAGAACTTAATTAACTTTTGGGTTTTGCATTTTTCTGAATGTTGTGATGCAGGTTTTCTTAAAGAACACAATTAATAAAACTAATATTCATTAAACTATCCTGAACATGCTTTAAAAATGCACATTTTAGTTCAAAACATTAAAAATACTGGATGTAACAAACTGAACAATGCAGAAAAATGGGTGTAAAGATAGCACTACTTTGTACAGCTAGTTTTTAAGATTGAAGCTGAAACAGTATAGAATGGACTTTTAAAACTGATAAAGATGAACTGTACTTTTCCAAGCTTCTAACTGTCCCTATTTATCAAGCATAGTACTTGCTACTTATTCTTGTAAATTACTATCTTTATATTGTCTGACAAGTTTATATTTCTTAAGTATGGATTTCTCTAGCTCATAATGCTTGGCTGAGTTACAGTTTAAGCACAGTTTGTCTGAGAACCGTTTTTCCCCTTTACTTTAAATGTAAACTATGTTTTTAGCTTCATGTAGGTAAGCAAAGTGCTCTAAGAATATTATTTCCCATCATACATGACTATCAAGTAGGAATTTAAGGCACTCTAGAGACACTGAGAATTATACTGTGGCCATAGGAATGTATTCCAGGTGCAGTTTTCAGCAATATTTAAGAAAATATAGGATTTTATAGTCTTTCTTCATTTCTTTTCGTAGCTGCCTACGAATGTGCTAAATAGATAAGAATATAAGAAACCCATAAAAATGCATGGAAACATGCAAAAAGGCCTTCATCCTGCAGTGGATAGATGATGGCTAAAATGATGGTGATGATGATGATGATGATGATTCATGTTACACACATGAATATAAGAAAGTTACATTCCTCATTTAGTGGCTCTTTTATTTAGCAAATACTCAAAAATATGATGGTAATAAAACAAAATCATTTTTCAACCAATGCATGCACTTACGTTCACATTTTATGCTCCTGAGAACATCTCAATATACCAGAATTAGTATAAAGAGAAAACTTTATCTAAATGAGATGGCAGTCTCTGTCTGTCTGTCTGTCTATCTGTCTGTCTGTCTGTCTGTCTGTGTCTCTGTCTCTGTCTCTGTCTCTGTCTCTGTCTTTCTCTCTCTTTCTCGCTCTCTGCTTTTATGTCCTGCTAGCTCGACACCCATGCTTCGCTATAAAACTATGTGGTCAGGTTTAGTTTGGGGGGAGAAAAATAAGGGGAGGAAAGTCTGCCTCTGCCTACCAGCATCCATCGATATTCATCTGGCTAGCGTCCTGTCAATGTATGAGAGAGTTGAGAGCTGTTTGGAAATTTAAAGAGTATTTGCTGTGTGAGCAAGAAGAAGACAGCAAGGAGCCTGGGCATGGCTTAGCTCAACTGTTCTGTACCTAAAGCTGCTTAGTGCTGTGAAACTAAAACTCCTTTGCTTGTGTTTTCATTTGGAATTGATTTCCTTTCGGGTGGGGAGGGAGAGTAGAACTACTTAGCACCAGACTGTGTTAATAATAATATACAAAATACTAATGCTCTGATGGTCATTTTGAAAAATCCTTTCTTAGTGAGCACCTAGAAGCCAAGAGGAATATACATGCCAAATTTCAAGTTTATAGGCTTTACGGTTCTGGAGACTTTGTGGTGATGTATGAGTGGTATTTTGTTTTTACATACTGTATATAGATTTAAGAAATAGATTGGGGTCACTATGTTTATGTTTATGTTGTTTATGTTTATTTAATTTATATACTGCCCACTCTCCCATTTCTCCCATCGGGGTGGTGTACAGCCAGACTAAGAACAACAATACAGGGAAATATAAAAGTTAAAAACAAATTAAATAAGTGGCTGAGTTAAAATGATAAAAACAAGAGGATATAAAACACAGATTTAAAACCCCACAATGCTACTGGGCCAGACTGGCTCATTGAAAAAGATGAGTCTTCAATGCGTGCCTGAAGGTTCACAGGTCAGGAATAGTCTGTATCTCCGGGGGCAACTCGTTCCAAAGGGAGGGTGCTCCCACAGAGAAGGCCCATACCCTCGGGGTCGCCAGCCGACATTGTCCAGCTGATGGCACCCCAAGGAGGCCCACCCTGTGACAGCGCACAGGCCTACGGGAGGCCGATGGTGGCAGAAGGTGGTCCCGTAAGTACTTGTGTCCCAAGCCATGGAGCGCTTTATAGATGACCACCAATACCTTGAATCACACCTGGAAGGCTACCGGAAGCCAATGCAGCTTGCGCAGGAGCGGTATAACATGAGAGCTACGAGAAGCCCCCAGAATCACCCGCACAGCCACACTCTGCACCAACTGGAGCCTCCGGATGCTCTTCAAGGGGAGCCCCATGTAGAGAGCATTGCAATAGTTGAGACGGGAAATGACTAGGGCATAAGTGACTGTGCGAAGCACGTCCAGATCCAGGAAGGGCCGCAACTGGCAGATCTGTCAGATCTGATGAAAAGCCCCCCAGGCGACGGCCGTTATGTGATCTTCCAATGACAGCCGTACGTCCAGGAGGACATCAAGATTGCGCGCCCTCCCCGTGGGGGTCAAAATTTCTCCCCCCACAGCCAGTGATGGAATGAGCTGGCTGTCTCTGGGAGCAGGAAACCACAGCCACTCGGTCTTGGTAGGGTTGAGTTGGAGCCTGTTCATACCCATCCAACTCCGCACGGCCTCCAGGCAGCAGTCATCACTTCAATGGCTTTGTTGGGGTGGCCTGGGGTAGAAATGTATAACTGAGTATCATCAGCATACTGATGGAACTCTATCCCAAAACCATGGATGATCTCCCCCAGCGGCTTCACATAAATGTTGAACAGCAGGGGTGAGAGAACAGACCCCTGAGGCACCCCGCAAATCAAGGGCCTCGGGGTCGACCTCTGCCCCCCTGCCAACACCAATTGTGAACGGTCAGAGAAGAAGGAGGAGAACCACCGTAACACGGTGCCCCCCACTCCCAACCCCCCCAATCGCTGCAATAAGATATTATGGTTGATAGTATCAGAAGCTGCTGAGAGATCTAATAGTACCAAGACACGAGGAACAGCCCCTGTCACGGGCCCTCCAGAAATCATCCACCAATGAGATCAACACCGTCTCCGTGCTGTACCTGGGCCTGAAGCCCGATTGAAGCGGATCTAAATAGACAGCTTCATCCAGGTGCTGAGGGAACTGTTGTGCCACCACACTCTCAACAACCTTCACCACAAAGCAAAGGTTGGAGACCGGATGATAGTTCGATAGTTCCACTAAACAAGGAAAGGTTGTATACAGTAAGTTCCACTAAACAAGGAAAGGTTGTATACAGTAAGTTGACACACATATTCTACCCTCATTGATGAAATATTGGAGGCTGGAAAGATGGGGAAAAATTTGTTTCATCATTGTGCTAGTTTTATTTTTATTTTTATTCAATTGAAATGATATGCTATCTAGACAAATTATTCACATTTTGGAAACCTATCAATCAGAAGTTAGTCAACTAGAATTAAAATTAGAATTCTTTTATTGGTCAAGTGTGATTGAACACACAAGGAATTTGTCTTGGTGCAAATGCTCTCTGTATACACAAAAGAAAAGATACATTTTTCAAGAGTCAAGAATTATAAGGTACAACACTTAATAATAGTCATAGGGTACAATAAGCAATCAAATCATACTAGGAAACAGTCCATACACTATAAGTCTTAAGGATATAAGCGACAAAGTTACAGCCATACAGTCACAAGTGGGAGGGATGGGTGATAAGGAGTGATGACAAGATTAATAGTAATAGTAATGCAGACTTTGTAAATAATTGGACAGTGTTGAGGGAATTATTTGTTTAGAAGAGTGATGGCGTTTGGGAAGAAATGGTTCTTGTGTCTAGTTGTTCTGGTGTACAGTGGTCTATAGCGTCGTTTTGAGGGAAGGAGTTGAAACAGTTTATGTCCGGGATGTGAGGGGTCTGTAAATATTTTTACAGCCCTCTTTTTGACTCATGCAATATATAGGTGCTCGATTGAAGGCAGCTGGGTAGTAATTGTTTTTTCTGCAATCCTAATTATCCTCTGAAATCTGTGTCTGCCCTGTTGGGTTGCAGAACCAAACCAGACAGTTATAGAGGTACAGATGACAGACTCAATAATTCCTCTGTAGAACTATATCAGCAGCTCCTTGGGCAGTTTGAGCTTTCTGAGTTGGCACAGAAAGAACATTCTTTGTTGTGCTTTTTTGATGATATTTTTGATGTTAGGTGACCATTTTAGGTCATGTAATATAATGGAACCTAGAAATTTGAAGGTCTCTACTGTTGATACTGTGTTTTCTAGTATTGTAAGAGGTGGTAGTATGGGAGGGTTTCTTCTAAAGTCTACCACCATTTCTATGGTTTTGAGTATGTTCAGTTCCAGTTTGTTCCAGTTACACCACGAGGCTAGTTGTACAACCTCCTGTCTGTATGCGGATTTTTAAAAAAGATAGTTTAACTGTTCTGTGGGAAAACATGGAATTAATTTGTTTTTCAGTATGTTTTCCCTATGTTGCATTTCTTAATTGGAAATTCTGACTGTGGACCATGCCTGCCTCCTGGCTCCCAGTTGGTAGTGACTGTTCTCCTGAAAATGCAGTTAATAAGAACAATTCAAAGAAAAAGCAGAGTGAGTATGCAACTCCAAATAAATGGTTTTCCTTTAAGAGGTTCTGGTGTGGGAAGGCCACACAGTTGTGGCGATCCAAATCATTCCAATTGACTACATTGATTCATGTGGATTAAGTCTGTCTGAGCTGCCCTTGCAAAGGAAAGATGCCTGAACAAATATTCTAGTGATTTCTGTTGACGAGACTCGATCCAGGACCTTCCAGGGGCATGAAAAAAGAGGTTCATCAACTTCCATTAACACAATTAGTTTCTATTTTCTCTCCTTGCTAATCTCATTTCTTTGCCTCACCACCATAGGTTGCATTTGTGAAGTTGATTTACAGTAAACAGAATACAAACTCGGCAAGGCTGCCTTATGCTGTCAGTTTAATACAGTTCAGTTTTCCTTCATTCTCAGGGAAGAAAATAAAAGCAAAAAAAAAAAGACAAAAGAGTTGCTATATTTCCCTCAGACCTTTATAGCAACTGGCTTAATTTCTAATTGAAAACAGTAGATTATTATAGAGACACAAATTATACTTTGTGTAATGCATTTCATAAAAAGATAAATGTAGCAATATTGCTTTTTGCCTCTCAGCTAGGGAACATCAAATCTTAAACCAGGGAGCCATTTAGTATTCAAGTTCTACATTGCCGTAGCAAAAAAAGTAAAGATTTTCAGGGACAGGGAAGAGCATGAAGGAAAAGCTTTCATTTTATAAACAAATAAGGGGAATATTATGAAATATCATTTAACTGTGAGAAAGAACAGTGTCAGTTTACTAAGGTAATATTGGCAGTGTCATATTAATAACATTAAGATAATTATGAGAAATAATACATTTGACAAAGGCCTAAAGATTTTGTTTTTCTGATTTTTCTGCAATATAACCACAGTGTGTATAAGTATATGTTTGCTGATATAGCCAATATATAAGAAACAGCTTTATTTTGGGGAGAAAATGCTAAATTTAAGTTACAATTTTGATCATATCTTACTGGAAATGAGTGTGATATAAATCTTCTACATATTAATATGTAAAAGGGGAGTTAAATTTTTCTACAATAATTCAGTAAATATTTCAGTTGAATATTTCAGATGTTTCAAAGAGTGACCCAAATAATGTGTCATTTTTTTTTCCCACTACTCATGACAGAATCTAAATGTTTGAGAATGAAAATAACAGGTAGCCTCGACATATATGACCACAATGGAGTCCACTAATTACAGTTGTATGTTTTGATGCTTGATTTTACAATCCTTTTTTCCAATATTTTCGATGGCCACTGCTAATGTGGCATTCATAAAATGAACACCACGGTTGTTAAATTAACCCATTGTTCACTATGGCATGGTTTTGCCGAAAACCAGAAATAACTTTCCATTTTCAGCAAAACTGTCATAAAACACAGTCACACAACTGTGAGACATTGCAAACAGCCATAAATGCACCTACTTTATGTTGGCAGGTGCTTTAGAACTCAATTGTTAACTCCCTTTTTTCAGTTATGTTGTATGTTGTAACTTCAAACCATCACTAACTGACTAGCCATAAGGCAAGAATTACTTGTATTATTGCTGAGATGGACAAACTCACTCTAGAGCTAAAAGGCAAAGAAGAATCAGAGTACTATGCGGTATGAGATAATTGGTATGAATGGTTTTGAATAATAGGAATAAGAATAGTAGAGATAAAAATATGTATATAAATGAATATAAATATATGGAGATTTGTATATATAACAATGATGCCACAGTGTTGTTAAAGATGAGAATGAGATATGTAAATGTGAAAAGGCATAACAACAACAATAATAATAACAACAACCTGCATTACGGTTGGTTGCACAATGTTCTAGATGTTTAGTCTCAATCTGGCATTTTTAATCTACCCATCAAGACTTTCCCAAGGACTTGGGATAATGATGGTGATGATGGTGATGATGAAAAATGATAATTTCTATGTATGATTATTATTATTTTGTTGAGGAAAAATTGAAAGATCAAAGAGAGGCCCTTAGAATCAAAGTCTGTTTAATTTCCACCAAAATATAAAGGGAAGACGTATACTGACAATGTCTACAGATGGTTTGGATTTTCAGAATAGGGAAGAAATGCAGAAGAACAAGTTAATATACTTCAGAAGATTACCAGGCCATAATCTGAATGCCTGTGAACCTAGTCAATGTGACCCAATACAGACTGTAATGTTAATAATTTGCTCCTAAATAGCTGATTATGGATGAATGCTACCTCTCTGTTTTTTGCTATGTACTCCTATAACTCATTATTTAGCTCAATCTATAGTTCAATAATCTATAGCTCAATATTTCTTAAAGTGTGATCCATGGATCCCTGAGGGTCATTCAACATCTCAGGAGACCACAAAGCCAAAATTATTTTCCAGATATTGAACATTTTAGCAAAAATATTAAACAATGTCACTCTTTTCATTGTTATTTTTATTTGTTAAAAAAATATAGTGGTTTCACGAAAAGTATTTCATTTATGTTGATATCTATTAAGATTAATAGTGTTATTTTTTTTCAGTAAATATTCTACCATGCACCCATTTTAATGTTTACTACAGTAAATATCAATAGATATGATCCACACAAACAAAAGCTCTTTTGGGGTCCTTCATAATTTTTAAATGATGCTTTTGAATTGTGGTGTTGGAGAAGACTCTTGAGAGTCGCTTGGATTGCAAGGAGATCAAATCAGTCAATCCTAAAGGAAATCAACCCTGACTGTTCTTTGGAAGGACAGTTACTGAAACTGAAGCTCAAATACTTTGGCCACCAAATGAGAAGAGAGGACACATTGGAAAAGACTCTGATGGTGGGAAAGATTGAAGGCAAAAGGACGAGATGGTTAGACAGCAGAGGATGAGATGGTTAGATAGCATCAGTGATGCAGGGCGCATGGATGTGGGCAAACTCCAGCAGTCAGTGGCGGGAAGGAAACCAGTTGTACTGTGGTCCATGGGGTTATAAGAATCATACATGACTTAGCCTCTGAACAACAACAGCAACATAATTTTGAAAAGTTGGGAGGAATGTTGAGAGCAAAATATTGAAACAAACTGCTATAATCAATTATTGTTCTATCTACCCAAAAATAGATGTTTATTATTTATTTATTTATTTATTTATTAATAGGTTTTATATACCGCCCTTCTCCCGAAGGACTCAGGGCGGTGAACAGCCAACTAAAATACATAAAGACAAATATAAATATTGTTAAAAAAGAATTAAATCCTAGGCTGCCCCAATAAAAATCTAAAACCCCCAATTAAAATAAATTAAAACTTTGTACCCTGTTTACTGAAACAGCTAGATATCTGAGTAATGATGTCCACTAGAGCTTTTGCCCAGGCAGCCAGACTGACTAGCCACAGAAAGACAGCACAGAGAGTGAAAACGTAATCAATCATTGGGAAATTGCTGCCATTCTGATAGGTGTACAGTATATATATATATATATATCCAAGGTAAAACACCAGGGCTGTCATGCAGTAGAAGATTAGGACTCCAAATGTGACAAAGAACTGGGCTGAGGAGGAGAAGTGGCCCACATCTGTCCAAGTGCCATTTCATTGGGTAGGGTCTAGAGAAGTAAATACAACTGTGTTCAACCTGAAAGGACAACTGAAAGAGGCTGTTACTGTTTTATTTACCACACTGTGAGAGGAAACTGTGTGATGACACCTTTGTATTCTCCACAAGAAGCGAACACAAACACAACAAAGAGCAAATCAGGAAGTTTGATGAAACTCTTTAAGAGGACTAAGATCCAGGTGAAAATCATTCAGGTTCTGCAAGAGGAGGAGGAAGAAGAGGGATTAGACCATGGAGGAGCACAAAAGAGATGGTGGGATCAAGAAGATAGAACTTCAGTTCAGCTTTGTCTCCAAAGTCTCTGTTTCCTGGGAGCTGAGTAATGATATTTCCCTTTAAAAATAATGCTAGGATTTTAAGGATCTTGTAAATATGTCCACACACACTTCCTGGAAGTGTAGGATCTGAATATGGTATTGTTGGCTGAAACCCAAATCCTTGTATGCATCTGTTAGTATTTGAATTGTTGTAAACCTAAGGTTCTTACAGTCACCATCTTCAGTATATGTGTGTGTGTATGTGTTTGTGTGTGTGTGTGTGTGGATAGAGAGGGGTGGGAGGGAGGGAGGGAGGGAGAGGTTGGTTAAATATAAAATGCTCCATTGGCTAAATATATTATTGGGATGCAATACCCACAATTTTTAAATAATGGCTATTTCTATGTAAGTGGGAGAGGGGAGGAGTGTAACAGCATCAGATCAAGACAGAGTGAAAGGGGTTAATTTCTAGGTCATGTATATTCATAAAGGAAAAGGAAAAGGGAGAATGAGTCTGCTTCTGCTCTCAGACATGTGTATTACAATGTAATGGAAAATTCTCCTTTTCAGCTCACTGCTATCCTGCTCCATCAAGGATGCAAATTGAAGTAATCTCTTTCTCCAAAACTTTGCAATGATGCTGAACCAGATAAAGATATTTTCCTTTTAACTATGAAACAACTCAGAAGACAGTGAGGTCTTACTGCTAAGCATCTGCAGCCTAACAGGTTATGGGATGAGATAGTCAGCTCTCCGTCAAGACAATAAACTTCGTTGTCCAGAGTGCAAAATTAAACAGTAAAATGACTCAGTAGAATTTCTGGTAAAAATACCAAAACATTTTTTAAAAATAACTTAATGGCTGGTCAAAGCTATAACCCAGTAATAGTTAAACTAAACACTAAAAACTAATTGTTATGGAAATTTAAAACAGAAATATTGCTCTCAAAGGATTCTTTCTGGAAAGTAATCACCACAAATAGTTGGTACAAAATGCCAGTATTTGGGACAGAATAAAAGAGTTGGAAGGGATTTTGGTCTTCTAGTCCAACCCCCTGCTCAAGCAGGAGACCTAGGGGTGGGATTCTACCAGTTCACACCTATTCGCTAGAACTGGTTGTTAACTTTCTAAGTAGTTCGGAGAATCGGTTGTTAGAAGAAAATACTGGCCTAATCCTGTAAGGAAGGCAGGAAGGAAACATTCTGGTGTTGCTTACAGAAAGTGCCCCTCTGTTAACCCTTATTACATTCTTGGCAGGACTAGACTTCCTGTCTCAGGAACTTCTCTGGAGTTTTTTTCACTTCCTTTGCTGGTACTTTGCTTGTGTGGAGTGACCATTGAAAAAAGTGACTTATGACCATTTTTCACACTTACGACTGTTGCAGCATCCCCACAGTCACGAGAGGCCAGGCAAGGAGATGCATGCCTTGATGTGAGTGATGTTGAATTGGCCATGCCCAGTCAGTAACATGACCACCAAGCAATGTCCACCCAGTCACATGACCACCAAGCCACGCCCACCATCTAAAGCCATGCTTTAGATTAAAATTGTTAAAAATTTGAATCCCACCCCTGGGGAGAACCTATACTATTTGAGACAAATGGTTGTCCAATGTCTTCTTAAAAACCTCCAAGAGATATAACAGCTTTAATCAGCTTATCTGTAAAAGTTGAGTAGCTCATGAATCTAAAACGAGGAAACGCAATTAAAAGAAAATGGGACATGCTTATGATCCGGTGTAATCTTCAGGATCTCACTGTATTCATCAGTCTGACCCTCCTACGAATATTACTGATAGAAGCAGGCTAGTTTAAACAGCAAACTGTACCTTTTTTTTTGAAAACTCTGTAACGAATTGTAGAAATCCCAGGAAATGCAGGGACATGGGAGTTTCATGATGGGTATTATAGAGCAACTCAAAAGCATGAGAGAGGAAATGAGACATAACTGTGCTGCTGGTTTACTGTTCTGGTTTTACTGAGAGGTCCTCTTCTAAATGGCCTAAAGGCAAGACCAAAATGTGGGCTTTCAAACTATAGCATGTGAGATGCAAACTGAATTATGAATACCAGAAGAGGAGGAAGAACTCAAGCAGGCAGTTAAAAGCTAGCGAATAACCAAGGGAAGAGCAAAGTCTGCCTGGCCATTTAAAAGTATACAAACACAAAGCCTGTATGTAAATCCCAAGAAAGAGATACTATATGGGGGCATCGGGGGAGCATGGTGGCCTAGCATTTCAGATGCTGGGCTTGTTGACCAGAAGGTTGGCAGTTCAAGACCTAAGTACTGTGTGATGAGGTGAGTCCTTTCAAGAAAATGGAACTTTGGCATTTACCTATCTACCACAAGGCCATCAAATGCAAGTGGAGATTAGAAGTTCATATTAATTTTAACAATTCAGAAGGGGAAATCAAATGATACAAAGCTACTCTAGCAGCTAAGGCACCCTCAGAGAAATCTGGTGGGATGTTCAATGAGGTATTTATGCTGGTAATTAAGTATGCAGCCATAAGGGCACTACCTTGTATTATATCAGGTAAACAAATGCAAGGAATGTGAGGAAACAGATGTGAAGACAGCTCTTCTTGTGTGGCAACGTGGCAAATTGAGCAGCTGTAGATTTTTATGCATCCATAAAGGGGAGAATTAGTTTGCAAATTCTAAAGATCATCTATGAACTAAAGCAACCTGGAATGAGAAAATTAGCTTTCACAGAAACAAACATTTTAGATAATAAGGCAGACCTATGCCTACCCACTAAGATAATAGAGAAACTGTTATTTATACATGATATCCTGCGATGCTATGAACAAGAGGAGGATAGTGATGAGATTATTAGGAAACTCAGTGAAAGCAGAGAGATCAAAAGACTGAGGATAGATCACATACAACCTCTGAGCACAAATAGACAGAGAGAAAAAGATTAAAGTTTCATTCTCAATTAAACAAGCAAGATTAGTGAGTGTATCCCCTTTGGAATGGAAGAAGCTAAGGATGCAAAGACCTATATGGCAGTGGATTAACAGAAGGATGACCCCAAGGTTCAGAATACATCACCATGACCATAATAAAGCTATTCTACATAGCAACCACAATGAGGCCAGACATTTCATTGGCAGTCGGAACTCTTGTCAAAAACAACCAAGGGCAACTGGCCTGAAACGAAAAGGGAATATAATTCTTGAAAAGGTTTCTAAAATATTTTCAACTCAGTTGCCTTAACTACTACATCAACTTGACTCTCATATCAAGAAAAAAATGAAGTTAAAAGCTAGTCATTTTTATTCATAAGGGGAAAGGAAAAGCAAGTGTCAGCCTGTTCTGTCCTCAAACATATATTAAAATAAAATAAAAATTTCTATTTTCTATATAACCTATGCAACAACACCAAACCAAATAGATATTTTTTTAAAGAAATTGAATTTTTCTTTTTCTTTTCTTCTTTTCTTTCTCTTTCTTTCTTCTTTCTTTTTCTTTCAATTGTAGCTAGTTCCCATTGCTAGGCACCTTGCATTAGACACACTATGCCTAACAAGTGATCAGTCATCAAGGACAAGCTAACTACATATTTATATCTTCCACAATTCTGGGCTACACCAACTATATTTCTTGTCTTTCTTCAGTCAGGCTGAGATTTTAAAAAAAATCCCCTCACAACATTGGGATAACCAAAGGGGTGGTACTGTATTTTCGGTGACCATGCAATTTGATCCTTGCCTCACAAAATTCCCCTTCAACAAGAAGTTGGATCTTCATATTCCATTTTGCCAAGAGGAGAGTTCTGGCCATGAGATGGTGCCACCAGAGGCATTGTTTTTTTAAAAAAAAATCTGTATGGTTGCTAGACTTTGGCTTCTCTCCTTAATTTCCTACTTTCCAAAAACTGGAAGTTCAGATTTTTTAAAAAGTGAATGTATAGATCACAAATACTCTGTTTTTTTCTACCAGAGGTTGAATTATACAAATAGGAAGGCAGATGTGCCTTTTAGTTTTTGGCCAGGTAAACATGTGCGACATGCATACATACTCCTTTTTTTGTTATAGCTGCAGATGTGATGGCAGTGATGGTGGTGAAGATGAGATGACAATGGTAATGAAAACAAAGAGAGTTTATGACCCGACGGTGCTTTTTCAAAAGACAACTGGACTTCGTTTTTCCTTGAAGATGTTTTGCTTCTAGTCCAAGAAACTTCTTCAGTTTTTTGGCTGAGAAGCAAAATATCTTCAAAGTCCAGTTGCCTCTTGAAAAAGCACCTTTGGGACAATTATGACTTGGATGACTGAGAATCTCCATAGACAAAGACAATGGTTATTTCTTTTCACAATATATCTTGTCTTCTGTCCAAGGTCTAGCACAGCAACTCTCTGGAATTTTAAAATGATGATGTTCACATACTGAGTTAGTTACGTTGCTTATTTTAATGAAAATTTCTTTGTGGTTGGTGTCCTGCCAGTCCACTGTACCTCGGGATAAAGGCTAAAGTGCAGGCATGAAAAAATTGGCATGCTATGGCATCAGTTGCTGTCATTTTTAATCAATCTGCTTAATCCATGGAACAGTCATATAAATAAAGCCAACATGCTTCCTTTAAAAAAGAGCAATGTAAACTACTGAACTCTCGTATAACATGTTCAACAAAAAATTGGAAAAAGGTATGAAATATATGCAGAAAACAATTTCTCAACTTGAGAAAATCACTACTTTGCTTGTACTTAAAAATGGGAGGGGGAGCCTCATGTAGACTAATTAACCACCCACAATTCTTCTCTGTCCTGTTTTGCTACTTAAAATTAAAAATGATTTGTTTAAATGATCGTAACGTTTAAGAGAAAGAGAGAGAGAAAGGGAACAAGAATGAGAACAAGAACTTTGGTTTGTTTCAGTTTAATCTGTTGTGTTTTTTGCTGACTCAGAACGGATCAGAATAATATTGTCTCTTTCCCCCTGACTATTTTTTGCTAACCTTTATTAAACCTTAAACATCTATTCAGGGCATTTTTAAAGTGTTCCCTTTGAGACAAAGAGAAGGCAATGGAGATACATGAGAGTTTTGACCCCTCTTTAATACCTATTCATGTAAAATGTTCATTTTGCAGAGTTATCCCCAAATCAGCTGAAGCAACTCTGAATCCCAATATTGCATCCATTGAAAATTCAGAATTATTTTTTCCCTTCTGCTCATAACTATTTATTTTTTTAGGCTTTTATCCCATCTTTTAAATAACTAAAAATGATGAACATACATAATATTCTTTCCTCCTCCTATTTTCCCCACAACAACAACCCTGTGAGGTAGATTGGGCTGAAAGAGAGAATGACTAGCCCAAAGTTATCCAGCTGGTTTTTATGGATAAGGCAGGACTAGAACTCTTAGTCTTCTAGTTTCTAGACTTCCACCTTCACCAATACACCAAACTGACTCTTGTTCCCCTTGGTATTTATTAGGTAACATCTAGTCCAAGACCAAGCCATCTTTTAGATACACTCCTTTTCTTATATTTTCATTACGTAGATAAAAAAGATCAGACTGTTGTCATATAGCTATACCTTGCAACATGGCAATATATTATTCATACTGTAGTCAACTGTGTTTACATACAGGTAAGATTCCATGCAGTTCAATGACACTGAAATGAAGGCATTGTTAATTAAACATGTCATAAAACTGATTTAGGATCACTGTTTTTTGGTAAAGCAGAAGCTTATTTACATTGTGCTTGTGACTGTACTATTTTTAGTACAGTCCATTAGGTAAGAAATGGTCACACATGTAGTCAGTAGAAAGAACAGAAGAACTACTGGCAAGGTACAATAGTACACAGCCTATATACTACTTAATTAAAAGGAAGAATATTTGTTTTTTCCTCCCTGTTAGGGAGAGAGGGAGGGAGGGAGGAAAAAGGGGATAGACATACAGAGGGAGGGAAGGTGGGAGAGGGAGAAAGGGAAGGAAGGAAGAAGGAGAGAGAGAGAGAGAGAGAGAGAGAGAAAGAAAGAAAGAAAGAAAGAAAGAAAGAAAGAAAGAAAGAAAGAAAGAAAGAAAGAAAGAAAGAAAGAAAGAAAGAAAGAAAGAAAGAGAGAGAGAGAGAGAGAAAGAGAACAACAGAAAGAAAGAAAGAAAAAGGAAGGAAGGAAGGAAGGAAGGAAGGAAGGAAGGAAGGAAGGAAGGGAAACTTTCCCTAATCTGGGTTGATGTTCACAAGTTTCTGTTTACCTAATCTCTGTTCCATTATCTGCAGGATTGAAGGCATTCATTAGAATAATGAAAGCAGCATCCTGCCTTCATGAAACAAGCTCTGCCCTTTTGGTAGGTGCATGCAATGTCATCATGCATGTGCAAAAGGAGCAGGATATGTATCTTAAATGACAAACCACTGTTACCATTTGTTCTTCCCTTGCCTGCCCCTGTGGAAACTTCTACACAGGCCCTCATCTGCTTGCACTGGTATTGCAGTGTACCTGTACCAGGTCTCACTGGATCTCATGCAGTCAAGGATGCTAAAAAGAAAAAGAAGAGCATTAGCTAATCAGTCAACTAATCTTTAGTGCACCCAATCCTCATGAAGAACTCCACAGTTCTGGGTGGAAAATCATTCTTTAAGTTATCCTAAAGTCTGGGGATTTCCCCTAATATGCCCTAGAAATGATTAAAGCTGATCCTGAGGAATCTGTACATCTGGATCTTCTCTCAGGTCTGGAGTATACTAAACAGTACCAGAAAAAGAGAGCATGATCTTGGTGCTCCAATGTTTTGACCTGAGTTACAGATGAGCTTCTGCTCTTCTTTTTCTAAACATGTTTATGGCTTTATCATCATGTGAATGCCTCCATTATGAGGAAAGAATCTTCCTGGATAGATGAGAAAGGCTCACCAGGAGCATATACCAAGAGTGTATATACCCCAGTAGGGTTATGCAAGACAGGAAGATCTTACTAGCTACCAAGTATAGCCATCAGGCACATATATTAGCGGAAGTGACATGGGAAAGCATTGGAGATATACAATCATTTTAGTGACAATGAGAAAGGCATAATTTCATGCTGTGTGGAAAAATACAAAGATAAATCACCCCTATATTTTACCAAGAAAACTACATGGTAGACAGGGTGAAGTGATTGAAAATATACTGCCAGATGATGAGCCCCTCAAATTGGATGATATTCAATAAGTTTTGCTACTGAGGAAAACCTGAACATATTTTGGGAATACCAATGGTAGCTAAAACAAAGTATGATGGACATCTAATTGCAGATGTTGACATGTAAAAAAAGAAAATCCAAAGCTGTCAAGGAAGAATTACAGTAACAACATGGAATTATAAGATTCCCAAGTGGCTCCTTGGTTCTCCAAGGAGCTGATGGAGATGAAGCACCGGAAAAGACGCCTAGAGAGTAGTTGGAGGGCCAGCCGCTCTGGATCTGACCGAACACTATTACGATCTTATATTAAGGCGTATTTAGTGGCGATAAGGACAGTGAGGCGGTCTTACCTCTCCGCCCTTATTGCATCCGCGGAAAATCGCCTGGCCGCCCTGTTTAGTGTGACCCGCTCCCTTTTGGAGGTGGGGGCGCGGGAGGATCCCTTGCAGGGACGGGCTGAGGATTTTTCTAGGTTTCTGCAAGACAAAATCACTCAGATCCGGGATGAGCTGGACTCCGACTGGGCATCTCCGGGCGGGGGGGTGGAGGTGGATTTCAGGGAGGTCATTTGGGATGAGTTCGATCCTGTTACTCTGGAGGACGTAGACAGGATACTGGGAGGGCTTAATGCCACCATTTGTTTGTTGGACCCGTGCCCTCCTGGCTGGTCCTGGCCACTCGGGAGGTGACACGAGGCTGGTTCCAAGGGATTATTAATGCTTCCTTGAGAGAGGGGCTTTTACCCGCCGCCTTGAAAAAGGTGGTGGTGCGGCCCCTCCTCAAGAAACCGTCCCTGGATCCAGCATTATTGTTGAATTATCGTCGGGTCTCCAACCTTCGCTTTGTGGCGAAGGTTGTTGAGAGTGTGGTGGCACGTCAGCTCCCTCAGTACCTGGATGAAGCGGTATATCTAGACCCACTCCAATCGGGTTTCAGGCCTGGGCACAGCACGGAGACGGCGTTGGTCGCATTGGTGGATGATCTCTGGAGGGCCCGGGACAGGGGTTGTTCCTCTGTCCTGGTCTTGTTAGATCTCTCAGCGGCTTTTGATACTGTCGACCACAGTATCCTATTGCGGCGGTTGGGGGGGTTGGGAGTGGGAGGCACTGTTTTACGGTGGTTCTCCTCCTTCCTCTCTGACCGCTCGCAATTTATGTTGACAGGAGGGCAGAGGTCGTCCCCAAGGCCCCTATTATGTGGGGTGCCTCAGGGGTCTGTGCTCTCGCCCCTGCTGTTCAACATTTATGTGAAGCCGCTGGGTGAGATCATCCGTGGTTTCGGGATGGAATTCCATCAGTACGCTGATGACGCTCAGCTGTACATCTCTACCCCGGGCCACCCCAACGAAGCCCTCGAAGTGATGACCCGGTGCCTGGAGGCCGTGCGGAGTTGGATGGGTCTTAACAGGCTTCATCTCAACCCGACCAAAACCAAGTGGCTGTGGTTACTCCGTTGCTGGCCGTGGGGGGAGAAATTTTGACCCCCATGGAAAGGGCTCGCAATCTGGGTGTCCTCCTGGACGTACGGCTGTCTTTAGAAGATCACATTACGGCTGTCGCCAGGGGGGCCTTTTGTCAGATTCGTCTGATTTACCAATTGTGGCACTTTCTGGATCTGGATGCACTTCGCACAGTCACTTCTGCCCTCGTCATCTCCCGCTTGGACTATTGCAATGCTCTCTACATGGGGCTCCCCTTGAAGAATGTCCAGAGGCTGCAGTTGGTCCAGAATGCGGCCGCGCAGGTGATCTTGGGAGCCCCTTGGAGGTCCCATGTAACACCGCTTCTGCGCATGCTGCATTGGCTTCCTGTGACCTTCCGGATCCAATTCAAGGTGGTATTGATCGTTTTTAAAGCGCTCCATGGCTTGGGACCTGGGTACTTACGGGACCGCCTGCTGCCATCAACAGCCTCCCGCCGCCCAGTGCGTTCCCACAGGGTTGGCCTCCTCGGGGTTCCGCTGCCTGGTCGTTGCCGGTTGACGCCCCGAGGGTGTGGGCCTTCTCTTTGGGGGCTCCCTCCCTGTGGAACGATTTGCCCCCAGAGATACGGGCCATTACCGACATTCAGACCCTCTGGCGCGCAGTAAAGACCCTGTTTTTTCAACAGGCCGGCCTGGCCCAGTAACGATTTTTGGGGTTTTTGAAAACTTGATATCTTAAATTTTTTAAATTTTAAATTTTTATTAGTTTTATATTTTTAAATTGTATATTCGGCCTCTAATGTAATTGTTTTTAATTTGTTTTTAATTGTATGTATTGTTTTTATTTTTAGTTGGCTGTACACCGCCCCGAGTCCCTTTTTTGGGAGAGGGGGCGGTATAGAAATTTAATAAATAAAATAAATAAATAAGAGACATGAATTTGGACAAGCTCAGCCCAATGATGGATGAAATGAATCAAATATATATTGACATTTGGACCTCAGTGAATTGAAATTGGAATTGGAGATTTTCAGTCAGAACATTACATTACTTACTACAACATATATAGTAAACAGATAATAGATAGGAGAAATGAAGAAAGAACAGTGTTTCTTTTATAGTCAAGAATGATACAGCAAAAACAGTGCATGGATACAATGCAATCAGCAACCAATATCAATTAGTCCTCACAGACAACTCTTCAATGTGATAGTATTCAGGTTTATGCCACAGCCACTAATACAGATGAAAGCACATTGACAGGTTTTATAGTCAGGTTAAATCTGATCCAAGTAAGATGTATTTTTTGTGGTTGGATTGGTGTGTCAAAGTTGGAAATAGTAAGGAGAAAAATATAACTGAACAGGATAGCCTAGGAAACAGAAATAATGCAGGAGAATGACATTTCTTCCAATCCAATGATTTCTTCATTGCTAACTCATGCTTTGAACAACCGAAACAACTCTTATGTAATTATACATCACCGGATGAAACATACAATATCAAACTATATTAGTACAAGGAGATGGAAGAGAACAATAAAATAAGGGTCAGGGCTGTTTGTAAAACAGATTATGAATTGTCCATGTTGCAGGTCAAGCTACACTAAAAATGACAAAGCCAATCATTTTCCACAATATAATCTTGAGCAGAATTTTCAAAGAAAATATTAAGAACCGCTTTCAGAATATTATGTCCTAAATCTCATTGACAAAGAACCAAAGAAACTGTAGAACGCAATCAGAGAAATTGTTAAGGATAAGTATAAATAGACACTGCCAAAGACCAAGATATAAAAAAACGGGCTGGGTGTCAGGACAAATGCTGACAATTACCAAAAATATGAGAGAAGTCAAGTCCAAGAAAGACAATCTTGAAAAGGAAATTAATAACAAATTTCAAAGAGCTGTTAAAAGAGACAAGAAGCAGTATTCTGGTGACATGTCTACAAACACTGAAGTAAAAAAAGAAATCAGTACAGAAAAACAAGGAAACTTCAGATCAGTGAAAAAAATGGAATTATATGATAAAATATAAAGAAGGCAGAATTAATGGCAATAGGTATGGCAATCAAACTTAGAAATGATAACTGTTAGATAGCTTCTATCTTAGAATTTTGCAGGATTTGGTTTTCCTTGGGACACTCTATGGAAGCAAAAGTTGGACTTCGAAGAAGCAGGAGGGAAAGAGTATTAATACTTTTGAATTTTGGTGTTGGAAACTATTTTGAGAATGCCACAGATAGTCAAGAAAATCAAATGGACCATGAAACAAATACATCTTGGGTTGTCACTTGAGCAACAATGACCAAGCTCAAATTATCTTTGACACATTATCTTATACTTTGACACATTAGACCCAACTCCTTTAATGCTGAGGAAATGAAAAAAAAAGAAGAGGTGTCTAACAGCAAGGTGGATGGGTCCAAGAATAACAGTGATTAACACACCACTGAGACTCTTAAAGGGGCAGATTTGGGGATTTTCCTGGAGGAAATCTATCTATGTGGTTGTACATTAAATTGATAGCATGTAATCTATCAATCAGCTGTTTTCAAAATTGTTACATGGCTATTTACAACAATTGCATTTTCGTTTCCCTATTAAAGAATCAAAAGTCTTGGATAATTCTAGATGCTGTATATTATCCTGTTCTATGTTCTATTGTGCAAGGAATTGTCCCTGAATTCCATCTTTTTAATGTTCTGAATATTACATAAATGTAGAAAGTTGACAAAGCTAAAAATGAAAGTGTTTCATACTCAGTCTTCCTAAAAGACAAGTCTAAGCTAAGAACATATAATTCCAAATGACTACTTTCAACATTTGTATTGTCCTTTCTGTCTTATTTCCTGATCTATTATTTGATCCTGACAGATACATATATTATGTTCTGGCCTCATCCCACTTGATTGCTTTCCTGTGACATCATCTCATCCCTGAAAGTGGCAACCTGTTAATAACTTCATTTTCTGGTTGAAGTTTTCCAAATTAAATGAAGAAGGAAAAACAGTTTAGACTCACCAGTTTCTCTGCACATGGCAGCTGAAGGACACCTTCAAAGGACATCTTTTAGCTGTGTTAAAAGTAGTTAAAGTAACAGTAGTTAAACACAACAGATTCATATATTCCAAACTGATCTGCTTAATAATGTATAATACAGCCTAACATTTCATGAATTAAAAATTGAGATTGATTGATAGACTACATAGTCTGTTGTAGAATTAATTATGTTTCTCATTTAGATTTTAAGAGCACAGTGGTGTGGAAGGTAACTGCTAGTTAGTACCCTCATGCAACATAGTGAGGTACGTTCTGTGAATTGTAAGAATGGACAATGGGAATGAGAGGCATCTTTCTGCTACGTCATTTCAGTAGCGCACTAGTTGTGTCCTACAATTGCAAACATTTAACAAATTATTAGGCTTTATCTCTATATCTTTTTTGTGGGAAAGCATGATTCTTTTTTTAAAACCCATAAGATATAAATTGGTTACTGAAATAACATAACAGAAAGCACTGAGCCCTGGTGGAGCAGTGGTTAAAATGCAGTATTCTAACCACTTATTCTCCTGGGCCACAGCCAGGAGTTTGATCCTGACTGGCTCAAGGTTGATTCAGTCTTTCATCTTTCTGAGGTCAGTAAAATGAGGATCGAGATCATTGAGGGAAATATGTTGACTCTGTAAACCACTTAGAGAGGGCCATAAAATACTACAAAATGGTATACAAAATGGTATAAAGCACTACGAAGTGATATATAAGTCTAAGTGCTATTTCTATTTCTATTATTGCCTTTAGGTCAGTCTAAATACAGTGAATCCAGGAATAAGGATACAGTACAGCAAAGACAGTATCCCAAAGAATCTCAGTCTGTAGACTAAGTTAAAGATCTAGATGATCACCATTAAAAAAATTTCTGGAGTTCAAAGCAGATTGTATGAAAATAGCTCCACTTGCACGACATATTTGCTGATGTTTCACTTACCCACAATTTATTCAACCTGGTGTTTGGAGTTCACATGATATGCTAAATCTTAAACTGTCTCCCTTTGCTGAATTAACAAAACACACTAAGACAGATGCTTGGTAGGTGGCTGAGCGCATTCTGTGTATGCAACTGATGTCCAATTCCTATAAGAAGCACACATTAATGGTTAATTCATAATATGAATGAATTTACTGCTTTCTACTAAACATGCTGCTGTCCTTAATCTATTTTGTAGTGTTCAATGGATTTCAGTTTCACAGGCACTGCCTCTGCAAAAAGACATAATACAGGGATCAGCACACACTTCTTTTTCTTCCTTTCCCCTATTTGCAATATAGTTGCTTTATTTATTTTATTTACTTACTAGCTTTAATATTATTTATATACAGGCACTAGGAAACCTTATTATACGGAAAACTTTATATCTGTACAAATTCAATTGACTAAAACAAATTTAATTATGCAGTACATAAACATAACCTTCCTACAGAGTTTATTTAATCAACATCAGCAGTTTTAGATTTACAAGTACCTATGTGATTATTATTTTTTCCAGAATGATGTCATATGGAAGATAATATCTTGTTTGAAAAGTCTGTCCTTAAAAGTCAAGGTACCATCTCCACTGAATCTAAATATGAGAGAGGAATCAACCCACCTAATGCCTGATCAGATAATTTGATGGGTGTACAATACATGGTTTATTTATGACATGTATTGAATGTGTTTTTGAAAGAGTGCTGGATTATTAAACATGTATTCTTTTGAAAGAATGCTTGATTTGTGTTGTAAACAGAAGAGAGAGGGGGGAGGGAGAGAGAGAGGACTAGCGCTGTTATGGGAGAGCATTCATCCTGTGCTGCTTAGTTGGTTGACTTAAATTCAATAAGTGATCTGGCTTCTGCCAGCTCTGTGCTGCTGGTTCTGCCATCACTGCCTTTACAGGTTTACTGCCGCTGACTAATGATTGTAGGTAGCTATACTTTTGCCATCTTTAAAAATGTTGCGTTAGAAAGTTAGTGCTATTTAGGAGCCATGCAGTAGTTAGAATGCAGCATTGCAGGCAAACTCTGCACTCCACTGCCAGCAGTTCGATCCTGACTGGCTGATGTTTGACTCAGCCTTCCATCCTTTCGAGATCGGTAAAATGAGGACTCAGATTGTTGGGGGCAGGATACTGACTCTGTAACCTGCTTAGACAGAGCTATAAAACATTATCAAACTCTACATACATCTAAATACTACTGCTACTGCTATTTTGACCAAGGACTCCTGCTAGCTATGAATGGGCTCCTATAAGCATTGCTATTCCCTTTTGGTATTCAGTTGAGGATGGAGCTTACTTATTACCAGCCCCTCCCTGGCAGCCCATGTCAGGGGTCTAGTTCTGATATTTGTCTAATGTTCTTATCATATTCAGAAATAGTCTGACTGTCAGGTCACAGGGGCAGAGAACCTTCCTTCCTGTAGCATGTTAGTTGGGCCACCTGCCAGGTAGGTGAATAGGTCATACCAAGTACCTCCCTATATTTGCTCCAGTTTTGGAATCAGTGATTGAGGGACCATTTTTTAACTTCCTCTCTTTAAAACAGTAAAGGCACAACCTGTTGCTGGCCATATTACTAAGAAAACAGATGGCTTGGCAAATGGGAATCAAATTTAACATCAGCCATATTTTTCTGCTATCTTAAGGAGTGGTAGATAAGTAACTCTGGCCTCATCCCACTTGATTGCTTTCCTGTGATATCATCTCATCTGTTTTATTGTGATCTTTCTGGATTGGGGCGCTCTTCGCACAGTCACTTCTACTCTCGTCATCTCCCGCCTAGACTACTGCAATGCTCTCTACATGGGCTCCCCTTGAAGAGCATCCGGAGGCTTCAGTTGGTGCAGAGTGCAGCTGCGCAGGTGATTTTGGGGGCTCCTCAGAGCTCCCATGTTACACCGCTCCTGCGCGAGCTGCACTGGCTTCCAGTGGCCTTCCAGGTGCGATTCAAGGTGTTGCTAGTCACCTTTAAAGCGCTTCATGGCTTGGGAGCCGGGTACTTACGGGACCGCCTGCTGCTACCATCGGCCTCCCGCCGGCCAGTTCATTCCCACAGGGTGGGCCTCCTTGGGGTCCCGTCAGCTGGATGATGCCGGCTGGCAGCCCCGAGGGTGCGGGCCTTCTCTGCGGGGGTACCCTCCCTCTGGAATGAATTACCCGCGGAGATGCAGACTATCCCTGACCTGCGAACCTTCCGGCGCGCACTAAAGACCCATCTCTTCCAACAGGCTGGTCTGGCCTAGTATCAATTACTAGGGTTTTAATTTTTTAAATTTTTGGGTAATTTTAACTTTTTTACCTGTTTTATTGTGTTCTTTCAGCCACTAATTTTAACTCTTTTTAAATCTATTTTAAATTCTATTTATTGTGAGGTTTTATCTTGGCTGTACACTGCCCCGAGTCCCATTGCGGGAGAGGGGACGGTATAAAAATTTAATAAAATAAATAAATAAATAACGGGTCCTTGGTGCTTTCTGAGACATTTCATTACCCAAACTAGATAACATCATGATATTACCTAGTTTGGGTAATGAAACATCTGCAAGAATATAAGCAAACTCAGAGAGCACCAAAGACCCCCTCATTTCAACCCTGAGCTTAAATATTCTCCTGTATTAGTAGGTAAGTTTTTGAAGCAGACACCTGGATATGCCCACCATAAAATGGTATATAAGAAACCAATAGATGGCTGACCAGATTCTGCTTTAACATGTCAACTTAAGGGGCATCCACCACTTCTGTGGGTAATTGACTCCTTTATCAAATTACTAGTACCATAAGGGTTCACTTCATACTATTAAACCGTAATTTGTTTTCCTTTCTCATTGTACACTCTATACCAACAGGAAATAGATCTTTACTTTCGTCTATAAGATACAATTTCAAGCACTTGAACTATGTTTTGTTTCTCCTCAAATCCAGTTCTCTCAATGTTTTCTAGTATGATTTTGTTTCCAGTACTCTGGTCATTTTCACCGCCCCCCTTTTTTTAAGATATTTGGGATATTACATGTAGCTCTGGAACCCACACTTGCTAAAGTGTGGGTTCCAGAGCTACATGTAATATTCAAAGTGTGGCCTATCCACCGCAGAGCATACTGAAACAGTCTCTTCCTGTGACCACACTACTGCTTCATCTTCAGCTTATAAAAAAATCATAATACAATATCTTTTTTTCCCCACCAGGAATCCACAAGCCAGGTGTCTCATACCTGTTCACTCCATTTCCTGTCATAACTGAATGAGTCTCCTATTTGTCTCAATTCCTGTTATTTTCAAGCACATTTCTCTAACATCTCAAGATAATATTGAATTTTGTTTATCTTCCAGATTTTAGTGATGCTATCCAGTTTTGTGTCAACTGCTATTTTGATAAGCATTCCCTCCAGCTCCTCACCCACATGTTGTTGTTCTTCTTAGCATTTGTTCTGCATGCTTGCAGGGTCCGCTTATTTTTTGCACTGCGCTCGCCCGAATTCTAAAAGTAAAGCTTATCAATGCATGATGCAAGGAGAGGTTTATTTATCAGCTGGCTTTTTGCAGAATCTGACACTGAGAGAAAGTGACTGGCTCAAGGCCACCCCAGCTGGCTTCCATGCCTAAGAAACAACCAGAACCTGTGCTCTCCCTCTCTATAAATAATGGAAATGTCCCAAACTCCTCACAGTCCCTTTAATACCCTCCTCTAGTTTGGTGAGGAGCCATGGAAGAACATTCTTGGACTATGATTTCAAGTCAGCCCTTTGACTCACCTAACAGACCTGCTTTCTCATCTTTAACTAGTTTAACTATTCAGAACATCTCAGAATATTTTGTCAAATGCAAACTGAAAAGCAAACATAATAAGTTTTTGAAACATCCCTACGTTGAGATTTTGGAATTTATCAACGGTCTCTTGATCAACAAAATGTCAAGATGATTCATTTGTCCTCTGTTTTATTTTTTATTTTATTTTTTCAGTGCCTTTTTAATATGATACTCTAGGCTGATTTATCCACACATTTTTTTCTTTTATTTTTGTTATTGTTTTCTTTCTTCTTCCCTCTCTCTTGCCCCCACCACCCTGTAATGTATTGCTTTACTATTTCTGATTTCAGAGCTTGTGGATGCCAGGGGAGAATTGAGAAGATTCAAACCAAAGGCCATTCCTTCAGCCTTTCACATGAGAAAATTGTTAAGCACATTAAAGTATCCCTGACTATGTTGCATTCCTTTGTTCAGAGTGAGTTTTGGGAACACATCCTTTTCTCATTATATTTCCATAAAATATACTTGATCTATTCTATTCTTAGACTACCTCTGATGTGGTCTGTGAATGGAGCGTAGTATAAAAATATTGCCTTTTTTTTATTCACGACAAAATGTTTCCATTTCAAAGATGCATTTTATGAAAGCAAGACTTTGCTGATAGATTTAGAGGAACTCAGCCCAAGTCATCATCTTCATTATTATCATCTTCTTCTTTCTTCCTTTTTTTCTTTTTTTACAGCATGGCTCTTAAATAAAATCTTCATTAGGGAACAAATTAAAGGATAAGTAGAAGCAGTGAGCAAAGCTGCTTACCTTACTAAGAGAAATTTCCCTTTGACACTAATTCAAAGGCGATGAAACTATTTGCCAACTCTTTACTCAGAGAGGTAAAAGAAAAATGTATCTAGATAAGTTCATACGATTCAGTCTATCTAACATTTTAAGGTGATCTTGAAGGCCTTAATGAAAAGCTATTCCATCCTCCTTTGATGTCTTTACTCTTTGCTGGACATACCACTTATTGCACTTAAGGAATTAAGCAAAGCTGTTTTCTTGCTCATGGTATTTTAAGAGAGAGAAAAATTGTTGGAGAGAGAAAAGTGATAGCCACATGAAGGTGATTTGCATTTAATGTAGATGTCATTTAATTCGTGTTCTGAAATCTGTTTACCGACCAGTTCATTCAGACTTCACTGAACAAAAAGAAATGTGATTTTTTTTTAAAAAAAAAATAACTATTTTGGAAGAACTTGAAATGCAGGCTTTCTATCCACAAGGACACAGTTTTTCATTTTGCATCTCTAAATAAAAAAAAAAATCATAGCAGTGGGGAACAAAAAAAAAAATACTCTCTTGGAAAACTGCTGCCAACTGGAGAAGACCATGAGTTGGATGGACCCAGTGTCTGACTCAGTGACTCGGTGCATGATCAAAACTTTCAGCTGGTTTCAGAATCCTCGGGCTTACATGTTTTTCTCCCACTGCCCCCACCTCCATACTTGGATTAAGATATTCCATTGAGGACAAACATGAAACCTCAGTTTAAAAGCTTTCAAATATCTTTTTACATGAGAGACATACTGTAAGGAGTTCTATTATGAAGAACAAGCAAACAGAAATAGCAATAGCACTTACTTATATACCATTTCACAGTGCAGCCCTCTCTAAGCAGTTTACAGCTTTTTACAGCCCTCTCTAAGTGGTTTACAGAGTCAGCCTGTTGTCCCCAACAATCTGGGTCCTCATTTTACCCACCTCAGAAGGATGGAAGGCTGAATCAACCTTGAGCCTGGTGACATTCGAACTGCCAAATTGCAGTCAGCCAGCAGTAAGCAGAAGTAGCCTGAAGTACTGCACTCTAACCTCTGTGCTACTGTGGCACTTGATGTTCTTGAAGAACAACTGTTATACATGCCGACAGCAGCAAGAATGCTCTATGCACAAAAATGGAAAGATACCTTAAGCAAGTTTAAGACATGTGGACTTCAACTCCCAAAATTCCTGAGCTGGAGGAGGAATTCTGGGAGTTGAAGTCCACAAATCTTAAAGCTGTCAAGTTTGAAGATCCCTACTTTAAGTCATCCCACAATGGGCGATTGGCTGCAAAAGCTGATGGAGTTAGCAGAGATAGCTAAATTGATTGCTCTAATGAAAGAGAAGAATACAACTCACTTTGTTTCCACATGGAAACTGCATCTAGACTTTGAGATGGGAAAAAAATGAAAATTTGATTTTGGGTTTTGCTGATTAGCTAGGCTTGCTGTTATAAAAATGCCTAGTATATATTACTATGTAATAGTAAAAAGCTGAGATCGTTTGATAGTACCTTATTGTATTGGCTAAAAAAAGTCAGAAGTTAAGCTTTTCTTTTTCTTTTCCATTTTATCCTACACTTGTTCCTCTTCCCCATTTCCTCCCCTATTTTCACTTTTCTTCACCATTATTTTCACTTTTCTTTCCATTTCATGTTTTGATAAACTAATAAAACTGGTATTAATCCAGAACAACTGACTTAGTCCAGTTACCAATTTCATCAAGATAATGTACAATATTACCATGAGAAAGCAAGAAAAAAGTTTTTGAATAAAATTATTAGAAGCAACTTTATTTTTAGCCATTGGAGAGAAGATATGAACCGCTGGCCTCAAACAAAAATATGCCCTAAAAGTTTTAGGGATTCTAGAGGCTAAACTAAAATTATTTCCAAATATGAATAATTTTTTTGATAGTGTAGATGTTTTAAGGCAATCTTCTCTCTCCCCTCTTTGGAGTTATAGTCTGTTTTGGATCCCAGACCAATATCAAGAATCAGCCAATATTAACAGCAGGGAAGTTTATGATTTTATATTGTTCTATTAACAAGCAGGTTTTATTCCAATGCCTTTTTTTCCTTAACATTTTGTTTTCATTTGTAGATTCCTGGGGATTGTAGTAGGTTGCAGCAGTCACATGAAAGTAATCTCTTCCTTCATTTCAATTTACATCCATGCAGTGTGATGACCATCACATAGCTTACTATACAAGTCTCAGAATAGAATGAAACAGAAGCATCGTATACCTCCTACCTGCAAACAAAGAATAATTTAATTAAGCGTCCTCAAACAAAAAAATCACATTGTGTGTTGTGCCAAATTCTACTCTGTTATATTTTCCTGCAAATGCAGTGTGATTACTTACCTTCTCAGAGTTGATCTAGGTCAGAGGTGTCAAAATCATGTCATCACAAAACTGGTGTTAATCTAGAACAATTGACTTAGTCGAGTTACCAATTTCATCAAGATAATTTCATGTGACATACCGTGACTTTTTCCCCCTTCGCTAAACTGGGTGTGGCCGTGACCGGCATTTGTCGCATCCAACCTATGGGCCAAGTGTTTAACAGCCCTGAATCTAGAGCATGCATATATACAAACTGTATTACTGACCCGTTAATCTTTGCTTTGTGATCTACAATGAATGTGTGAATGGTTTTCCAAATAAAAAATAAAACATGAAAGTACTGAATTTAAAAAGGGATTATGGTCTTAATCCTGGAATTCAAAGTCATAGACCTGGGATGCAATGAAGCAATCCCCAGATGAGTAATCAATTTTACTGAGAGAGGTGTGATGTAATATCTCTGCTTGTTGTTTTGAGCAAATTTACCAAATGAGCTTGTTCTTTCCTAAATTATTAAGATTATACCAATTGGTCAGATGGATGGTCCTATTGCATGGTCCTATTATATCAGGTGGTCTCCTTACCACTGTTTTTTTGTTTTGTTTTTTTGTTTTGGCTTTTGAACATTCTCAGCAGCAGAAGAATAAAGTACTACCATACTTCATGATTTGCTACTGCAGTTTCCTATGACTTCTGGTTCAGTGAACTGTACAGGTATGTATGATAAATTACAAGTCCCCAGCACCCAGAAGCAAAATGTCACAAACATGATCAGCACCTGGTGTACAAAATCTCTCTTGTCATCATTATGCTAATGGTCAACGTTAGTTTACAAAATACACGTTTTCTTGAAAAGTGAGAAAATAGCATAGGGGATACAAACAAGCTTCAGAAAGACGCTGTTGTTCTGTGACAAAGTAGTAATGATACAGTGTCACAATGAAAGAGAAATGCAGCATACAAGTTTAGATATTTGGCAAAGTTTCTGGTCTGTCTCTACAGCACCCTTTCATGGAAAGCCCTCTGTAGCTAAGAATCAGGAGACATCATAAAGTTATTTCTAGCACATTAGCAGATAGATTATAGCAGAGATTTTATGGACTACAATTCACTGCATCAGATGCATAGATGAGAAAGGAGTGGTAATGTGTCCAAACATGAATACTTGTGAGATATCATAAAGCCACTTTGGGCATACAAATTATTAACATTAAAACAAATCCATGGGAAACAATATAAAATCTCCTAATTAATAAATATTCAGCCCTTTTGTTATTTTTGTGATTCTCTTATTTAAGAATAGCCATCCTGCAGTCAGTGACAGTATCTTCTGGGGATGAAATATTTCCCACTTTTTTTTTCCACTTCTGTTATTTTTGAAATCTAACTAATCATTTGTATAGGAATAGGCTGATTTATCTTATCTATGTCCCTGCTGATTAATGATGACATATTTTATACTGTGGTGGGGGGGAACAAATATAGGACCATTATAAATGATGGCATTTTGTCTTTTAGTAGCATTGGCAGGATAACTTGGGGACATAGCTAGTGTTTAGATCTGCAGCAAGATTTCATCCTTGTATTTCTTGACATGCACATTCGTTCATGCTAGAAATTATTTACATATTTGTCCCATTTTGACAGGGAATGTAGACCTACCAACCAAGGTTTGTAAATGGAAACATCTTTCATTTCTGAAAATTCTAAAAAAGAAGCTTCTTGCATTAGAAATGAAACCCTTTTGAAGGAAAAAAAAATCAAGGAAGAAGCACTTTTGGGACAACCATGACCTGGAAGGATGATTGAGAATCTCCATGGACATCTTTATGGGCTGTAGATCATTAATGGAGTTTTGAGCTACCCTTCCATAAATGAGGTCCAGGGCTAAGAGGATGGTGAAGATCTGTGAATGTGCCCATGAACCCTTCCTACTCCTAGCACCAGGCAGGGCTTGTGATTTGATCAAAACATCATGTATACCAAAGATACAATCCCCTAGCATTTGACTTGTTAAATGCTAAGTAGCTAACACATTTAACCCTCTTAAAAGCATTGAATGGCAGCCAATACAATATGAAATTAATATCATGGGATGTGCCATAGAAGTAGGTTTTACAAATGAATCATAGACATCTAAAACAATTTTCAACACATGACGTGCACACACTGTTATATCTGTCCGTGTTTGAAAAACATGTAATCAGAATCAGATTTTTAAAGAAATAATCCTGCATTAATAAATACTGCATGTGTAGTGGGATCTTTCCAAGAAAGAGTCAATTTACTTTGATTTTTTTTTTTTAAGGGAAAGATCTTTCCACATAACTATTTCCATCACTCAGTCAAGTGGAAAGTTAAAAGTATGTAATCATGTGTATAGGAAGTCTATACTTGTCTCAAAAGGTTTTGGTTTCGGTGTATCCACCTTCTGGCTTCAATTCAGACTTGTACAACTCTTCAGTTCAGAGACAGGGAGGAGAGAAAGATTCTCTTTGAAATATCTCTCTATTTAACATTAAATAAAAATCTAGTGCTTCCACATTCAATGATATTTGGAAATTCATTTGTAATATTATTATGATGTTGGCTAGAGCTTCCAATAGGGTATATACCTAGCCAGCAAACAACTGGATGAGTACTAGAGAAGATAAAAGAGGTTCAGAAAGCCTCTGGACTCTTTGGTGCTCTCTAGTGGTTTCCTGGATTGTTGCAGTCGAATTACCATAGCTCTTCTTTGAAAATAAATGGGATTTCTCAGAATATCTATAGAAATATCTGCAAAGCTACCATGTGCATGGCTTTCTCTTATTCGTTATTATTCCAGTCAATATTTATTTTTAAATCTTAGCAAACAATTTCATTATATTTAAGTTAAAACTGTAACAATACAGCAATGCCAAGGTTTCTGTAATCATTTAAAAGTAGAATTAAAATAACATTTCTATATCTAACAATGTATTAATATCAGCCATGATCCTTCTATATCATTTATCCAGAAGAAATTCCAACTGAGTACATTGTTTTTCCTCTTTTACTTCTTCCTCTAGGGTAGAGCAAAGGAATTAAGGACATGTAGTTTATTAATTGCCTCTAAGTAGTCTCTTTAATCACTTATTAGTTTCTACTTTTTTTGTCGTTTTCATTTTTATGTAGTAAAAAAACATGAGAATGACACAGTGGGGGAAAATCAATACTGCATCTTCTTTGTGGAGACAAATTCAAAACTAGTTAAGCTACCACTAGGCACTAGCAAATCTAAATATTTAATTATGAGGATATATTGGTAGCTATGGGATAGGATATTGCAATTAGCCACGTCTTCTCCTTCTTTCAAATACTGGGATTATCAAAGGGGCCTCTGGGTGCTTATATTTCTGTGGACAACCTCTTGAAACTCAACAGAATTCCTGCCTTCGTTGCTATTGTTACTATGATTGGTCACACAGTCGGACAGAAGTTTACACTGGATTTAGTATTTTTATACTTCTATCAAGTTTTTCCCAAGGAAATGGGATAGACAGGTTTTCTTTTTTGATAGTGATAAAGGTAACCACTGTAGCATGTAAGCTGTTCCAAAGAAATCTACTTTTTTCAATTGATTGATGATGATTTTGTCAATGCCAATGGTGCTCAAGTGGTGCTCCAGAGTCAGGATCCCTAAGGCACCTATTATTATTATTGATATTAGTTTTGCTTTAGTCTTGTCACAGTCATCCTACTTCTATTTACAGATTTCTGTATTTTGTTAATTTTTACTATTACATACACAAAAATCATAGCTGCCAGTTCTTTAGCTGGTTTTGGCTTCCATGTGCATTGAATTGTTTTCAGAAATCTAGGATTTTGTAATGTATCAGCATATTGTATGGATCCAAGAAGTGCAAAATTGTCAATGCACAGATTTTCTAAGACTTTTTTCTATTATTATTATCTTTTATTCATTAAACTTGAAACTCAGTCAACTGAACATTTAAAAATTTATCACAAATATAATTGACTGGCCCTGATGGTTGATACGGGTTCTATCAGCAAGCTAGGTATCAACCAAGTATCTCCTTAAAATGTATGATGCAAATATTATTCACTTTGCATATTGCAGAATACAGTAGAAACCTCAACTTTATTTACCTCCAGGTGGTCACCTAGCCAGAACACAGGGTAGACAAAATGTATAAAAGGAAGTAGGAAACATACTAAGGGGAGAATCCAGAAAAAAATGGTTGATTGTATTCAGCCAAACCTGTCCTTTGTGATCATTTGAGAAGCTTTTTTGTGAGAATCACCACCATATATTCTCAAAATTCTAATTATGCCCACCAGCCCCAAAAGATTGAGATTCCCTGCTCAACTAAAACAGTACAAGAGGATGTAAAAAAAAAAAGCCAATCTGCTAGACATAATGAAACACCTGCAAGAAAATAACGAAGATCAGAGAGCACCAAGGACCTCACAGTGCTAGTCATCCCTTTACAGGGCTATTATAACTGAACTATGAAAATCTGCACTACCATTTAGGGATGACAACTTACGGTTTTTCATTAACCTTCCTTTATATTGGTGATCTTTCAGATTTTCATATCAGTTTTCCAAAAACTTTGAAGCTGATAAGGGTTACATGATCTTACAACAACAGGTTCTCCATGCCTTAAGTTCATGATATTCTACATGTAACTTCCACTTTGTTGCACAACTGAAAGCAAGCAACAATAGCAGCCTACATCTATTCATGATATTTTCTTCTAGTACTGTGGTGGCTAACCTTTTTGGGCTCTTGTGCCAAAAATTGTGCGCATGCCAGTGCACACGCAATCATGTGCCAGCACTCAGAATGCAATGCATGGCCCCCCTCCCCACACCCCCTGCGCATCTGTGCACAATCCCCACCTTCTTACGTGTACTACGCCTCATAGCTGATTTTTTCGGCTGGTTTGAGGCCTTTCTTTGCCTCCCAGAGGCTTGTAAAAAGCCTCTGCAAGGCTTTTCAGGCCAAATTATATGCCTGTTTCATCACTTCCAGTATTACAGGAAGTGATGAAACGGGCCTATAATTCAGCCTAAAAAGCCTTGCAGAGGCTTTTTCCAAGCCTCCGGGAGGCAAAGAAAGGTCTCAAACCAACTGGGAAAAAAATCAGCTGTGAGGTGCAGGCATGCGCAGTGAGGTAAGTTTGCCTGTGCCAGCACAAGTGGCTCTGTGCGCCACTTGTGACACGAGTACCATAGGTTCACCATCATGGTTCTAGTAGGTCAGAAATGTGGCTGTTTGGCTTCACATCACTGGGAGATCAATTAGACTGGAAGCTTCATGGTGTGGACAGTTTTTAACTTGGTTTTCTTTGATCCAGAGAGGCTTGTTATCAGTTGTATGCAATGAGATGTGTGGTGGAGCCATTATTTGATTTAAGTCAATATTTCAAATATCTTCCCTCAATTTGGACTCATGAGCAAAAATCAAATTTAAAATGTAAATACTATATTTAGTAATTTTGCATCCTTACTTTTGGATCTAATCATGTTCCCGGTGTAAACGTATGAATATTTAAGAGAGGAATAAAATACCTGAGTAACTAAAAGGAGAAGATGTGGTAAAATTATTGGAACCCTGCTACCATCCCATGTTATTGAAGTCCCCTTCCGTTTGATTCAGAATAAATGCATGAAATTCTGGATCCAAACTCAGAGGTGGTTCTGGAGAACTGGTAGTGGAAATTTTGAGTAGTTCGGAATATCACCTCTAACTGCCCCTGCCCCTGTCTATTCTCTGCCTCCCAAGTCCCAGCTGATCAGTGGGTCTTTTTTGGTTGCCTTGCAAAGGAGAACAGAGCTGGAAAGCAGATTAGTGGGGAGGGAATGGGGATTTTACAGTATCCGTCCCCTGCCATGCCCACCAAGCCATGCCCACAGAACTGGTAGTAAAAAAAATTGTCCAAACTGGTATATCAATAGGCATGTAGAAGACTGTTTTGTGCATTTCATAAAAGAAACATGTTGGTGGGAGAAAAAGTGAACTAGAATATTTTCCCAAAAATTACTCTGGTTTTAAATACACAGCCTGCTATGTCAACATGCCATTCCTGGTTACATTTGTCCTGTTGTGTTAAAATTATGTTTCTGACATAACCAGGCTGGGTGCCTTTCTTCTGTCTTTTCTGCCAGCCTTTGTGAATGGAAGAGATTGGGGATTGTTTTAAAATGAAAACTGCACACACAAGCAAACACAAACACACAACACAAATGGACCATGTATCAAGATTAAAATCATAGAATATGGCAGCAATGGCTCATTTATAGCAGTATATTTTTAAACCAGTTTGGTGCGGTGGTTAAAGGCACAAAGCTAGAGACCAGAAAACAGCAAGCTGTAATCCTGCTGGAGGCAGAAAGGCAGCTGGGTGACTTTGAGCCAATCATTCTTTCTCAGTCATCTTGCGATCGTTAAGCAAGTTGTACTTGATTTTACAATCTTTTTTTTACTTATGGATGTTAAATGAATCACATGGTCACTAAGCAAATCTAGCTTCCCCCCGCACACTGACTTTAACTCACCACGGGTCGAGACATGCAGCTGAGTATCATCAACATATTGGTGACACCTCAGTCATGATGATGGAAGATCTCACCCAGCAGCTTCATATAAATGTTGAACAGGAGTGGAGAGAGTACCGAGCCCTGTGAAACCCCGTAAAGGAGTGGGCGAGGGCTGGATCTCTCCCCTCCTATCAACACTCGCTGAGAGCGGCTGCAGAGGAAGGAAGTGAACCAAGACAGCATAAGGCCTCCCACTCCCATCCCCCAAAGCCACCCCAGGAGAATCTCATGGTCAATGATATCAAAAGCCACCAAGAGGTCAAGCAGAGCAAGGATGGATATACCACCCCATCCCACTCCCTCCAGAGATCATCCAAAAGTACAACCAATGCCATTTCTGTCCCAAATTCAGGCCTGAATCCTGATTGGTAGGGGTCGAGATAATCCATTTCATCCAGAAAACTCTGGAGCTGGTGTGTGACCACCTTCTCAACAACCTTCCCCAAAAAAGGAAGATTGGAGACAGGTCGGAAATTATCCAACTGGGTGGAGTCCAGCGGTTTCTTAAAAAGATGGCAGACCACAGCCTTCTTAAAGTGCTGGAGCACCGTCCCCTCCTGTAGAGAAGCATTAATCACCACCAGAGTCCACCCACCTGTCACCTCCTGGGAAGCTTTCTCAAGCCAGGAGGGGCATGGTTCTAAAATACAGATGCTTATGCGCATACTCCCTTGGATCCTGTCCACTTCCTCAGGAGTAACAGGGTCAAACCATTCCCAGATAACAGGGCAATAACCTGCCTCAGGAGCTTCCACCAGACCAGCATCCACGCTGACATCTAACTGGGAACAAAGTTGAGTGATTTTGTCTTCCAGAAAATCTGGAAATTCCTCAGTACAGCCCTTTAGGTGGACCTCAATCTCCTCCTTCCCTAGGAGGAGACAGCTCATCTTAAAGAGGGTCACTGGGCAATTATCTGTAGATGCAATTAGTGTGGAGAAGTATTTACACTTTGCCTCACGAATTGCCACAAGGTAGGCCTTAGTAGCAGCTCTTACCCATGTTCGATCAAATTCATCTCCTTCTTCCACCAGCGGCACTCTAGATGTCTCCTCATGCATTTCAATCCTCTTAGTTCCTCTGTATACCACAGGGCACAGAGAGGTCTAAGGGTGAGGAGAGGTTGCAAGGGTGCTATCCTATCCAGAGTCTCGGTCACCTTCCCTATACTATATATGGGTTCCCATCAGTAGTGGGATTCAAATTTTTTTACTTCTGGTTCTATGGGCATGGCTTAGTGGGCTTGGCTTGGTGGATGTGGCTTGGTGGGCATGGCAGGGGAAGGATACTGTAAAATCTCCATTCCCACCCCACACCCTAACCGTAACCACACCCAACGAACCTGCATTTCAGCTCCATTCTCCTGTGCAGGGCAACAAAAGAAGACCAGCTGATCTGCTGGGACTCGGGAGGCAGAGAATAGATGAGGGTAGGGCCAGTCAGAGGTGGTATTTGCCAGTTTTCCGAACTACTCAAAATTTCCTGCTGAATACCACTTCTGGTTCTCCTACTGAATACCACCTCTAGTTCTCATATATGTTGGAAATCCAGCAAAAAGAATGTCAGATGAAAGCAGGAGCTAGTATGGAGAATAATAGGTGGAGACACTTTTACCAATTGTTTCCTTATAAAGCTAAATTTAAGTTACAGTTACACATTCAGGTACAGCAATTAGTTCATCCTTCAGTTTATTCCATATTGTGTCATCAATTCCAATATGTGCTTTCTACAAAATACAAATAAAAACCAGTGCTTTCAAAATGCAAACACGGGTATGTTGCCAATTATTTGAAAAATATAGATTTTGCCTCCTTTCAAAACATCTGTCTCCCTCCCAGCACTGTCATTCAAACCCAGCAATCTCATCCCTCTATGAAATCCGCTTTTAGAATCCTTAAAACATCAGGTTTAATGTTCAAATATTAAAAGGTGTAAATATTGTCAAAGAAATATTTCACTCCATTCCTCCGTGGCTTTCCTTCCTTGTCCATTCACACAACTAAATGTTGCTTTGGGATGCTGAGATACTCATCAGTCTGAGCTAAAAAGAGTTTGAGTTCTGTAAACATTTAACCATTTTAGGGTCAAAAATCTATTCTTACTTAGGATCTGTTCAGTGTTGAAGATGGAAATAAATATAGGAGAGGAAGCAATGTGCAGATTTATTTATCTTTTTTGGATCTTGAAGGCATTTAGACTTATTTGTCTGTTTATATTTAAGCTTCCTCAGCCTAAGGTGGCTTTCAAAACACACATACATAAATATGCAGAAAAACAGCATACATATCACACACACAAATCTACAATTACTGCAGCTATAGCTTTGGATATTGGGTTATTCTCCTGCCACCCCCTCCCCCCACCATCACTGGAGATTTTCTTTCTCTCTCATTCCTCTTAATGGGATAGCATGGCATTTACAGTGCATTGTGGGTTAAAATGCTATTGCTCAGGGATAAAATTAAAAACATAAAAACATTATTACAGACAGCGTACTAGACTTTAGAGGGTGTGTAAAACGTCAAAACTTTCCAAACTTGAAACAGTTGTTTTTGAGAGTTCAGCACTCAAAAACACACATGATCCAAGTATTTTATTTTGGGCTTTGAATTAAATGCTTGGCCATTTTTATCAGCATTGTTTTGAATTTTCCAGGCTGTTTTTTTTTTTTAACATTGTGGTTGAGCATTTTTCAGAAGAAAGAAGATAAAAGAATGCAACTGCAGAGATGTGCATTTGTGTGTATACAACACACTGCTGCGCTTCACACCCAAATACTACTAGTGGTACTAAAGCTATAAACCATGCATGCAAAGATCCCCTTTAGTTGGACTTCACAGAACCTTCAAACTGGAATTTTGCAACAAAGAAAATGTGAGTGAAACACTCCACCCAAAAGAACTGAAATGCAGAGAAAACCAAGTGCCACTTGGTTTAACCTAGTGCAGGGTGTCAAACTCGTGGCTCACAGGCCAGATGTGTCACATGCTGACCACACCCACATCCAGTTTAGCAAAGTGAGGGGAGTCATGATACATCATGTGATGCCTCTGTGACAGTGCAGGTTTGACATCCCTGGCCTAGTGCATGTGCAAAATAATTGAGACAGAATAGTCTCAAGAACAGTTATAACTCATCAAGATGCAATACCCCTTAAGTACTAGTGATGAGTTAATAATTTGGTTTGGTTTTATAAGCTTGTTGTGTGTTTGTCCTTGCATTTAGGAGAAGACTGAGACCCCCACTGGGGCTGGGATGAAGGGTGGAGGAAATGAACGATTCAAAATGAGAAGGGACATCTTATTATTTGAATTTCTCTGATTTTGAGGCTGAGGCAATATGTAACTTGAAAGTGGGTTCTGATTTAGAACAAATGGCCACAGTTCCTGACCACAAGGCATTATAATCTATCCAGTACCAAGCCTGGAATATGCACTAGTTAAAGTAGGCTGAATGGTAGCAGCTGACTCAGCTTCTTGAAGGAAGTGGAAATTAGCTCCACTAATTAAACAAGGCCAGAAGCTCTGGTCATATCAAAGCATGTTTTAGATGTCTTCTCCTTGGGAACATTTCTCCTGTTTCTTGACCTCTCTTTCTGAAATGTCCCATTGCAAGTTTCTTCCTATTGCCTCTTGCCTGCCATCAGGTCTTTGACTTGACTTTTGGACTGGCTTCTGTGAAATTCTCTGGCCCTCAGCCTACAGCCTTGATTGGATTTCTCTCAAAATGCCTGCCTCCAAACTCCAGGCAAACAGCTTGCAGCAGCCTCATAATTTACAAAGTAAGCAACCTCTCTTCAAACTCCCAAGTCTTTGTTACTCCAAATTACTGACCCTTATTTCTACCTTGGCTGGCAAAAGGAGATTTACAACACATGAATAAAAGCTCTCACACTTGTAAGTGCCTTATTTCTGTTTGCAACTATTTTGCATAGTAGACATACTTACAGGGTGATCCTG